>JAHMRZ010000003.1:1934010-2578680 GCA_021020635.1 Fusarium sp. PT | reverse complement strand
AGTATTCCTTAGGGCACTAATGGAATTGGCGTGCGGAGACGACCTTTGAATAGTCCTTTGAACAAAACCATGAATACAATTATGAATTACACTACCATAGTATCTCGAGTTAACTTTTACAAGTATTTTATAAAATTCAGCGATATTTATAACATATTGGAACCTTTTGAACTAATTTATTGCTGTATTAATCTAAATCTTTTTTCTTATGTTGTATTTCAATCTCAAAATGTCGATACTTGGCGGGATTCATTGTCTGGACCGGCAGTTAGACGATGTGTGTGGGGCCGGATTTCGGGGTAGCGCACTCTACATTTTGCGGGGGTGGAGACAATGACGGTCCGGTGCCGTGTCCGCGTTCGGCTGTCAATGGAAGTGGAAACTAGTGGTTGGTATCATAACCAAACAAAGGCACATAGTCAGCAGGTACGAATGAACATTATCCCATTCTGCCCATGTTGCGACTAATACGCATGAGTGTGTGGGGTGCATCGAGGTTCGGAGTACTCTCGGGCTCTTCCTTCGAGTGTTGGAAAAGGGTAACCTCAGGATCAACAACATAGGCGCGCTTGGAGCACTTACCACGTTCACGGAAAAGGTGGGATCGCACTCCGCGTTCGGTGAGAGCTGTGAGCCATTCGGCCTGTATTGGTATTGACAGTTTATACATCAGATGTCGAAGATTTGAGGAATCTCGGATTATACAATACTGAGCTCACCTGGTGAAGATTCCTTGAACATGCAGCTCTTCCGTCAAGTGATCACATCACTTTACCGGGGCCTTGTGTGTATCTGTGAATTGAGCATCGACTTTTCTTACTACAGATTGCAATGGTCAGACATAGTAAATACCTAGTATAAGCTCTAGCATATTAATGCAACATTACCAGAAGATACAAACTTTTTTATATAAGTTTATAAGATCTATAAGGAAATAACCAATACTTCTCTAATTTTATATAGTATTACTCGATTTCACTATAGATTCTCTTACTTTTTCTAAGCCTCAAGATACCCAAAATAAGATAAATCAAAACGAGCTCCCCAGCGATCCTGCTCACGCTTTGTCACTGCGGGGAACCCCAGTCAAGGAAGCAGGGCGAGAGCTAGGGTTACATGCAGCCTCGACAGTATTGTGGTACAGAGATACTCTATTTAGCAAGAGATTGGTCATGTGCACCGAAATCGGATGGACTCGGACAGAGAATGCATTTAGAAGCAACCGTGATGGGTTTTGTGATTAAAATCAAAGCATGGTAGCTTGAAAAAGCTAGCCATGATGTGATGACGTAGATGGAAGTTGAAGCTAACGAGTTTATATCGTCGCGGGACGAAAGCAAGACGTAAACTGCCATCCACATGGGGGAATAGGATAGAGGCGCTCAATGGGCGTCCCAACAACAGTGTCGTCTTGAGATGCTAAACAAAGCGGTATGCAAAGGAATACATCCTCCATATGTCCGTAGGTGATGGTAACTCCCCCCGTCCGGGGCACACATCGAAGTTTGACCCAATGTTACTGTCCAATGTTCGCCGCTGAATGGAATGTAACTCAGCCTTGAACAAACCCCTCCGGCATTTCTGGGTAAATAAGGTAAAGACCTTCACACACCATCACACTTTACGGTGCAGTATCGGACAAGAGCGATGATCACTTGTAAACAAAAAGACATCCCACGTCCGATCGATCCCGAAGTTTGTGATAAGCTTGTGCATGATATGTGAGAGAAGCGGTGAGATTTCATGTCTTTGAACCATTTCCTTTGTGCAAGGTCAAGGTCAATAAGTGACGTTTCCCATACTCAGACATGGCTTTTTTGAGCTCGTGACTTTGATGTCCTTTATTAGCCAAAGTGTGGGGGAGGAGTCACTAAACCCCGGGATCTTGGCTTCATTCTGGGGCACACTTAACCCGGACGAAATCCCACTGCATCCGGGGGATACCAGCTATCATATGCACGATAAATGCAGGCCTGAGGCTCTGGGCCTTCGGGAGTTTGAGCCTGGCCAATGGAGATCCATGTTGTGGTGAATGTGGTGTTTTGCTTCACTAATTCTCATTTCTCAGCAGAATACGGATACCGGAGTCTTGTAAGGCTTTGATTTATATCTGCCTGGATTTGACCACGGCACCATTGTATTTTATTATAATCCCTAAGAGTGATTAGTACTTAACGTAGACATGAATCATAAGCTAACATACATGATATCCTATTTGCTAAGTACTGAGGCTTTCTTTAACAAACCTGTATCATAGCTTTTTGCTCGTCAGGCCGGGGCCCGCCTAAAGTATCGCCCCCCTTGTTACTGTTTAGCACACACACGCCGCTGTGCTGGGATCTGTGTGGAAGGTGGAGGTGGAGGTGAATGGATCTGCAGCTGCCTTGCCTGTCCCCGAAACCCAAAATTCCGCCAGAGCCAGGACAAGACATAAACACCTTCCCCCTCCATCCACCTTCTGACCTCATTTCTACCAAACTCTTTCCTAGTAGAATCCCTGAATATCTGTCTTCACTTTCACATGAGCTCGATAGAAAGCATCCTGAGCAACGACTTCTATCTTCGTCACCTCCTCTAGCAAACATAAATCAACACATTTCATCATAAGCAATGGAGAGCCTTCAACTATCTCAGGTCCTCGCCGACCTCAGCAATCTCGGTGCCGCGGTATGTCTTCACGACGGCTAGCCCTGGCTCATCCCTTCTCTACTCTGCTCTTATTTTCCATGATCTCGACCAAAACTAACTTGCCTTGTGTGTCCAGGATCCAGGAGCTGCAGAGGCCATCGTCAGCGCCAACAGTGCATCCCACCCTAGTTACACCCGAATCGACACAACTACCGCCACAACTGCAACTGCCCCGACCTCAAGTCCTGCTACCCAGAACCAAAAACGTCCCACCGGCCTACAACGCCATTGGTCTTCAGAGAAATTCGACAAGTTCGGTCGTCGCATTCTTTCACAAACCTCCCACTCTGGATCAGCTGCAAACTCTGGCCCTGGCACCCCTCGTCGCGGGGAATCTGATGTAAGGCTCCCGACTAGCGGTCGTCTTTCTGACGAAGTTGTGATTTTGGTACTGACAGTAATGCCACACAGTTTGAAGAGGATTTGGAAAGGGCAAGCACGCTCATGCAACTATACGACATTCGCTCCAAGATTAAGCAGCAGGATAACAGCAGTCTGCTCAAGGCCCGCGAGAAGGTTAATGCGATAGCAGCGCGACAACAAGCTCAGCAGGCAGCGGAGCGCAACATTAAAGCAGCCGACGAGCTTCGACGACAACGTTACTCTTTTCCTAGAGCTGGTCTCTAAATCGAACGACCCTTACGAATTCACTATACATATTTATGATGGACTAAGGGCTTGTTCCGAAGGTATGGGCGCTGGGGGATATATGTTTTATGACTTTTACTGGATGATTTTGCCGGACGGCGTTGGGATACAAAAGTAAAATGCCGTCGGTGTGATGGGAACTGGTTCTCTTGTAATAAGGCAAAAGGCTAGCGATAGCGGTCACAGCGGGAGAAGAACTACCGTTGATGTGATGTCACGTTTGGATGAGAGATGCGGTGATACCAAGGTCTGTAATCAACCAGATAATAAGAATATCACTTGGTCTTATTATTACTCTCATCTATGTTTTATCTGAGATTATATAAACTATAGTAAATCACGTCGAATTTATTACATTGTTGTATAATCTATCATAAGCTTATGTAGATTGTAATAAACTCTTCTAAATCTATTTAATCTTATATAATCTCATATAATCTTAGGGTAAGATTGTATATAAAGTCTTCTAATTACTTGTAGCACTATTGGTGAAGATGCCAATTGGGCCAAGAGACCAAAAGATTAAGCAGTTTAGATATAATATCCATATGAACTGCCTTTGTAGCTCTTTTCTTCTTGGGATCCCCGACTCTGATTCATCGGAGGAACCTAAAGTCGGCTCAGCACAGGACTCAATACTCTTACAATTGTATATCCCAAGTTGGGCTATTACGCAATTTCTTGTAGACTTGTGTTAAGCTTATCAGTCAAGAGTGCGCTAATAGAAGCTCTAATGGTCTTGTCCGGGGACTAAGCAGATTGGAAGAATTGCGCTGCCAGTCTCTCACATTTTGACACAATGTATTTGGAATATTCGCATAGAACCCAGAATGACCATGCAGGTACTTTTTGAGCAGCCGGTATCATGCTCTGACGTTCTAGAATATGGTTCGCTCAGCAAGATCTGCCGTTGACACAAGCTATTGTGGACGGATTAGCTGGGGGTGGAGCCATGATCATTTGTCGTCATCCACTAACTTCGCCACATCAACGACGAAGCTTTGTGTAAGAGAGCCTGTGGATGGGGATGGAATGAGGCTCAGCAGACTAGGACAGGCGATGATCTCGGTGTAGACTTGCCGGTGGAAGCGACTTGCGGTCAGTTTGATAAAGAATAGGTATTTGATCAGGGACTTGATTGATACGCAGAAAAATGAAAATAAGGAATACGCTGCGTATTGATGACGATCATACTCCGTACTACATGAAACCTGTATAATCAATCCTGGAACATGATCAAAGACTGACCACAAGGCGAAAGGAGGTTGCCGTGTGCCGTGATGTAAGCGCCAAGCGTCCGACTGTTGCTGGTCTCTTGCGCACAGCCACGACACACACGCAACAGCATTGAACCTCGTCGAGAGCCAAGACAAAAGTGGAAACGCCCAGACAATAAACTCGAGCTTGTGACCGTGTTTTTGGCTTTTGCTGGGTTACGCAGGCGAGTTTGGTTCTTAACAAGGCTTGGCCGATATCTTCGAGTCGTCAGGTCAGTTTGGGCCTGAATACAAAGACTGGCTGCCCTCCCACACCAGTACAGTACCTGCTTGTCCTCCCCCTTCTACCGTTTTTTTGTGTGGGTTACCTCTTAGACAAATCAACAACAAATAAAAAACCTACCTATTTATCCTGCTTTTCCCGTCCTCTCACACTTGTCGACGGATTGGGCTTTTATTGTCAATCACCTGCTGCTCTAGAAACCTAAGCACCACCTATCACCATCTCGACGTCACCTTTTTGCTCGTCGCATCATCACATACTCTACGTCATAGCCAAGCTATTCAGCGCCGCAAACGCGCAACAGCAAATAACCAAGACAGGGCAAAAACAGAGTTTGTAAATTCCAACGCTCTTCAACTCTGTTTCCCTCACATCTTATCTTCTCGTGTCGATAAACACAACTTCGCGTCAACGAATCTAAAGTAAATCAATCCGCAACAATGGCGCCTACTGAAGTTGGAGAGATCTTTGCGCGCGACTACTATAGATGTCGCTATGGCTACACCTACAATGGCCGTTACTGCACGCGCAACAACTGGTCCCACTGGGGACGCTGGGTGCTTGCCGGTATTGTCGTTTTCTTCTTCCTAATCTTCTTCCTGTGCTGTCTGTAAGTATTCACCCAACTGTTATCACCCGCACCTGTACTGTCACTAACATACCCAAGTATCTCTCGCCGCCGCAAGAGCCGTGGCCATAAGCCCGTATACGGCACCGGTTGGATGGCTGGTAAGCCATGGGGCAAGAACAACAACAACCAGCAGATGTACAACTACGGCAACCAAGGCGCTCACCACGGAGGTTACCAGGCGAACAACGGTGGCTACGGCGCACCTCCTCCCCCTCCTGCGTACGGTCAGCAGCAGCAGCCTCAGTATACGGGCACGACATTCAACACCAACGACGGCTACTACGGCCAGAACCAGTACGGTGGCGTCCAGCCTCCCCAGGGCACATATCAGCGCGACGGTGGCTACTCTGCCCCCGCTGGTCCTCCTCCTGGCAAGTAAAAAAGCCAAAGGGATGGATTTGTACGTGTGCGTCAAAGTGAAAATGGTTTCTTAAAAACACGGCCGATATGTAAACGATACCACTGATTGGGGAGTTTTGGGAGCTCGATTTTAATGGTGGAGATGTACGATTGATGAGAGTTTCTGCTCTCACGAGCAAGGCTGCTTTTCGGGGGGGACTTATGAGAACTACCTTTTCTTTTAGTCACTTCCTAGTAAATAATGTTTACTTTCTTGGACTCTTAACACCTCTTTGTGATTATGATATGCAGCCAACTGAAAACACCAAGGCATCCTCTATGTCGCTGCTGTAATTCGGAACGTTGATGAAACACACAAGAACTGTATTTTATGCTATAGTTCATCCTTGACATAATTCAGCTATCCCTCTGACGGCCTTGAGACTATACTAAGATATACCTGAGTTGCCGAAGACGTTAGAGGAGACTCTTCTCACATCTGTCCAAGCACGTGCGTGTTTGTGAGTACTGCAGTATAGCCTTGGGATTATCGAAGGACTGATCGTCCTGCAGTATCAAGACACTATTTCTACATGTCTTCACTGAAGCAAAGACCATAAGCTCGAAGGGCCTTTAATCCTATTGTAACTGTTCTAATAGACTTTCGTATTAATTAATCAAGTGGTATTTTTGATAAAATGATATTAGCCATATAAAACTAGACGAATTTATCATAATTTATTACAGTTGAACAAAATTCAGAATAGGAAATCCTCAGACCATTTACACGGTAACCATGAAAATACTGGCGCCACAGCCGCTAATGGGCACGAATCTGCATGATACACGATGAACAAAACATACAGCAAACAGATGCACCGAGTAACATTCGCTACCACCAAAATATGGACGTCATGGTGGTAATGAGTGACGATCTGAATATCTCAATAGTTGATGGAATATTGCCGAGGTCATCAGGCTATTCAGGTAGTGCCTCGCACATCGTCATTAAAATGAAAGGAACCCAAACCTTGGCTCTTTACCTCGCCAAGTCCAGATCCGAAATCTGGATTTCACGTAGGCCGTGCATGAAGTTTGTCTAGAAAGACGAGTCGGTAGTCTCTTCTACATCCTGTAGCCGTAGCTTTATATCATTGAAGTTCCATTGATGAAGAATAATGACGAAATCTTTCAGACCCTTCAACTCCCACTCAAACTCTGCGACAGGATCGTCCGGCAATCGAAACGACCCTGTCATTTCGGAATTGGAAGCCCCTGGTACTGGCCCGCAACAAGACCAGGGTGAGCTTCTGGCAGTTGACAATGGCTTTTATCGCGCATACAGAATGGACAAAGGATGGAAGACTCGAGGCTGTTTATGAGTTATGGAGAGAACGAGGGGGCATTTTACAATGTTGTTGTATCGGTGCCTGGAAGCATTTGAAAGTTCAGGTATTAGTGAAGGAATAATTAAAGATCATCCATTTACTAACCTTCCTATCTTGATCTTCAGTTCTTCGCAATCTCAGGGATCTTTGTCTGGCCATTCTCTTTACAGGTTCCTTTGCGAATGTGTAAATCACCCGATGTCGGGCCTTTAAAGGCTAGAGTTCGCGTATTCAGCCATGAAGTCGTCGTCACCCTCTCAACTGGCCATGTTGATTGTTTTTGTGTCGTGTTTCCACGTGCAGAATAAATCTATGACGGAAGAACTTTCTTATGTCAATAAAAGACCGTTTTATTATACCTGGGACCGAGATCTCGAATTAATTATTACTGACTTCTTCAACTTCTTCTCCAGAATTGAATCGGATTGCACCATAGAGATCCATTTCGAGTTTCACAGTTTCAGAATCTCTTTGCAGGGGTCCTTGGCGTCTCCTCTTCAAGGGGTGCAGTAAATTAGGACCACTAGCGGTCCCATTTTCCCTTTCCCCCCTGGATCATCCCCCGCCACTCGCGCATCGCTAGGCCTTTTCAGCGGCTGGCGGGTGCCTTGTAACCAATCCTTAACTTATCCATCCCCACCTCAGCAGTTGTCGTCCTCTCTTTGCTCTTACAACCAACCGTCACACACACCGTTTGGCGATACGATATGGCTGCGCACCTTTCAGCCTCTTCTTAACCTTACTTTAGGTTATCTACACTCTCTTGAATATACAGCATCATTTCTTCATCACATTCTCTTCGAACCGGTGCGAGCGCCGCTTTCCTTCTTCACCAACAATCTTCTCTTCTTCCGCTTAACCATCGTCCTTCATTCCATCAACGACCCGCTTCAATTACTCGAACTACGCGCCGAAAGAGATCAAATACGACATACGTTGCTGTCTCAAATTCAATCTTTGTTTTGACTTTTTGACCGTTTCTCAACCAACCTCTACGGAACTCAATTAAAAGATCATAACGACTTGCTCATGCGACAGGAGCTTTATACCCACGAATCGCAACTCCATTTACTATACGATCTCTCCTATATCAGTCTTCTTGATCCCTCAGCATCCATTCCACTCATTACTAGCTTCATCTGTCTTGAAAACGCCAGAATCTAACGCAATGCCCTCCATCGACGAGGCTATGGCGCGGAGCCTCAAGGGCAGCGCCTGGGAAATTGTCAAAGAAAAGTTCGCCCGGACTATTGTAGCCCATCTTGAACGAAGAGATATGATCGCTGATGCCGCCCAATCAACCGACGCGATTGCTCAAGGGTCGGAAGATTTTGCAACTGCTTTCTCGAGTTGGGACAACTGTATGAATGTGCTGTGGTGCAAGTGCGTATATCCCTTGTTGGTCGCAAGCTTCCTCACTGACTAGATCCAGATGGCCAGTAATTGGTGTTATGATTCTTGGAGGTCTTATTATCTTCAGTATCGTGTGGTGCATCATCCGATGTTGTTGCTGTGGTCTTTCCTGCTGCTGTAGTTGTTTCCAATGCCTCAAGTGCTGCGGTAACTGCTGCGGTGCTTGTGACCCTCCTCGTAGTGCTACGAAGCACCTCGACGACCCCTATGCTCCCCAAAGCCAACACCATGGATACCGAAGTGAGCCTCCGATGAATCCCTCGACGAACCCCTCAGTACCTCAGTATGGAATCACCAAGCCTGTTCGAAACGAACCACCTCAGTATGCCGAGTTTGAAACCAGCAAAGGCCGAGATGACGACGCCTTGCCTGAAATGCCTAGTTGGGAGGGTGCCAACAACAAGAAGGTGGAAGTCCATACAGAGGCGGTTGAGATGGATACTTTGTCGAAGCCACCTCCTAGCCAGCAAAGCAGCATGATGGGTGGAGTTTCGCCAAACAATCTGACTCCCTATGGTCAGCCACAAAACAACTCGAGTGGCTACCTAGGCGCCGGCCAGGTTCCCGATCCCTACTCACCTCTCGACCAACAAGGCGGCTACGGATACCAAGCCCCTGGAATGAACCAAGGCTATGGGGGTGCTATTGCTGCTGCGCCCCTACCACACGAGCGTCGCTCACCAGCTTTGAACCAAAATGGATATGCTCAGAACCAAGGCTACGGTCATGACCAAGGGTTTGAACAAAGTGCGGGATACGGTCAGATGCAAGGCTACGGACAAACACAAGGCTATGGCCAGAACACTTCACCCCATGACTATGCAGCAAACTTTGGCGGATACCGAGGAAGTCCTTCGCCGCGCCCTGTTAGTCTCGTCAAACGAGCGTCTATCCATCAAGATGAGTTCGGCTCTTATGGACAGCTCCCTCCCCGTCGATCTCCGGCCATTCCTGAGAACTACGGTTATGGATCGCCTGTTCGTCAATCACCTGGTCCCCAAAACGATTTTGGCTATGCTCAGCCACCCCGTCAGTCTCCGGCTCCCATGAACAATTACTACGCGCATCCTCCGGGTCCTGAAGCCAGCTACGGTGCTCGTCCTATACCCCAGAGGCAACACATGCCAGAATCTCAGTCCCCAGTTCACCATAACGCAGGTTTTGATTCGGGATTTGCTAGACCTCCTTCGCCTCAGCAACCCTACCCAGGTTTCAAGCCATACCAGCCATAAAGTTGATAAGAAGTTTGTCATGCGATCGTGGAATTGAATGAAAGAAAAGGCCAATAGCCCTCCATTTGTCTGAATATTTTCTTGGTATAAGCAGTTGTTTCTTGGATATGGCGTTGGGTTTATGTACTGGCGTTGTTAGGTGAACATTTGACTTGTTTCTTCGGGATTTGGGTCTGGATACTCAGGTTATAGTTGTCGGGAGACTCAACATGATACTTTCTTCTCGTCTTCAAACGAGATGCCTTTGTGGCGCTTTATGGTTTACATACAGAAGCTTCTTGTCCCTAAGACGAACTGACGTAACGCTTCATGCGAGCTTAACGCAGTATCTAAAATTGAGTTGTTCCATAACATAGTACACAGTCAAGAAGGAAAACATGATGGCTGCCTAAATAGAGCCTCTGGTGAATTCAAATTTGAAGTCGCTTCTAAACCCATCTGTTAACGCCTAGGCCGCTGATCATGTTGGGTGCCTGTCTTCCTCCACTATATGACACCACAGACCTAAACATGAGCAAGATGCATAATTCCTCCATTGCTGAGGTGGAGACGCAACGACTTTGAAACAATACGATCGCTGTAAAAGACCCATGCCACCAATATAAATCAAAAGTATCTAACAAAGAAATGCCTTGTAAAAGGCTGGTCCGTTTCTTCTATTCCTTGGGGTATAACTCCGGAGGAACCTTGTCCTTCGGATCTCGGGCGCTTGAACCACTTCCTGTGATCGTCTGATCGTCACCATCACGTTCAGGATCGTACTCCCCCGAGGTCCTATCTTTAGTAGGACGCGCAGGACGTAAGGCGGGCTTAGCGGTCTCATCATCGCTCTCGTCATCAGTCTCGTGCTCTGAATCGACAAGTCTTACGCGCGAGGTTTCATCCTCGCTGTCGTCGTACCTCCTGCGCCGGCCTTCGTCATCAGAATCGTTGCCGTTCGGAGTTTCGTAATCGGTGTCCTTCATTTTGATGAACGAATCGATGATGTAGTACTGCAGACCATTCATGATGAGAGGGAAGATCATCATAACGAACGCGATCTGGAGCTTTTCATTGCCCTCTGTCCAGCCGAGGGCCCAATCGCCGGCCTTTGAGATCCAAGGCATCATGATAAAGATGATAAGGACGCAGACCTTCATTCCAAACAGACCACAGAAGTAGATGACAGATTGTTTCAACCACCACCAAGCATTAGGCGGACTGCCGTAGTTGCCTGTTTGGACGGACTCGGGAGGTTGACCGACAGGCGTGAAGCGGACGAGACCGGTTAAAATTTTGAGCAGAACGATAAGGATTGGGATACCGATGGTTGTCTGGCGATCAGATTAGCAAATATCGAACCGCGATAGAGAAATCTGGCACTTACATCAATGGCAAGGTTGAGGAGGTAGAAAGAGCACGGATTCGGAGCATAGTCGTCGTCATCGGAACGCGTGGTTACAGTTGTTGCTGACGGATCGACTTGAACTGAGAAGCGGCCGCTTGTCAACATGGACATGAAGATGTTGGCGATGTGAACAAGCACGGAACCAAAGACCTGCTTGGAGACATCGAAGCACCAAATCTTGAGGGGTCGCTGAGGCCGTTCCCGCCAGCGTTTATAGACGAGAGAGAGCAGAGCCAGAGCACCAAGCGCGCCCTGGACAAGTAGCGCAAAGGAACCCAGTAGCGAGCACTCCCCGTTGGAGTCGTCTTCGTCGTAGGATTGCGGTGGTGCGGCGGACGAGACGAATGTGGCCGTGGCTGTTGATGTAGCCATGGACGCGGCTGAGGCGATGACTGAGGTAGCCATTGCGATGGCTGTTGAAGATGAAGCGAGGATCAAGGACGAAGCATCATCGACGGCAACTGGTATAACTTCGAGGTTCGGCGGCGGTTGCATGTGAGTGATCGAGACAGAGATAAAGATGCAGATGTAAATGCAGGCTGGTTAATGAAAATGATGTAGATTGTCTCAGTAGAGAGTGAGGAGAAAGTGGTGATGTTTCAGGGCGCCAAAAGGGTCCGACGGAGGCGAGAGACGGTGGCCCCTTGAGAAACAAAACTCTTACAAATCTTGTTGGGAGCTGAAACTTGAAGATATCTTGGTATTTAGTAATGGCAATAAAGGAGAGACCAAAAACGAAGAGTAAAAAGAGAAAGGGGGGAAAGTCAAAATGTAGCACTTGTGACTTTAGTGATCATGAATATGCAGACATGGCAGGTACGTAGTCTAGGTAGTCAGTGGTCACTGCCTCGGGCTGGAGTTGGTCATCGACATTGCATTGCATCTCGGGTTGGTTGTTCTCAGTCTAGACTTGAGCGCTAGGTCCAAAGTTGGTCTAGACCCTGGAGCACAGCCACTCCACTTGTCTCTTTCCCCGCCCAGCGGAGACCCAAAGTCTGCACCCACTTCAGCCACAGATAGCTCCATGGCTTACCTTGTGGCGTCAGTCATCTTTTCGGTTCAACTTAGCTCCGTGCAGAAACCTCAGGCAAAGCCTATCAGAACGAGCCGCCCGCCAAACACCAAAAAAGTCCAATCCAATCGTCTCAAAGGTCGACGACGACGATTCAAGGCTCAATTCAACTTCGACAGCCTCACCCTCCTAATCTCGACCGTCGAACCTCCCTCCAGACATGATGCTCCGACCGAGATTAAGGGTTTCTCGCCTGGCCTTTGGCCTTGGCATGCGCTCAACTGTCAACGCCCGCCGTTCAATCCATCATGTCCCCGAGTTGCCGCATGATTATTCCCAGGGTGTTCCCAATCTTATGAGCCCTGGAGGTTTTAATATTGCTTGGTCCGAATACATGAAGCTCACAGTGGAGAAGCTCAATGCTTTGACTGTCGGTACGTTCATTATTGACGTCGTTTGGGAGCAATGAATAAACCCATTTCTTGTCAACTGGATACTCGACTTGCTACTTATACACCAATTCACCACTTACTAACACACCAATTCTCAGGTACCGAGCTCGAGGATAAGGACACAAAGACAATTGCCCTCATGACGGCCCGCGAGCCCAACCAGGCACCCATCTTCAACTATGCCTCCATGGCGCACAACAACCACTTTTTCTTCCAGGGCATCTCCCCCGAAGGCACCCCTATGCCTGACGCCCTCCGAAGCGAACTCGAGTCATCATTCTCCTCCATTGAGACCCTCCGCCGTGAATTCATCATCACCGCCTCAGCTATGTTCGGCCCCGGTTTCCTGTGGCTCGTCAAGGCCGGCCCCGGCGACTACCGCCTCCTCCCCACCTACCTCGCCGGCTCTCCCTACCCCGGCGCTCACTGGCGTGCCCAGTCCACCGACATGAACGCTGTCGGCAAGGACGGCTCTGCCCGCGGCTTTATGAACAATCAGGCCTACGGTGCCAACAAGAGAAACGCTGATCTCCCCCCGGGAGGTATCGAGCTTGAGCCGCTTCTGTGTCTAAACACCTGGGAGCACGCATGGCTACTGGATTGGGGTGTTGGCGCCGGTGGCCAGGGTGGAAAGGTTGCCTTTGCCGAGTCATGGTGGAAGGTCATTGACTGGGAGAAGGTGGCCCAGAAGTCAGGAGTGCTACGACCGGACTTCAAGTCGGCGTAAGGGTTGAAAAATATTATACGAAGGCGTATGTAGTCATGATGTACAGTGTACAGCTAGGAAAACGATGTCACGGCATTGGGATAAAGGCAAAGAGTCGGAGGGTGAGCGAATTCTGTAAGATATTGTACTCTGCATATACAGGTGGGGAAATGTACCATTTGATGCCAGTAAATCACTATGTCATTATGTTTTGTAAGGAACGATTGGAGAAGGAGTTGAATGTGTATGGGTATACTGGGCTAGTGTTTGTAAGTATCAGCAAAACAACATAACATCATGAGTTAGAGCTCATATGTCTAATCACAAAAAGGCCAAACACGGAGTAAACATACAACACTAGGTATTCTAACCATCATTGACCCAACTACGAATTCGGTGCTTCACGGTTGACGATGGAGAAACGGACAGGACCCCATACTAGATACAACTTATCATAGTGGCCAGCTACTCAAGGATGAGGAGTGTCCTGTCGTTATTACCTAGGCAAAGTCATACACGGAAAGACATTAATGAACGTAGTGAAGAGGGTGTACCTTCCGGATTTGTCTTTTTGAAGAGAGTGTCACAAGGTTCAGTGGCTCTTAATGCTGTCCAATACCCGGTAAGTTTAAGTCGATTAGACGAGCTATAGGATGATAGCTGACTCATGGAATCCTTCTTCAAAAGTGAGGTTATCGCGAGAAGACTAAGATCTGATTACCTCTCCTTTCCGGAACCGTAGGCGAGGGATTGGTTTGCCCTCTGCTTGGGGATGCCTTCCCGGAGGGTAGTTATGAAACATTCCCTCTGCGAAGACCGAAAATAACGGTAAGAAGAGACCTACCAAGAAGAAGACTAAGAGGAAGGAGAATACTAAGTGCTAGAAGGTATTGGCCTTGTCTAGGATAATAGCTTGCTGTTAGCATCAGGGTCTTGTGAGGATTCCTCAGTCAAAGAAGGTTGTTTTTTAGCTACTCCTCTCATACACAGGTCCAATGTGAATATTAGACAAACTTATAGTTAGTTATACAAGATAAAGCCGTTGGAGGGAGCAATTATTACTTAGCCTACTTTTCGAGGTGAGGAAGAAGCATTAGGTAACGTCTCTGGTATTAAAGTGTAGTATTGAAGAAGAGCTTGGTAAGGTGTTTAACTATAGCTACCAATCCCAATTAATATTCAACCACCATAATGTCTAATATGGGGCGAATGGCGCCAATTACGGGGACTGTTGTACATCTTGAGATTCGATTTCTTATGATTGACATGAAGCTGCTAGCCCTACTAGTCTATGGCTACCCTCAATCATTGCGAGACGGCATAAAGGAGTTTCTGGTAGACATTTAATCGCGATTCCGCACTCTCAGGACGAAGGTCCAGGACAGAAGGCGTGGCGTTGTCTACAATCCGTGTTCTTGTAGGTAGTCCCGTATAAAAGTTCCGATAGTAAGACAGGATACTAAGCTTTACTAAAATAGTTATAAGAGAATAAAATGATGTAATATTGATAATAATAGGGAAGATCTTGTGGAAGTTTAGATAGGATTTTATAAATTCAAGTAAATTTAAATAATGTATTATTTAATTTAGTAAAGAATAGATAAAGTTATTAGAACTTTTGCACGTCTACTACGGAGTATACAGCCAAGACTCAGAGTAACTAAACCTTCCGAGTTACGAGTCAAGACTATATTCCGATAATCAAATAAAATAAGAAACCGTCAATAGTTTGTTTTATCTTCCAGCTTAACGTTATGCTGAAGGAAAAGGGTTTCCGTAAAACTGCCAATCAACAGCTTTATCCACACACAATGTCTCACGTACCTTGCAGGTGCAACAAAACCTACAAAACAACCGCGAAACATGCCCACTCCGAGGGAGAACCAAAGACCAGTCTATCGGAGCTAGTAGGTCTTTTCCTGGACGGTGTTTGGTGATCATCATATGCCTTCTTGTCTATTGTTTCATATAGTGTAAGACCAAGAAACGCTACAGATATATTGATGGTTCTGTGGCTTGTGAGGAGATGTGAGGCTTGTTTGTAGATTGAGTTCACGTCACTGTTTTATATAAACAGAATGATCAGATCTGAATCGCAAGGATCTAAGGACCAGAAGAATTGTTTATAAACATTTTCAACATCTTATCATTGGTTTCGCATTGAAGTAGGATATACATAAGAATATACTCACTATTTCGGAACAGAATCTACCCGTGAGCAATGCCATTGTCATAAATGCAACCAAAAGACTCATCAAGGCTAGTCTTGACCACATGGTATCGCAGGGGGCTGACCATGTTCCATAATCCATTGTTGCTGATCTGGAAGGACTGCTCCCACGAATCCCTGCATTTCCCCCCTTTCATCGACGAGTTAGGCAATCCTACCGAAGCCGCGGCAGATGAAGATGCTCACGCGCAGATGGGAACGACAGGGAAAAGAGGAAGGGGAAAAAAGGGGCTCCCCTGCTGTATTCCAGGGTCTTTGGCTCTTTGGCTTGACTGAACCCCCAGCCCAAACTACTGGGACAGACAACAGACCTTCTCTCCTCAGTAGCTCCAGAAAAAGGTTCGAGAAAGTTTGAAAGCCTGAGGAAGATAAGTATGTTGTGCAGAAGGTTTTCTATCTTTCCCGTTAATTTAGAGCATGGTATTGGCTGATTATTAGAGTTTACTCACTGACTCGGCAACGACAGGGCTGGTCCTTTTGTCCTATCTTCTTGTGAATCCTTCTCTGTTAGTTCAGGGCCTAACATTAACATGGCTTGGCTCAATGACTTAGATCTTGTTCAAGTTTAGACTGGCGGGAATTAGCGTGCATCATCATTGTAGTTTTTGACGGTCTCCGGCTGGCGTTTCTAACGTTAGGTAATAAAACAAGGACTGAACTGTCTCGTAATTGCAATTGCAGCTGCAGCTGCAGTTTACTGAGTACGCATCCGAATATCTGCAGTATCTGGCGTGGTTCATTGGTTTGCTCCGTAGCAGTAGATTCATCTTCAGGTGGTTGTGGTGATGATATCCACCGCCAACCAGCATTCAGTACGACTTAGCTGAGTATGTGCATGTAGGTAAGTACCTGTCAGTACCTTGTATAAGTGAGGTGTCATAAATGCCCGAAGCCCCGTGCTTCAACAGTTCAGTACAACGCAAACACACGGGAGCACTTGAACAGCGCTTCACGAGGACTGCAACTCGATTAATGATACAAGTTACAGTACTGAAGCTAAGATAAGGCATAGATCCCGTAGTAAACATACCAACGTGCAACCTTGGACGGATAGGTTCATGTGCATACCCTCGTTCCCTCCAACGTTTCATAAGCATTCTTGTTCTCTCAGTAGACAGTTTGTACCGGGTACTTCCAGGTGTTCGTTCAAACTCAACTGCTGGCCATCAACACACCAATTGGCGTCTCCCCCCTGCGTCAAAAGACCCCTGTCGCCCCTCTTTACAGACACATCACCCCTGTAAACAACAATTTGAAGCATAAGTTTGCGACGAATGAGACCCTTTGAATAGTGGATGTAGCGCGCGACAGGACGATTTATTCTTTGGTGATTGACGCAGGTACATTCGCAGACCCCCCAAAACCCAGAGGTACTTGCCGTGCTTGGACACTACAACTGCTAGATTGAAATTCCTCCAAGGGCCACATCGACAGACGAAATTCTTAGCATTCGCCAACTTTGTCACGTCACAATTCCTCGGCCCAGTCCCGTCAAAGAGCCAACCGCCAACTGGCCCAGTCGTTCGCGCGTGGCTTTTTTTCGACCCATGCGGAAGCCCGGCTTCTTTTGCTAAGTTAGCTAGCCCTGCCTCTACGCATTCTCAGATTGGCTTGGTTCGGTCTGGTGAGAGTAGAGTGCCTAGAGTGCCTAGAGTGCCTAGAGTGCCTGCGGTAGGTCGACAAAGCTGAGAAGTGCCAGAGTCAGCACCAAAAGCCTGAGCCAAACCGGGGAGAAAAAAGCCTTTTTACGAACACGGCCCCCATCGAGTCAAGATGTCGTCTCCCTCATTCTCGAATACGCCTCTTCCTCACGACAATGCCCGTCGTAGGACTCGACGTCGGCCTCATACCGACTTGAATATCAACACAAACACTGCATCCCTTGCCTCGCCACATGCTAGGGAAAGAGAGCCCATTCCACAGCCTCGGACGCCGCCTCCTCAGGACTCAGATTATCGTTCGTCGCAGTCTAAGTCAAAGTCGTCGCGCAATACCCATACCAGTACCAGCAATCGGGCGCCTACCAAATTGCCTACTCATACGCATGAGTCCTTCCTAGAGAACGCTACTCCTGTCGAGGAAGATATGGCTGATCGCCTACCAAAATCTACTGCCCATCGCGACTCTCACGACTTGTCGCTCTCTCCTCGCAACGTCACCCGAGACTCTCTTGTGGCTAATATGCTTATGTCTCTCGACCAATTTTCCATGGCACAATTGAGTGACAAGTACGGCCCATCATCCACACCCGGTTCACGCTCACATACCTTTGACGAGACAACACCGCAGTTTGGCGCCTCTGAGCAGACCAGAAGTTGGGTAGCCTCCACTTCTGTCGCAGGACCGCCTCGGCCCACTGGGCACCAATACTCTTACAGCTCAGACCTCGAAGGCGCAGACGATTCTAGCCGTATATCGAGCCGTGGCCGACGAAGTAACAGCAGCTCCAATTTCCAATCAAGCTTTCCGCGCCTCAACAGCGTACGCGAAGGCCACAAAGCAGGCTCAAGAGCCATGCATTCAAGAGGGGGAAAACCGGGCAGCAAGAGTAGCAGTACAGCCAGTGTCGATGCTGGTTATGTTCAGGTTCTTGGAAGCCAGCGATACGGACGCGGTTTTGGACGATCTGCCAGTTTTGACTACGGTCCTCAGCAACAACCATCATCATCACAGCCTCCAGCGATCGAAACTCCCCCCTTTCGAGTTGAGTTCCCGAATAGTTACATCGACGACGAATACGATGCAGCCCCGACCCCCAACGTGCCGGGAGGCCCACGACGGGAACCGTCGATCCCTACAATGTCGGTAACACCCTCGACCATCCCACCACCGATGCCACCAGCACCTCTCGAGCCCCCGACACTTGATCATAAACGCAGCAGTCGCTCACTAAAAAGTGTATCGGGACGCAAACCTGCTACTTCACGGGAGCCGACACCTGCTGTACCAGTCCTTGACCTTGATTCGGCGCCAGCACCCAGCGTCGGCTATGGGAAGTCAAAAGAGGCGGCCGTGCACAGCGGCCCAACGCCTGCAACAAATGCACCTGCACCCGTCAAGGAACGTCCAGGGTTTTTCAGGAGGGTGTTTGGCTCATCTCGTAACAACTCACATAACAGCGTCGAATCAACAAACCCTCCAGCACCGCAATCGAATCCTCCTGTTGATAACAAGGTGGCTGGTAACGCATCAACGCCACCTTCTCGTGATACATCATCATCACACTCTCATCATCCTACATTACAGAAGAAGCCATCATCGTTCTTCCGCCGTCGCAAGAAGTCCGTCACCGAAGACACGCCTCCACTACCTACAATGCCAACTGCACCTGTGCCTACAGCTGTGCCAAACTTGGCTCCCCAGGAAAGAGATGCTACTTTCCCACCAAATCCAAGTCCAGTCAGCAGTTTACGCAAGGTTATGAATCCGTATATCCGATCTGGTCAAAATCCACAGGGTACACCAGGCCCTCAAGGGCCATCTCCACTTGCCGATATATCAAACATGACCCCAGAACGAGACGACAGGGCAGCAGAAAGAGAAGAGTATAAGAGAGAATTCTCGCCTGATTATTCGCCAAGCCCCAATGCTAGGATCAGGACTGTCCGTTCCGAGTCTGATGAACAACTTGACAAGCGAAATAACATGGATACGACGCCCTCCCGTCCTCCACCCGAGAGGCCTACCAAGAACTTCGAGTCGCGGAACAACTCTTTCCTCAACCTTGACGGAACGAGCGACAACGAGGAGGAGCGTGGACTATCTGGTCGAAAGCTAGCTACCATGTCCAGATCCAAACCTGAGAGCACTCCAGCTAGAGATATACCTCGAGGTGGTAAAGAACATACCAGGCCCAGGAAGTCTTCCCAACCTGCTGACCAGTCTGACTCGGAGGATGAGCAAGGCCGCTCCAACTTGGCTCTGCCCATCGAAGGAGCTCGAGCCTCTAGTCCAGGATCAGCTTCAACTGGTACAGATTATAAGTCTGCCCTCAGTGCTCCTCCTAGTGTAAGGATCGAAAGCTCAGCAGATCCTAGTCCGAAGATACCCGGAACTTTTGAAGCTATCAAGAATAAGGGCATCGACGAGCCTGAATTTGTCATTGGTGATCCGACTGAGGATGACCGTCAGAAGGCACAGAGGATTTATGATGGAAATGAAGATTTCATTTCAAAAGAGAAGGCTGCTTCATTTATGGGTGAAGAAGGCCCAATCAGGCAACGCACACTTCAAGCTTACATGGAGCTTTATGATTTTACCAACCAAAGCATTGTCCAAGCTTTAAGACAAGTTTGTGGACGATTGATTTTCCGCGCAGAGACTCAACAGGTTGATCGCATCCTGGTAGCCTTCTCTAAAAGATGGTGTGACTGCAACCCTCGCCATGGATTCAAAGCAACTGGTAAGCAATAACTGACACTCATTTATATTCTAAGCTAACTTGTGATAGATGTGATCCACACTATCTGCTACTCAATCATGCTGCTCAACACTGACCTTCACATGGCCGATATTGAGCATAAGATGACCCGCAGTCAGTTCATCAAGAACACCATGGCGACCATTTTGCAGGCCGTCGACGAGTCGGCGCCTGATGCTTTCCACCGTCCAAGCATTCTCCCTGATGGAAACGATAACCAGGAAACTCCTGAGCAGGATCGAAGGTCGTTTAGACACTCGTTCAGACCACCGGCCCGTGCAGACTCTGGCACCTTACCTGCGGAAGGTGTCGAAGATTGTGGCCCACTGGTCAAGACGCCTTTTACCGGAGCCAGAAAGGCCTGGGAGGAACAGATAGAAACTGTCCTCAAAGGAATCTACACATCCATCAAAGAAGAACGGCTGCCGTTGTTTGGTGCCGAGTCTGAGAAGAACGCCAACTTGCATCCGACCAATAGTAGTCTCTCAGTGATGGGAATGCTCAAGAGATCTCCCAGTGTCCTTAGCAAGGCTCCCTCGGAGAGTCAATTATCTGTTCGGGGTCGTATCAACGAGAATGGTCGAAACACCACAGGAAGATGGACATCCAAGAGTCGGTCTCGTGCTGCCATGAGTCGCAATGGCTTCTCCTCAAGTCGTACCAGTTTCGATGACGGAAACTCATTGTGGAGTCCTACAGCATCCTCGGCTACTTGGAGCCGTCACTCATTGGGAAGGACTCAGACTTCTGTTTCGCAAGATTCATTTGGTTCTCACCTACCTCGCAATGACTACCAGCAATCAATTGGTTTCGCAAATGCTCTGAGTCAAGCCATCATTCGGGATGAGGAAGTTTATGGAGATGGTGCTCCATCCATCATGAGCTCGGATATCCCCGCAACCCAACTTCTGGAGGACGAGTCACTTGAACTTGCTGGGCCTCCGTGGGTCAAGGAAGGAATGGTCACTCATAAGCATCACCTGGATGGTGTGGACAAGAAGGCTAAGGCCAGAAATTGGTCTGAGGTCTTTGCTGTTATCCAGAAGGG
Organism: Fusarium sp. PT; assembly: GCA_021020635.1. NCBI lineage: Eukaryota > Fungi > Ascomycota > Sordariomycetes > Hypocreales > Nectriaceae > Fusarium > Fusarium sp. PT. Next base: position 2,557,586 of record JAHMRZ010000003.1, on the reverse strand, counting down.
GCAGTTGAACTTGTTCTCATTCCAGCCCAACAAATCTGTTCGTGCGAGAAACCGAGGCAGAAATGCCCGCAATGGCCCTGCTATCGTTGGCGGTGGCAATTGGCAAGACAACGCAACGAATCTGGGGTGCTATAACCTCCGACAGACCCTCGCATCCGCTCTTCCTCCACCAGGATACTCTCGGGCTCGCCCACATGTTTGGGCTCTAAGCCTACCTAACGGCGCTGTTCATTTGTTCCAGGTCGGCACGCCCGAGATTTGCAAGGAGTTTGTTACTACAGCCAACTACTGGAGCGCTCGACTGAGCACCCATCCATTGACCGGTGGTATAAGTAACATTGAGTATGGGTGGAGTGAGGCGATTGTCAACAATGCCTTGGTATCAGCCATCAACGAGACGGCTCCCGGCAAGACATCTCGTCCTGGAAGCAGCGCAGCACATGGTCGAAGTACCAGCGTCAACAGCGGCAGCTTCCGCAACTCAAGCTTCGACCACGTTGCGGGTGCCTTCACCAACAACAGTGGACGTGGCAAGCTGCCCGGTGACCGTATTCACATTGCAGAGTGGGCGCCACCGACGCAGAGCATGCGGCCTAGCAACCAGCAAGAAGCAGACCAGCTTCGGACTCTGGATGCTTATGTCAAGGGTATCGAGGCAGAGCTACAAACACATAACCGCCTTCGCAGCCCCATGCTTCTGGCGTTCACCCCCAGAGGTAGCAACGCTGTGAAGGCAATGGCTAACTGGGAGCGCAAGAGCGCATATTTACTTCGTGAAATCGTCAAGTTCACAACTTACGTCGACTGCCTTCGACAGGCTGATGCACGAAAGCAGGAAATCTATTCCGAGAGAGACCTGGCGCAACGAGCTGCGCGAGGTGAACTTGACGAGGGTGACATGGATGTCAGCAGCGAGGATGAAGGAGACCTGACACTGAGACCCTAAGATGGTCCATGTAGAAATAAGCATCCACAGGCAGGCATCGGGGTTTAACGTACGGTGCATATCTGGTGTTGGCGTACCTCTTTTGATTTTACAACTTTATTTTCTTACGGTCGATTACCCAGCTCTGGTGGTCCAGAAGTTGCGGTTTATGAATAATATTGAATTCTACGGTGTATAAAAAAAGAGCGTGGGGTCGATAGGGTGGGAGAAGATGAGGTGTTTAAGTAATGCCTTAAATATTTGGATGTGTATACAATTAATATTCTTTCTTACAATGATATTGCGATGATATATGAGTATGTCACTGAATACGAAGGTCTTTTCTTTGTTTGAGACTTGTTGCATGCTGGATTGTGCTGTGCAGGTTGAGCTGGGGTGGGTTATTCCAGTGGTGTTTAGGAGTGCATCAGGCTCCTGGCTCGACTCATAGAGCCATAGCTACAATTGGGGTAAACGGTCAAAGCTGTGTTTTTCAAATGTGTATTTACTATGGCGTGTTACGAGTGGTAACAAACTCCCCCGGCCATATTGATCAGAATGTATATACAATACTCATCTTTCATATCTCAATCTCCCGAGCATCATTTCAGCTCAAGCTCCTCTAACAGTAGTCGAGCATGGAGCTGAGAGCAGTCTTCTCAGCACTGGTGATGGTCAACTTCCAGTAGCTCTTGACCTGGACCCAGCTCTTGGAGTAGGTGCAGTAGAAGCTCGTCAGGGGAGGCTTCCAGGCATCGGGAGACTTGTCGCTCTTGGCTTGGTTGACGTTGTCGGTGACTGTATCATGTGTTAGTTCCTGGAACATTGGTTTTCATGGGAAGGGTTTGACTTACCTGCCCACAGCTGGGGTCGGGTCACGTCGTTGGCGAATAGGGTACGCTTGGCTGTTGTCCAGGATGCAGCGCCGGACTGTGAGGTGTTAATTGGTGATTCTACAGAGTAGATCAAAATTGAGGGTGGACTTACGATCCAGGCGTTCTTGAGAGGAACCATGTGATCAATATCAACATCACTAGCCAGTGTCCACGAAGCTCCGTCGTACGGGGAGTTCCAAGTCCCAGAAGTAGCAGCACAAGCCGAGTTGGTCACGACATTGGTTCCATCTCTCTTCAAGACGAACTCGCTTGTAACTCGTCAGTACATGCTTCTATTCCTATTCTAACGGGCGTACTCACCGAGTGTTGCAAGCACCCTCGTAGGTCTCCCAGTGGGGGAAGAGGTCTCTGTCGTAAGTACCGGTGTTTGTCGACGCTGCAACAGTGAGGCCGCTCAGGAGAGTTCGGGCACTGGAGGCGCTGGGGATGCCGGGCTTGAGATGTGTTAGAGGTTTGATGAGGACTTGGGGATGTTGGGCTGGCTTACGGGTGTAGGTGCGGCGAGGACACCGGCAACGGGGAGGAGGACAGCGACGGAGAACTTCATGTTGAGATATGAAGCTTGGAAGAGAGAGAGGAGCTGGAGCTGAAGAGGAGTGATGAGGGAGAGAGATGAGAATGATGGATGAGGAGTGATGAGATGAGGGTATCGTAGACAAGCTACACTTGCATCTTTATACTCCTCAACCCCAAGACATACTCCTTCAAGATCCCCTCCAATTCTCCGAAGATACACAAGATATCGCATCACAGTCCACATCCCATCCTCCTTCCCAGTTGGACAATTACAGCCGGCGCATAAAACAACACTTTCCCTCGTCTCCTTTCACCGACGCTCCCATCTCGGCAATCAGCACCGCTGATCTCTCAGGGCACGAGGCATTGTGATAGGCGAGCAGATCGCCATATGTCTTGTGTCCCCCTCCCCCAGCGTTTGACTATGTCGCCAAGTGCCGCCCGGGGTATACTTCTTCAATTTCTCAGGGTCCAGTCAAAGGCTGAGATGCTCCCACGCCGATAAGAAAACTAGTGCCGGTGATCGACGGGCGGAACTTCTGTATTTGGTGTGTTTGAGTGCGGGGATCGGAGGGAGATGGTATTGGAAACCTGCCTTATGGGGAAGTGGGAGTCCGAGACGTGGGACATGGCGACATGGGTTGTGGTCTTGGCGATGCGCGATGGGGGGAGGATGTTTAGGGTATGTGTGTTTGTCTTGGGAGATGTAATCTTGGGTGTAAACGAGTGGGATATTGAATGGTTTCTGGTTGATACTTGAAGTATTGCTGTATCATATTGTACATAAAATAGAAAATGTATTGCAAAGTTTAATAGCAGATCTGCATCCTTCGAGGCAATGTCGTGCATGTTTGTTTTTAGAGTGATGCTTATCTGGGAAATGTGTCTCATGACCTTTTACTTCCTAGGACTAGCCCCAGACTATCCTTCAACCAGTATGCGTAGATCTTTGCCATAGATCTCTTATCAAGATGCTCAGTTAGGAAGCTTGACCTAATGGGGTTTGAAGTGCCTTGGTCACTTGGGTTTCAAACAAAGCATGGCGGTATCAACACACGCAGTGTCACGATAAGCTCAAGGTAGCTTTCGCGATAGTCACTTAACTTCATCTCTAATCACTTGCAGTCGGCCACCTCCGCTCGAGGGTTATCTCTTGTTCGGCATGAGACCAGTCTTGATGAAGCAGTTCGTTTTGACAAGAGGATTGCGCCATTCAGATGTGACCTTGTATGGCCTTTGGTGTTGTCGCATTATACTGTTGGAACCCTATGCTGTTGAACCCTATGCTGTTGAACCACTATGTTGTTGGAATTGCAAGTCAGTCAAAGCTAATCAAAGTCGTTACAGTCACAGTCACAAACAGGAAACACATTCACAGCATTGCTCATACAATGTTACAAAACTCGTACATCATTACAAAACTTATACATCATTACCGGGGTTTCCTGCCCCCCCATTGTGCCGTTGTTCCCTCCAAAAATACCCTCAGCCTTCCTGTCCCTTGTGCTGCACCCCAAAAAGTCACCTCCCCAACCCTCCCTCCCTCCCTTTACCGATCCTGTCTTCTACCCCGAAGGGCACACCGTCCTGCGTCGTGTTCTTGGGCTGGTCGGTCTCGCGGCAGAAGTTGTTGGGTCCAAAAAGTACATGGCCTGCCAAATTGGCATCTAGGCCGGAGTGTCGTCTTGTTCGGTCTGGGTGGCCGAGGCAGCAGAGGCAGCAGCAGAGGCGGCAGCGGCAGAAGAAGCAGCAGCGGCAGCAGCAGCTGGCGTAAGGTACAGAACGAAATCTTGCGAGCCAGTGATTACATGGTTGGCATGTCTCTCATTGTTCAAGATGAGATCAGCAATTCCTCTACGCACCAAAGGCAAGGGCATCAGAGGCCAGCTGAAAGGCACGGGAAGGTTCAAGGGGTTACCAGCAGGAAGCTGGTGCGCATGGAACCTGTAAGTTCCCATGTTGGTGGGTGTGCTGATGGGATACGTTTCGCTCTTTTCAGCGTCACGTATCTTGCCAGATTTGTCGGTGATATGGCCCATGAACCTTCCCCTCCTGTGTACCTGGTATGAGATGGAGTGCTGATACGATCTGGGGGTGAAGATGGCATTGACATCGAGATTGATGTCAGCGCCACGAATGATCAGATCGTCGAAGGTGTCCCAAAGAGTTTTGCTGTACGACTGCTCACGGTTGTCGATAATGTCTGCAAGTCGGCTCAAGGGGGTGTCGCCGTCAGCGTTCGGGAGGTTTATCAGGAGAGATCTGGGGGGAAATCTCCACTTCTGCAAGAGAATCATCTCTTGGTCAAGGACAAACTTGATGATTTCTTTGATGGCGGCACGGCGGCGTTCCCAATTGTACCTGATGTGCTCTATAGCGAGTTGTAGGGCGGAGTTACGAGGATTCTGGGCCTGAACCATCAGGGTGTTCCATTCAAGTCGAGGTACGGTGTTGAAGAAGACGTCCCTCAACTTCTTCCACTCCGCTCGCTCCTTAGCATTTTTCGCATTGAGGCCCTGTATGATAAGAGTATGAAATGGGTTGTTCCCATTACTATCAACAAAATGGGACCCGAAGCCAATGCCATTTTCGAGGAAAAACTTGAGCACCTCCTTGTTGTTCGCTCTCACGGCAACATGTAAGACCGAAAATTGAGTCTCACCACCTGGGGCTTCGACCGAACCAGGGTAAGTACTGGCTGCATAGCGCGTCCATTCCATGCTCTTCTTGTCATCACCAAGTACTGCCAGATGTTGCAGAGTCATGGGGTAGTCGCCTGGATTGTTGAGGAGGCATTGGAAGAGATCCCACGTTGCGACTGTAGAAGCGTCCCACAGACTGGCCAACAGAGTGTAAGTTTCCATGTCATTTCTGATAAACGGCACGAACCCAGGCTTCCAGCGTAAGCACTGAAGGTGGCCTTTTCCAAGGTGGCCCACATAGGGATCATTCATGATTCTGGCATGGCTCTTGTAATCAAGATGAAACTGAGGATCCAGCACGGGGCCAAAGTTCTTGGTATCCTGGTACAGAGCACCCAGTTCGTGTAGTTTGACGATGGTTTTGGGAAAGGGGCGGGAAGCTGCCACATGAAGCAAAGTCCAAGATACTTCTTTGTCATCGATCTCCCATATCATTTGATTGTTGATGCAAGGCTTGATAAGATCCACCGGGTACTTTGAGAGAACTGCAAGTGCAACTTCATCATCTCCTTTGAAGAACACATTGAAGCCTTTGAGAAGGCCGGACAATACATCCTCAGCGTAAAGATACTCCTCGAGAACATATTTTCTTGGCTTGAGTGCAAGGATCAAGTTGGCGAGACTTTCGAATGAACGGTACCCCTCGTTGGTTTTTTTGCGTCCACCAAGCTCGTTGGCGATCATGCGAAGGATTTCAGGAGGCATCTTTTCGAGAGTTGCATTCTGACCATATGTCCAAGCCGGGATGGCTGGAATACGAGGCCGAGCTGGATAGGTCGACATGTTGGATAGCGGTTTGTGTGAGATCAAGCGACCAGCATGACCAGAGGGAAAAGATGAGAAGTTGGATGTAGAGGATGTAGAGGATGAAAGGGGTAAAGGGTAAATAGAGCCACTGAAGTGCCCGAGTGAAGTGATGTCTGTGTTGTTTATGATGTGAAGCAAATCAAAGGAGACGATGCGAATCCTGTGACGGGGGATGATAGAACGGAAGGGATGAAATAGAATAGAGTAGAGGAAGTAGATGAAGAGAGTAAGGCAGATGAAGATGAGTTTGTAGACAACCAAAGGAGATCTCTTGGAGAAAAACGCGTTATGGTGTGATGTGCTGCGTCGGATCTCGATGTTTTTGGTGGTGGAGGAGAAAAGCAGAGGAGGGGGGAGAAGCGCTTGGGCGGGAGAAGGATATGCACCACCACAAGAGATTCAGGTTGCCACGGCACCGCACACAAACAGTGAATCGAATTCTCTAGAATATTCCTCGTGACTAATGGACGGTATATGCCCTAATGGAATGGACTGCCTGAGGGACTGACGCATGCTCCCTAACACTCCCTACAGGTGCTGGCCCTAATGCTTCACGGCACTGCTCGTCGAATTCCCCAACCTAGCACTTCATTCAATGTCACTTGGTCATTGTTAGAAGCCGTATTGGATTTATATTGTAGATTGTATTGTAAAATGGTAGCTTAGTTCCCCTGTCCGTAGTGTCGCAGCACATCCCAGCACAGCCCTTCATTTCACCAAAACTGATACTTGGACCTTTAAATCCTTACAATAGATCTATTGGACGTATTAAATGTTTCGATGTTCAATTTCACGTGTTTGCATTCCCTGTTGTGGTGGTATTTGCCAGTGACAGCTCGCATATCGACCCGTCTGATATGGACCCATGACTCCCATCACTGCCTAGTGGGGAGCTCACTCACACCCAAGACGCTAATGCCGCTGCCAAACATGCATTAGTGTATTATTTGAAGCCTTTTATTGACGACACACGATGTTCTCTCCTTTTCGTCGACAAAATATGATTTCGACTCAGGGGTTGATCATCCAGGCCACTCGAGCAGAAATCCACAACAGGGCACGCTACAGCAAGCTATTCATATGTAGACCACTCGAAATACACTTCAGATAGTATTGTAATTCCACAGTTACGTTTGGCTCACTTCGAACCGTGTAGTTTGTTGCAGTCTGGGCGGCGTAGTGCACTTGCAACCCAGAGCGCACACTCTGGTTTTACAAGCTCAACATTTCAAGGGCTAGGCTCAATACTGGTATCGCTCGCAATAGATCGGTGACTTCATGTTTTGCACTCGCTGTACAAGCCGTTGATCGATTCTACAAGTCGTGGCTTCCCCAGATCCCCTGGAGTAGCCCCTGAGTCGCAACGGCACCCTTCCTGCCTCAACACGAAGATCTACAAGGAAGCAAACTCTCCTAGACTGGTATGTACTTGGAATAAGAGTTCCGCGTGGTCTTAGGGATCGTGGGTGTAAAGAAGTAACGGATGGCGCTTAAGCTTCGACGCCGTTGCAGCCACAACGTTTATCTGGCCGTTTGGAAGGACGTTTCTTGTGAGATTAGGATCTCCGAGAGTTGTTTACTGTATTGTAAGATTCCCTGTGCTTCTTGAGAGCTATCGAAGTGTTGAGATCGATTGGCGCTGGAAAGTATTCTGCGAAGCCACTCGTTAGCCAAGGACAGCGAAGAAGTCCCAGAGGGTGGTTTGCATCTCTGGAACATGCGGGACTGGTCTGACTTACTTTGAAAGAATGTTTTGGGATGCTTGAGCTGTTGGGTGGCGATAAATTCGTCGTTCTGTTTCGTCGTCTAGGAGTCTCGCATTCGTTAAGGGGTCTTTTCGTGATATCGACTGCAGACGTGAGCAGCTTTATCCGAAAGACATTATACATCTATTAGACATACGATAGATAGGCTTGAGTAAATCTCATATCGTGGATGCCGCGGATCATCGAGAGAGAGGTAAGTAGTAGTTTTCCTCCACAGAGGAACGGTGGAAAGATCGAGAGGAAAAGCTCACGAGTGACAGAACATAGAAAACGGAACAAATAGCTCGAACATCTGTAGATCTGGTGATGTTGTTCAAGATTTGAACAAAGACAAAGGTGAGGTAGTTTGATGCTAGAGGTGAGTGGTGCATGGCAGGGGCCATCTTAGGCGCTGGGGCTCTGAAGCTCGGGATTTCTTCACTGGAGAACGGTCTCGATGAATTCTGTCCGCCATCTAAATATGCTAAATCAGAGAACTCCTTTTCTGCATCATTGCTAGCGAGTCTAAGGTCTACGAGTTTCTTTTTATTTCTTGTTCAAATCCTAGGTATCCATCAAGATCCAGTGGTACAGTGGCACTTGCAGCCCCGAGAACGATGCTCCCCTTCACGGGAGACCTTATTGGTGCCTCTCTCTGACAGTTGAAATATAGAACAAAATCATGGTGCGGTATCGACTTTCCATCAGTCGACCGCCATCAACAGCTGTGGCGCTATTTACCGACTCGAATCTTAAAAATCCTCCTATTGCACGACGAGAAAACCCCTGGCCAGCAGCCACAGTCAGAGTTGACAGGTCAGTCGGATTGATTTGATCTTCTTTCGTCTAAGGGTAGATCTCTTGGCATGGGGTCTTTTACCGGCCAGGGGGGGCTAGGCCAGTAAACTATGGCAGAACATACCTGTAACACTTGCGAAATCCTCTGTGTTCTCATCCAAACTACGAAATTTCATATCCGGGCATCGATATTTGTTCATATGTACATCGTGTTGAAGAGTCAGTTCTTAAATGGTTTCTTTACATCACGCATCGTTGATGGCTTTGTTGTACCTGGTAGAAGCCGTTGAGTACCAGTCGCTGCACTCCGTGGCTTTCTACGCAACCTGGGAGGTTCTCGACATCGGCAACATCTTTTTATTCGCCCTACGAAATCGACGATGACCTCAGGGGTGAGCTTCTTCCAATCTACAAGTACGAGCAAGACACGAGAGGCCAACCGCTAATCAGTACACCCTACAGGAGAACCTACAGGGCGCTGCTACTCTGTCCAGTACGAAGAAGCCATCGACGGACACCAGCAACCGGCTGAGTCTCAGCAATCGACGACACTGTCTCCAGTCTCTACACTCTGGGCATCGCTCATAGGTACGCTGAAAGCTAGGTACGGTCGACGATGTGAGGCTAGAGTAGTCTCGCTGTTGCAAGCTCTCTTAGCTGACCATAGCTCATTTACTCGATAAAGAACCGAAGGCAAGCTATCGATGGCCTATCAGAAACTTGTCGACTCGTGGCAATCGAACCTGAGGAAAATCTCGAGACTTCGACATCAGCAACATTTCTTGGCCCGTCACTTCCTGTCACCCGAGCACGCAAGAGATCAGTCAAGCTCAAGAACGAGCCAGACAAGGCACTGATGATTTAGTTCTCTATGCTCACACTCTAAGCCAGGGCGGCTGGTTCAAAGGGCTACTTATGTAAGGGATCAGAACTGATGGGGAGGCCACTGGATTGCACCCTCTTGAACAGCCTGACGTGGCTACCGAACTATTCTCAAGCCATTCCAAGACCTCAGCCATATTGAAAGGAATCATCAACCCCTTTATCTCAGTATGTCAGGGGCTGGGTCAGTCTTCACTCAAAAGCGCCGATAGGAGCTCTAACGAGCGTTCAGGAGAGCCAAGCCTCCCCCTTTTCACGCTACCAGACCTATAGGTGCAGTGGCTCACAACTCCTCAAACCCTATCCCAAAACTCAAATACCAGCCAAGGCTTTGAGTTCGGCTTCATTCCCGGAAAATTGTTGCCCAGAGTTCTTTCATCAAGGGACTGGTACCCCTGAGTCATTACCCGAGATGGGTTTGAGCAGATGAGAGAATGTCAGCCATGTCACTCGAGTACTATTCGCCTAGATTCGAGCATTGGAGGCTCTCGGCAGCTATTACTATTACTTTGGTGAGAAATCTTCAGATATGGGTTATTCCCAGACTCCCCCCCATCTTCCAAGTTGCCAGCTGACCCTTTCCAACTACATCTAGTCATGAAAAGTTCCAAGTCCTTCAATAAAGCCGTGAGAATCACAAGAAGCGATAATCCTGCTACCGGCAGTCTGCTGTTCGGAGCATTCTTACTGAATACCCCTGAGTTCTATAGGATACGGAGAATTGAGTCGCTCTAAGTTCATTGTGACTGGTAACATCTTGACATTCAAGGTTTTGCAGCTTCCGTCTATCGTTGAATCCAGCTTGGAGCCAGTAAGTAAAACAGACTCATATGTGTACTCGTGACTATGTCAGAGCTGACGGCAAGCCTCCAGAAGAACAAGGCCACGGCCTACCCTTTCCGTTATCGCTTATACCTAATGCTCCGATGGCACAAGAACCGCTTGTCGTGGCCAAGTGCACTTCAGAATCCCATCGATAACCCAGAGTCGACTTACACAATGCCAAAACATGCTGAGTCGGTACTTACACTCGACCATCTAATACTCTGCTGGCTTATAAGAAGCTCACGAAACTGAAGCTTACTCTCCGAGCTTCCAACGATGTCATCTAGTAGGGAAATATGATGGAACACAATTGGCTACTGCCATGGCGACTACTCTTTTGTGCTTGTCGAATCCTCCTTTACACCCCCGTGCATTTGTATGGCATGAACAGCTAGGTTATACAATTCTTGACGAGACTTGACTTCATACTAATAAGACTTTGGGATGCAGGGGCAGTATAACGAGCCGAACAGCAGTATCGACTGATATCCTGAATTCGAACAAAGAACCGCGGACCCGACCACGAACATCATCTACTCCCTTTACCCCAAAGATCAATGTTTTCTACAGCACCGAATATGAACTACCTCAGGTTCAAAAGTTCGGATTTGGTTGCCCCCTCGATGACTAAGACCGCTATCTGGAAGTGCTGGGAAAGAGGACGTGGTGTTTCCAATAGCTCTAGAGGATATTTGTGGGTGTCCCGGATACGCTCGCGAGTACCCAACGTCCACTCCGACTTTGTGACCCCTATACCATCGCTTACAACAAGGTCAGATCACCTGGAGCTGTTACACAGACCAATCCCACCTATCTTTGGAGACAGATATCTTAGTCGTACGCTAATCCAAATCGATAGCGAATGGCTTTGTAAGTGATGCTCAAAGACGGCTGGTTAGTTGAGACTACACCAACAGAGGGAGACCATCAAATAGATCATTCCTCCCTAACTTGATTGGCGAACGAAGGATTTCCAATTCGATGTAAGTCAGTTTGAGTACTGTGCAATATACACATATCTGGACGCAATTCTGACTCAACAACCCCCAGACGTCCAAATCGTTATTCTGTACAACTTGTATCTAAACTTTCTCTGTTAGTTCGAAGCACCCAGTGAACATGAATTCGTCCTTATTCAGCAGACCAGCGCGAGCGCCGTGAGCAAGGGCAGCAACGGAAGTCGACAAGTTGCAGGAAGATTGTCAGGGAATTTTGACAGGGGTCATGCTAAGCCCATTGAGTAAGAACAAAACCATCTGTTCAAGTGACAGTCTGCGCAGTTGAGGCGTTGATGTTATTCTCTGATTATCATTATGAAGTTATCGCCATCTCCGCGTTCACAGCGTTGCGTCAGGGGTGAAAGATCATCACCCGGCACCGTTTTCCGAGTTCTGATTATGATACGCTGACAATTCTCTTTAACCAGAACGACAATGTTTTGCATTGACTGACATAAAAAGGACAATTGTGTCTATTTGCCCAGTCTTGTCTCCACAAGATCGATCATCCTCCGATTTGAGCTCCAAAAGAAAGAAGAAAATCGACATGTGCTACACCTACTCGAATCACAGCTTATGACCATGCATGATGTCACATACGATGGGGTCGTCCTTAGGGACCTTTGTCAGGCTGAGTGATTCTCAGGCAGGATGACATGGTTACACTCATATAAGATAAGTACCACCCATAGGCGCTTATGTCTAAGTCGCAAACCTTTTATTGCAGTCCTCAGGAAAACACCACAACTGAGGTCACTTACAAGACTCTCCCCTTTGTTCGAATCCGAACCACTTCACGCAAAACGGAACCATCAGCAATTGGGCGACTCAAAGCACACGTTACTCCCTTTCGACCCGTATCTCGAAATTCAGGGACAGTCTCGAACTATTTCGACAGCTTCAGTGACTGCAAAGTACTGCTTATTGGCGATGCCTCCCATGGCACATCCGAGCTGTACTCAGTTCGCGCTGAGATCACAAATTACATGATAGAGAACCACGGTTTCAACATTGTTGCAGTCGAAGCAGATGGGCTCGATACCGAACATGTAGACTGACATCGACCAGGTTCAGGTCAAGGCATGGCAGAGGCCATCCAGATGGCGCAGAGGGGGGGTAGAGAATCGGCGTTCCTGGGCTTCCCAGCGTCAATGTGGCGCAATACTGAAGTCTACGACTTTGTGGAATGCATGCGGTCTTACAACTCTGGTCGAGAGAAAGAACAGGCGGCAGTCTCCTATGCACTGGATCTCTACTCAATTAGAACTTCAATGAAGGCTGTTGTCGACTATCTAGACACCGTTGACAGAGAAATGGCACAATAAGCAAGGGATCGATACGGAGAGCTCATGGACTGGGCTGAATATCCTCACGGATATGGCCTAGAGTCATTGGCGACGTCTTCTCAGGGGTACGAAAGCGATGTTGTTGGGATGCTCAAGACCCTTTTGGATAAGTGTCTTGGATACTCATCAGCTCGTGATGATGGGATAGATTTCCACAGCCGAGAACAAAACGCCAGAGTTGTCAAAAGTAAGTTGGCTATTTTCCCACCCCATTTCCTAGTGACTAACATGTCTACAGATGCCGAAAGCTACTATAAAGCCATGTATCGAGGACGAGACGAGGCATGGAACCTCCGTGTTGCACACATGCTTGGGACTCTGGATAGATCAACATTGGGCAGATTTGCAAGGAGAAGTTCAGAGACAAGGCACTCAGTATCAGCACATGCTGGTACAGTAGCTGCAGCCGAGAGCTGGGATGGTGACTTACACATCATAGAGGTTCAGTCCAGACTTCCCGGTAGTTATGAAGAGCTCATGCACTCTATAGGCATCAGAAACTTTATACTAGATCTACGCCAGGGGAAATGCGATGCGGAGCTGCGAGAAGCATTGGGCGAGACTCGACTGGAGAGATTCATCAGTGTGCTGTATAAGTCCGGGGTGGAGAAAGCCTCTCACTACTCTTATGCCAGCTTGACAGACCAGTTTGATGGATTCATCTGGTTTGACGAGTCGAGACATGTTGGGATTTTGGAGGTTCATCAGCCCAAGTCACCTTGGGATAATCACGAAACCTGCCGTTTGGATTGTAAGTGCCTAAGATGGTAAAAATCATTTATACTTGAAATTTTTGCTATCAATTCTGAGAGGTTTATGAGTTCTATATATGCTCCAAACGATCAAGAGGCTTAGTTACTTAGCGTATCACGAAAATAGGAACTACAGATTCAGGCTTGACTAGACCGTTCTACGATTCGGCATATGGCATACACTGATTTGCATGGTCAGTATCCGACTTACAGTTTGCCTGTTGCAGCAAAGCTCCACAGCACAACGCAGTGTGAACTGTAGCCACAGCAAACTTGATCTTATCAGATTGTGTCAGAAGTGGTTTCTCAAAAGGCACTTAGGATTCTCACCATTTGATCCATAAGTAACTGTCTCAACAGCACGTGTTGTGTCGTAATCTCATTTCTCGATTTGGGCTCAGAAGCCTCATGTCGCTATCCCTCCTCCACCCCGTTTGTAAATAAAGTCGTGATTAGCACCCCTTTGTAAGAAAACAAATCCAACTCCTATTCCGCGCCCATAATTCCAAAAAGCCCTTCCCTGCATAGAACTAGTACCTGTGGCGTGTGGAGTAGTCCTTGGGACTGACGACCAAACCGCGTCCCTTCTTGGCACCTCGATACACCGTTTCGAAAATATCAATAAGCTCCTGCTTGTCTTCGAGCACCCATTTGATCTTGTTGTTGTCACCGGTTCCCAGATCGATCATCATGTGCTTGTTTCGGAAGAAGAACATGAGCGAGCACGGGTCGTACAACTCGTACATCTGGTTGAAGTCGGGCACCTGGTCGATGTCGCAGAGGTAGACGGCGGCGAAGTTGCGGACCTTGTCGGCGATCTTGTAGAGGACTTCGTCTTGGCGCATGCAGTCTGGATCCCAGTCGCGCCCGAATCGGATAACGACGAGACGGTCTTCCTCTGTAAGTTTGTTAGTATGTGCTTTAGAGGAAGATGATGGAGGGTGGTTACCTGAGAGGATGGCCTGGTCGACGTGCCAGCCAGTGTTGAGATGGGGGAGTACAACGGAACCCATGGTGATTTTGGATTAAAGCGATATGTATTTTATGAGTGGTGTTGTTGTGAGAGTCTTGCGATGGTGAAAAGAGTCTGTGGTGGTGTTTTGGAAGATGGAAGAACCATGATGGAAGGCGGCGGGATGTCAAGGTAAGGTGGGGCGGTGTGTGTGGCTGCAGTGGAGCGCTAGCCTGATTTGGTCGAGGTGAACAAGCCTCACCTTGATCGTAGATCAAACTCACCTTAGGTATCACGAACCTTAAACCTAGAACACTAATAATCAAGTGATTATCTTTTGCGAAACTTGAACATGGCCATTGGAGCAATTACAATAAGGTTGTGGGCTTCTTATATGTAGCCATATACGTGGCTTCTCATAACTCCTCAACTAAGACTACCTACTCAGACTCATCAAACTCATCGATAACACTCCTCGGTTTGAAATACTTCCCCAGGGGCTCAAACTTCAAATGTTCAAACCCAAACGCCTCCGGTCCTCCAATCTTGATTCCTCTCTCCGAACCAGTCCATCTATCGCTCGCTGCTATTCCCAGTACAACAACAAGCAACCCATACCGATACTCTGGTGTTCCAACCGCTTCTCCGTTCTGTGCATCGATCACACAGACAAGATCGGGGACAATGGCGAGGACATCCTCTTGACTCTCGCTCTTGTGGTCGGGATGGACCTTGATAGCGGCGATGTTCTCGTTCTTGAAAGGAATTTTGATGACACCCTTGAACTGCTCTGAGTTATCACCAGTTGCGTTCTCGTCGTCTCGAACATCAGCTCCTTCGATGAGACACTCGCCATAGACATGGCCATTCCTTAATGTCCTCTCCACGCCGATGATCTTGCCCTTCCACAAGACCTTGCCTGCTCCAGGGCCACCGCACTCATCGATGATGGTCTCAGCAACATTGTCCACACGGTTCTCCTTTCGTGCTCGAGCAACAGCACGTCCGATTCTCCACGACTGAGAGAGTGTGTGTTCGACTGCCCATCGCTTCGTCTCTGCTCCTGTCACCGGCGCATCTGCAGCGCCTACCTGAGACCCCATCTCGCTCAGAGCAGAGCGTATGATGCGCTCGACAGCCTCGTCGGAGGATGCCTTTGGCATGACTAGTACATTGCCGTTGCCATCACTGACAGCGATTGGGGACCAGATAGTCTCCCTTTCTTTGAAGACCACAGGCGTTGTCTGCCATTTCGTAGGATAAGCCCTGCCCATCCAGTCTCCGTCAACAGTGGGAATATCCATCTGATCACTCGAGCCAAGCAGCAACCCACTCAGGCCATTGGCTCCTCCAACCTCGACAGATATCATGTGAGTAGCAGTCGTATTGCACATCTTATACAGATGTTGCTGTGCTTCGAGTAGTTCATCACCCGCCAGTTTTTCAATTGCCACGGTAGGACTTCCCGCTCCTCCTCCACAGCCGACCTGTGCATCATCAGGAAGATCTTCAGGATTGACGACTCTGATTGTTGCTCCGTTTCTTAGCATTGTTCGAAGTCGAATCATAAGTCCGTAGGGACTGCCACCGCCTCCTGTGCCTAGGATATAACAACCTGTTGCGACCCATGCTACGTCCGTTTCGGACAGATACCATATTCGTTTTCTCACGTCTGGGCGGTACGAAAGGATATCAAATTCCTCATCCGCATGTGCTTCGCGCTTTGAATCCCTCTCCTTGGTACTCTTCTCATAGTCATCCATTTCTTGGTGCTCGTCAGATCTATCCTGCACCTCAGGGGCAATGCTTTCTTCAGAAAAGTCGAAGTCTCCAGTTGCTCTAACAACAAACCGAGTCTTGTTAGCGATGTACTGCAGTTTCATTAGCAAGCTTTCAAAGAATAGCTCGTTATTAACTTACTTGAAGCGGCAAGATCTCTTTTTCGACAATCTTGATCGTTGATCTCAACGCTCCCGCCTTGACAGTCTTCTCAATAGCCTCCTGACTAACTTCCTCAAGCAGGTCGTTTGTTGACTGCGAAGCCGTTGACTTGACAGTATCTACAACAGCGCTCACCCTTGCAATAGCAGCACCAATCGCGTTGGCAACCTGTGACCACTGCGGCTTAAGGACCCTGCTTGCTCCCTTGAGCTCATCAGGGGCAATGACAGCTCCGCCTCCCACCAGAATGACTGGTATGTCTTGAGGTGACGTCTTCATTGTATCGATGACCTTCTCCAGCTTGTGTTTGACTGCAAGGTTGACTTTCGTAAGCTCCTCCCCTGAAAGGACGTCCTTGACAAGAGTTGGATCTCCGATCTTCAGGTCTGGGTTAGCAAGGACCGTGCAATCAGTCGCAGTCAGGACTTTTCCACCGAATACGATAGCTTCTTTAGTAAGCTTGTATCCCACGCTATCTGGTCCAACCGAGATGCCGTTGTCTTTTCGAACGATGGAACCTCCGCCAAGACCAATGCTCTTGATGTCAGGACAGGAAAAGTTCATCCTCACACCCGAAAGATCACTGTAAGCTGCTTGTTGGCGAGGAAAGCCGTTTTCCAAAAGAATTCCAACATCAGACGTGGTCCCGCCAATGTCCACCACCATCATAGCTTCGTCGAGTTCGTTCTGCACCAGAAAAGCAGCTCCTCTCATACTGTTGGTAGGCCCACTGGAGAAAGTTCGAATGGGTAGGCGAGCAGCAAGTTCGCCAGATAGAACTGTTCCATCATTCTGTGTAATGAACACAGGGCAGTTCAGTCCCAGCTTCTTGACAGGTTCGTGAAAAGACCGAATAGTCTTGCGGGCAAAAGGTAGGATGGAAGCGTTGAGGATAGCGGCGTTTTCTCTCTCGAGGAATCCAAGATTGGCAACCTCCTTGGAACACACAACGTCGCATCCGGGAATTTCAGATCTGATGATATCTGCTGCTCGCTCTTCCTGTAGTTCCACGGTATCGATAGGGCTGAAGATGCCGATGACTACCACACTTTTAATTCCCTTCTTCTTGATGATCGAGCACTGAGCCTTGATCTCATCCTGGTCAATATCGGATATCAACCGACCATCCACTTCCAACCCACCCTTGACAAGAGCATGATGACCTAGAATAAGCTCCCTCATATCACTAGGCCAGTCGACACATGGTAGGTTATGCTTTGAGAAGGGCCCGCAGAGACGAATGACCGCAACTCGAGATAGTCTCGCAGCGTCTCTTTCAACAACGGCGTTGACAAAGTGGGTGGTTCCTATCGTCACGCTCGCGACTTCTTGAGGGCTGATAGAAGCAGAGCTGAGCATCGTAGTAAGAGCATTGTTTATACCAATACTGGGATTGGTTGTAGTTGGTTCTTTGTGCCACGCGATGATTCCACGGTCAGGTCGTGAAGTCTCCAAGGGATCAATAAGGACACCGTCTGTATTTGTCCCGCCGACGTCGATGCCGACTCGAAGACGTCGCGATGGTGCAGTCAAGCTCATTGCAGGTACGTCACTGATGGTGTCAGATCTAAATGTTGTGATATCGCCGAGTGAGCGGTATATTCCCAGCTTTTGTATAAACACTCAAGCCGCAAAGATGCTAGGTTGCACAGAACAAAGAAACAAGTTCAACAGTTGTACGGAAAGGACCTGATAATCCCGATCCCGGTGGATGAGTCCCGCACGAAACAGCTCTAAGAGTCTTGGTTGTGGGGTTCTTTCCGGGAAGGATCCTTCTTGGATGATGATCGCCAAGCCCAAGATAAGATTCTTATCAATCAGCAAAGAGATCGATCCTGGATTTAATACTTAGAGTTTGGAACGATCCAAAGAAGTACATTTCAACCAAGAAATCAATAAACCTATTCCTGTGATAATAGATTCCAACTCGTTGATGTTACCCTATACTAAAATGTTCAAAGCAAGGTCATCATTAAACATATCACGCATTATCGAATGACCACAGCCTATCACTTACATCACATCAACCATCTTCTCATAAATGAACCGAAACGTGATTTCTTATTCATACAATGATTACCATCAATCCTATCTCCATGAGAGGCCTCGACGAGCTGCCTCACACTCACAGCCCTAACTATCCGCAGACGACCACCTATCCATATCGTCCCTGGCTAATAAACAAAGCTTCCATTCCATAATGTACTAAAGCCTGTATGCTGTTTTCCGCGATTCCTCCCTCGAGACATCGTACTCGTGGGAGTATGGGAAGAAGAAAATAATAAAGTTCGCCTCTCATAGAAAGGATCATGGAATCTTGCGTATTTCTCACGACGCCCTTAACGCCAAATGTGTGTACCTTCTGTCAAGAGCCGCCTCCACATGGGGCCTCTGCCAAAAAGTTGTAAATAATAATGGATCTCATGCAATCATTGTCCTTGTATGCCAGTCCCTGTGCTTTCGTCTATTGCAAAATGCACTACCAATCGCTCGGTGCTTAAATCTCGATCGTCTTCATCGATTCGTCCACTACCTCGGGCTTCTTGCCATTTGCTTTGGGGGAGGGATCTTCCTCCACCTTGAGAAGATCGGATTCCACGCGAGGGATGCTGGTTGTGACCTTGGGTGTCTTGCTGTCCTGACTCTGTCGAGGGGTTTCGACCTCTACAAGCTTCTCGGGTTGGATAAATGCGTCGGCAAGCTCAGGGATTGGTGTCTCCTCCGTTACTCTGCTCAAGGGGGTCGCCTTTCCGTAACCAGGTCCAGGTCGAGGGCTGGCCAAAGGAGAGGAGCCACTGAGACGTTGCATGGATCGGCCTCGGCCCTCACCATTATCACCACCACTGCTGTAAGGCGAAGAAGAGCGGGAGCCAAGAGGGGAGCTGGGCTTGGGACCCATCGATCTTCGCTTGGAAGCAGCCCGTCGTCCGTATTTCTGGTCCATTCTCCATCTCAAGATGCTGAAATACGGGGGCTCAATCCGTGTCTCCTTAAACTCTCGCAGCTTGAGCTCATTAGTCTCTTCGTCCACGTACCACTTGCCGCTGTTGAGGTCGTCCGCAACAACAGCCAGAAAAGCGGACCAAGAGCGAGCCACAACGTACTTGGTATCGTAATCACGACCGAAGAGGATGATCTGACCCCACTGACCGCCGGGGCCGGGTGCTACATCGACAGCCAAGTTGTTACCACCCCAGTCGCGAACCAGAGGGATCCAAGAGGTGTGAGCGTATGCCTTTTGCACGGCGTTCGGAGGTACACAGTCCTGGCGAGAAAGAAGATCCTGTCTCCATTGACCGGGGTGGTTACCAGCCGCAGCGCCCTGCTTGGAAGAGGAGGCCTCGTTGCTGCCGCCAAAAGCCTTGGAAGGGGTGGAGGGCTTGGTAACGGAAGTCTCGAGCAAGTATTGGTGGTTGACGGTCCTCCAGTTTTCCCATTCTTGCACAATCTCCTCGCAATCCAGCAGCATGTGGCTAAAAATAATTCCAGTAGGGTTTCCTCCGCGCTCCTGGCCATCGTGAATCATAAGGGAGTCTCGGACGTCCTGGGGAAGGGAGCAGTCAAGCTGATGCTCGAGGTCGTTCAAATCGTTGTTGGTGGCACCCTCGCATAGCTGATCGTAAAGCTCGGGGTAGTTCTCATCAGCCCACGCATCTATGCGCCTCCAAGAGTGTGCAACTGGGGGAGCGGGTGGAAGGCCGTCGGAAAAGTTTTGCATAGGGACGTCGCCAGGGCTTTGAACCTCGAAGCCATCGCCTTGGCTGGCATTGCGTGCGCTCATTGACCTCAAGCCAGGAGAATAGGGGGCGCCTGTGGAGGCAAAAGTGCTGCCGTCTGGTTGAAGAGGAGAGGCTCGACCGGTTTCGTCGGAGTAAGGAGATGAGACATCGTTTCGAGAATCGGATGCTGTTGCTACGCCTGTCATGATGCCACCTCGACCGCCGTTCTGGAGCGGGACATGGCGGCCAGTTCTGTAAGGGGAATCGAATGATGAATCTAGTAGTTGTTTAGCATATGAGCTTCGAGGTACCGCGATGGGGACTAAGCCGCGTACGTCTATCATAACTGGTCATAGTATGCCAGAAAGATCTAATGGTCGCACCGAAACTGTTGGAAGAAGGCGTTAGCGACAAGTGGCTTCGATGAGCTCCAATAGAAGCTTCAAACTTACGAATTTTCCATGGTGGCGGCAGTAGAAGGGTTCGATACCCAAAGACCGCGGGAAAAAGGGTGAAGGAGAATCGGTTGCCAGGGGCTTGGTTGCGACAGGAGAAACAGAAGAGCGCAACCGTTGTGACCGATTGATAATTACGAAGTAGACGTAAGGGCAATGCAAATAGAGCAAAGCAAAGCAAATGAAGAAAGCGAGCGAGAAAAAAGAAGAGAGCGACAGGATTGAGTTTTGGTGACTTGAGTTTGATGGTTGATAATGTAGGATTTGGAAAGTGAAGATTGACGTTCACTGAAAAGTCCAAAAAGCCCCGAAAGCTGCTGGTCCAATCCAATCTACTAAATCCAGGGGAACCTAACGAGTCAAATGGATTATGGAGCCAGCCAGAGGAGCTACAGAGCCGGAGGGAGAAAAAGGTGGCTTTGGGGCTGCTCCGCTCAGGCGCGTGGGGTCTCTTATTCCACTGTCGTGTAAGGTTCCTTACCGACAGCACAGGTAGTGGAGAGGCCCAGGATGAGGCGAGGTAATAATAGGTACCGTTGTTGTAATCTCGAAGGGTAGTTCGAGTAGGTGAACTAAGAGGGCCGGGGGGTGGTAGAGGTCAACCTTAAGAGAGAGAGCGAATAAAGGTCCCTGAAGATGGAATGGAAACAGCCACAGTATTAAGGTGTTGAGATGCACTTGTTAGAAAGGTTGGCGCAAATGGAGGAAAAAAAGATGCAAGACAAGAGGTTGGCTTTGTTTTGTTGTTGATTGAATTTAACCAAGGCAACCAAGAAGTACCTTAGATGGAGTGTCTCAATTGGTCCAGGTTGCGCGTAGTGGGCCCCCTTTCAGTGTGTGTGTGCCACTGTCACTGCAGTGCAAAGTGCAAAAGCCGACAACTCAGGGCAAGTTGTGGCGGAAGTGATAAGGGGCTGACAGCCCAGATATCCATTGGATTGGATTGATTATGACGGGGACCTAGACTATGCTACTGTAGCATTGGGGAACACTGAGTGGCTGCCAAAGGGGGTGTGGGCAGGCCATTTGGCATAAAAGTTGGCAATTGCGTAGGAAAGGGGACCAACAGGAGAGACTCTGCGATTTAGAGAGGATGCAGCTAATTGACCACCTTACGTAGTTGCAGTTGATGATATAGTTATGCATCAATCTTGATTTCGGCTATTTTGAAAAGCCAAAAGCCAACAGTCAACTCATTTGACTTTTCCAACGTCAACTCTTTCAATTGGCTTTTTCTTTATATTACAAAGTCAACCTTCTAAGCTACTCGCAGTTTAGTTACCGTTGAACAACTCCTGACCTTTTGCATTCCATCCCCCGTGGCCTATCCCCTAACTAAACTCCATCCCATGGCCCGGGTCAGGTTTGAGACCGGCCCAGCTGAAGGCCACGGGGGGCTTGCATAAGCCATAACCCACCCAAGGTGGAAGCGGCCTGCAAGGTACCGCTCCCGCCAACAGACTATGGGGCGTTACATGGCACCCGACGCCTAGCACGCCTAGTACGCTCCTTCAATTAGGTTCAGGGGCAACTTAAAAACGCCCGCCAATTTGGGCTACTGGTCGCAAATGACAGTATTGTGCAGAAGATCAATGGATGATATTAGAAGCTCCCTCTCTTCGAAAACGCCGTGGCTTGTTTCTGCTTTTTAAGGGTCTGATTGCAGGTGACCTTTTGAAACTCCGACACTGCAGAATGGATGACGATATAAAATATGGATATCATCGCAGTATAATCACCATCCGTACCTACATATCTGTACATGGCTAGGTGGAGAAACTTGATCGATCGCCAATATCTCGATATCCATGTTCAAAATATGAATCCATGAATATAACACAGCACAAATCTTCCGAAAGAGAAAAAAGGCCTTTAAATAAAGACATTTCGTATCTGTTTGAGAATTTCCATGCTTGATGATTGATCCTTTCGCTACAACTTCCCCCCATGGATAGATTCATTCTAGACCAATCTCCACTGGGTAATCCTGGCCCATGGATGCCCTCGACGTAACATGATCTACCCCTTATCTCATCTTGAATCCAAAGGGCAAAAGCTCAAACTTTGACGTACGGGAGCTACTGTATCCGTGAACTCCAACGTCTCCTAGTCACGAACAATCACCTAAACTTCTGCTTCTCACATACATGATCGCCGTCGTTCTCGTTAATAACAAAACTCAGTTATTAATATAATATCAATCTATCAACCCTGCCTGTGGATAGCATAACACATAATACCGAATACAACCCCCCTATCATCATCGTGTTCTGACATTTGCCACTTTTGGGCTGCCTCACGCCGATCTCATCGCTCATCTACCCATCTTTTTAATAAGAGACTCTATCATTAGAAATTACTTTCCCTCCCCCGCACTTGGGTAACGTTGAATAGTACTCCGTAACGCCACCACTTATGCCTATGTATCTTTCTGTTTCACGGCATTTCATCATGCGATTCTGGTTTTCTATTATTTGTCTTTGCTTGTGTCCTTCATGGATGCCGCGTGGTTAGTTGCGGCTGCCTGCAGCGACTGACAGCAATTGTGTGTATTTTTGTGTCTCTATGATTGATCTTGATTGCTGAAATGGAATGGATTCACGGTAACAATCAACTAATCGTATAAACCGGCTTTTGTTTGGTTTCACTCCCGATATAACCATAACCGTTCATCATGTATCGCTGCTGCTACCGTACACGCCAATCCAATCATCACCTTCACTTATACCCGTCCCAAGCCAATCCTCAACTCCATTGAAATCAATCACTTGATGCACCACCTACCCTACTCTATCTATGTCTGCCACATGTGCTCACTCAGCCCGAGCAGCTTGTCCTGCATCTGCCTCTTGGCGGCTGTGGCGATTCCTCGCTCGGGATTCGCCATGGCCTCACTGTAACAGAGCTCCACGAGTGCCTTGAGCTCGTCGTATGAAAAGTTGTCCTGGTCTTGCGCGCTGGTGCCCCGTTGCTGCTCCTTGTCCTCCTTCGCCTTCTCCACGATTGCATCCGCACCTTGCTCGTATAGAGAGAAGTAGTTTGCTGCACGTGCAAGGTCTACCCCTTCTTCCACGTTCTTCAGATTTTGCTGCAGTACGAGGATGTTGAGCTGCATACGTCCGCAGCCCTTGTCATTCATGGGCGATGCCTTGCATGCGTTGCTCACGAGGAAGCAGTTGATAAGAAGTCCGAGTCCTGTCCTGATGAAGGCAATCTCCTTCTCTCTAAGATATCTTACGATGGTCTCATCAAAGAACACCAATTCTGAATTGAGGCTCAGAATCTGTGGATCAGGCTCGCTTACTTCCTGGTCCAGCAGGTAAGGCGCCACACTAGGCGACAAAGCGATGCTCAACGAATGGACTATACGGCAGCGAATCTCCATGTGGAGGGTTAATAGTGCGGTTCCTGCAAGTTCCTCGAAAGACGACACGATGCTGTCAAACGCCCTGGTCGTTGATTAGTCCTGTCCTTCACCCATGAGGTTGCGCAACTTACTGTACAGTCTCCTGCGTCAGTGGCAGTGACACAGGTCCCTCTTCACCAGCGGTCTTGCCCGGGTCGTTCATCAGAGTCCATCGCCGGTTTGAGTGTCGCGGTAGGTTCTGTCGTGACGTATCCGTGTCGTGCGTCGTGATTTGCCGTAGACCAGCAATCTTAACGGCAAGCCATTTCATGCTGGTGTACAAGAGACAGAGGGAAGAGATTGAATCTCGATCCTGGATGACATCGCCCGAATCTAGCGGCGATTCGTTTGCAAGCTCTATCAAAAGATGGATCTCCTTCTCCGCCAGTTCCCAGTCCATTTCGTCCGCCGTAAATAGCTTCTTCATCGTTTCTTGGAGCTCTCCTTGATCCAAGGAGAAGCGCGCCGACGCCCTCAGGTTTTCGTTGCTAATCTCTGCGGCCTGGTCTTGTGCTTTGACAACGAGTGTTTTGAACCAGCTAAAGCAGCGGTCGTAGTATCGCATCATTTGAGTGACAATCAGAGAGCTGAGTGCTTGGTCTGGAGGGATCGTGCCCAGCATCCGGCAGAATGCTGTCACGACCTCAAAGAAAGCCGTCGTTCCTCGGAACACAGGCCGACGTGCCACCAGGCTCCAAGCCGGATCTTGAGAAAACGCGTCTGCTTCTCCAAAGACTGTATCACTTAGCTTAGCCAACGTCTCGTCCAATTGCGGCTGGAAGACATTGACCAAAAAGTTGTCCAGAAACGTCGTCAACGTGCTTGCTGCCAGGTCTGAACCGGGGGGCACGATGCTTCTGAGTCGTTGCAAGAACACCAACGTCGGTGGTAGTAACAAGCTCATGTTGAAAACACTAGGTTCCACCAGAGATTTGTACGAGCCTGTTGTTTGGTGACTGCTTCCGAGACCCCCATCTCCTCCTCCTCCTCCTCCTCTTCTTCCGCCCTCCGGCGCATTCCGTCCCTTTCTGTCTTGCTTCCGCGACCCCAGTCCCGGGACCGCATCTTGGATAATGTTATCGAGAGCATCATACTCACTCGTCATTTCAACGGACTTTGTGTTGGCTTCAGAGAATTTGAATAGATGCTCTCGAACATCCTTCTTGCCGTGAAGAGTATCCCCCGGGTTTGGTGAATCGAACTGGAAGACGTCGGCGTCTGTTGTGACATAATTGTGCAGTAAGGATCTGATCTCGTTCTGGTAAAGATTCCAGAGTTCTTTAAAGCTACCGAGGAGAGCACTGTTATTACCTGCACCCTCACGTCGAATAAGAACCTTGATAGACTCATGGAATACACGATGGCCTTCTCCGATTGCCTCGAACTTGCCATATAGCGACCATAAAAGATCGTAAATGACATCTGCTCGCATTTGTGTTTCGCGGGTTCCATAAACATGAAGCCCATCGCCTCTGATCGACCCTCCACGTAATGAGCTGGGATGTCGTTGATCCACCTCGTTAATGGTCTCGTTGACGATAGTAAAAAGCTCAACTGGGAGTCTTTGTTTCAGAGTCTCAACAGCATTCTGCAGTCGCCCCAGCCTATTCAAAGATTCCACCAATAGGCCTACATAGTAGAACGTATCGGCTTCAGGATTCTTCATTGGGTCCTCCCTGACGGTTTTATCCACGTCAATGGCATCAAGAACGATGTGAAAAGGAGCAATGGGCTTGATATCAGAATAACCTTCTGTAACCGCGCCTTGTGTTTTAGCCAAGTTCTGCCACCTTTCCTGGCAGTATGGCGACTTGAGGTACAGATGCTCATGCAGCTCTTCCACCAGAATATCCATCAGAGCAGTCTCCTGATTCGCGAGGTAGCTTCTCAGGTCAGTAAGAGCACCGATGTCGTCAAGCTCAGGTCTTCGCAATTTTCGAAGAGCAGTTTGAAGCACCTCCACAGCTGTCAAGAAACGCTTCTCAGATATTCTTGCCTCCAACTGATCCGGCACTGCCCGGAGATCATCTAACTCATTGAGTGTTTGAACAAGGGCATCGAACTCTTGTGATGTTTTGGAAAGCTTCTTCAATTCTGGGTCTGTGGCGCAAAGGCTCGTTTTAGAACTGGCTAATGACTCCTTCAAAGCTCGTACTCGCTTTTGCGACTGCTGGATACTGCTTTGGATCTTGTGGAAAGTACCAATAGAACTGTTGAAGCCCTGATGATGCTCGTGGACGATGCCCTTGAGGGATTCTTGTAGATAATTATGCGATTGCTGGAATTGACTGTAATCTTGGGCGCGACCAACCGAGCTCCTGTCGAGAAGCTGTAGCGACAGCTGAACCGGAACGCAATCGTCCTGACACATTGAAGGCCACTCTTCCCTGATATGATCTATAACCTCGGTGATTTGTCGTGCGGCGTAAGTCTCAGGTATTGGTGCTTGAGCTTGAGTTTGTGGCACCCGTGATCG
The DNA here is from genome assembly GCA_021020635.1 of Fusarium sp. PT. Classification (NCBI taxonomy): domain Eukaryota; kingdom Fungi; phylum Ascomycota; class Sordariomycetes; order Hypocreales; family Nectriaceae; genus Fusarium; species Fusarium sp. PT. Next base: position 2,531,445 of record JAHMRZ010000003.1, on the reverse strand, counting down.
AGAGGGCATCTGTCGAAGGCCAGGCCGTGGTCGCGGCTGCTGGGTTGTGGGCGGCGTGGCATATCGATCGCTTCCGTAGCCATCTTGGTAGCCGGATCTATAATCTTCGTTGGAGCGTCCGAAGTTTCCATAACCGTTGCCCTCGCGTGGAGGAGGTCGGTCGTATCGATTCGACATGGTGAGGTCGGAGATGGCAAGGCGGTTATGAGAAGCAGGTTGCTTTGAGGCGCATAATCGCTTAGCGCAGAACTGTGTATATATCCAGTGCCGCTGCGAGTAGGTAATGGGTACGCGAAAGTCTGCAGTGTGTTGGTCACAAAGTCGAGGTTATGGTTATGAAAGCTGGATGTCGAGGGGTCGGAGCTTGGTGGTTCACATTTGTTGCGACGCACTGGGTGGGTACGTACACCACCTGTAGTTAGGTCAGTACCATAACGGGAGCTTCCCGCCCTTCAAAGCCCATGCTAAACAGCCACAGACTAATCGTCATGAGGTTATGGTATGATATTTGAGCCTCATTTATTAGCAATATACTATCTAAGTCGGCATGGCATTGAAGAGATAGACGTTTATGTTCCCCTTTACCAATTTTTGTGAACTGGTAACGTAGACCTAACGTTAGGTACGCAACATAACAACAATGGCGTCTACATGTCCAACTTTTCTTGTGTAAAATCTTTATGAATAAGAATATCCTCAATTTGTGGTATCTATATCCGTAGAGAACCAATGATAATTATAGTGAGTGACAAGAGTCATGTAAAGAGTTAAACCAAAAAAAAGTGGTATCGAATTATGTTCCTCCGCTCCCTTCTGTTCATAAGCCATCTCAAATCTTTATGACCGCTCCTATTCTCACGAGCCAACACCCCCGTGCGTTGTCGCTGGTGGAGGAACAAGATGCTGGTTCTCGTCCTCCATCGGCTTGAGCGGACTAGCCTTGGGTGGTCCTTCGCCCGGGCTGGCATGAGGATCTTGGACCGTTGTTCCAGACAGATCAGCTTGAGCTATCCGCCCATCCTGCACCTCGAGTTGGCTCTGGAGAATCGCTCCAGGCTGCTCCGCGACCTGCATCCTCTTGTCCTTCTCCAGAATGGCCTTTGCTAGACCTCGCACTCCTTCCATAATGACCTCTTGACGATCGAAAGCCAAGAAACCGGGTGTTCCCGAAGCGCGGTGTAGATGCACGACTTGATACTCCTTGTTGGCCCAGGCAGGACAGGCATATAGCGTCTTCGCAGGCCGGGGGAGCGTCCTTGGCTGTTCGGCCTGCTCCTCGTCGCCAATAAAAACAGTGATAGCCACCTTGGGCTTCTTAGTTGTCCTCTTTCCCTCCACAGGCTCAATTTCTGACGCACACTGGGCCCAGTAGCGAAGAGCAGCGTCGGGACCGGGAAGCCAGATAAGACAAGTGAGAGCAATGATATCGTTCTGGGTAAGTTCCTTCTTAGGACCAAGAGTGCGAAGTGTCTTCAGCACGTAAAGGAGCAGACCAGTAGGAGAATCGCACAGCGCATATGCCGGTGTGTTTGGCTCAAAGTTGCTATGGGCAGCTTGACCCAGGTTGATGGCGGACTTCTTTTTGCTCAGCTGTGGTGTCTTCTGCTTCTGTGTCGCTGAGAGGTCATCTTTGGAATAACCTAGGACTGGGGAACTCAATAGTCGAGCAAGCTTCCATTTTAACCATTCGCTCGCTGATCCTGAGATAGTGGGGGATGTCAAAGGAGGCGCAATGAAATGGAACCCTAGGCAGGATTCAGAAAAGTGATGGGAAAGATGCCTGGCCAGTCTCCAGTCAATACCAGCAGGAGATATTGAGGCAGAGCCAGCGTTGCTAGCGATATAGTGCTCATAGCCCAGTCTTCTCATTAGATCATTTAGAAGTTTAGATGTCGTAGATATCGGAGGTGTGTTGGCTGGTAGAGAATCGCTGAAACCCAGACCTGGCAAGGCTGGGATAACAACATGAAACGGCTGAGTTGCCCCAGCATCTTCAGGGTCGCTCAATGGTTGAACAAGGTGACCAAGCGACAAGTTGGTCAAAGGGAAAGGGGGTATCAGTAGTAGAGGAACAGCATTGGCGTGAGGTGAGCGGGCATGTATGAAGTGAACCCGCACAGGAGTTGGGGGAGTAGAGGTCTGGAAGGTCGTCCTGAACTGGGGAAGAGTCTTGTTAAGCTCTTCTTCATGGTCATGCCACGAGAATGATTCTTGCCTGAGCTTGTATAAGCTTTCCCTTGCTTCACTGTTGTAAGACTGAGCTCAACTTACCAGAAGTCAACCAGAGACTCAACTTGGGGCTTTGGCTCCCACCAGTCTTTGGAACGCGGCTCATGCGGCAGCCGAGTAAGCTCTAACTTCTGACGCGTGATGTCTAGATACTTTCTCGATATCTGTATGATTGATTCATCAGTAAATTCTTCAGTCCCAGGATGAGGTGCCTCTTTACTCACACGTATGCGATAAGGCTGAACTTCCTCACCGGAGTCTCCGGGTTGTTGTTGTTGAGACATGCTTCGGTATTGTATCGGTAGAAACAACTCTGATAACTATCCACTTCATGTGATAATGTGATGATGTGATATACTGTTTCACCAACAACCGAAAAGAGCAGAGTGAAGCTTAGCAACAATGCAAAACAGACAGTTCAAGATGGGAAAGAGCAAAAAGACCGAGAAATTAAGAAAATACGACTCGCACGGCATCAATAAGCTGAGTTGCTTCCGTAACCCGGTCAAAAAAACAACAGGACCCTTACACCCACCTTTAAGCCCAAGACCCTTGTCGCGATAGCTGCTAGAACTAAGAGACCCTGACGTGGCTGATACCCGCTGTGGCTTTAGCTCATGGGGGGATGCGGCACAAATGGTCCGAGGCGACTAGTGATTGGTTGCAAAAGTAGATCTCCCTAGCGAAAGGTGGCTGTGCACACTGCACACAGTCACCCCCTGGCAGGCTTCGGAAATGATCACTCTAAGGCATTGGACGTGGCTTTGACCCGCGTTCAGTGCAGACAAATCACGTTGTTTGCCAGTTTCTGCCAACTTTTGCTTTTCAAAACAGGGAACCGAACTGGGCTGGACCTGTCCAGGCGGGGGTCTCCTCCATGTCGTTGGCTGTGGCTGGTCCTGGTCAAATTAGCCACCTCCATCTCGACACGCCACATCTGAGTTGTACACATAAGTCGAACCGTGAAACATTAGCTGAATAGACAAGAGGACTAGCAACTCATGTGATTAGAATTGCATAAAAGAACAGTCGAGACCACGAGCCAAGGCACAATGCCTGGAAGACTTATACAAAAATTCATATGTCTCTATCCATTGACTCCGATTCATACCTAGACGCCTGTATGTAAGACTATCCCTCTTCTGATGTACCGTCTGTACTCATAATCCTACATGAACCTGAAAACCAGCGGGAGAAGATCATGAAACAGACTAGCTGATTTTCATCTAGTCTTTAGTTAGCTCTGGACCAAGCTCCTCCTCCTCGGCATTAGGCCGCCAGGACTTTGGCGCTGGATTGCCCAGCAAGCGGCTAATTTTGACGTGACTTGATGCTCAACCATTCCGTTGCGGAGGCTGGTTGCTTCCTGGTGGTCCCCGAAGATTGATTTGTCCTATGCGTGAAACAATATTGCTGCCAACTGCATCAACAGCACCTCGCGGTGAGGTCAGAGTCGGACCTTCTGGGGCCGTTTCTTGCACTCGGAACAGCTTGATAGAAGTCCCGTTCCATATGCCCATTGTTCCTCGTGAGACTTGCATCTCGTTTGTAAAAACGACTCCCCATAATAGAGACTCATACCAGCCCAAAGCAAGCTGAGACCACTCAAATGAGTGCACGCGAGGGGGTGAGGGCTCGATTCCAAGAATCTCGACACCTGAGATTCGTCGAAGTGTTTCTGGTGCTGGTGTCTCGGCTGTCAACTCTTGGCGTGGCAAGAGAGCCGACACTTGTTGAATGATGCTTAGAATTGTGTGGAGTGGCAATTCATGTAGCCAGCTGTCTATCCAGTGAGCCGATGGTTCGAATGCGCCGGCCGACGATTGCCCTGATATTGAGTGCCCGCCCAAACTTGTCGTACTGTTTTGTCGTGAGAAACTTGGAACACCCGCCGGCATTTTACCGCGGGCCTTCTCGGACATTCCTCGCAGTTGAGTCGGAACGGCATCCTCAACGTTAGGCGTGGACGATCTTCGAGATGGGGCATCACTTGATGCTGAGCGCGCAGGGGTTGCTTGGTGCTCCTCATCGTCGCTATCCTCGTCGTCGTCGTCATCATCATCATCATCCTCATCGTCGTCGTCGTCGTCGTCGTCATCATCTCCAATCGCGAAAGCACCGTCTTCTGGAACTTCTTCCAGGGATGAGTGCCGTGGGTGAGCACTGCTTGGGCTCCTCAAGCTGTCGGCTGAGCTGCGAACGGACACGGCCTCAAGTGGATCAATATATTGCCCTGAGTCTTTTCTTCTCCTGTTTCTCCTCTCGATCTCTTCCTGGCCGCTTTCTAGTGTGAATGAGCGCAACGCTTCAACCCTCTTCTTATTTCTTAGGATAGAAAACACGAGCTCAGGATTCTTGCGGTATTTGTTCTCAAGGATCGAGCTGATAGACTCCAATAAGGAGTGGAGAAGGGTGTGGTTAGTTTCATTTACAAGCAGAAATGAAGGTGATGACATGGAGGAGAACAGCTGCATTAGCTTTGAGCTGCTCGTGCTACTTAGGCCCTCGAGATAAGGTGCGATGTTGTTGATCACCGCCAATAAAGCTGGGTATATCGCCGAGAGCTTCCCTTGACTTGTTGTGATCAGGTTATAGATAGAGAGAATGAGGAAATCGGCATAAGTTCCCCTGAAACCCGGCACACGAATGGCGACTGGTAGGCTCTCTTGTCCCTCGAAGAACTTATTCAAGTTGACGCCGAAATTGGTTTCCACGCTCAAAGTTTGGAGTAAGAAAGCGCACATACGCACAACTCCCTGTTTAGTAGCATCGTTCTTATACTCCAGGGCATAGAATAGAGCGAGGACGACAAAGTCGTGCGCTCTTTCAGTGTCCACGATAAAAGATCGGAATCTTTTATTGCATTGTAGAATTTCCCAGAACAGCATTAGTATCTCGGGAGCAAAATGACCAGAGGTTTGTGATCCGGGAAGATACGATGACTTCTCTTGAAGAGGTTGGTTTAGAATCCGGGTCATTCCGTCAACAATAAATTGGAAGTCTTGAGCTCGGTGTAGTCGACCCAAGAAGTGGCGATACGAGTTCTTCGGTGATGGGTTGGATGGGCTTTCGGGAATTGGGTAGAGTAGAAGCACCAGGAGGAAGTGGAGAGAGTATGTCACAAGTATCTGCTTGCTATCCTTAAACACAAGGGTGTTGTATGGCACGCGCCATGTTGCAGGATTGTACTTCAACGTCTAGGGCACAAATTAGTATACTATGGGGATGAGGAAGTTGATGGCGACGCACCGTGTTAAGCAGGGAGCAGAGCATTGAGAGCACGACTTGCTTGTCCGGGCATGCGCACAGATGGGTTAACGTTCGCACGCCATTCTGTGGAAGCACACCAGCTGTCATATACATACTCTGACCAGCAAGGGTCATGAGCAACCGCAGTATCTCTGATCGATTGCTCTCGTACTCTTTTGTTGTTGCGACAGCTGTGTTGCAGCCAACGCCACTCTGCCATATCGCATAGCTAACCTTGGGCCGTCCATTTTGTTGCCGAGGTAATGTCAAGTCGGAGAAGAATAGCAGGTCCACCAATGTGTCTACAAGCTCTTCCGCAAGTGGCTTCACTTCCTCATATTGTGTGGTGTCGGCCTTTCGTTCAGCTTCCTGAGCTTCGTCAAAAAGAATCTCGTTCGCAATAGCAGCCTGTCTAGTGCGCTTCCTTCGTTGGGCCCAGAAGAATTGTTGCTCCCAATCGGCAAGAGATTCTTTCTCGTATAGGTAAGGTAAGATTCGTGTCAAAACTCGAACGCAATTCAATGCCTCACGCTCTGGCGCGAGCTCAGGGTCAGGGAAAGATGGGTGATGACGTAGTATGAACAGGCGAGAGGTGACGGCGAGTATGAGGGTCTCTAGGTTCTCCAGTGCACGATCGCGAGTCCTTCGAATATCGGCAGGCGTAAAAAGGCTAAAGACGTCTTCAGAAGACTCAGGAAGCTCCCAGAACTATGAGGTAACATTAGCACACGAGCATGCACTCGAGATAGACACAAGGTGGAGTAGGCAACGAACAGAGGTCCAGTAGGCATCATCCGCTGGAATATTTCGTTCTTCTGACAAGCGAAAGATGCCCCGTTTGAAAACGAGCTTTGAGTCACTCGCGCCCATGACTATCGCATGAGAAGCTGTGGGGAGGGAGATTGCGCTTCAGGAGAGTGTCGCTTTGTGGTGTCAGGGCTCTTTGAACCTTTGGCTTTGGGAGGAGGGTCCAGAATGACGAGTGATGTAAGGTACCTGATGGAGGTCTCAAGCCGCTCCCCGGAACACTGGAAGCCCGGTGGCTGGCCAATCACGTGCCCGTACAAACCACCATATCCGAGATATTGCCGAAGTCGTTGATGCTTCGATAAGTGATTTTTTCTGGAGCCTCTGTTGCCCGCCGAATTCTTGAATATATTCTGATCAACTTTCTCAGTGTCGACCAAATTCGTCAAAGACGTCCCAATGCTTCGTGTGCGTCGTGGAGTAGGTGCTCCGGTCAATTTCGCGCACCTCTGTCGACCTTACATACGATGCCCGCGGCAATGTATTATCTCACGATCGTTTGCGACAGAGACCAACCCGGACGAAGCCTCGAAGACCTCAGCAGAATCACAACACAATGTCGAAAATGCTTGGAGGCGCATGGCCGCTTCCTCAGAGAAGCTTCAGTCTAGTATCAAGAAGATCGAGAAACAGGCAAAAGAAGCTCAGTTACCGAGAGAAGTGAAAGACCAAACGGATGCTAAGGTGAAAGTGAAAGGGTCTCGAAAGGCTAAGGACAAGCCAAAGTCCAATGATCCCAATTTCAATGAAACGTTAGACGTGGTTCGAAGAGTCTATGGCGTCGAAGATGCGAAGAGCAAAAAGAAGAAGAAGGGTTCTAAGCCCAACGATACAAAGGCCAACTCAAAGGCCAAGGATTCTAAAGCCCAGAACCCTGATGTAGGGCAAAAAACGACCAAAGAAAGTAAAGCAGGCGAAACATCGCAAGCGGCCGACCAACAGGCTAGTATCTGGACATCACTTCGAGAAAAGTTGCAACCAGGAGTGGCTGCAGAACCCTCGAGTACCCTGGAGACGTCCCAAGAGGACCCAGCAACTTCTTACCTACAGGAGGGTCAACACTTCCCCGCGACTGGCGAGCAGACAGGACCAAGTCTTGTACCTGAACCCTCCAGTGAGGAGGTCGACCCAGAGGCCAAGTCCCCGCCACAAGTACATACCATTACTCCCAGGGATATGGAAATGAAGGCAGTCGAAAAGCTCGCGAAGCCGGTACCTACGCTTGCTCACAACCTGGACAAAGTTCTCTTCAACAACGGGCCTTACCAGCTTCAAGACAAGCGTAGTCGAACCTACAATTTTGACCCATACCTTGGGTCAATTATGCCTGTGAAGGAATTTGACTTCGATGCTTTGAAGGAATATGTAACATCTTCTAAGGACACTCGACTGACAGACCTTGCTGCCAAGTATGACATGAAGTACTGTGGTTCAACATCAAGCATGACATCTATGCTAGCCCACTTCCACTTTCTTCTATCAAACTGGAGACGTCCCAACTTCGAACATTTATCACGCTCTTTTAATGTCGAGTGGGAATCATTCACAATGCTAACCCGAGGTCCTGCTGCGGCGTTTGCTCGCTACAAAGATGGAGTGTATGCCATTGATGCTGACAAGGAGTTCGACACTGCAAGTGTACTCAGCATGCTTGGAAAATCGATGGAGAAGCTTCTTACTTTGCCAAAATCCCAATTCGAGAAGTACAGAAAAACCCGTTCGCATGAGCTTTCCGACGAGGAGAAGAATGCCGATGAAGCCTTCCACTACAGTACCATGGGTGATTTCATGATGCGTTCGCAGCTTGATGCTTACGATCCACGCCTTCCTGGCACTGGAATGTTTGACCTGAAAACTCGTGCAGTCGTTTCCATTCGAATGGATGTAGGCGACTACGAAAAGGGTGTTGGTTACGAAATCCGTAATCGCTACGGCACTTGGGAATCATTCGAGCGGGAGTATCACGACATGATCAGAGCAGCATTTCTGAAGTACTCTCTACAAGTGCGTATGGGACGAATGGATGGTATATTCGTGGCCTATCACAACACGGAACGCATATTTGGCTTTCAGTATGTCAGCCTCGAAGAGATGGACCTGGCTCTGCATGGAACAATGAACCTCAAACTCGGAGATCAGGAGTTCAAAGCCAGCATCAAACTTCTAAATGAACTCCTAAACAAAGCGGCGGAGCGATTCCCCAAGCAGTCACTTCGAATACACCTCGAAACCCGGCCGACGGACCCCCCTCTTACTTACTTCTTTGCTGAGCCTGTCAGCGATGAACAGATGCGGGAAATACAGGAGAAGGGCAGAGCAACCGTTGAAAGGCTAGAGAGGGAGGTTCTTGGTATGACACGCGACGAGAACAAGACGGAAGATACGGATTTGGCAGACGACATTGCGCTGCAATCTGAACATGAGGAAGTCGACGCAGAAGAATATTCAGAGGAAGAGTCTATTAACGACACCCAACGACAGAAGTCTTGGGATGAGATGATGGCCAAGGTTGACCAGACCGTGGAGAATGACGCCGCCGGCTTGGAGAGCGTCAGAGATGCTATTGAGCAAGCACTTGAACAGAGTGGCCTGCTTGCTGGGAAGTCTAAGCAGGAAAGGAACACATATCTCAGCGAACTTGTCGAGGCTTTGTCCATAGAGTTGAAGGATGACAAGGTTATCGATGAGATTGATGACGCCCAGCAGACGAACACAGCAGTAGAGGAATCAGAGAGTGCCGCTCAGACTTCTGTCGACGCTAGTGAGCCTTCCATGGAAGCCGAGACAGAGCCCGAAGCTGAAGCTACTGAATCAGATAAGGCGACGCCTGCAAGTTCGACTGAAGCCAACGAGACTACGACTGAGAGCGGAGCTATGGAGAGTGTACCTGTTGAGATGGCTGACGATGGTGTTGATGGAAACGCCGCATCATCGACTGCCGACAGTTATGCTGATGCTTCTCTTAAGGATCTCATTCTTAAGGTTGCACAGGGTGTCGATAACAGAATGAAGAACTTGGGAACCTTTGAGCGAGTCCTGTCAGGTTTGGTGCAAGACCAGAAACAGCCGAGCAGTGAAGTCGACGAGGTCGAGACCATCGAATTCGAAACAGACAAGCCTTCGTTGACAGAAGGAGCCGAGCCTGCCAAGGAAGACTTCCCGGAGCCTGAAAGGGAGATGTTCGCTGTCTACGTTACAGTCCTCAACAAGATCGATGGCCAAGTGGTTGAACGCGTTGAGAGCCCTAGGAAGGGAGAAGTGCCTATGTGGGACATAGAGTACACTATTACAGAACTTCCAAACGAACGGGCGCTGAGAATCTTGAAACAGCTCAAGGCCCGTCGCATGAAGACACTAGCGGTAGACCCCAAGGTCCGTGACAAGAATTGGCACACTATGTGGGGAGGATCTTTGGCCAAACACACTGCGGCTGGGAGGAGATTCAGGCAGAAGATGTCAATGAAGGAGGAGAAGCTCGGTTTTCAAACTGCATGGGAGCCTTACGGGGCCCGTAGGCGGCAACGTAAGCTTAAAGCTGCGCGCAGCGATCAGCCGAGAACGAAGGGCGGGTTGACGAAGAAGGATCTCGAGAAGAGGAATTCTTCAAAGAAGGGCTCGTCTGAGGGGGAAGACTCGCCTGAGAAGAAGAAGAACTCATCAGAGAAGAAGAAGGACTCATCAAAGAAGAAGGACTCATCAGAGAAGAAGGAGTAAAGCAACTACATGATTGTATGTGCTGATGGTATCCAAAAGGCTTGTTTGTTTAATGGAGCGGCGAACTCCGTGTATAACTATTGATGGCGCGAATGCGAAAATATCTTCAATCATTTGAATATTCTCTTGTATATTACGATAGTCTAACGAAAGAGACATGAAAAGGATGTATGATAGATGTTAAGAAAAGGTCAAATATCATGTTGAAAGACAATAAGTACATATCTTACTGTTAGGGGCATGACGAGAGTAGGGAATTTAGTTTTAACTGGTTTCAGTATGAGGCTGTAGAAATAAGTGTTATGTCCTTATTGTATCCTGTCTCTATTATTTTTCAATCCTGCATCATGCTTGCTCTGATATATAAGAGTTCAATCTTTTCTAGAATCTCCAAGGTCGCCAATGGTGACGTTATCCCCAAAACATCCATGCCTAAATATGGACGTTAGCTCTTATTGGGTCATGTGGCCGTTGTTGTGGCGCCTCCAGTCCGCTCTAGGGGAGAAACGGTCTAAGATGGGCAACGATCGGTTCATTCTCTGGGGGTAGGTCACTTGGGAAGCGAGTCTGGTGATGAACCGATTAAATAGCTTGTTCTCAGTTATTTCTATTCTTCAACTACTTACTTACGCTACAAGTCGAGACTTTTAAGAAGTGGTCTTGTTTTGTTTCACTACATCAAACATGCGCTTGTCAATAACTCTGCTGTCATACCTGGGCGTCATAGCAGGCGTTCTCGGAACCAACGGGCCAGCCATTGCCCTTCAAGATGTTAATGAGAATCAAAAGACGCTATACGCCAATGACTGGGCAGATCGAATATGGAAGCAAATTCAGGGCGTTTCTTCTTGTTCAGGATGTCAGGTAAAGAGCTGTTCGAACTCTGGTTGCTGATGAAGGCAAATACTCACTATAGTACAGGGCTTGTTGTTGACCTTTAAAAGTCTCGCGAATCTAGGCGATAGAACGTTCATCAACACGCTTCAAAATGTGTGCAAAAAATCAAAAGTAATCTCACTCAAATCCCCTGCAGCTTGACCTCTGGCTAAACCATCTCAGGTCGAAGACGCAGACGTTTGCGATGGAACTATCGAGCTTCAAGGACCGATTATTGCTGAGGCGCTGAGGAATGTCGCCATCGGCTCAAAGACTGCACAGCATTTCTGCGTCACTTTTCTAGGCCTTTGCAAGTATCCGGCCGTGGAGGAGTGGGATGTTCCCATGCCGCCTGATCACCTTCAGCGAAAGCGTCCAGCTCCAAGTGGACGAGACCCTATCAAGGTCGTTCACTACTCTGATATTCATGTTGACCAACTCTACACTGAAGGATCGAGTGCAAAGTGCAACAAACCTATATGCTGCAGGCCATTTTCGGAAGCTGATGAGCCTGGGAGAACTGACTCTCCAGCTGGTCCTTACGGCGAACATTCGTGCGATTCTCCCGCTTCTCTCGAACAAAGCATGTATGAAGCAATCAAGGAGCTGGTCCCTGATGCTGCTTTCACCATCTTCACGGGAGATGTCGTTGATCATTCCATTTGGAATACCACCTGGGACTACAATGAACATCAGAGTGAGAATCCTAGAATAACATCCTCAGTTTCAAACTAACGTATCCAAGTCATCGAGTCATATGAACATATGGATAAACATCTCGGTATAGTATACGGCACAGCTGGAAACCACGAAGCCCATCCCACAAACGCATATCAACCCAGTTCCCTTGGCGACTCGTCCTCATGGATTTACGATCTCCTGGCTGGAACATGGAGTCGCTGGATTGGCCACGAAGCCGCTTCTAAAGCAGCTCAAATAGGCGCCTACTCAACCAAGTATCCCGGCGGCAACCTGCGCGTCATTTCTCTCAACACCAACTTATACTACCGTGGAAACTTCTGGCTATTCCAGAGGGAGATGCTTCGTGATCCTAGTGGTCAGATCGATTGGCTCGTTGAAGAGCTTCATGCCGCTGAGAAAGCTGGGGAGCGCGTCTATATCATAGGGCATATGCCCCTTGGTGACCGAAATGCCTTCCATGATCAGTCGAATTATCTAAACCAGATAGTGAACCGATACTCCGCAACCATCGCTGCTATGTTCTTCGGGCATACTCACAGAGATCATTTCCAGATTACCTACAGCGAAGCTCCCAACAATACCTTCAACAACGCCCTACTTACATCATACGTCGGCCCCTCACTCACGCCGACGTCAGGCATGCCCTCGTTCCGCGTATACGACGTCGACCCTGCCACGTTTGCAGTCCTCGATATAACCACCTATAGCGCTGACATGGCATCCCCCACATACCAAACCCAAGGTCCCGTGTGGAAAAAGTACTACTCAGCCAAGGAGACATACGGCCCGCTTACGAACCCACCCGTGACAGATTCTAAAGCCGAACTCAGTGCGGCATTCTGGCACAACATCACCGAAGTCTTTGAGAAGAACCAAACGACTTTCGACGACTACATGCTACGCCTCAGCAGGGGGTGGGTTCAGCCAGAATGTACCGACGAGTGCCGGACATCGCAGATCTGTATGCTGAGGGCGGCGCGGAGTCAGGATGGCTGTGATGTGCCCACGTTGGGTTCTTCGTATCACGCGAGAATGGAGAATGGGGCGGAGAGGGATGAGTGTGGTATTTCTGTTCTGCAAGCGACTTTTTCTGCGTTGGTGGCTAAAGAGGGCGTCTTGAAGATATTGCAGGAGATGTTGGTTGAGCTGAACTTGAAACTACACGGTTAACCATGTACAAATGGATATAGAGATGAGGCACAGCCGTTTATGTGGATTAGAAACTAGAAGGCTTCTCGTGACTGCTATATCTACAACATCCTCCAAAGAGGCTGACCACGACTGATTGCACAACAATATATATACCCGAAAGGGAAATAGTACTAAGTCAGTCTTCTAGTCCAGATGTTGGCGCCTGCTTATGTAGTAAGCACAGCATTGGGAAATGTGTCGCCAAGTTGATGTTCAGTTTGTCCAAGACGGATCGAAATATGCCTATCATTTGCCGTAGACAACCCATATCTTAGCTAGATATCAACGCCTTTCTCTTTACATGAAATTCTGAATAGATAAGTCTAGGTTTAATTGTCGTCACATCACCATCGGAGATTTCCATACCAGTACCCTTGCTCGTAGTCAAGGTGGCGATCAAAGCCGAGCTCTCCGTCAACGATTCCAGTTAGACGCCCGTCTTGAGATGCCAACACCCATACCACTTCATAAGGATTTTTCACATATGTATGACAGTGGCCAATTGAAACCTGTAACTGTTTCTTTTTAACGGCTAAAACGGACACTCGTTGCCGCCATTTGTGAATCCTTCTACACATGCACAGTAGCCATTCTGTCTACGTATCTCACCTTAATATCTCGTGGGAATAGCTCTGTAAATCAAGGACGAATTCTCCTAGTTGACTTACACCGGAGACTTAACCAAGTGGGTGTTATGTTTCGTATCCTTGTAGATGTCAATATTAGTCAGATCGGACACTTTGTCGGACACATCGTAGTGGGCAGGTCAATTTTCCATATAAGCACTCTTTTGGGTGTTACTGGCTTATCTTCGTAGACATTGAACAGTCTAGTTATAGGATTGTATGACTGTAACCCTACTTGATGTTCTAAAAGCTGACAGGAAATGTCAGCACTAAGCGCGATCGATTATTAGACGTCGAAATCCAGAGCACCATGCAGGGCTGTAAGTGTCTAACGATGGGTTGAGAGGTGTCTTATAAAGAAGTACGTACGCGCACTTCTGTAGGTCTAGAAGAATTTGTCTTGAGAAAGAATATTCGTACTGAACCATGGCTTCCTCACAGAACCAACTCGGCTCCGATGTGTGTGTTGTAGGAGCAGGACCGCTTGGTCTCCTGGCACTCAAGAACCTCCGAGAGCAAGGTCTTGATGCCAGAGCCTTTGAAAGACAGGAACACATTGGTGGAACATGGCATGCATCGCATAATACCGAGCAAACGACTGCCTTGCCACAGACGAAGCTCAACACCTCCAAGCAATGTGTACGTTCTGTGTCAGAGTTGAGGTGACGGTTCTCGTTGCTAATAGCTTATAGTGTGCTATCACTGACTTTCCTATCCCTGATGGTAAGTCAAGTATATTCACCAAGACAGCCGCAGTAACTCACAGTTTTGCTAGAATTCCCGATGCACCCTCCTCAGAAGGATATGGAACGCTACTTCGAGTCGTATGCCCAACACTTCGACCTTTTCCCGCATATTGAGCTTTCGACCTATATAGACCGGATAGAGCGCGATGAGCAACGCAAGAAGTGGAAAGTTACTACCAAGAACGCCAAAACCGGGGCCCAGGAGGTTAGAACCTTTAGTCGTGTGGTTGTAGCCACAGGTATGCTCAACACCAAGCATATCCCAAAGGTCAAGGGCCTCGAGAAGTTTGCTGGGGATGCCATGCACTCACGAGAGTTCAAGGACGCCTCCAAATACCAGGGCAAGAACGTGGTCGTCGTGGGCGTAGGCGCAACTGGCGTCGATTCAACATCGTTTTTGGTGAGGGCTGGAGCCAACAAAGTCTATGCCAGCCATCGAGGCACCATCTTTGTTGTAAGAACTCCAACTCCAGTACAAGTCCACAGCTTTAGATACTGACCATATCCAGCTCCCTAGAGTCATCAAAGGCAAAGCTTTTGAACACGCCATGACTCGCCGTATTGGCATCTGCCTGAGAGCCGTGGCTAATTTCCTGCCCAATGTCTTTCCATCAATCATGACCAAGATGCTGTCAAGCACACGAGACAAGGAGTGGCCACACTTGAAAGAGCTCCTCAAGGCTCGGCCAGTCGACGGCTTTCCCTATCGAATTCCGCTATTCTCAGATGACTTGGCGGACAATTTCAAGAACGGCAATGTCAAGTCTGTCTTTGGCATTGAGGAGATCACTGGGCCCAAGACGATCGCCCTTACTGACGGTACAGTCCTGGAGGATATCGATGCCATCGTCTTCTGCTCTGGCTATGATTATGACTTTTCCGCCATCAAAGGTCCTGGCGATCCTACCGACCCTGCCTTTGCGCCAGACCATCTAAAGAAAGTCAAGGCAGCCAAGTATTATGATGACGAGAACAAGTTTGCGCGTCTCTATCACGGTTTCATGTCAGAGCAATTCCCCGACTCGTTGGCATTCATCGGCCATGTGATCATCATGAAACCTCCATTTGTGCTATACGATCTTGTTACCATGTCCTTGGCGAGTCTATGGTCTGGAGGCTACCCTATCCCCTCCGAGGAAGAGAGGCGTAAGGATATCGACAAGCAATATGAAGTTATTGCCAAACTCCTCCAAAAAGGGCCAGTTCCTCATATGGGAATGCGGATAGATGGAAAGAATACCTATGAGTTTTTGAACCAAGCAGCAGGCACAGGAGTTACAGACCACTTGGGGTGCTTCACTCGAAAGGCTTGGAAGCTTTGGTGGAACGACCGAAAGTTTTACAATCTTTTGATGGACGGAGTTGAGGTACCTGCAGTTTACAGGCTGTTTGATACAGGTCGAGGTCGAAAGCCTTGGAATGGTGCAAGGCAATGGATTGAGAAGACTAACCAGGATGTGAAGGCATTGGGGGAGAACTGGGAGAAGGAGAATAAGGCTAAGAAGACAAATTAGGGGCGTAACTGTATGAGAAGACAATGTTTTATATAGTGATAGTGATATTGATATTGATATAGCTGAATTTCAAGTTTGTTGCTATCAGTCAATATTATCGTGTACCTGTGGTTGAAAGGATGAGGCCTGAGGTGGTGAGGCAACCCTCCCTTGATATGCATGCATGCACTGCCCTGTGCCGATGAGGTTGCCTACCTATGTTATGCCTACAGCAGCCTCCCTCCTGTCAAAGCGTTTAACCCAACGTCAAGTAAGATCTCAGCTGCATGACCCGTTAGGGATAGATTCCCCATCTACATACATACAATTTACCTTGGATCAGCAACACTCCAGCATCACGCTTCCACTGGCCCCCCCTCCCCCACAGCTCTCTCAATTCCACTTATAGCGCTGTCGTGAACTGGAAAGCTTATGCTCGGCATCCGTCCTACTCTTAGAGCGAGGCGGTCTCTGCTGGATCTCATCCGCACAAGAGGCGAAGACGACGACAATACCAGCAGCCATCCAGACCAAGGGAGCGACAGTGACCACGATACAAATACAGGCATTACCAGCTGGAGCCCGGGCGTAAGCTCTCCAGCCAGTTCCAGGGCCGCAAGCCGTCGCTCCAGTGGGAGCTTCAGTGGAATAGCCCCTGCGCCGCCCGCTAACGTTAACGTTAACGTTCCAATTGACATTGGTGCTCGAGACCCCACCCGCAAAGCATCGTCATCATCCCGGCTCCACTCTAGAGCTGGGAAAGCTGCTGCTCTAGCGTTGGTGGACGTAGCTCGTCAAGTGCCTCTGCCAAACTCTCCACCACCATCTCCGTCTCCATCTCCATCTTCATCAACACCTCAACCTCCATCTCGACCGCCTCTTTCGTCCCACTCCTCCCCCGGTTCGACATCACCTTCCATCCGGCCTCAGTCGCCGTCTTCTTCTACCTCGCCTGATCTCCAGTTCCATCACGCGCCTATTTCGCCGTCGCCCAAGATGCCTCCTGTACGTTGATTCCTCTCCCGACCTCCCCCAAGCTTGCATGCTCGTTGGCAACGACACGGCGCACGTCACCCTACTTGTTGCTAGAGACTAATAGCCGGATTCTGCAGAAATCAGCAAAGGCTGCTAACAACAGCAGCAAGACCAACGACGACGATGGATACAAGCCCGGTATGCTTTAACGAACCCATGTTTCAAGATGCTTTGCGGTGTCGCTAACACTATTTGCAGGCAAAATCTACTCCATCTCCGGGTTAGTACCTATCGAATTCCTCACCCTACGGGCGCGAAACAGATTCTACAGAACTAGATCACCAGTATTCAACATGTTATACTAACTTTCCATAGTCCCGTCGTGATCGCCGAGGACATGATCGGTGTTGCCATGTACGAGTTGGTCAGTTGCAATCATTCACCAGTGTCATCATCCCCCACGCTCTATTCTAATACTATCGCAGGTCAGAGTAGGACACGACAACCTCGTTGGTGAGGTTATCCGAATCAATGGCGACCAGGCCTCTATTCAGGTTTATGAGGAGACATGTACGACAACCTATCGTGAAAGCCTGGGGACAATAAACTAATCGTCATCGCAGCTGGTGTCATGGTCGGTGACCCCGTTACTCGTACCGGAAAGCCCTTGTCCGTCGAGCTCGGCCCCGGTCTGCTCAACGGTATCTACGACGGTATCCAGCGTCCCCTCGAGGCCATTGCCAAGATGGCCGAGTCCATCTACATCCCCCGCGGTATCGCCGTCCCTGCCCTCGACCGCGAGAAGAAGTGGGATTTCACACCTTCCGTCAAGGTCGGCGACCACCTCTCCGGTGGTGATGTATGGGGTTCCGTTTTCGAAAACTCTTTCCTTGCCAACCACAAGATTCTGTTCCCTCCCCGCGCCCGAGGAACCGTTACCAAGATCGCCTCCAAGGGCGAGTACACCGTTGTCGACAACATCCTCGAGGTCGAGTTCGATGGCAAGAAGACCGAGTACCCCATGATGCAGTCTTGGCCCGTCCGAGTGCCCCGTCCCTCCAACGACAAGAAGTCCGCCGATCAGCCCTTCATTGTCGGTCAGCGAGTCCTCGACGCCCTTTTCCCCAGTGTCCAAGGTGGTACTGTCGCCATTCCCGGTGCTTTCGGTTGTGGAAAGACTGTCATTAGTCAGTCTGTGTCCAAGTTCTCCAACAGTGATGTTATCGTTTACGTTGGTTGTGGTGAGCGAGGTAACGAGATGGCTGAAGTCTTGAAGGATTTCCCCGAGCTCACCATCGAGGTCGATGGCCGTAAGGAGCCCATCATGAAGCGAACCACCCTCATTGCCAACACCTCCAACATGCCCGTCGCAGCCCGAGAAGCTTCCATTTACACAGGAATTACGGTTGCCGAATATTTCCGTGACCAGGGTCTCAACGTGGCCATGATGGCTGATTCGTCTTCCCGTTGGGCTGAGGCTCTTCGAGAACTTTCAGGTCGTCTGGGAGAGATGCCTGCTGATCAGGGTTTCCCCGCCTACCTTGGTGCCAAGCTTGCCTCATTCTACGAGCGAGCCGGTCGTGTCCAGACACTTGGTTCCCCTGAGCGTGAGGGTAGTGTCAGTATTGTCGGTGCCGTCAGTCCCCCTGGTGGTGATTTCTCCGATCCTGTCACCACAGCCACTCTGGGTATTGTGCAGGTCTTCTGGGGTCTCGACAAGAAGCTTGCCCAACGAAAACATTTCCCTTCCATCAACACCTCGGCCTCTTACAGCAAGTACAACAACATTTTGGATAAGTACTACGAGAAGAACTTCCCCGACTTCCCTCGACTCCGTGACCGCATCAAGCAGCTTCTCTCTGATTCCGAGGAGCTTGACCAGGTTGTGCAGCTTGTTGGAAAGAGTGCGCTGTCCGACCCCGACAAGATTACACTGGACATTGCAGGCTTGATCAAGGAGGATTTCTTGCAGCAGAACGGTTACTCAGACTACGACCAGTTCTGCCCTATCTGGAAGACAGAATGGATGATGAAGCTTATGGTCGGATTCCACGACGAGGCCCAGAAGGTTATTGCCCAGGGCCAGAGCTGGGCTAAGGTGCGAGAGGCTACCTCCGAATTGCAAGCCAAGCTGCGACAACTCAAGTTCGAGGTGCCCACCGATGGACAGGAAGCCATCTCCAAGAGAGTAAGTTGCTGGCTCATGACCACAGGTGTACAAATGCTGACAGTTTCTTTTTTAGTACGAGGAGATTCATCAGATTATGACAGACAAGTTTGCATCTGTCATGGACGAGTAAGATATGACCATTGTTGCATTACTGGTTATTTCTGTCTTGAAGCTATAGATGATCGTCATGTTGGGGGATTGGTCAGAAGATGGCCGGTATTCGATTACTGTTTGCGTCGCCCCATAGTATAGTGTATTCACCCAATATCAATTTGTTCGAAATATGAGAGTATGATATGCTTGCAATGCGAATGCCTTGAGTGGGTCAGGATGAGCTGATGTGGGGCTTCATGCAAGTTATTAACGTCAACTTAAAGACCAACAGACTCTACTACTTATGACCAGAAGCTTTTAACATTTCGATATTTACCATTTTAACAAAATATTGCTAACTAAGACACGGCTACTCATTATAAACTTCACAACTGCTCCTCGCCCCTCATTATATTTACATTCCTCTCACTGCAACCCCTCACTCACCGAATAATGTCCGAAGAACTGCAAGACGAAGTCGAAGCCATCAACTCCATCTACGGCGACGGCAGCCTCACTCCGTCAGAGGACGACCCTTTAGTCTTTGTTCTAAAACTACCTGGAGACGCCTCCTCGCTGCGTCTCAGGTTCCCTTCAGATTACCCCTCCAAACCCCCAAGCGTCCTCGGCACGCACCACAGCTCCGGCGGCGTAAAGGGCGCTGGCGCTCGTGACCTGGCCATCTTTCGTGATGCCGTGAGTGAGGTCTTTCAGGAGGGCTTGGTATGTCTTTTTGATGCAGTGGAGGAGTTTAATCGTCGTGCGGAGGAGCAGAATCCTGAGCCTGAAGAAACTCAGTCACAAGCTGATTCTCCTCCTGAGGAGGAATACGACGAAGAGCCAGACTTTCCTCCCCCAGAATGGATTCTCTCCGATCTTGTCACAGAGTCAAAATCAACATTCTTAGCACACGTCGCGCGCGTGACGTCGCCCGAACAGGCCCGTTACTACGTGCAGCTCCTCCTGGCATCAGATAAGCGCATCCGGGGCGCCACGCATAACATGACAGCGTGGCGGATCCGGGGTCCCGGCGCGGCGAGTTTTCAGGACTGCGACGACGACGGCGAGGCGGCTGCGGGGGGCAGAATGTTGCATCTGATGCAGGTCATGGACGTGTGGGATGCCATGGTTGTGGTGACGAGGTGGTACGGCGGTGTTCAGCTGGGACCTAGAAGGTTCGCGCTCATCAACGCCGTGGCTAGAGATGGGTTTGTCAAGGCCGGATTGGTGAAGGAGGAGAAGCAGGAGAAGAAGAAAGGAAAATGAACGATATGATATGAAAGAGACACAAGGGATGTCGCACGTGGACATAACGTGGCACAGGCGGGTACGCAGCATCAACGAACGAGTGTTACACTATCGTGGTATCTATGGAAATCAAACGCACATACCCAGGGAACGCCAACTATACAAGCAATCCGAGCCTCCCACCAGCAAATTCTTGGAATATCTAGAACACACTTATTCTCCTACACATCAGCCTCACAGCCGGACTTCTCAGCATAAACAAACGCTACCTCCATTACGCCTTTCGTTAACTGCTCACAGGCAATGAGCATTTCGTTGTTATACAGCAATATGGCATCCTTCTCCTCCTTTACATGCACCTCGTGTCGAGAGTACATACTAGGGATCTTCGCTGAGCAAGGGTTTCAAAATACCCATTGCCCGAACAGCTTGCTCTTCAGAGAGAATCACAGCACCTGCTTGCGCTGTGGAGAGGTACGACAGCTCTGAGCTTGCCGCAATTTGCGAATCCTGCACAAGTATACCAGCAACACCACATACAATGCCCGTGGCCTCCAAAGGAAGAGTCTTAAGATCCAAGAAAATCGGTACTAGGCAAGCGTCGGTGTCTCCAACGAGGGAGTCGCCAAAAATATCGAGTAGATTCTTATCGAGCAAGAGGGAGGGGGGGTCGTCTTGAGCCAGTGTAACAGACATGAATCGAGGTTGCGAGACAAGTGCTGAGATGATGCATGTATATAGCTTCGTGTCAACATTATCTGCCCAACTTGGTCGGCGACCGTTTCCGGTTGCATGTCGGCTGATGGAAGGGCGTTGATGGGTGAAGTTTGCAAGCTGTGATGTTTCACGACCAGAGCATTGCACCAACTCGAGTGCTTCCTCAATATTAGGAGCCACATGTCTCTTCTTAAGTGTTCCAAAGATGCGTGTTTGTAGCTCAGCAACATTGAGAGGGAGACCTTCGTGGGGCGGAGAGGATGCGGCCATTCCGATGCCTTGTTTTTGGCTATTGGCAGCAGAAGTAATGAAGTTGGACTCGTTGTCGGATAGCTCAAATCCCTTTGCTATGAGAGACTGAACCACATTTTCGCGTTCCCTGGTCGGGACTAGGATGAAGTCGGAGTAGTAGGTTGTGATGAAGAAGATGGGAATGCCGGCAAGGGCCAGCGGAGAGGTCAATTCCATCACACGGCCGCCCGCGTCGATTCCAGCGCTGATAACTGAAAGTACCATGTAAGATTCTTTCGAAACGGAGACGGTTTTCGCAACGTCCCGCGGAAGAGTCTTCAAGACAGGCTCAAAAACATTCTGAGCCCATGAGGTGTGGCATACAACCGAGCACTCCAGGGGGGTAACACTGATATTGAGGAAGCCATGCTGGCCATCAGAAGTGAGTCCCTGCAACTCATACTCTGGTGAGTCGCGCAAACCCCCCGCGCCGTGAGACTGTGGCAGAAGCACTCGGAGGATAGGCTGGAGCAAGGTTGAGTAGAGGCTGAGGGGGATGTGTATCAGCGTATAGGTGCCATCCTAGAAAGTAAATTAGAATCAAAATAAGATCGGTAGCATTATTGTCACTGGGGTCAAGGTAACTCATAACACCAAGTTATAAAGCTGTAGCACTCACAAGAAAAGATACCTGCGCGTTCATGATGAACGGCTAGCATTGAGAAGGACCAGGGTCGTTGTACTACAGGGCCTGGTCAAGGAAAAGATTGAACACAAGGCAGTTTCGTAGTCCGCAGGCAGGGTCGAGCTAATTGAAGCTGGTGATAAGTAGACGCGATGCAGTAGCCAAGTTTTTGGCTCGATTATGAATATGCCTTCTTCTCGTCTCAATGTTTGTTGCAAAGTTTGGGCTAAGGTTGGAGAATAAACAAGAAACAAAGAAGCGACCAATGTCCGTAAACCCGGTAAACTCTGATTTGGCTCTGAGTGTGCAAACAAGATTCGAGTGTGAAGGGTTTTATAAGGTTGTGCAACGCAACGTGCAACGAGGGGAATCGAGGAATAATTGGAAGCAGGTCCAGACCGGACAATGGAGGGCACGATAAGGGTAAACCCACGTTATTAACTCTCTTCCTGATCTTACCTCAGAGTAACTTCGCTGTAAGTCTCGCTATCTTAGAACCGAACGGGAAGGGCACGTCCCTCGATCGAGCCCAGCCCTGCAGGCAGGGTTTTGCCGTCTCAGACCAGGTCCGGTACCATGGCCATTTTGGGAACTAGTTGAGCTGGCGGAGTCAGGCTATGACGGCACCGACGTTGATAATTATGCATAGGTGGGTATTCTGACTGCTGGCACTATGAGGGCACTGACTCTGAAATGCTGTGCCAGCGACTTGGCTTTTGAGCCCCTGTCATCAGCTGATTGTTAGCTTGTCTTGGTCTGAGTAAGGTATGTTTCGATGTTGTCTTTGGCATATTCCAGGGTGCAGCGTTGACACACGACGATCAACACTCTCCTCGGGAGATAGACAGGCTCGCATCAAGGAAACTGCTCGAGGTTGCCTGCTTGCAGATCGCCACACAATGCCCGATGCATAGAGACACAATGGTTCTGTCCAGGTACGGCATAACCCGAAAAGTGCAGATGGCGTTCGTGGTTACTGCTGAGGTGGTTTCACGACGTGGCCTTGAAAAGCGCATACCGAAAGTAGGGCGAAGTATTCAGTTGTGCTGCCTTTGCAACTCTTTAGGCAGTTGCTTCTACGTAGTAAAGCACAAAGAAGCCGAGATCGTGTATGGTGACGTTTCATGGCGACCATGCTCCCTCTCTCCCTCTCTCTAACTGTCCTAGTTTCCAGAGCCCATATCCTCTTCCAATGGAGGGCGTAACGATAGTCTCCAGATGGTAAGGTAAATTCTGTGACAGTTAGGCATCTTGATTGGTCCAGGGCCTGGAGCATTTGTTAGCACGAAGCTGGTGCGTGGGGGGGCAGCAGCACACGACAGGGCACAAGGATGAGATACCGTCTATTCCCTGACAGAGCTGGAGAGATCGGGACAGGATGAGGAAGGACCCTGACGCGGTGCAAGGTGAGACGGGTGGTCAGAGCCTTTGAACACGGCCAATTTTACTCCGCAGAACAACGGTCAATATCCGTAAGAATCATACTACATACAGTAGTAGGTCCTGTATACTAATTTTGGTTAGGATTTAGCTGAAGATTGTCGTGTATGTGTCATGGCATAGCCTGGTCGCATACCTTATCAGATTGGAATTGACGAAGCCATCGTCACTGCCAATCTCGTACAACAGAGCGTTGATGGGGACATTGACCAGGGCCCTGTACGTTTTAGTTTTTACCAAACCTAGGGCGGCTTTGCGGCTTCAGTGCAAGATCAACTCCTTCTTGGTGTGGTTCTATTGAGTAAGCAGGTGAACCGTGAGCCCGGGTCCGTTGATCAGGCTAAGGTGATAAGATGACGGTAGAAGTGATATTGGATGTTGGTGGTGAATGAGGTGAGCTTCAGGGTTCTCTCGCTTAGAACAGGTGCACTTGCCTTCCGTGGAGGTGAATAATGCGTCTGTGATCACCTCGTCTGTGGAAGGTGCTGGTTACCGACCAACACCTACCTGCCTTGTCTTTTTTTCTTCACCATCACCTGCCCATCTTTTGACAGAACCTGGAAGTTTCTCTTTTCTTCACCTTAGAGACGTCACATTTCAGACTCGTCATTTTGGCGATCCCAGCTCAATTCAAGTCTCTCTACTCCGTACGTCTACCTCCAGTACCTACACTACCGCGACAAGCAAACCCTAGTTGCATTAGTTACAGGATTCTGCGGCTGTCCACTCTCGGAAATATCTCTGAAACCCCAGCTTTCGTGTATCATGACATTACATTACATCTTAGATCAGTGCACCCGAGACGACAATAATCTCCATGGCTTCGCCGCCAACTCGCATGCAAACTTCAATTTGCATCGTATTGCAGCTCACGAATTGGGCTTCCAATGTCAGCTGCCCCTGGACCTGCGCATCCTATCAGCCCACCTCGTTTTCACCACCAACAAGAAAGTGACATGATGCCCGAACATATCAACTAGTTACGCCTCGAATCCCGTGTTGTGGAAACCCAATACAGAGATCAATCAATGGATCGTTACCAATCAAACCTGGAAACAGGGCGGTCGCCGTCACATTGCATAACTCTCCCCCTCTGCAAGCGTCTCAATTCGGGCATCATTGAATTATCTCACCTCGGTATGTCGACGACAACACAGCTTCTCAAGATCTTACTTCCTGATCAATATGCTACCGTCCGGGTCGGGGTCGGGTGATGCAAATCTTGGTTACCACTTACCCCACGACAGTTGCCGTTGCAGCGGGCGCACGCACCATGCTCCAGATTCTAGGGGCCCTGGTCCCTGGTGTCTTCTAATCCCTTGTTGCGCTTGTGCTTGTCAATGGCTTTTGTATGGCACCATGAGCCAGCGATTCACAGCATGACCTTCTGTTGGCATAGCGCCCATAGCTCCGCCTGTTCAACTGCACTATGAGTGACGCAGCCTATGTCACATCGTCACTTCTGACCGAGGGGGGTTTATGACGAAATTGAACAGCCGATTTCGACATTAGACTACCGAACATTGTGCTTGCAGGGGCAATTCATGGTTCTGCTAGGTCACTACTTATCAAACGAGGCCCTCCGTATCACGGCTGGTTATCATCGGCAGTCCTGAAAGACGCATGTTCATATTAATGCCTATCGGTGAAGAGGGGCATTCGTCCCGCTTCTTGTGGGACGAAACGCTGCGTATAAGTGGGATGCGATAAAGGGCCCCGGGATCTGAGAGTGACACCTCATGATATCGTAATGCAAACCATAAGATTGTTGAAAGCAGAACGATGTATTCAAAAGTATCAGATATCGGCCTGTCATTCGGGATAACATATTTCCTAGAGCCGTGGCATCGGTCGTTCTGTTCTACGCCGTTGATCGACTGATGAGCTTCCTGTCATGGTCGAGGAGAAAGTGGAGGGGGTTCATGCATGACATCGCTTGTCTGGGGGAGCCAGCCACGCCCAGCATGCGTCCAATAACCGCTTTAGCCGACGTCGTCAACGTTGCTCTCCCGCTCTGCCGATGCCAAAAGCAAAGAGGGTTTGTTCCGTACCTTGTTACAAAAGTCCGACCTCGACACTTTGGTATCACAACTGGACATACATATTCGCTAGGCCTCTACTCTGTACAAGAATGTGGTAAAGGTCGAGCGCTGCAGTCCAGCATCACCTACTGGAGCACAACTCGGTTTATTCCCATTACGACCTAGCTGAAAGTCTAATTATCGCTTAAGCCTTGACTCCTACAACAACCAAGTTTCTTGGGCTCTGTCCATAGTCAAACACTGTCTCGACCCACGCGTGACGGACAAGATCGTCGTGTTCTTTGAGAAACGTCCACCGGTCCGACACAATGAGCGATTCAACTGCCATAGCGCTGAACGCCATAAGACTCCAGACAGCGCATAGCTCTTTCTTTCGCGGCAAATACAGAGCCTCGTATCGCTCGATCTCTTCGTCGGTCATGCCGCCCATCTTCTCCTGCATCACTTCAGCGTACTGCTTGTACTCGTTGTTGGTCGTGAGTTTCTCCACTGCTCCGCGGACATACGACTTGAACGATCCGTAGCAGGCTTTTCGTAGTGCTCCAATAATAACAGGATTGGTGCTGATATCAAAGGGACTTTCACTGTCATCCTTATTGGAGGCCGCAGTAGACTCTAGGGGTTTTCCCTGGTCGTCTGTGTGCCGCACTTTCTTTACCACGCCTCGATCGAGGAATATCTTCTGCAAAACTGCCCTGTAGAAATGTCGTGAGAAGAATCCTGCACTCTCCTTCTCGGTCCAGTTTTGCGGCGCCTGGCAGGCCATCATGCGAGCCGTGATGTTCAGTCGCACACCATCTCCCTCGTATGTCGAGAATTTCTGGCTCATCGGAAATCCTTGTGGGTCGTGCTTTTTAGATTCCCGAGCGAGTCTGCCATTGACAGCTTGAAGGGTTGGCCTTAAGAAAGCATGCTTGTAGGTTGGCGGGCCAAGTTTCTCGGTCATCAAGTTGTAGCAGCACCCAACAATAGCCACTGCTCGAATATCTGGGTTGAGGACTAGAGAACGTATCCCAAAGTGTGACAGATTCCCGCAAGAGTGAATAGACATGGCCATCAAGCTCAGATCCTTCTTTTCGGTCGCAGACTCATTCCCAGTATTGATCTGGGCAATCACGTCGCCCAGATCACCACTGTCCAGTCGACCTGAGATATACTGAACAGACCCTTTGCCTTGTTCCACTGTGTACTCTCCTTTGAGTTCCTTGATGGGCCTGAACTCAAACGCTTCATCTCCTGCCACCTCACGAACAGCCTTGGCCAACGCTTCTGGGTCGTCTTGACCTTCGGGCCCTCGTGCTTCCAAAATCTTTGACCACAACTTCTTGTTTCTCATGACCTTTGGCTTGACAGCCAAACCAGAAGACATATCAAGACCTTTCGCTGCTGTAACATTGTTCTCTCGTCCTTCGACGGCTACTACATGCCGGTTATAGGGCTCACTTGCCATGGCTCGACCAAGATAGTTTTGGCCGCTTCCAAAGTCAACATAGTGTGAGATTTCGTTGCCGTATTGCTCACTGATGTCGTCTGAGAGCCGGGCGAGGTAGTCAGCAAAGTTACTGACTTCGTGAGTCTTTTTGACATTCATCCCAATGACGACTGAGCGTGGCAGAACGGGCAGTTTCTCCGAGGGAGGAGCAAATGATCGGCCAAGTGAAAGATTCCGGACTGTTCGAATGTAGTCGATGAGACTCGCAGGTGGTTGTTTTTCAAACTTGAGGTTGTCTAGATCATCTCGCATGAGGAGATCCAGGAACTCCATGAGACCGCACTCAAGGATAAATGGGTGCCATTCATTGGGTATGGCGTAGTGAAACAGGCCAGGCTCGATAGTGAAAAAGTCGAGAATATGGACACCGCCACAGAGAATTTGAAAGGTCTCAGACGTTCGAACAAACTTAATAAGCTCATCAATGTACTCCTCTGGCGAGGAGAAGTCACCATTGAATGGCAATGGTTTCTCAGGTATCATGTTGAAGTTGTGTATGTGAGTTACCCTGGAGTATTGTTGATCAGGAATTGTGACTGGCGGGGGTTATGTTCTATATGCTTACGGATGTTGGTATTTGTTTTATATACCCCAGTTGATATTTGCGTTTGAGTTTTAGTGTCTATATGTTAAGTAATTAAAAAAAAGGGCGGTTGCAAGTTTTGTTAAATGAATGGAGTGGTAGAGTTTTGGTGTTTTAATTTCTGTGAGAGGTTTAGCTAGTGCAGCATAAGGAAATGGCCAAATATACTGACAAACGTTTTGAGGATTTAGTCTTTAAAGGAAAGTGAGTTAAATTCGGCTTGAGACTCTCTCAAATATATAAATTTGGTCAAGTTCTTGCAGAGTTATCAGCCACATCCATCGTCTCTTAGATTTTGGTGTGCGAGTAGAATTTGTAGGTGAGTTCTCGGTGTGAGCTAAGGCGGTACGTACCGGTGACCTCTCACCGAGGGCTCCCGGGTAAGCTCACCTGCAGGGTCCATGCAACGTCATCCCCTCGAACCTTCAATGTCGCAGCCTTCCAAGATAAGGTACTTTGAAACACCTGGCTTCATTCCATTCCTTTTTCCTCCATCGCAAAGCTATACAGCATCGTAGCGCATCGCTTTTAATGCGCATGGTTCCTTCATCATTGTCAGGATGATGTCCTCCGCCAACGATGAGGATCCCTTCCTCCAGGTCCAACAGTACGACCTCACCCTCATCGCATTGTCTGGTTATCGATACTAACCACCACACAGAGATGTCCTCCACCAAATGGCCACTACCCGGCCTCTGTTCGCCTCATATCTCCGAATTCGCTCCCTGTCCACGAATGTTAGCTCGCCCGAACTCGCCTCAGCTCGCTCCGAGCTCGAGAGCGCCCTGTCATCCCTTGCCGACGACCTAGCCGACCTGGTCGCGTCCGTCCAAGCCGTCGAATCCAAACCTGCACAATTCGGCCTCTCAGCCCACGAAGTTACGCGCCGAAAGCGCCTGGTGCAAGAAGTTGGCGGCGAGATTGATGACATGCACGATGAGCTTGCTAAGAAGGTGGACGCGAGCGACCTGCCCGACCCGAATGCGTTTGCCATTGATGGCGATGGTGACGATAACTACGCTGAGTTCGAGCAACAGCAGCAAATGGAAATCATGCACGAGCAGGATCAGCATCTAGACGGCGTGTTTCAGACGGTGGGCAACCTGCGCCGGCAGGCAGATGACATGGGCAGGGAGCTCGAGGAGCAGCGCGAGATGCTGGAGGATGTGGATAATATAGCTGAGCGCGTCCAGAGCCGGTTGGCGGTAGGTGTACAAAAGCTGGGGCATGTGATGCGGCAGAACGAGGACCGCTACAGCAGCTGTTGTATAGCTGTTCTCATATTTGTTCTCATCGTTCTACTGGTCCTCCTTCTTATCATATAATGCATGTTTCAGGGGGTCAAGAGATGGACACAGCTCCTTTGTTGAGAGCATTTACGACACTGTTATATATGGGAAATAGGAGTTTAGGCTGGAGAACTACTTTTACGACTGCTAACACGCATCGACCGGGGATTTCTTTATTTTTTCCGTTTAAATCTGTACACCAGAAAGATAGATAGAGAGAGCAGTGGCCATTGTCTACTCCAACAGCATCTTATAATCTAAAAATTCCGTCAAATACATGCCGTATCACCCAGTCGTTTATGCCCTGTGATGGGGCATCTTGGGTCGATAGGACGGTCTTCAATCCTGCAAACGCCTCGTACAGTTCTGCCTCGAGTTTCTTTGTTTGATTTATAGTTTGATTTTGTACAACAACGCGTCTTGCCTTTAGACCAAGACCAGCCCTGACTCGGTCTTGAGTAAATCCGCAAGAGCAGCTAGGGAGCCAGCAGCCGTGGCGTTCTGAGGTGCCTTCTTTGGGAATTCGATGAGCGCAAGGCGTAATGCAGCCAATGCTGCGTTGCCATAAAAGTTGAGGAAGCGCTGCTCGTGGCCCTGAATCATCGACCGCAGCACCACGTATTGGGTGTTTGATGTCTCGTTGGGTGGTGAGTTGACGATATAGGCGAGCGCTTTCCAGTAATTTGTAGGAGGGTAAGGGTTCTTCTTGGATGATTTGCTAAAGTCTCTCAGAGACAAAGAAGCATAGCCGGCGCCCAAGCCGGTCATCCTGTCATTATGGCTTTGCTCAGTGATCCATGATGGCCCATCCTTCTTCCATCCGATGGCTATACGACCACGTTCCGTTCTGTCACTACCTCTATGGCCGAATAGGACAGGGCACACTATGCGATACTTGGCCATAAGGATATCGACTAAAGATTGGCCTCGCCATTGGAACTCCTTGGTGGAAAAGATATGGGCCGCAAAGACACCAACAGGGTCTGCGGCTTTAGGGTTTGCGCCGCCCTCGTTGATGAACTGGTTCACAATACCCTTGGCGCAGATGTTGATGAGATATATGAAGAGCGAGGGTAGCGTAGCATCGTTGTTCATAGAACCCTCCATAGGCTCTCTTTGATCGACCACAAAATTGCTGACATCGATTGAAGGACTGGGGATTCGACCTTCTAGAGCCTCTTTTAGGGCTGCAGTGATTTTGTTGATCTGTATAACGTTAGGGGGTTTCTCAAGAGGTTGAATTCTGACTTGATGACTTACAGGTTGAGCATTTGCCCCCTTTCCACCTGTCAATTGACCAATAGCTACACGGATCTCTCGTCGAGCAGCACCCAGCTTACCCTTGAGGGGTGAGCCAGCGACTTTTGACTGCGCTGCCAATTCTTTGCGCAGTTTCTTGAGCTCTTGATGGATCTGGGAATATCGGTCGACGGCAGGAGCTGCTCTGGGCTGTACAGGCTGTACAGCTGGCGCAGTAGGCTTGACTGCAGGTTGAGGAGTCACAGCAGCAGTAGGAGCTGGAGGTTGTGTTGTAGGCCCATTTGGTTTTTGAAATGGACTTTGCGAGGATGGTTGTGTAGTACCAAATGGGTTGTTCGGTTTGGCCTGAGAAAAGAGCCCATTGTTTACGGGAGCTGATGCAGGGGCTGGAGCAGGCTTCTTTGCCTCAGTTGCGGGTGTCGTGGATGCTTCGGGCTGCTTCGAATCCTTGACTGGAGTTACCCCGTTCGTCTTTGCAGGTTCTGGCTTGGCCGGAGGTGGTTGCGGCGCCGGCTCGGGGGGTAATTGAGGGACCACCGTCGCCCTGAGTTCTCGTAACCTCTTCTCCTCCGCGACCAGAGCTGCTTCGGCCTTGAGCCTCTCCTCCTCCTTGCGCTCTTCGGCAACGATGCGCTTGTGTTGTTCCTGAAGCTCATGGAGCTCAAAGACTCGGATAGCCGCTTGACGAACGCGATCATGCTCTGATTGGGCTGCCGCTAGAGCATCTCGATGATTTAGCTCATTGTTTCGGGTATCAAGAAGGAAGGTCGCGGCAATGTTTCGTTCGGGGCTCGAGAGCAACTGATTCCGCCTTGTGGGCGAGGGAAATGTCATGTTGGGTAGCAAATGTCTGTCGGCTCGCTATTATTGAGATAGCATCTGGAACTGGCTTCGAGATTCTCGAATTACAATCGCCAAGTTGGATAGTAGACTCCAGCGAAAGGAACCGATGACGCGCCAATCTGATAGAAAGTTGACTTCTGAACAGATGTTGAGGGAGTCTAGATGATGTTTTTGAACCGTGATAGTGCAGCCCTTTACAAGAGGCTGGATGTCGATCCGTCAAAGCATTGTAGTGGGTACGCACTGCAGCACAAAGCTACCTTAACTGAATGTGGCATAGTTGCTTTTACCAAATGCAAGGTGGTAGATCTCGGTCCGCTAGAACAAAGCCCCGACACCAGCCACACATGCAGAAGCTTGCGCCACAAATACAGAGAGCATTTGGGTTACGTATTGATACTCAGTTTGAATAGCCCGAGATGGCGTCGTGAAACATGGCTTCGACACTGCCAAATCTCTGTTTGATCATAGGCGAATAAGCAAACAAAAGCGTGAAACTTCTTCTCCAAAAAAGGAACACAACCGACAGCGCGGTCTCCTGTCCGCAATGGGGAAAGTGATCACAATCTCAGGATCAAAAGCAGTGAGCATGAATCAAATATCTGGGGATGCTTGTCGTCCCTGGTTTGGCCAAGCGATGCTGAAGCAGTTGATCCGAAACTTTGAGACAAGACGAGGCACGATGGAGCAGTCCGACTGAAGGGTTGCATTGTTGGTGGTTCGAATCTAGAACATCCATGGGTGTGATTCACTGCCGTGGGTCGGGCCGTTACTCACCATTTGTGTAAGGTGCCTCAATTAAGCTCTATTCGAGGTATGTAGGAAGTGAACCAAAGCCACTGGTGCCGTTTTTGGATTGTGCTGGAAGATTGAAGTCCAAATCGGTTGATGGCTCTGCTGGATAGGGCATGTAAGTTGATAGGCACTCTGAAACTCTATATGTGACACACAAAGCATACATATCCCAACCTCAACCCGCTGTAAGAGCAAGTCCGTGTTTGACAAGAACCAGCCTGTGGGCTTTGCTAGCACTAGACGATAGCCCGTGTTTAAACCACTATAAGTAAAACAAACATTGTTCCTAAAACGCGACACGCTTGAGTTTACAAGACGCGACTGAAAGAACACTCTGTCAGTTTATGATCCATCACTGTAATACCCAAACGTTTATACACAGCGGCGGGTTTTTAAAGTGAACAAATAAAGTATTGCTTTCCTCTATTTAGATTATAGCAAAAGCTAGGTAATCAGCTATTTTTTTTGTCGGCCGCTCTAAGGTAATTCGGCTTGGGTATGGAGATATCAAATGTTAGTACTTAAAGTGATTAATGACAAACCGCAGCAAAAGAAATGGTGGAATGTTGATGAGATCACTCAGCGAATGCCAGCCCACCATATTTGCGTCAGTGATATGATGGACTGCCCCTCGATGACGTTTGGCGCACGAATTTCCTGGTTCTCTTCCATGCTTCTTTATCAAAGCTCGCCCATGAGTCGCAGGGAGACCTTGAGCTTTGGGAGGTTTGGTTCTCCCTCTCAGGGGGGACACAAAACATCAGACGCGAGACTCCATATACATTACCTATAACTTTGATCTAGAATAATCATACTAAGAGTAATTATTTCTAATACATTATAGGTGTCATATAAACCAGTAGAATCTACTTTGAAGACTTAACCTAATGTTCAATTACACTGAAAACAACCATAGATATTTTGTTATAGAATAACATATATTGCAGCTGATCTCTCATGTCCAACATATTCTGAACCCCCCTATGATTGTGTATCCATACCATGGCGTGAAGCAGGGGGCTCGCCGCCCCTAGCGTAGGCGGATACGGTTAAACATCACCACTTGGAGCAATCACAGGGGCCTTGCTCGTTTAAGAGGCCCGGGGGGCTTTGAAAGTGTGACACTGGACGCGTAAATGAAGGAAAGACAAATGCCTGACCTCAAGGGTTTTCATCCAAGGGAGGGAGCCAGTTTTGACGTTGTTTGATGATATCGGTAGCTCTGAACGACTGAGGTGTAAAACATACCTTAAAGAAGGCCTTCCTGAGTAAGCTGGGATAGCTTGGGATGAGTTTGTCTGGGGGCGTTAAAGCTTGGGTCATCCAGGGGGAGAGAAAACGGCGTCATCTTGGACAGCTCAGCTAGTAACTATTTCCATGTATCATACGGAGTACTGCAGCCACAGCTGTCCGTGTATGTATATCAACCAGCTTGAATACTTATGAGTAGTGATTGAGCATCGCAATATGTTCCACGACGAGTACAATACTGTCTCACTGCAAATTTGAACAGTGACTCTTTTTGCTTATCGAGTTTCACTTTGTATGCTCCTGATGACGCCCTTCTTCATCCCTCGACGCCACAACGAGAAAGATCGTCTCCTTGAATCATGGAGCACGGCCAATCTTAAGCTGGGGGTGGTAGTACTTCTCGTCACCCTTGCTTGTGAGCTAAAGTGGCCAGCTTTGTTCGGGGGAAACACCTCAAAGCAAGTTCGAATGTTTATGTATCCTTAAAAGTCTGCGAATTGAAGGAATACTAACATGCGTTGATGTATCTGATTAAGGTCAAAGTCTTGAAAGGAGTCTGCCAGCTGTCTGAAGTCTGCAGTCTGCAGCCATCCACATCCATCCATGGCACCTTTACCTAGGAGATAGCGCCCCCGCTATTAGCGGAGTCAGCCGGCGTCAGTGCGAGCTTCAGGTGCTAGGGGCCCTCGGGGGGCTTCTGCTGGAGCTACGTTAGACCAGCGGCCAACCCCATCTTTAGGCGGCTTCAAGGTCAATCCCCCGGTCCAGCTGCCCGGACGCCAAAGCACCTAAGCTGGTGATGGGACCCAGATTGATGTCCATGTTTTGCCCCCCTCCATGAGTTGGGTTAGCCTGGCCTGGAGAGGTTCTAGAGAGAGCCTTGACCACAGCGGTACGAGAAGGACAGCAGTGCTCTGTACGGATACTGCAGTAGCTGCCCGTTTGCTGCAGGGAAGGTACATGGCGACCCTACCTACCGTGTCGAGGCAGAGTAAATTTAGCCCAGAAGGTACAAACGCAGTCGTACCTATCCCACCTCACTTGCTCTCCACCTGATTGAAGCTAAACTATCTCTATCTATCCACCCATTCTCTCTTCTACCATCCCTCCTCTTCCTCTTCTCCTCCATTACTTACCCTCGTCTCTCTTCCTCTTGCCAGGAGTTGGAATCTTGTTCCATTCATCCAGGCTTTCACTTCTAGTCGTCTCATCATCAACCTCTTCATCGCCGCCTTTCCAAATCACGCTCCTTGGCCCAGCGCAAGCTCGTCTACCCTCCTTTTGGGCAAACATTGTCCCGCCGTGCCATCGCCATTCGCCATCGCCATTCGCCTCATCCGTTGCCCGTTATCCAACAGGTTCACACTATCCTCAATTCCGCCCATCCTCGGCTTACACCACGCTTCTCGATATCAGATCCAACTAGCTGTATCTTGATACATATCCTCCACGAACTTCGACGTGCTACATTTACACTCCGAGTGCTCTTAACTGCCCAACATGGAGCAACAGCAACAGCAACCCCCGCAGCAGCCGCAGCAGCAGCAGCAGCAACAATCCCAACAGCAAGCTCCTCAGCAGCAGCCCCAGGTTGGCGGCGTCCCTGGGCCTACTGGGCGCAGACTTCATATTGCCCATCGCCGAAGCCCTTCTGAGCTGACACCACTCATGAGCATGTTTGCTAACCCTGGAAGTAAGTTCACTATTCCTCAACTATTCCGTCCCAATTGTCGTCTATACGTATCGTACTGCAGTGTTATCGAAAACTTCACCTTTTGATCCGCAGCTGTCATGTAATTGTTATATGCTTTGACAACCATGACGGACACGATGCCCCCTATCGTAACCCACTGAGTCGCTACTTTGCCAACGTACTAACATTGCTATCTAGTGGAGCAGCTTGCCATTCAGCAGCAGATTGAACTGTTGCAGCAACAGCAACAGCAGATTCAAGCTACGCATCAGCAATATGTGAACATGGGAATGGTGCCTCCGGGACAGCCCATCGGCCCCGGTGGTGCGTTCAATCCTTTGCAGCCAATGCCCAATATGTCGCAAGCTGCTTTCCAGTTCCCCAACCAAGTGCCTCAGCAGAACATGGCTCCCCCTACCCAGCCACTCTCACATCGCCGTAATCAGTCGGCACTTCCCAACATGGGTATGGGACCTCCCCCCGCGCCTTCCTCCGGTGCTGCTGCATCCGGCTTCGGCAACTTCGAAGCCCCTCAAGCTCAGGCGCGCGAGAACACTGGAGGCCGGGGCGGTCGTGGTGGTCCTGCCGGCGGAGGTCACCAGAGAAGACATTCTCTGGCCCTCGCCGACGCTAAGAAGGCTGCCGAAATCGCCCAACAGAAGCGAACAACCAACGACTTCTCATTCCCCGCTTCTCCCGCCCCTGGCGATGAGAACAAGGCCTCTTCTCAGGGTGGACTTGATGTCCCTGTTGCTCAGGGATCTACCCGAGGTGGCCGTGGCGGTCATGGCCGCAGCCAGAGTATGGCTGTCAATGGTCGAGGTGGTGGCCGTGGCTTGAACGCTGAGAGTAACGAATTTCAGCGCCGCGGAAGCGGTCACGCTCGCACCGGATCTCGCAACTTTGAAGGCAACTGGCGTACTCAGACTCAGGGCCAGGATCAACCTAGCAACGCTGGACAGAACCAAGGTTTCCAACCTGGTCACCGATCTCGTGGTTCCATGAGCCAATCCGTCTCCGGTATGGGAGGTTTCCAGTTCAACCCTGGCCAACCTCAAGTCATGCAGATGCCCAACCAGATGATGATGCCCCAGATGTACGGACAACAGCTCAACCCTATGCAGCTGAACCAGCTGCAGGCTTTGCAAGCCGCCCAGATGAATGGTCAGCAATTTATGGGTCTCCAGGGCTCTCAGCATGCTGGTCAGATGGGTGGCCAGCAGCAGCAACAGCAGCGCAAGACCCTTTTCACACCTTATCTTCCTCAGGCTTCTCTCCCTGCTCTTCTGGCTGACGGCCAGCTCGTCTCTGGCATCCTCCGTGTCAACAAGAAGAACCGTAGCGATGCTTATGTCACCACTCAGGATGGCCTTCTTGATGCTGATATCTTTATCTGCGGTAGCAAGGACCGAAACCGTGCTCTCGAGGGTGATCTGGTTGCCATCGAGCTTCTGGATGTTGATGAAGTTTGGGGCCAGAAGCGCGAGAAGGAAGAGAAGAAGAAGCGCAAGGATATCACTGATACCCGATCTGGATCTACCAACCAAGGCAACCAAAACTCGGGCAACAACAATGACAGCAACCCTCCTGAGGGTGGAATTCGCCGTCGTGGCAGTCTGCGCCAGCGCCCTACCCAAAAGAAAAACGATGACGTTGAAGTTGAGGGCCAGAGTCTCCTCCTTGTTGAAGAGGAGGAGATCAACGATGAGCAGAAGCCTTTGTACGCTGGTCATGTCGTCGCCGTTGTTGAGCGTGTTGCTGGTCAAATGTTTTCCGGCACTCTCGGCCTGCTCCGTCCTAGCAGCCAAGCTACGAAGGAGAAGCAGGAGGCTGAAAGGGCTGCCCGTGAAGGCAGCAACTCTCGCCACCCGGAGCCTCGCCAACAGGAGAAGCCCAAGATCGTTTGGTTCAAGCCTACAGACAAGCGTGTACCCCTTATTGCTATTCCTACCGAGCAAGCCCCCCGCGACTTTGTCGAGAAGCACCAGGACTATGCGGATCGAATCTTTGTGGCTTGCATAAAGCGCTGGCCCATCACCTCGCTCCACCCCTTCGGAACCCTTGTTGAGCAACTTGGACGTATGGGTGACCTTAAGGTTGAGACCGATGCTCTCCTCCGCGACAACAACTTTGCTTCGGACGAGTTTTCTGATGCAGTCCTCCGTAGCGTCGGTCTTCAGGATTGGTCTCTTGAAAAGGAGGACGAGGCTGCCATTGCTGAGCGTCGTGATTACCGTGACGAAACCACCTTTACGATTGACTACAATGGAGGTGCTGAGCTCGGTAATGCTGTCCATGTCAAGTCTCGTTCGGATGGCAAGATTGAGATTGGTGTTCACGTTGCTGATATTGCCCACTTCGTCAAGCCCAACTCCCTTGTGGATCGTGAGGCTAAGAAGCGAGGTACTTCGGTTCAGCTCGAGAACCGCTTCTGCGCATTGTTGCCTCCTAAGCTGTCCACCGAGGTTTGCTCTTTGACTCCCGAGCAGGATCGACTTGCTGTGTCGGTTGTCTTCAACGTGAACCCCCATACCGGATCTGTTGCGGAAGGTGATGCTTGGGTTGGCCGCTCTATTATCAAGAGTGCTGGCAAGGTTTCTCTCAAGGACATCGACCTTGCTCTTACCAACCCTTCAGAGTACAAGAACTCAGCAGTTCCCGTAAACACCATCCAGATTCTCAACGCTGTCTCGCAGAAGTTCCGCGAAACCCGTCTTGGTGCTGGTGGCGAGCCCATCGCTCCTCTCAGGCTG
This sequence comes from Fusarium sp. PT, assembly GCA_021020635.1. NCBI lineage: Eukaryota > Fungi > Ascomycota > Sordariomycetes > Hypocreales > Nectriaceae > Fusarium > Fusarium sp. PT. Next base: position 2,494,252 of record JAHMRZ010000003.1, on the reverse strand, counting down.
CTTCAGCAACTCGATGATGAGAACGATCCTGTTCAAGACAATTTGTTCGATTCAACCCAGGCTCTCGAGCTTGTGGAAGAGTTGGTTCACAAGGCTAACGCTCATGTGGCACAGCGCCTGGTTGAGGGCCTTCCTGACAAGGCTTTCCTGCGACGCCAGTCAGCTCCTAACCCTCGCCGACTCCAGACTTTCGTTGAGCGTATGACCGCACTAGGCTACGACATCGATTCATCCGGCAGTGGCACTCTCCAGAACAGTCTCTTCAATGTCGACGACCCCGATCTACGAAAGGGTATGGAGACACTTGTCGTGAAGTCCATGCAGCGAGCCAAGTATTTCATTTCAGGAAAGACTAGTAAGCAAGTGTGGCCTCACTATGCTCTTAACCTCCCCTTGTACACTCACTTCACCAACCCCACTCGACGTTACGCCGACATCATTGTCCACCGCCAACTGGAGGCTGTCTTGTCTGAGGGCAAGATTGAGTTTACCGATGACTTGGAAAACTTGGTCAAGACTGCTGAGTCCTGCAACACCAAGAAGGATTCTGCCCAGAACGCTCAGGAGCAAAGCGTTCACATTGAGTCTTGCAGGAAAATGGACAAGACGCGTCAGGAGGGCAACGGCGATCTTATTGCCGAGGGTATCGTTTTGTGCGTGTACGAATCGGCGTTCGACGTACTCATCCCTGAATGGGGATTCGAAAAGCGAGTTCACTGCGATCAGCTTCCTTTGAAGAAGGCTGAGTTCCGAAAGGAGAAGCGTGTTCTTGAGCTTTACTGGGAGAAGGGTGTTCCCAGCTCGGCGTTCGTGCCCGAGGATGAGCGACCTAAGGCTGCCGCATCCATCCGACACTCGAACGCCATGGCCGCTCAGCGCCAGGCTGAGGAGGCTGAGCGTACCCGAAAGGAGCGCGAGGAAGCTACCCGCAAGCAAACCGACACAGGCACTATCTCTACCGATGATGTTGATGCGCTCTTCGATGATGACGACGATAACAACTCGGATGTGACTGAGGCCATGGCTGGAGCCTCGTTGGCCGAACGCCCTACTCAGAGCGTCCCTGGCTCACCAGCTCGATCCTCATCTAACGCTGGCAACCTGCACCGCACCCGCTCCGATTCCAAGGTGCCTGTTGCGGAGACTGTTGAGACTCGTCTCAGCAACAAGGAGAAGTATCTTAAGCTCTTCTCGCTGCGCGAGGAGGGCGGCGACTACATTCAGGATGTGACTGAGATGAAGAGGGTGCCGGTGATCCTTAAGACGGATCTCACCAAGAGCCCACCGTAAGTTGCCCTGATTGACAAGAAAGGATTATGTGCTAACCAAAAACCTAGTTGTCTGACCATCCGATCTCTGAACCCTTATGCTCTGTAAAATGAGCAACAAAAGTTAGCTGGCGATTGTAATGAGGACAATGTAGGAGGAAGTTTGAAGCCTAGGCTGATTAGTCAAGGATTAGGTTATATCTATCATAGTATGATGAGTATTGTCAGCGACGAAGAAGACTGTCAGAAGGAGTTGGACTTTTAGGAGGTAGTGCGGGATGGAGACATAGCGGAGGTAATTTCATCTTTTGCTCTTTGCTCGAGGTATACACGATCCAATGTTTTTGTGCTTTGTTCCGATGTTTGATCATGCTGTATGAATTAAGGTTATCCTGAATGGTTTCAACGGCTAATGAAATTTCCATTCTGTTGCCGGTTACCGACCACCTTGAGTCTTTTAGTTGATGGGCAACAGTTGTATCTCATGTCTCTTGGCAGTTGCTCAATGAAGCATCTCAACTGATATCTAACTACTTATTAACCTCTTAAGCTTATTTGCAGGGATTGATACGTATCATGTGCGTTTCGGGCGGTGACCGGACCGAGTAAGGCTTATAAGGAACAAATAATGAGGGGACTTCTCAGGGCAGCGTTTCATCCTCTTGGCTACAGAGTTACATTCGAGATATAGCACATGGCCAATATCTCGGGACTGTTTCAGCCTTCACCTTTTGACGTCTCAGATCCACAGATTGTTCATCCCCGATCATCGCAAGCGCAGTGGGCGGATACGGAAACGTTTGAAGGGGAATCATGTTCAAACACGGCTATCTAGAGTTCCTGTATATCACCCTCTCTTGGCGCCAATGAGAGACGGCATTGCTCGGGAGCCCCTAGGCTTGGTCGGATGCTGTGTATGCCGCTGGGTAGCTGTCACAAGGGCAGAAGTTGAGATGACAATCCTGGTGTTACTGTTGAGATATTAAAGCTCGTGGCATTCTCCTGCAAAATGTTATAGGATCCGACTTGACTTGACTTACACTACCAAAGAACAGTTTTGTCCATTTCGTTTCTACTCACTCGTTCAATAAGCGCTGGCCTGCTTTTGATAGTTTCTCTTCAACTACCCTTCGATTCTTCAACCAGAGATCTATATCCATACATATATACTTTCTCTACTTTAATACTCCTTTATCTTTTTACTCTCCTTGCTGGCTGGTCCGACACGTTCCCTTACTTTTACGACATATATACACCATGGCTTCTATCAAGACTGTTCTCTTCGGCCTCTTTGCCAGCACGGCATTGGCTGTTCCTTCTGGCCCTAGATTTACCAGGCGCCAGCTCCAATACCACGAGCTCTCTAAGCGTCAGAACGATGCTGCAGCTGCAGCTGGTCTTAATGATTTCGATATCCTCCAATTGTAAGTCCTTCCAGCTCAATGTTTCGTAACAGCTCACTAACACACGCATAGCGCTTTGACACTGGAACATCTCGAGGATACATTCTACCGCGAGGCCTTCCTCACCATCTCGGACGAGCAATTCGCTCCTCTTGGCCTCTCGGATAGCACCCTCGCCGATATCAAGGCCATTGGAAAGACCGAGGCTTCCCACGTGGTGCTTCTCCAGTCCGCCCTCGCCGGCGCAGGCTTCACACCCGTCGAGGAGTGCACATACGACTTTGGCGGAGCAACTGCTGATCCCGCTGCCATGGTCGCCACGGCTGCTATCCTCGAGAGCGTGGGCGTATCAGCCTACCTCGGCGCCGGACCACTGCTCTCGGACCCCGGTGTTCTCGGCACCGCAGGAGCAATTCTCACCGTCGAAGCCCGCCATCAAACCGCCATCCGAGTCTTCTCCCAGGCCAAGGCCGTTCCCCAGCCTCTGGACACACCTCTCGGTCCCCGCGCCGTCTTCTCCCTCGCCGCGCCCTTCATCAAGGCGTGTCCCGATGGATCCAACCTCAAGATCGAAGCATTCCCTGCTCTGGCCATGGCAGAGGGCCAGGACGTCAAGGCTGTCGCCATTGGTACCAAGGTGAAGCTTGCCTCTGAAGCCGCAGCTGGTGCGAAATTCTGCGGCTTTACCTCTGGCGGTCTGCTCCCTGGAGGAACCAAGTTCACCAAGTTCACCGAGGGAGAAGGATGTGAGGTTCCTCAGGGCGCTGCTGGTATTGTTTATGTAACACTGACCAGCGATGGGCCTATTGAGGGCCTTTTGTCTGATGATATCACTATGGCCGGGCCTATGGTTCTGACTCTTTCTTAGAGAGATCGTTAAGATGTGTTGGTAATGGTGCTATGATAATATTAGTTTAAATCTAGACAAGGGAGCTGCTTAGCTCGAGTCAATATAATTGCTAGTCACTCACAAGTCGCTGTAAAGCCATCGCCTGTAACCCCTTAATAGTCTTCATATCACATCGAAAGTAACTTGATAGAGTCTAAGTCATGCACGCAATATTCCTATCTTTGATATAGTACGCATGCTGTACCAGCCTGGCTATATCTGCTTGAATATCTCGTATGCTTGATCAACGACATTTGAAGCCGCCTTACATATAACATGTTGCCACACGCAGCGCTCCGACGTCCCCTGGTCACCACTTTCATCCCCAGAAGTCCTGCTGGCAACTCAATCGACACCTCTGCTAATGTGATAACTTTTATGTCCCTGACTTTTTTGCCGCCTGCGCCAACGCCGCTAAGTCTGCATGACGGTGTGTGCCCAAATGAGGCTACGTTCAAAGATGACTCTAATGTAACACCTGCCATAGATTTGCCTTAAGTTTAAGTCATGCTTTAGAAAGGTCGCGCCGCAAGGTACGCCTGTGCCTTTGTCCAGGCATCCTTATCCTCCGCTCGTAGTTCGTTCACGCCCAGCACTTGCACGCCGTTAGCCAGTGCGTCGATGAAGTCACGCACAACTCGGAAGTCCTCGGTCAAAGACTCGGCGAAGGGCACAAATGTCTTGGGGAACTCTTCCAGTCGCTGTAGTCGACCCTCCTTGTCCTCACTAGCTTCATCTTCATCAAAGAAGGTCCGTACAGCAATGCCGAGGCCGATATCAGGCTCCTGCTGGAAAGGCAGACTGCCATCAAGTTAGTAATATGTATTGCGAGAGACAAAAAGAAATCTTACCGTCGACTGATATCCAGCTGATCATCTCTTTCACGCTTTGACTGTCCATACAGGAACATTGATGCCACAATTGCTTCAATCAGATCACGATCAGCTTCCCTAACTGCTGAAGCCATGGACCAGAAGCTTAGAAGGTTCTTGTTGAGAGGACCAGTGTAGCCGTAGACTTGATGTCGAAGCTTCAATAAGGACGCACACTCGCTGATCAACACAAGGGATGCCTTTTCCTCATAGGAACCCTTGCGGGGCAGACCCGCCTGACCTTCAGTGTGCTTTCCTGTCAAAAGACCACTTCGGATCAATTCAAAAGCGAGCAGGGCTGCTTCTGACAGGCCAGTCACTTCAGGATTGGCCGTCTCAACATCCTGAAGGCTGATGAGAGTGGTTGCCAAAGCATTACCCCACTTTGTCAGTAGGTGCTTGTCGTCGGCATACCCTCTTAAATGAAGGAATCGCCAAATGGCCACTGAAGTCACCATGTCTGTGCTGTCAATTCCCTTGATGGACCCTTTGGAGAATGTCTTTGCCACAAAATCGGAGTTAACGAGAGACAAAACTTCCAGCATCACGGGGCCTGCAAAACCTTCTGGGAAAATCTCACGAAGGTCATCGTCCTTAACGTTCCAAGTTGCAACTTTTTGTGATGGGGGAGGGTTGACAGAGCGGTGGTTGATACTGTATGAGTATTTCGAATCAAACCAGACGCGCACCTTGATGTTCTTGTGTTGAATACCACGGTGGAGTCTGGGGATCAACAGAGAAAGAGCCTGTTCTTTGATAGGCACTATTCTGTCGGTAACTAGCTTCTTGTACTCATCCGAGGCGACTCCATCCAAAGTCGGCTGGATGAGGAGTTGCCCGTGAGTGATATTGCCCAACAGGCGAGGTCCAACCAAGCCGATGTTGAGGTAGTGGAAGAGTTCAGCCGGGAGCTGGAGACCCAGATACTCATGGTTGTCGCTAGTCAGATGTTCATAGTCGTTGACACGAATCTCACCGCTCTCAGCGATGTAAACAAAGTGATGAACGACCATTCTTGCCTTGCGGTACTTGTCAAGCCAGTCAGCATCATTGCTTTGCAGTATATCGTTAAAGCTAGCGCAGGCGGTGGCCACGCTGTTCTCCGCAGTCCTCAACAAATTAGCAGCAGTTGAGATGTTGTAGTCCGAGTACATTGAGCCGTCCAGCAGAGCAGGGAAAGGGGGCAGGAAAGATGTGCCGGCCATCAAAAAGGAGTCAATGAACCTAGGCTCACTAGCAGTAGGTGTGAGACTGCGCATAACCTTCTTCTTGGAAACTGCAGTGACGGTCTTGGCCTCCCAGTCGAACGATCGGATGACAGAGTCCTTGATAGGATACAGGAGAAGCTCTTGAGAGCCCATCACGCCTGAGCACTGGTCTGAATCGACCATCTCAAAGTAAGCAAGCTGTTTCTGTTAGAATGGAAGCGCCAGTTGAATCCTTTTGAGTAACGTACCTGGGCGCATGCAGCGTAGGGCGCAACCAAGAAGTGAAGCTCGCGGTTCTTGAGAACCGTTTTGAGCAATGGGTAGAGGTTCTGAATGCGAAAAGCACCTATCATGGTCTCACGTTAGGTCGATCCTAATACTGAGAGCTGATGTTCACCCACCTGGACTGGTACCAAAAGTTGACACCGCCTCCTCAGCGGCCCCCTCAGAATACAACTTCCAAGCCTCATCTGTCTTCTTGTTGGCCTTGAGGGCGCGGCTCAAGGTGATTTCTTCCTGACCGGTCACGGGCTGGCCGTCGAAAACGAAGAAAGGAACGATCTCGAATTTTGCCCATAGATCAAGGTTCTGGTTTATGTGCGCCTCGACCCCAGTAAGGCCGCCTAACGCTGACAACAGAGGTTCATGGGCAGGAGGTGTCTCGAGGAGCTGAGCGAGGTAATAGGTTGCATCAACAGCGATGGCGCATCCTTGAAGCTCGGAGATATCGTGCGTGCTACAAGGCTTTCGGTTAGCACTGTTGTCATATGCGAGAGAGTGAGTCGCAAAGGCACATACGAAGCCTGGTCGTTAATCCAGGAATCCTCAACAAGGTCTATTTACTGAGTTAGCGCATGCCATAAGACAAAGCAACCTTTGCAAGCATCGCATGAGGGCAAAACAACACAAACAGTCCTGGACTATGGTATCGTTCCCATCACTTCGGTCAGATGTTGGTATCACCTGTCAACAAGACCAGAAGTGCAATTGAGCTTGTATATGGCCTGCTAGCTTTCCAGATGAAGAACCAAGCCCATAAAAGCTCACAAAGCTATGTGGAAGTTCTTCTTCTAGCTTGCTACAAATGCTGCAAGCTTCGCAAAGACCATGCAGGACTGGAACACAATCGATTTCCATTGAAGTTTGCCCCCAGGCGCACAAATGAGACTCACATGGCATCTCGAAACGGTCGCAACAGCTCAGGCGCCCTTGCAATATACGGTCACGGTGTCGGAATTTGGTAGCCGAAGGGTGTCGGAGGTAGGTAGGTTCGGTCGTTCGAAAAGCGGGAGCTGAAATCGCACGTGTTGACGACGATGCGAGGACGTCGATGGGATATGGCGGGGTTGAAAGGAGTACGACAGGTAAGGTGCTGTCTGTAGCTGACCTAGACCGGGAGAGGCAGGTCTAGGGAGGTTGAGGAGGGGCCGTAGAATAGGCACAGGTAGGTGGTGGTGAAAACGACGAGTTGCTCGTTTGCGTTTGATTGACTAGGGGAGTGTTTGCTGAAGGTATCTTGAGCTTCAAACGTGGGCGACTGGTGGAAGTTAACTAACCTACGTTAGACTGGGGCTACGTGACATGAAAGTTTGGCGAGTTACAGCAGGGGCAGGCTGTCTGTGGTACCTGCCTACCACACCACCACACACGACCTACCTAACCTACCTACCTACGGGCGGGACGGGGACATCCTACCGCTCAGACCATCCATGACTGTCAGGGGAAAGAGGCACCTAACCCTCGTGAGTGTGGCTGGTGTTATCCGAGATGTGGCGGTGCAATGACCGAACAAACCCGAGATACTTACACACTGAGTTGCCAAACAACGAATGGCGGGGGTGGTGACGCTTTTGCGCAACTTATTAGATAAGAGATCGGATCAAACAATCGTCTCATCTCCTAGTTTGTTCGGATGATTTCCTTCTAATCCAGGAACATTGAATCGAAATACTGGCATATACGGATACCCTATCCTCTACTGCAGTATTGCACTATCTCACAACCAAGTATAATTATGAGATACCCTCTCAAGGACAAAGCAGACCATTTCAGAAGACCTTTCGGAATGGAACCAACCACAGCAAACATCCCCATTATCGACATCTCTGCTCCCGATGCCGATCAAAAAGAAATCGCTCGACAGCTCGTTGACGCCGCCGAGGAGCATGGCTTCATTTACATCCGAAACTTGGGCCGTGATATCAAAGCCAAAAGCATCGATGGGGCGTTTGATCTTGTAAGTCAAAGAAACAAACAACCTCCTTTAGACGAAGCAGATTACTAAGAATATGCAAACAGGTCAAAAAGACATTTGAATGCCCTGTAGAGGAGAAGCAGAGATGCACAATCCAGACCAACAACCGTGGCTGGTCGGGTATGCACTCTGAGACGCTGGATCCAAAGAACCAAAAGGTAAATTCCATTATAAATAAAAAACAATTATAGTATTGAAGCTTACCGCGTAATCAGGTTGGGGATTTTAAAGAGTGAGCCATCCTTCATTCACAACTATGTCTCCCACTAACACCACGATGCCAGGGCCTTCAACTTTGGTGAATTTGCCGATGGAAAAGCCCAGCAACCTCTCCCATCTGATCTCGTTCCCGATGAACCTCAGATAAGTGCTTTTGCTGATTCTTGTCACGATCTTTGTCAAAAGCTCCTCTATCTGCTCGGCTCGGGTCTTGGCGTAAGTCATCTCATAGACAACAAATTTGCATAACATGATCTCATCAGTAACTAGGTCGATGATTTCTTCTCTTCAGCGCACAACACAACCAAGGGAGCATCGAGCTCTATTCTACGCTTCCTTCGTTACCCACCTCCTGAATCTACCGCCCACTCTGAGGATGATGTCCGCGCCGGTTCACACTCCGATTACGGCAGTGTCACTCTCCTTTTCCGCCTGAAGGGCCAGGCAGGACTTGAAGTTCTGCAGAAAAACAACGTCTGGGCGCCTGTTCCTGTGTGCCCAGCTGGCACAGAAGATGACCCTAGTCCGCCAATCCTCATCAATATCGGCGATCTCTTGTCATACTGGACCAACGGGCTATTCCGGAGCACTCTTCATAGAGTTGTATTCCCAACAGAGGGAGGTGCTGGGGTGGAAGGGGAGACGAGTTCTGGACCACGATATTCCATCGCTTACTTCTGCCATCCCGTTGGAACGGCAGCCCTTGAGCCTGTGCCTAGTGAAAGGGTCAAGAACTTTGTGCCTGCAGAAGGAGCGGCTAGTGAGAACCCGTATGCTACGAGTAAGGTCATGACAGCGGATGAGCACCTGTTCATGAGGCTCAAGGAGAGTTACGGCGATCTTTATGACAAAAAGTCATAACTACGCACTTGCTTGTTACTTGAAATCGGTTCAAGCACAAGTTTAAAAAGAAGAGAAATAGGGTTGGCCAGTTTCTTACAGAATGAACATTAAATTGCAATACCCTCATAAATGTCCAGTTTTATGCTTCTTGATAACATGTGGTTGAAAACATTATGCCCCTGAGTATGGCTCAAATACACTCTCTAGAAAGTCGTAAGCAGCAGCTATCCCTGCAAAGTAATCTCTCAACAATAAGCAAAAGGGAAGGACATTTTTATCAATGGCATGGTTTGAATGTTCATAGAGTATCGTGTTCTATCAATCATCTCCTCGTTTCTCTCATTTCCTCTCTTCTCTCTCAGACAGACCCGATGTACCACCGCTGCCATGAATGACAAAAACCATCATAATACTTGTCCTCAATAGAGCTGTCCTCCTCGATCGTGAGGTGTTTGAGAAAGCGCCAGTCGTAAACCTCAATCGAGCTGTGTTTCTCCGAGTGGGGATTGTCATGAATGTCTTTCATCTTGGCGAGAAGAGGTTCCAAGTCAGTGTGTCGGTCGCTTTCGCACAAAAAGTAAACCTTCGAGGCCTTGAGCGCTGATCCTTGGTGACTGCCTGCTTTTTCGGCTTCGAGCCATGCATCAACATCGGTGACCGGATCATCAATGCCGTGGAGTTCAAGTAAAGTTTGTGCTTCATGTCGATTGAGGAGTCCTGACGAAACCAAAACTACTGCCTTGTGCAGCCTGCATTTGACGCCAGCAAAATCGCATCCCTTCTTAGCCATGATACCAACATCTACCGTGCGAGGTTCGATATAAAGGAGCTCTGGTTCGGTCTCGAGCTCAGGCTCAGCGCACACAATAGTATCTACATCCATTGCAGGTTCCTCAGACATATTGTGATTATCTTCAATAACGACTTCAGAAGCGTAAGAAGTCATGATGTGTTGAGATTGTGAGTTGTCATCAATGTCGCTAAGGGGTTTGCGGGACTGAGAAGTGTTCCTACAGTTGGAATGGTGTTTGTTGTAATCTTCTGATGACTCAGTGTCTGATTTCTGGCGTTTGCGTGATGATTCAAAGTTTGGGGAGGGTGGATAGCGTTTGTGTTTCGTCTGGGGCACAAGAGCCGCTGATGTTGGTGACGGCGACGCTCGTGCAGGATCAGCAGCCGTGGCAACTACAATGGTTGGTAATATCAAAGGGCGAGCACTTGCAGACGTCTCATGAAAGGGAATATGTCGGTGGCCAACCGAAGGTCTTGTTCTCAGGGGAGAGTTTGGAGACCATGTGGAGGTGGTGTTTTGTGTTGATTTTCGAGGTGAGGGTGTTGACATAGTAGTCACTGTCAACTGGCTAACAGCATCAACAGCGATGCCGCGCGGATCAGCTGCTTCTAGCCTTGCGATCCATTCTAAATTTTCCTGACTATCCTCCAACTCGGTGGCAGTTGTCGCATCCTTGGCCAAGGCTTGCAGCTGCTCAAAAGATATGGTATCCGTGAAGTCCCGGTCGAAGTGAACTTTTGTTACAGAAGGAAAACGCAAACTCCAAAAGCCAGTGTTTCCCACTCTGTCAAAACTGGAACATTTCAAGTCAAATACCAACGGCCTGGTGAATATGACCGTCGGAGGCGACCCTTGTTCAACCCCAGGAGCCAGCTTGAAAGTGAGGGCGTCGTTATCTGCTGGAGCGATAGGATCTGGGTTGGAGTACACGACAACCTCTCTTAGCATCGTTTCGTTCAACTCCACGACATTGACAATGGTAAACTCTGGTTTGGCGTTCCATCTTTTGACTGCTTCTCGGTTGTCAAGACAGCCGATGTAGAAATGAGTCCACTTCAGCCCAGGTATTCGGTACGTCAATCCTTTTGTCGAGTCGTACTTGGCACCGACAACTGCGAAGTCGCCAACATCTCCAAAGTTCCCAATGTACTCCTTCTTCAACTTGATGCAGCAGCTTGAAAACTTTCGACGCTGGTCCGCGAAATCAAAATAGGGCTCGTCTGGCTTCAAAACCAGACCTTCTTTTCGAGCCAAGATGGTCATGGCAAAGATTTTGCGTAAGGTCGAAGCACCAATAGCTTGTCCGAAATCGACAACCTGACGTGGAACGAGCTCAGCCCATCCTTTTCGACAACAAACGAGATTAGATAAGATCTTGAACCTTTCCGAATGTCGCAAATTGATCAGTGACTGGTCCTCTAAGAGCATTATGTCGTAATAAATTATCATTAGGTGTTCTTGTGGTCCGGGTCTAAGAAATCAGCATCATATAAAATTAGGAACACAGAGGACTCACAGGGAGTCCAGCTCCGTGTTCAAAAATCGTCCTCTTCGTGACACATGCTTCCGTATCTTATGAAATGGAAGTACCTTCCCTTGCTGGTGTACATTAGTATCGACCGCAACTGAGGTAACGTCTCCTGTACATACTGAATCATCGTATACAACCAATTCTCCTTCCAATATACAAGCTTTTTTGACTCTGGCCTCCGGCTGTCCAATTCTGAGTGAGTCTAGTATAGTACTACCGATCAGGTTAGCTTCCATAAAGTCATGCATATATCCAAGTTCGGACTGACTCATGAAGTGCAACTCTGTCTTCTGTGCTGTCTTTGCCACTTTTTGAAAATATTTGTATGCACCGATCTCCTTTACTTGGATCGATGTGGATTTGACAATATTCACCGTCAATCTTGTCCTCAACGCTCATGCGGGCATGGCCCATATCCAAACAGTGTTTGATGCTGCGACCCTTGATCCAAGGTTGTCGTCCAATTTTGACACCTAATTGAGGCTTCACTGTGCTCATGATCTGTTCACGTGGTGTCTTGCGTCCCGAGTTTGGCAATAGTCTTCCGCGTATAGCTTGTACAGAATTAATCGCGGTAGAGAAATCGTCCTGAATCTTCAAAACGCAGGGAAGAATTGTGTCACAAAGTCGATATATAAGATGCGGGTCCAAAACTAAAGGTTGGTAGTTCTTCAGAATAAGCCTCGTGAACCATTTGGCTTCTGTTGCGCTCAACCTTCTGTACAAGCATTCAACATCGGTTCTGTTGCTCGGGGTCAGGCTGGCCTGAGAGGCACGGATGGAAGGGGAACTCCATTTGACTTTTGCTGCAAGGGAGTGTAGAAGCTCGTCAATCTCCTCAACCGTAACAAGGTCCTTCTGGCTGTAACCAGGGCTTGGCTGTGCTACGGTCAGCCGACTGCTACCAGGATCTCCAACGAACTTACAGTTACAGTGAGGATGCGAGATACGCAGTCTGCTAGGTCAACACCAGAGCCCGGCTGACGGTACTGTGCCAATTCTGCGATTCGTGAGGATCCAAGGAAGAATGCACGACCGACGATTCTCTCAAGACTAGGAGCCTGAATGCAGTAAACTCGGTCAGTTCGTTTATCGGGGAGTAATGTCGACAAGAGAGCCGAGAGGCTAGTGTCGTGAGCATCGACATAGTTCCGATGCCGAGTAAACCACTTTATCACGACACTCGAGCAGCTCTTCTTGGCAAGAGAGAGATCGTAAGATTGCTCAAGCAACTCGCACACTAGAGAAAATGGAAGAGGCATGTTGAGAAATCATTGCATCGAGTTCTCCGAGAAAAGTTGCAAGACAAGGAACAAAGAACAATGTAATAATCTGATATCGCAACTCAAATACTCGTATACAAATGGACTAGTTGTTCGTGATTCAGAACAGAACAGGCAACAGAGTCACCATGTGAGACCAGATGATGGCATTCTCACTCTGCTTGGAGTCGATTAGTGGGCTTCCGGCCACAATGAGAAGTGATGCCTTAGGTTATTGGCGATGGATGCATCAGTATTGACGTGTCAGCCGGAAACAGACGCGAGCTTGACGCGAAGGTCACATGACCCTTCAGTATGGACATTTAACGAGAAACGCTTCTCACTCGACTTACACCGCGATAGGACATCTCAAATCTCAAATTCTATCTTGGAAGAATACACACTATATACGCTAGCTTATAAACACTTATTTTATTCATTCTTAACTATACATGATGATGGTTTTAGTTGAACACAAACTCGTATTCATGTAATTGTTAACCCACCGCTCAAGAGATTCTTATGTACTCTGTACACCCTAGTCTTCAACTCAAACTCCACGATCACAATGACAGCAACTAAGAATAGCTCCGATCAAAAATGCTTATACGGGCTGTATCCGTAGTGGATTTCTTACGCAAGTCATCTTTATGAACGCAATTCACGCGCACTTCTCGGCTAACACGTGCAGAATCACACCGATGCTCAGCTTAATTACTCCCAACCCCTGCAATTATGCAAGGTCCGCTGCAAACACGCATGACCCCTGACTCCCTGAGCCTCGATGACAGGGTCACGAGAGCCGAACTATCCACCATGGGTCAACAAACTCCCGTCAGTTCAGGTCAAAGTGCATGGAGTGCTAAAGTGCCTCCGAGCCGAAGAGCCAATAATCGATAGGAGAGATCGAGAATCTGTCTGGACAACGACGGTGCAGACGCTTGACGCCCGTGCTTCGTTGGACTCTTTGCCTAAAGGGGAAAACGATCTAACGCACAAGCCTGCAGTAGTTTGTCAAAACTTTGACGTGTCTGTCCGTTGTCAAGAGGAAGAAGAGGGGAGCAACGGGCGGAGAGGTGAGTTTGGGCCCTTGAGGTTGAGCTGCCAGAAGGAAGATGGACAAGATGAGACGAGATGAGAAGCAAATACCTACTACGTATGACCCTGTCCTTGAAGGTTGACCCCCTCACTACTCCGTAGAAACTGGGGATTTGGTCATGGTCCACTACCGGCAAAGCGTTGAGCTTTCACGGACCGCACAAACGGGGCGGCGACAGCTGGTCGTCCGGGTCAGGTGGTGCGGTTGTCCACCGTCTTGAATAAAAGTTGCGGGTTGGGCCGTTAAATTCCAACTTTTTGGGTCAGTTTTGCATGGCATGGAGTTGTTGACGGATGCCCAAGTATCCATTTGATCTAAAGACCTAGGCAGCATATGTAAACAAAGCAGGTCCCCAGATCAAGACTCTGTCATAGTAGCACTTGACTTACAATTCATGACCCGTACCCTACAATTATATCCAGTTCATGCCCCCCTCGAGTATTAGGATACATCATCAATTACAGGATCATTGTCTCCAGTACCAGGATCAGCATCACATTGTTTACGCGGCCAGGCCTTCTCCCGGAATTGCTCAATCAGCTGTAGGTATCCGTACACCAGGCACAGCGCATACAGGTACAGCATCTGCGTCTGCAGCACCCATTTCCGTTGCTTTTTCAACATTCCATATCTGCATCCCGCAAAACACCTGTTCGGGATTATTCGCTCATTACCGTTACCGCTTCATCCTCTTTTCCTTAATTACTATCACCACACTCTTTCCTATCTTTATCTTCCATTTCCCAAACAGTCTCACCCCCTAACAACAATTGATTCATTCTCCCCAGTCCAGTCCAGTCCAGTCCAGTTCAGTTCAACGGCCCTTATCAGCATAATCCCAAATTCGCCCCATCCGCTTAACATCTCCTTGTCCCTTACTGGGATTCTTCAATTTCCTGCGCTCTCTTCCATCCGACCCCAGCAAGCCTCACGTCGTCCCTGGGCTTTCCTATTTCGCGAGTTTCCGATTCCTGCAGCAGCCAGCCCCAGCCGTCAAACCGATAGCACCATTCGACTCAGCTTCCAATGGTGCTCACTGCTCCTGTTCTCCTGAATATCCATTCGCCCCGTTGCCCGCTCTACCTTTACCCAATTTAGGTGATCTAGGGTCGTGCTACCAGGCGCCTTCAGGGCTCTATTTTCGACAACAACCACTGAGCATTGGTGGACTCCCCACCCAAACCCACCCCGGCTGGCGCCATCCCCCTTGCGAAACTTGATACACCACTAGGACACCCACAATCCACCCTACCACCTAACCACCTTGGACGAGTCGCCTCTCTCTCCTTATTCTGATGCCCGGTTTTCTCTTTCAACTCTGCGCCGCCCATCGTCTCTCGTTCGCTCTCTTCGATGATCACCGCCATCTGACACAGGTTCACCAAAGAGCGCTCACTGCCAGGGCCGCTGTTGTTGCTGTTGCTGCTGCTAGATCGCGGCGTCGCAGAGCCCTGAGAGCTCCTGCCACTCATTTGCATAAACGCCGACGAGTGCTCGGTCTTCATTCCCTACTCTTCAATAAGTTACACCCCTACGACTTAATGGACATGGCTTCTCAACAACAAGCTATCCGTCGACGCTACTCAGTTGCCGACCGCCTGCCCGCAGACTTAGTCAATCCCACCACCTCCAACTCAAATTCTGAGACAGCCCCTAATTCGACAATTCCTGCTACTTCTACTTCCGCTGTCGCTATTGCTGCT
Organism: Fusarium sp. PT; assembly: GCA_021020635.1. Classification (NCBI taxonomy): domain Eukaryota; kingdom Fungi; phylum Ascomycota; class Sordariomycetes; order Hypocreales; family Nectriaceae; genus Fusarium; species Fusarium sp. PT. The sequence goes on along the minus strand of JAHMRZ010000003.1, from coordinate 2,478,908 downwards.
TCTGTCGACCCCAGGTTCGTTCCTGTTCGTGACCTCACACAGGGGTCTAAACCGAGACACAAGAATTCTTCTTCGCACAACCACAACGGCAGCATGAGCTCAACAGTCGCAATGCCTCCCCCGCCTGCCCCAAAGGACGACAGCATCCCTTTCAGACGAGGACATGCTCGTGCCAAATCAAGTGTGTCCAGCATGAACCGTCAGGTCAACCGACTCTCTTTGACTCTCCCAATTGCACCCCCTACGAGCGACCCGTCCCGACCAACACCGACCTCTTCTGCCATGTCATCTGTTCCCCCTACTCCCATCGACTCTGGCGTTTCGTCTCCCGCTGACGCAAATGAATTTATCATCGCAATTGCCGCCCAGGAGAGACGTGTGCTAGAACTCCGTGAGGAATTATTGCGTGCTGAAGCAGATTTGACCTCGCTCAAGAAGAAGTGGACTACACAGGAGAAGAAGGGTGACCCTATTCCTTTCGAAGCATACCGCAGCCCAGTGCTGCCTTCGGAGGACGACGGCGCATCTGTTAGGCGAAGTGTCGACTCGGACCGGAGGAAACTATTGCAGCAGACTCAATCCCCGACAACTCCCAACCGAAGAAGAGTCCTTCGTGGTGGACATACAAGAACCCTATCTCTGTTGTCGCCGGCGAAACCAGACGCAGGGTTTTCATTATATCAGGATCGCGATCATGAACATGAGCAGGTCATACTACCTTCTATAGAGCGCAGGACCGCTCAATTAACAAACCCTCATTTATCAAAGCGTGCCTCTTGGCAGCCACGCTCACAGCAAACTGGCCCGGTCGTTCCTCAGCTTGTCGAGGACTTTAAGCTAGGCCTTAGAGCATTCGTCGAGGATATCCGTCAAATTACTGTTGGGGATGAGCCTATCAACGGCCAGCCCGTTCGCTCCAACAGTATTAGCGACAACACCCGAACCCAGGATACGATTCGACCGAATCGCCCGCTGCGGCCCAAAGTCAGCACAGTATTTGAGCCACCTCACAGCAACTCGGAGACTACAGAGACGAAATCGACCTCAACCGCCACAACATCAAAGTCCCGACCCGAGATGCCTGCCCGGAGTAAAACCAAATCCAAGAACAAGTCTTTCTCTTGGCAGCCTCTTGGGTTTGATTCAATGGATGATAACGACTGGTCTAACTGGGACTCTCCGGCCTCTTCTTCCAAGACGTCTCGTTGGAGTGGATCTACTATTGGCAGCGGCGGACTGGATAATATGTCAGCTACTTCGGATGAGGGAGAACCTGCGGACTCGCCCTCGTAAGTCATTACTGTCTCAGTGCCGAAGCTGTGTAAATGAGAAATACTGACTCTCGCAGTAAGAAGAAGTCGACCGGTTACGAGACCCCTCTACTCTCCCCCAAGCTAGAAGAGCTTCTGCCCAATCTTGTCAACCAGTTCTCGCCCAGCAACATCAAACGCACAGCGACAAATCTGATGGATGAGTGGGAGAAGTCACTCACCGACCCCAACTACCCTCACCAGTCACAAAACAAGGAGAACACTGCTTAGAGATTCTTTGCCTGAGTTTTCCGCGACGCATCTAGACTATGTTGAACATACATTTGAAGCGATTTCCACAAAATTACTTTTCATACATTGGCCAGGCGCATACAATTTCGGCATCAGACCGGTATTTGACGACGACGAAGAAAGAAAAAGAAAAGAGGCTCGGTTGCCCCTAAGAGGAGTTTGCTCATAATTTGGCTGCAAGTTGTTGGCACGTTTTTGATGGTTTATTTTGAATCATTGTGAGAGCTGTTTCTGTTCCTGCTTCGTTGGACTGTTTCTTTTGTTTCATGTACAGGGTGTGTATAGGTTCTTGAGACGATTCGTTCGAGATATCTGTGTACATGCTGTGTTTTTGGTTTTCTGGTGTTGGGATTATGATAGTAAGACGAGCCTCATGAGTGACGACTATAAAATCGTCGCATTCTAGTCTATTCGCAATATTATTTGAATTATCTGAAACACTATTACAATGGCTCTTGGTGATCTGGATTCTTGACACGAGACATTCTCACTTTACAGAATTGACTCACGGGTACAACATCTCCACGACGGGCCGTTTGATCTATAACAAAACCCTGTCTGATCCAGTGTCTAACACGATGGCGTGTCTTGGGTTTATCGAGTCTTAGCTGCTCAGATCGACCTGGCTTGTTTCTAAATCGATCTGTTGTCAGGGGCAGCAGCCGTTTGTGGAGATGGATGTGATATTGGACGTGGAGACTCGACGGCACTTGGAAGTATCAGGGCTCCACGGGGCTCGACTATATCTCGTGGCGCATGTGACTTGGTTATGTCATATGTGTAGTCTACTGGTATACTATGCGTAACCGTGATAGTTATTAGTACTTTGTCGCATAGAGGTTCAGGTGTCTCATAACCGATCTCATTGATCGGATATTTAATTAGGTAAGCGGCGTTGTCAAACTTCAAGAAAGAATCCCACAACATCCGCTTAGTGTCCCTACGGCCGAGACGCGAGTTGTCTACGCCGTACTATACTTCCGTAGGATCATGGAATGACCACTTGACTTACATTGTCTTGTATGCCAAACAGGTATTTGCGGTTTTACACGGATGAATTTCAAGTCCGCTTTGACGCGAACAATGCCGAAGAACGGGATTTGTCAATACATTGGAGTATCTTGTTTGATCGTATGTTCCGAGATAGAAGTTGAAACGAAAAGACCGAATAGAGCGAGGACGTCAAATGAAGTGATCCGGCATTTCTATGTTCAAAGACCGACCGGGTTTACCAATACAGTCACAATACTTGGGTAAGGCAGAAGAGAAGGGAGAGAATGCGAGCCCCTGTTGGGTACGAAAAACCTGAAAGTGGTCAAGTCTTGGGGTCAAGCCACAGAATATTCGGACTGCATACCCCCAGACTTAAGCGAATGCGACCACCAACTAACGTTAATTAAGCGGTTTGTGGGCCCTCGATTCGGAAGTTATGTCGTAGGTGATGGCATCGTCGAGTGCATATGCGTGGCTGCTTCTAGACCGCGAAGACGCGAGTCGCGGTCGCATTCGCTACAAAGTTGCATTTTGATGCGTCAGTGGTTTTGAGTCGAGAAGTTATATAGAGTCGATGGTATCTCTTTCAATAGTGAATATATCTCCATCATCAAACCACAACTACTCAACTCACCTGCTCTGAGCCATTAACTGAATCATAGCAGCATCACATCATATCATATCATTCTATATACACTACTTACCTTCAACATGAAGAACGCCGAGTTTCGACCCAAGTTGGAGACAACTTCCCAACCACTTACATATCCCTCTACTGCTGCTGCAGCTGTAAGTTACTCACACTCTCCATGTAAGTGAACAGTACCTAACACATCATCTAGTTCATGCTCAAAGATTGCTTCAAGCCTCAAGCCATTATCGTCCTAGGCTCAGTTGTCCAACTTGTTCTCTGCGCTTTTCTCCCTATGCGATGGGCAGTCATACCACCTGCAGCCATCGTTCTAAACTCTGTCATCACCACTCTCCTTCAAATCCGCAGCACAAAACCAAATGAATACATCCAAGGCGTCATTCCCGGACGAACGACCGCTCAGCTCCCATTCGCCTCTGGCACCTTTGGTTCAAAGCCCGCAGCAAACTCCGTGGTGGTCCTACATCTCGGAATGCAGATCAATCATCCTCTCGGTCTCGCTGCGCCAGGCATGGACCGTATGGGCAAGTTCTTCGCCGACATGCAAGAAGAGCTCAACTCGCACCGGGACGAATTCGGCATGCTCGGCATGTCAACATGGAGGGGCGATGACCGAGGCAGCAACAACACGCTTCTCAACATCATTTACTTCCGCGACCTCGAGAGCCTGCACCGCTTCGCCCACGGGGAAGTCCACCGCCGAGGATGGGACTACATCAACAAGGCCAAGCTCAAGCACATCGGTGTCTTCCACGAGACGTACTCTGTGCCGGCGCGCGAGTACGAGAATGTCTACGTCAACTGTCGCCCTGTGATGATGGGTCGTGCTTCCGTGAGGACGACACCTGTTGGTGAGGAGGAGGAGAGATGGACGAACACGCTTGTGAGCGCGGATACGCCTTTGTTGAAGACGCATTATGCAAGAATGGCCAGGGATGAGCAGGGTAACATGAAGGAGATGGAGTAAATGAGCTATACGAATATTGGACCTTGATTGGGAACTTGGGCCGTAATGGATAGACGGGGATAAATCTGATATGAGCGATGACTGGATATTTCAGGATAATTTCTAACTAATAATTGATTTTTTATATCTTCTTTGTACATATATCAGTCATATTTTATTTTTTTATTTTTCAAACACGGTTTCTCACTTGCAACTCATTTCATTTGAAATTTGACAAGCCAGCAGTGTGACTAATGATAGCTCTGAAGAAATGATATGTAGTCTAAATCTGAGAGCTCATACCAGATAGAAATAAAATATAAAGGTATCCAGATTCGAACAATTCCCAACGCCCGTTGATATATAAAAGTATTATACCACGTAACAGAACCACTTTCATAACGCCATACCCTCATAGCCCACATGTTAAAAATCAACAACCAAGAAAGAAACACCTCCAATGACACCAGCCAAGACCAGGAACGTCAGGATACCAGCACCCGCCTTATCGGCTGATGTGATGTCCTTGAGCTTGGGCTTGGCTTGGTCGTCGTCGTTCCAATCCGTGTTTCCACCACCGGGGTTTCCCTTGGATGTTCCTCCAGTCTTGGACGTGACGGGTCCCGCCGCGCTCTCGACGAGTGTGTACATGAGGATGGAGAGGGCGTTCATCTGGGGTCCTACTCCAATAGAGCCGTCGAATGTATTAGTCGTCCAGGAGAAACCGCAGGCTGTACCTGCTGCACCCTTGTATCCTTCCGAGGGAGATCCTGTGCACACCTTCGCGGCGGCCTGGGCGCTCGTCTTGAGGAGCTTCATGATCCTGTCGTTGGTGGAGGAGTAAAGCTGCGTCGTGGCAGCCAACCATCGGGCTAGGTAGCCCTTGAAACTCTGCTGATCCTGACTGCACTGCTTGTGAGGTTCGCAAAACTGCTCGTAGATAATCTCGTCCTTGACAAATCTGTTGAAAACATCGTCAAGAAGACCGTCGGCGCGCTTCTTCCACTCGTCGCTCGATGTGAGATTGTACATGGTGGCAGCGCCGTGGAGGAAAATACCAGTGTTGTAAGACCACTGCGTCTTGTCGATATCGTCACACTTCTCGGAGGCCTTAGAGCCGATGTGAACACCGTCCAGTACTGCAAACTTATCGGTGATAACGCCAGCTGCGACGTGCCACTTCCAGACTTTCTCGGCCCAGTCGGCGTAAGTTTCGTTGCCCGTGTACAGCGCCAGGCGAGAGGCGACGTTGAAAAAGCAACCGTTGGAGATGGCGTTCTTGTAATCGAAACCGGTGTTCCACTTGAAGATCTGCCAGCGCATACCACCGCCGCAGTATTCATCGTCCCAGCGACTGACGTACTCGTTGAAGACACCCTGAACCTGGGCGAGCCATCCGGGGACGTCCTCTGGGGGATCTGGGAACTGGTGTTCTGCTGCTGACATTGCGGCCATGGCCCAGAAGCCTTGATCGTCGTTTCCTTCTGTCATGGTTTGGTTGTCGGGCATGTAATCGCCATCGGTGCCTGCCTGATGGATCAAGGCTTGTTTTGTGATTTTGTTGTATTTATCGTCGCCGGTAAGCCACCAATAGTCAACTAGAGTGCCAAACATAGCTCCAGCCTCCCACCCTTTTGAAAGTCAGTAAAGTGTTAGGGTTGAGTGGTTATGAGAGAGTTACAGTAGTAAGGATCTGGCAAGTTTCCAGGTGTATCACCAGGTTGGTCTCCAGAGTACCACGCGAGCAAACCACCAGCGGCTTGGCTAGCAGCCTTCTCAATAGACTCTAGCAATACTGGTCAGTTACAGTACTATCGACGACAGTGATATAGCATACTCTTATCAGTCCATGTGACGTCGAAGGCGTTGACTGCTACCGTCCAGCCAAGGACGGCTGTAGCCGTTCGAAGTATTGAGTGCATCTTGGCAATTGAACCAGAAGAGTACCAAGACAAAAGACAAGACGGGATTAACAGATGAATTAGACCCTGTTTGACGCCAAGACTGGTTCGTGTATATCCCGCTTAGACGCGACGCCAAGCAAGTAAAATCGATGATAGATGGCGATAGTGAACGACCAAGCACGTAGATTACAAGAGAGGGATCAAACACAACAGAAGGAAGGACTGAACAAGAAAACAGGATTTATGGATATCTTGGAAGAGAAGAAGAGAAAAGAGAAAAAGATCCATCCCCCTTCATTCTAAAATTGGGGGAACGGTTCCCTATACACACCCCGTTTTTGGTGGGCATGGGACATGGACAAGGCCATTGTCGCTTTGATGTTCGGGCGATTTGTACGTCAGCATAACAAGGGCTCCACCGAAAGGCGAAGGAACCGTGAAGGGGACCCTTTGGAAATGAAATTATCACCGCAAGAGTCCATCAACCGCTCGTGGTTCGGGGGGGGGTTTGAGGCTGAGCAACTAGATGGAGCCGACCCGATCGTGGATCCTCAGGGGGGAGTCTTGATAGACAAAGACGATGTTTTATGTATTTACTCAGCTTGGAGAATAATACAGACACTTCATGTATGCAAAAGACAATGCGTAATGCACAGTCTAAAAGTACAGTACCTGATTATGATCGTCTCAAGTGTCAACAGTGCTCCAGTTGTTCCTGAATAAATGCGGCTCCAACGCCAACACGACCCAATCGTGGGCTCAATCCCCTATTCTGCATGACCTGAAGAGCGGGTTTTCCATGGAAAACTTATGGAGCGTCTGTATTAATTCGGCCGAGACTGAAGAACTACCATCAACCACTGCAGAGCGGGAGTCAAAGTAGGCGCAGGCGTTTCAGGACATCTCCCGAATTGGCGATTGGATGGATCGCCAGCCAAGCCGGAAACCGGAATCAACTAGACATGGGAAAGGAAATTTGACATTTTTTATTCCCGAGCTAGAATTGAACTGAAGGATTTCTGGAATAATCTTCAGGGCGCTCTAGACACTGTATTGGTGGAGGCGTAATGTGGGAACGGTGTTAACCCCTGTCTGAGCAACCTACGTCTAACCGAGCGTACGCATCCTTGGCCGCGTAATAAACAAGACGAGTTCCTTTTTAATTATTACCCGTAACGAGCTTTGTTTTCATGCTTAAAACCTACCGTTTCAGAGGATGAAGCTAAAGTTATCTTTAGGTCTGTTGCGGTTATAGCGTAGATTATCTTGCAATGTTTCGTATCACTTACACTCTGGCTCATCTATGAAACAGAACGCGGATGAAGGGAACGATTTAGGGATGATCTACATAATCTCATAAGACTTTTAAAACTCAATTCACTTCATACTTTGCAATTGTCAATGCGAGTTAAACTCTGGGATAATTCAAGACCATAATCTCAGCATAGTAGCTTCTGGTCATCATTGGCTGTTAATTGTAATCTCATACTCTTCCATTGGTCTGTCTTTGGCTATTCTCAAGTTTTGATTCGACAGAAAAGCAACACCTCCTGGATTGCTTAATGCGTTCTTCAGAGACCATTGGACACTAGACAGTTGACACAATAGTATTTTGGATATCAGGCTTGTATATAAATAACTATGAGTGTATACATAAACCTACAGTTACTCTCAAACCAAGTATTGCACATGCCAGTTTGAACCTGTTTCTTGATTGATATTTATGAACTCATTACCACCCCGGGGCACTTACTTGATACAACCTCACCTTGTACAGAAGCTACATGCGTGATGATAACAACTCCATCATCGTCATTCGACATGCCCGCCCCCAACAAGTCTTATGACAGCAATACAAGGCACCACATGCTCATTACAGTGGGCAGACGGCAGAGTACCAGGCAACTCCAGTATCTTGGTCAACCACACAGCCAATGTCCATGGGTAATCTCCCCCGTGACTCGTCCCGCACCCCGGCCATCACGGATCCGACCCCGCTGCAAACCCCGCGATTCCCCCACTCGAGCTCCGTCACTCGCCTTCGCCTTCGCCCATCATCCATCCCCATCGTAGCCAACAGAACCTCGCCTGACTGTCGATTAATGACGATTGCCTTGGCAAAAGATATTTAAAGAGCCCAAATACTCACAGACATAACTCAATTGATAGCTTCCTTCATTAATCAAAAACCCGTCTCTACATCTACATAATCTGGTTGACTACATCTCTCTCTCTCTCTCCATCTTCATCACAATGTCAGCCAAACACTTTGTCAACGATCCAACCCACCTCGTCTCCTCAGCTCTCCACAGTCTCACCCTCACCAACCCATCACTCGCCCTAGATTCGGACTTCAAGGTCCTTTACCGTCGCCCTGATTCCAATGCCAAACCTCAAGTGTCCATCATCTCAGGTGGTGGCTCCGGCCATGAGCCCTCCTTCGCAGGAATGGTTGGCCAGGGCATGCTCTCCGCAGCAGTAGCCGGAACAATCTTCGCCAGTCCCTCGGCAGAGCAAATACGCACCGCCATCACATCTCGCGTTGATACATCCAAGGGCGTGCTGGTCACTGTCATGAACTATACCGGTGATGTCCTCAACTTTGGCATGGGCGTTGAGAAAGCCAAGGCTGCGGGGCTCGATGTGGAGATGGTCGTTGTGGGTGACGATGTTGGTGTTGGTCGCGCAAAAGCCGGAAAGGTTGGCCGTCGTGGAATCGCAGGTACTGTTCTCGTCCATAAGATCTCCGGTGCCCTTGCTGCTCTAGGAAAATCTCTCGACCAAGTAGCCAAATACGCCCAGTTAACTGCAGACAACCTCGTCAGCGTAGGCGCCAGTCTCGAACATGTCCATGTCCCCGGACGTAAAGTCGATACCGAGGGCAGTCTTGGGGCAGACGAGGTCGAGTTAGGAATGGGCATTCATAATGAGCCCGGTTCTGGACGAGAAAAGGTCGAATTGCCCGATCTCGTGAGTAAGATGCTCAAGCAGCTACTTGATACCTCCGACAAGGATCGAGCATTCGTCGACGTCAAATCTAAAGAAGTCGTTCTTATGATCAACAACCTAGGAGGAGTCAGTGTTCTCGAGCTGGGTGGTATCACTGCAGAGGTCGCGAGCCAACTTGAGTCCAAGTACAGCATTCGCCCTGTGAGGATACTCAGCGGTACCTACATGACTAGTCTCAACGGTCTAGGCTTTAGCATATCCCTTCTCAACGTCGTTTCCCCTGAGTTCGACGCTCCTAGTATGATTGAGTTGCTCGATGCTCCCAGCGAAGTTGTCGGGTGGTCTGCACCCATCCAAACAAGCACGTGGGAGGCCAAGAACACCAACACAAGGACAGAACGGGTTGGAGCAATCGAAGATATCAAGTCTAGCGGCCTCAAGACAGATGCTAGTTCCGCACAGGCTGTGCTGAAGAATGGCCTGCAGAAGGTCATCGACGCTGAGCCCGAAGTCACTCGTTATGACACAGTGGTAGGAGATGGTGACTGTGGAATTGGCTTGAAACGAGGAGCTGAAGGTAAGTCTGACGAATTTCACTCGATACCCATTTACTAACTTATGTAGCAATCCTCAAACACATTGAAGAGCACCCTCTTAGTGGCGATGTCGTCGTGGATCTCACTTCCATCGTAACCATCGTAGAAACTGCTATGGACGGTACTTCAGGCGCCCTGTATGCCATCTTCCTCAACGCGCTGGTTAATGCTCTCCGTGAGCTTGCACCTGGTACTGCCTCCCCTGAAATCTGGGCCAAGGCCCTCAAGCAGAGCAGCGATGCACTGGCCAAATACACTCCTGCTCGTCCTGGCGACCGTACTTTGGTTGATGCTCTCTATCCCTTCGTGGAGGTGTTGAACAAGACACAAGATGTCAAGAAGGCTGCCGAGGCCGCGTTGGAAGGGGCCAATAAGACCAAGGGTATGCAAGCCAGTCTAGGCAGAACCGTGTACATCGGAGGCAGCGGATATCAGGAGGTTCCCGATCCTGGTGCTTGGGGGCTCGCCTGCTTCTTCCTCGGTCTGAGTGGCTAAGGAGACAATTGCTCTCGGTTCTGATGTCAATGACCAAGATATAATCCAAGCGAATGCGGCATGTTAGTAGTGTGCGAATAGTCATAGTACGTTGTAATAAAGAGTCGAATGCGCAAATCATCATGTTTTTAACGCCTATGGAGTCCCTGTGAGCTTTGCCCTAAGACATACAAAACATCCCATTCTTAAAATAAAGTCCTCACCCCTCCAAGATCATGACGGTTAGGGAATATTAGCTTAGGAGAACCAGAATAACGCTATCACCTCGCAAGAACCTGTGATGAAGTTAGCAATTCGTTTTAAGAACCGTGTCACCGCCATATGACAAAGTGGCCATTGGCAGCTTCTGCGCGATGGACATACATCTTGCTGATGAATCGATCCTTGTTCACCGGTCGACCCTTCTTTCCGTTGGCTAACCGAGGGGTCTCTGTCCACATCTCCTTCACGTTCTCCAGCACCATGTTGCAGTGTCGGTCGAAAGCCTTGACGCGCGCCAGGAGCTTGCGGTTGTTGCGAATGGAGATGAGAACCTGGACGTGCGAGCGCACGGCAGTCTGGAGGATGGATAGAGGACCGGCGGAGAACTCGTGCTCCTCGAGCTGGGCGATCTCGTACTCGCTGTAGAGACAGCTGTGTTAGCAACTGTTATACCGTCGCGGGGCTGGGGAGACAGCAAGTATCGGTGGGCACGTACGTGAGTTCATTGCGCGGCTTGCTAAGAAGCTCTCTAGATATTTTGTTAGTATTGTGATACAATGATGCTGAGGTGAAGCATTACATACTGAATCTTGGGGTCCGACATCTTGAATGATAATATGTGATTGTTTGGGATGTTGTATGCGGCGCGCAAGGCTGAAGCTCAGAGAGCTCGAAAAGTTGACGATTGGGGTAGAGTGTGGCTGATTGGACAGACAGGTGGGTCTCTCCTTTGCGCTTCATGACTGGTCAGGTGACGCCAGTCCCTGACTTGGCAGCCATCCCTCCACTGGACTGGAGCGCTGCCCACTACCCACCGCCCGCCGCAGAAAGTGTGGCTGCTATCAATTTTGGTTTGGACGGTTTGATGCGGAGGCTTTGAAAAAGCATTGCCGCGGACCTCGGACAAGACTCAAAAGCCATATTATACCCCCTCTTTCTTGTCTTCGATGCGCATGTCGATCGCATGTGCGCATCGCTAATTCTTCTTCTAATATAATGTCGTTCCGAACTTTCGCAGTCCGAGCTGGTGCCGCAGCCAATCTTGCAAATCGGAGCTCACCAAGAAGCTTCAACATGGTTCAACAATCAAAGATCTTGAGCTCCTCGCTCGGCGCTCGACAGGTGAGGACAGGACGACGATCAAATTCACTAGGTATATGACTCTAATTGGGAGTCACATAGCTTTCTTCCGAGGCGACCAACATCAAAGAGAAACGCAGCGATGAACCCAACGACGTCGTTTTCGAGAGCAAATATGGTCTGCGAACCATCATGCTCAACCGACCGAAGAAGCTCAACTCGCTCAATGCTTCGATGATCCGAAAAATTGTACCCAGATTGATTGAGTGGGAGAAGTCTGACCTCGCCAACGTTATCGTCATGAAGGGCGCTGGTGAAAAGTCTCTATGCGCTGGAGGTGACGTCGCTGCACTTGCCAAGCTCAACCAGGAGAGCCCCGATGGATGGCAAAAGTCGGCCCAGTACTTTGCTCTGGAATACAAGCTCGATCACTACATTGCGACATATAACAAGCCCTATATCGCTTTTATGGATGGTATCACTATGGGTGGTGGTGTTGGTCTAAGCACCCATGCTCCTTTCAGAATCGCAACCGAAAAGACCGTCTTTGCCATGCCCGAGACCACGATTGGATTCTTCCCCGATGTCGGCGCCTCTTTCTTCCTCCCTCGAATGAACGGATCTGTCGGAACTTACCTTGCGCTGACCAGCGAGCGACTCTCCGGCCCTAACGTATTCTACTCCGGTATTGCCACCCACTACCTGCACTCAACCAGCTTGCCCGATCTCGAGGCCCGTCTGGCCGAACTACGATTCCGTGACAGCGACACTCTGCCTCAGCGACTGGCACTCATCAATGAGACCCTTGAGGAATTCAGCACAGGCCTTCCCTACGATCAGCCCATGACACTAAGCGGTGAGATCCGCCAGGCGATAGACCGATGCTTCAACAAGCACTCCATCAACGAGATCATTGCTGCCTTACAGGCTGAGCGGGGTCCTACAGAAGAGTGGGCACAGAAGCAGCTCAAGACTCTACAGAAGAGATCACCCACAGCTGTGCACGTGGCTCTCCGCCAAATGCGCGTTGGTGGCGAGTGGGATATTGCTGAGACCTTCAAGAGGGAACACCAGATTGCTACCAAGTTCATGCAGCACCCCGACTTTACTGAGGGTGTGTCGGCTCTCCTCGTCCGAAAGGAGACACCCAAATGGCAGCCTGAGTCTCTGGAGGCCATTGGTGGAACCAACGTGGTCAAGCCCTTCTTTGAGTACAATTCTGAGAATGAGTTGAAGCTCTTCACCGATCGCACGTTCAAGGAATACCCTCACAGAGAACTTGGCGTGCCCTCAGAGAAGGAGATTGAGAAGGTCCTCTCAAAGGGCACCTATACCCAGCAGGAGCTGGCTAACGAGATTATTGCTTCACGCAACGGTCGCCAGGGCATCTCAGATATTGCCAAGGAAATCATCGCGCGCAAGACCGCGGTGACTGACCAGGGCAAGGCTGTGTGGGTGAAGGATGAGTCGCTACCAGGAAGCCGACTGTAATTCTACGCATGCTAGCAATGTTTGGATAATATGTAAAAATAGAGATCACTACGATATGTAAATAATGTAGTGCGTGTGTTGATAGATGAAAATGCGATGATATCAAGACGATTTTAATGGTTGGTGTTGAAATTGTGAATGGCGGTAAAACACCTTAATCGGTGTGATAAAGCATCATGGCTGTGCTGATCGAGGTCAAAAGTGCTTATTGATGAATAGTGGCGAATGGGATGATTTGTGGTGGGGTTGTTATAAAACCCGAAAACCACAAGATTAGTTCCGATGAGAGATCAAAGGAAAGATGAAAACCTTCATTTTTGGCCTGGCATCTTACAAAGGGCTTAGAGGAAGAGGGGCAGTTTAGGGGATGTAATGGAGGGTTGAGTGGGGTTTGGATAAGCCTAGGAATAAACACCAACTCAAGTTATACAGACGGAGTTAACTACGGCTAAGAACAAGCAAGACGCGTTCAAGCAAGCAACCGTACCAGATGGTGGAGATAAACAGAGCAGTAGCAACACCTAGGACTCATCATCTTGTCATCCATATGCTATCCGTGTGGTCGACTATCTCGTGTAGGCATCAGACCGACTCATGGGAAAGATGACCTCAGGCTTAGGGCGAGGATATAAAAAGGACGAGGTCCCGCCTCGAAAAGGTCTTTGAAAGAAAGACGCAACACCTTCGCCCTTTTACTCTTTCTCCTGCTCTTTCCTGACCATTTTCCCGTCATCGAAACGCAGTCGGCAGTTGCTAGGTTGGCCAAAGCAAAAGGGTCTGAGAAAAGACTCCGGTTGATAACCAACTAGAAAGATACGTACCGTTTCAGAAGTGCGACAACTTTGACATCGAAACGAACAAAGACTAGAGACGCGGAGCACGTGACACTTCAGCTACTCAGCTACGCAGAGAGTTCAACAAAAGACATCGGCCCCATCTGAAGAGAAACACGGGACTGCAACGGCTCCGTATCGGAACAGGTGGATCTATCTGGCCGGTATCAACCCCACCATCTGCCGGACACGCTCAACCCCCGTCTGGATAAGTCAGAGTGGGTCGCGCTAAGCTCACATCACCGCTATCCCACTGCAACTCACAGGGGTCTAAGGTGCATTAACCACTTGAGTGACACGGCAGCCCTCCATCTTTATCCAGCATTAAGGCGCAACACGCTTTTTGAAGCTGCACGATAACACGACAATAGCAAGAGCTTCTGTCTTGATGGTAACGATAATTCAATCTGTGGTTTGATACAAATTATTATTTCACCTCTATCAATCCCTTCCCCTTTTAAATCATCTTTACTTCCTCCCACTTTATCCTTCCTTTTTTTGGGCGTTGTCTAGCCAGCGCGCAAGTCAAGCGGCACGCACTTAAACTTGATCCACCTCGCATCACGACGCGAATTTGGCAGGTGAAAGCGCGTCACGAACATGACGCCCGCCTCCCGGATTTGATATCTCGTCCCTGCCAACGAGCTCAAACGCATTAAACCTCCCCACTACGGGGCACTCATCATTGAAATCTCCACTGTTCTACTCTACCATCTCGCTTGCTTGCTTCTTCTCTTCTGCCTGCACATTACCTTATTTTCTGGTCTCATCGCTTTACACGAATTTCACGACACCCGACATATACCACGACTACATTAGCGATTGAAATCTTGTCGCCACCTCTGACCTCTCCCCTTAGGGGACTATCCGCCATGGCTTCACCGATGCCCAATCCTCAAGGCGGCTGGAATCACAACGGTCAGATGATGCAGCAGAACAATGACAATGAAACGGGTGTCCAAGTGAGACCTATGGGTCGTAGGCACCCCCCGTTGCGTTCAGGTCGTTCGTTATCTTGCTAACTTGATGTGCAGTCAAGGTGCATTATACATTTGACAAGGAGGCCAGAGTCAATTGTCTCGCTCGTTCATCGCAAACGCTTTTTGTTCAAACGATTCCCCTCGACGACAAGAACTCCATCGGTATTATCGACCTTCGCGCGTGCCTGCAGGCAGTCACAGAATGCAGTCCCGAACTTTTGAATCAACAGGGCGAAGACGACTTCGCAATTTATGCATCTGATTATTCAGAACCAGATACCCCGTTAGTAGGACAAGGCATGCTATCATGGGCACTCGAATCCATGCGTGGCGACTGGGGAGCCCATTATCCTAAAATGGTTACTGGGCGTGTCACGAAAAACCTGCTCGCTGTCTTTGGAGGAGGTAACCGCGAGATACTAGAGGTCAAGCTTAAGCTTTCAGCTGCTAGCAGGGTTCAAAGACCGGAGCCAACTATCGATATGCCACATATGGAGTTGCAACATGCCCCTTTGCAGCCTGCCCCCTTACAACCCGCTCCCATACAGCCATCTCGACATACCGATTCGAGCATGATGTCTGGTGTTGCTGAGTGGAATTCTTTTATCCAGGCAAACCCTCAGATTGGTCATCAGGCACAAGTGTCTCGAGTAGCTTCGCCTGCTCTGTCACAATCAGGGCCTCCACCAAGCATAAACGAACGAAGAGATTCAATCAATTCAACCACCATCCAAGCAAATTTTGGGTCAGATGTTCAGCGAATAGCCCCTATGCCGGTTACTTCAGCAGCAGCCACAACGACGACAGTGACGACGACAACTACCACAGCCTCCGGATCAAGACCTTCTAGTAGAAGCTCTCGCAAAAAGCCGCCGACAGGACGTCCTCGTGGTAGGCCACGAAAGAAGCCTACAGAAGGAAATACTTCAGGATATGAAGATGGCACTGAAGGTGAAGATGGAGGGCCAGCCAAGAAGAGGGCCAAGCCGACCAGGGTTGAGAAAGCCGCTCCCAACCCTTTCACCTCGGGTCCAGATTCTCTACGTGTGACCGCCAGTACCGCTGGATCTCTTCGAAACTTCCGACCTGTCATTTCAAACAATGAAGCAGGACCAGGACCAGGACCAGGAAACCATCTACAAGAAGTTCCCCGAGCTCCAACACCTGTTCCTGAACAAAATCCCCTAATCGCCCCAGCTCAGGGTGGCCCAAAAGGACCTAAGCCTCGGAGGGAATCGTCGATGAGAAAAGAGTTGGGTGCTACCTTGAGCAGCCAAATCCCTCCGAGGCCTCTTCGTGCCTTGTCCCCAAGCCAAGAAGATGGTCGGTCTCCTGCATCATCTGTTGAGACCCCGGCCTTCTCAGAGGACAGTCCACAAGATATGCGTTCTTCGCCCCCTTTACCATTAACAGCCTCCTTCATGCGGTCAAGCCCGCCTCCTTCCAGCCCTGTTCTACCGCCGATGCCTGCGCTACCACGCCAAGTCTCAAGTTTCATGAACGAAACCGACGATCTCCTGGATGAACCTGCCTTGCAACCGGCCAGGGAGATTCAGTCTCATGACCAACCTCTACCACAGAAGGTGGTAGAGGACGTGGACAGCTCTGGTATCCCTACACAAGTCTTCATGGTCCAAGATGGTGCTGAGGGTCTCATTCATATCCAAAATATCAACACGCCTCAGCCAACATCTACTCCAGCCGGACCCCCTCCATCAGAACCCGTAACGGTGAAGAGAATACCTCAACCCCGACCGATTCAAAACACCGCACAGAAACGGCCTGCAAACCCACCACCAACCCTCGCACCAACCCCTCCTCCCACCACAGACGCCGTCGAGAAGAACAGCCCAGTTCCTGTTTCTGCACCTTCGCCACAAGCTGTTCAATCCCAAGGTGACCAAACTGTTGAGATAATGGAGGATGACCTCTTTGAATTAGTGCGCGCAGTCTCTAGTTCTTCTGAGCCCACCACTTCCGTTGAAACTAACCAATCTACTCAAGGATCTATACCTGCTTCAAAATCAAGTACTGGTACCATCGTGCCCAAGCCTCGCGCTCCGCGACAACTCGGCCGATCACAGTCTGCGGGAGTCTTAGCTCTTCCCTCCGTGCCAGCCAGCGAGCCTGCTGAGCCATCTTCTCTTTCTCAGTCTATGCTGGCCGAGCCAACCCGTCCTTCCACGGAGATCCCTCCCTGTCTCCGCCGCACAAAGTCAGTGCATGTTCGTGCAACAATAGCTGCCAGCGACCCCGTGGGACCACCTGAGACAGGCTTGATTTCCAATCTCCTACCCACTCTCCCCGAGGTGCCTTTTCCACAAAGCGACTTTCCCCGAATGCCCTCATCCCCACCTTTCAAGTCGAACAAGAACCAAGTCAAGAAGCACTCTATCAAGCAACGATTAGAGTCGGCAATTGCAGCCGGTGAGATGCCTCCGTTCTGCACCAACTGTGGTGCCATTGAGACCCCGACCTGGCGTAAAATTTGGGTGCAGGAGCATGACGGAATCCCACAGCATGTGGAGTACTCAGAGAAGCCTGGACGAGTCACTGCCATTGAGATCCTGAAGCGCGACGAGAATAAGAAGCCATTGTCTCACCGGATCATCAAGAAAACACTTGGTTTTAGCGATGATCGCAGGAAGTGGTCAGAGAAGCTTCTCTGCAACCCTTGTGGCATCTGGATTACCAAGTACCATAGCCATCGTCCTCAGGACAAATGGAACAATGCTTTTGGTCATTTGGGTCAGAGCCGAAAGAAGCGAGCATCTGCAGGACCTGAGTCCCAGGCAAAGCGACCCCGTACTAAGAGCACATTGGCGCCTAACCCGACCTCAGAGGCATTTCCTGCCACAGATCCCTTCGGCATGGTAGAGGCATCATCGCCGAAGAGGTTCGAAGTTGACTCTATGAATAACGAGATTGATGAAGCTGCCGTCATGCAGAACGTCCTCAACTTGCTAGCGGAAGACGGGCGACACATTAAAAGTATGAGCCAGTCAGTCCCAGGCTCGACCCATTCCAGAGTTTCTAGAGGAACTGGAACAGCCGAAAGTCCCATAGAGATGGACCTCGACGAGGAACTCGGAAGCACACGGCGTCTCCTTTTCCCTTCGCCCCGTAAGGAGGGAGCACCGAAGACACTGGGAGAGATCAACGCCAACGCGGCTAAGGTAACAGAGTGCCGACAGAACAAAGACGTCACCGGAAAAGAGAACGGGGTCTACCAAGATCACACTATTGACGACGACATTGAAGCATTGTTCAACAGCCCAACAGCTCGCCCTTCTACCCCTCCACCCAGATCCAAGGGTGATAGCGACTCGGCTCTCTTCAAAACCCCTACACGTCCAACACCCAGTCACCGACCCATTACACGCAGCGTTTCACGCTCTCTTCGATCTGTTAGAGACATGTTATCACCAAGTCAGCAAGCGCTTTTGCAACGAACTCCGACCAGAAGCCCCGGGAGTGTTAGGCGCAGCCCGCGACTGAACCTCGAGCACAGACTCGAGAGCGTTTTTGATACTCCCTTGAGCCGAACAATCACACAGTTACTCTCCGAACCCAACTTTGATCTGGGTAACAGCAACCTGGACTTTTCGAGTCTTCCACTGCTGGATGCAGACCCAGTTAGTCTGGCCGAGTTTGGCAACTTCCTGAGCACCGACGGCATCATGCCAAGCTCTCCTCCCAAAAACGGAGCTTTAAGCTTCACATACAGTGACTCAGATAATGTCTGGGCCGAATGGGGCGGAATCGAGCAGAGAGTCACAGCTGAGGAGAAGGAGAAGTAAGACTATGTTTACGAAAGCGTGTTTGAAGTTTCTTTTACAGCTCTGTTGGTCAACAGGTACATCAAGAGCATGACGGTACATGATGTTTTGTTTGGAACATAATACCACTGGGAAGTACGGGATAGATGGCGTTTGGCTGATTCACAAAGACATGAAGATAACAGCATTTGATATTTAAGATAGAGCACGGATACGATGCCATGATGGTTGCTACGACATGGCCTTTGATTGCAAATTGCAACGACTAGTACATTAACTCAGTAATCAATACAATTGTGTAGAATTAAGTTATCATTTTTTACTTGCCTACTCTAGGTGTTCTTTTGTGATGTCCAGTCTCGACTATGCCAACCGTGTACGCACTGTTCTACTTGCACTGTCTTCCATCACCCACTTAACGCGGTTGGATTCTAGTTACCTGTGATACGACGCGTCTAATCGCGCCCACTTCAAGGCCCCTCCAAACATTCTGACCAGCATCAAGACGACCTTCCTCAACCCAAATTCCGACTTCAAATTACACCAAAACTGCTTCTTTTCCGCCAATTGCCTCACGAGATACCCAACTGTCGCCCATCATGGCCGACGACATCCAAACCCAATTCTCCCCCCATAAGCCGCTTGAGCCCGATGTCCTTAGCGAGCTCGAATCCATCATGCGCCTCCACGGCCTCTCCGCAGAGGATCTCTTCTTCAAGTGGGAATCATACTGCATAAAGCTCGATCTAGATGCTCAGGCCTTAAGTCTTGAGGTGCTTCGTAACCTCAAGCAGAGTATTCAGGACGAGCTCGAGAGTAGCAATCGGAAAGTGCAGGTCAAGGCGGAGAGAAAAGTCGCCAACACGCAGAGGAGTGCAGCAAAGAGCGGAGATGTCTTTGGGATGCTGGATGGGCTTGTTCCCAGCACGCCGGCTTCGGGTGCTAAGTTGAATAGGGGCGCTGCGAGTGGGAGTGCGGTCAAGAGGAAGATGGATACACCAAAGGGTTTGACAAGCTCGCCAGCGACGGGGATGAATGAGCAACTCAAGTCTCTAAATGGACCCCAGTATGTACTTCTGTCTCACCAATCGCTTCAGTCTGCTAACACTGTACAGGCCTACATCATTCAGCGATCGCACGAATCCTGGAGAAACAGTAGAAATCCTCAACGACCGCATCAAAGCAGCCGATCCACCCATTGCACCCTTCTCCGAACCCAGGGTAAAACTCACAGCCGCCTCCGACCAAAAGAAGCTGTCATACAAGCCATTGGCTATGAAACTTTCCGAAGCCAGTGAGATCCTTGACGACCGAATCGATAGCTTCACGGCTCTTATCCAGGAACATCACAAGATCGACGAGGGCGAATTTGGCAGTGCTGCTGCACAAAGTACCACCGAGGTGGTGGCTGTTGGTCGCATCGCTTCTGATTCACCAGAGGGAAAACTCAATGCTGCTTCACTGGTGCTGGAGACGTCAAGACGAACAGGAATGGGTCTAAGAGTACCCCTGAAGATGGACAACGTCCGCTCTTGGAGTTTCTTCCCTGGCCAAATCGTTGCTTTCCGAGGTACCAACGCCTCAGGAAACGAGTTCGTCGTCATGGAGATTCTCGATGTTCCTTTACTTCCTAGCGCTGCGTCGGTGCCTTCTGCGCTCGAGGCACACCGTGAGAGGTTCCGCGGAGGTCCCGATGCGATGGACGAAGATTCAGAACCTGCGCCTCTGAACATCCTATACGCTTCTGGTCCTTACACTGCCGACGACAATCTTGATTTTGAACCTCTTCATGCGCTGTGCAGTCAAGCAGGCGATACCTATGCCGATGCGCTTGTCCTCACAGGACCTTTTCTCGATATCGACCACCCCCTTGTTGCAACGGGTGATTTCGATCTTCCTGACGACGCGAACTTTGACCCTGATACAGCTACCATGGCGACTGTATTCAAGTATCTTGTTTCCCCTGCTTTTAACCGCCTTGCATCTTCCAACCCCCAGATCACCATCATCCTCGTTCCCTCTGTGCGAGACGTCCTATCAAAACACGTCTCATGGCCTCAAGACTCCATTCCCCGCAAGGAGCTCGGTCTTCCCAAGGTTGTCCGAATCGTCACAAACCCCATGACCCTTTCGATCAACGAACTTGTTCTTGGTGTCTCGTCACAGGATATCCTCTCGCAGCTACGGACAGAGGAAGTCGTGTCTCGCAGCGGACCGCAACCGGGTGCTGATCTTATGAGCCGTTTGTGTCGATACCTTGTTGAGCAGCGACATTATTTTCCTCTCTTCCCTCCTACAGATCGGTCTAAGCTACCCAAGACCGGTACTGAAGAGGGTGTAGCTACTGGAGCGGTTCTTGATCTGAGTTATTTGGAACTGGGCGAGATGGTCAATGTCAGACCAGATGTTATGGTTGTGCCTAGTTTATTGCCTCCTTTCGCAAAGGTAAAGTCCCCTTACATGAATCCGGCAACTCTTTACTAACTGATCCATAGGTCGTTGAAAGTGTTCTCCTTATCAACCCTGGCTACCTCTCAAAGCGTCGTGGCGCAGGTACCTATGCACGTATGACACTATATCCCCCTACAGTGTCCAACGGAAGCGGTGACGCGATGATGGGTCATCAAATATTCGACCGCGCTCGCGTAGAGATTGTCAGGATATAGAGTAGAGCGAGAGGCGGATAAAAAGCTGTATGTAATCTAACGAGACATGTAGAAGAGAGGAATAGAATTCATGGCACAAATGGTGGTGGTTTAGTTGAAATAGAGCTTTCAACAAATTTGGGTATTATTAATGCTATATCAAGACCAGACCATAGTCTACCTGGCGTCCACCTTGCGTCTCTTGTCACTATCATACCGCTCATCATCGTGCGATGTGCTTCGCTTGCGACGTCGATAATCATCTCTATCCCTATCGCGCCGTGGCGATCGCGACCGTGACTGTGATCTTCGTCGGCTATCTCCATCGTCCCTTGAGCGATACGAGTTCTTATCTCTTCGATCTCTGTAGCCGTTGTCTTTGTCTCCGCGATCGTCTTTCTTGCGATCACCGAGAGGAATGGCATTTGCACCACCTGCGCTTCGCTCGTCGCGTCGGAACCGGTCGTCGTCTGGCTTGAAGCGCTCGTCTTCTTCAAATCGTCCATCCCTCTTTCGCCCGCCACCAATGTCACCCCACCGGCCTGTATCTTCGGTACGCATATCCCTGTATTTCGTTCCGCCCTTGCGACCCAGCTTGGCCATGTCGCGCCGTTGTAGATATTCAGGTAGGGCCTCGCGATTGCGCACGTCGTCTTGAATACGGCTACCCATGATATCTCGCTTGTCCAAACCAGCAGCCTTCATCTCATCCTGGTAGAACGCTCCCTTGTGCAGATAACGTTGCATGAAGGACATCTTGCCCTTGCCATCCTTCTCTTCCTTCTGGTGCGCTAGGAACGCCTCGTCCTCAGCTTGTCGCTCTTCCTCCGTCAAGTTACGTCTGCGCTCGACTTCCGCAAGCTCCTTTTCGCGCTCTTCAATGATAGCGCGAGCGCGCTTCAGACGTTTAAGCTCGCGGACGCGCCAGGCTGCTTCTTCGGCTTCTGGGTCCAGCCCGTCTGTTGTGTCCACGTCCGATTCTTCGTTCTCGTCGTCGTCCCAGTGTTTCTTGCCTGCTGCGCGGGCTGCAAGATCTTTCTTTATCTGCTCCTCCACGAGCTCGTCGGCAGCTTTTTTGCGGGCCTCTTCTTCGGCTTGCCGTGCTTCTTCCTCTAGCTCCGCAGGGTCTTTGGTTCCTCTTTGGCTCTTTGGTACGAATTTGGGTCGAATCATCAATCTTCGGGGGGCTTCCTCCTCGCTGCTCTCCTCTTCGGATTCGCTTTCCTCCTCCTCATCGTCGTCGTCTTCTTCCTCGCTCTCTTCCTCTTCCTCTGTCACGAAGCCCTCTTCAGCAGCCAGACGCTCTGCTTTCTCTTTGGCGATTCTCCGTTCCTCGGCAGCTTCCGCTTCCCTCCTTCGCGCATTGAGATCGACTTTTCCTAGGTTGCCTGACGATATTTTTCCTGCGCTGGTAGCTTTTGGTGGCGGAGGGAGCGCTGGCTCGACGGACTCTTCGTTTTCGCTGGCTTCCGAGTCAGAATCGGACTCTACGCCTGTGTCCTTACCGGCGCGATATCGCGCCGGCTTCACAGGATTCGCTGTCATGCGCTTGGGTGGCATTGTGATTGTATAGTCAAGAAGATGAAAATGGGAATGTTATGCTCGTGACGTTGGAGGCTGGTAGACATAAATTAGTGGATCCAATGTCGATAAGCTTATCGTGTATGTTACCCTATATCTAACATCCGATGTTTGAATTCCCGGGAAGAGACTGCTTGTAACTTGTTTAAATACTCTTGTTTTATGTGTATTACTGTGCCAGCTTGAGCTTCTAGTGTCATATATTTGGGATATCTAAACAATTGAGATGTGAACGTGGAAAGACCTGTATGACCTGAGATCGTGCGCATTTCCATCGGAACTTGTTGGAAACCAAAGCTTGTGTGAAAGGAAAAAAGAGTTGTCTTACTATTCAAACATTGATGTTGCCCGACGGTGAAGTGTTATATGGGAGACATTATCTAGTATGACGAGAGTTCCTAGTTTATTTATTTTCCTACCATCTAACCCGTATACACTCGAGCAATACAGAGCAAAAAGCTAAGTGTAAACCAAAAGTATTATCACTTGCAACTTGCGGTGACATCTCTCCCTGTAGGCATTTAGATCAAACTTGATATTCATATCTCGTGACCAATTAAATATTCTATATGTTCCTAGTCTTCATCTACCTACCAGTTATATCATGATGCATATCCAATGTAGTTTTATACCACCCAATCAAACAAACCCAGTTCCCACCTCTTATTGTATGTAGAATCCATCTTCTAAAGTATATTTATTCACGCCCGACTTCCTCAAGGCCCTTGACAAGACCCTCAACAGTTCCCGGTAGAGTCTGGCAGTTAACCACAACACGGAAGAAACTACCTTTAGGTCCTGGGGCATAATCAACCATGTATCCTCGAAGAATCATCTTCTCAACCATTGTCTTAGTTCGGAGTGTGTTCTCCTCCTTATCATCGGATAAGTTTCTACCAGGTGCGTAGTAGAAGCAAATCTGGAGACAAGGGGGAGGATCTTGCGAGACAAGGACGAAGTTATCGCTCTGCTTGATGAGGTTGGCTAGGTACGCAGCTTGCTCGAAGGCATGGTCAATCTGCTTCTCAAAACCTGCCGCACCGTAGTAGATCCAAGCTAGAGCAAGCTTGAGACTGTCGCCGCGACGACCGCACTGAAGTGTCAAGTCGGCCAGATCCCAGAAATCATCGCCTTCATTGGTATGGAACAAGTACCCGGCAGCGGTGCTGTTGGCCTTGTTGAATATGCTCATGTCCGGGCCGAGGAGGAATGAGCAGGTGACGGGGACGTTCATCATCTTGTGTGGGTTCACCGTCAGGGAGTCGGCCAGTTCAACGCTGTTAAGCTTGTGCTTTTGCTTTGACGAGAAGATAGCAGGGCCACCCCAGCTGGCATCAATGTGCATCCAGAGGCCAAATTCCTTACAGATCTTGGAGATCTCCTCAAAGGGCTCATATGAGCCCATAACAGTTGTTCCTGCTGTCGAGTTTACATAAAAGGGCGTCTTGCCCTCAGCCTTGGCACGGAGGACCAGCTCCCTCAAGGCATCCGGCTTCATGCATCCAACCTCGTCAACAGGAACCGGCCAGACGCTGTTAGAGCCGAGACCGCAGATCATAGCACTCTTCTCGACCGAGTAGTGACCATGGGCACTTGTAAAGACGACGAAATCGTGCTTACCGTTGCCAGAGGTTCTGCATTCGGGGAATAGTGTGTTGCGAGCAACAACAAGAGAAGTCAAGTTTGAGGAGCTTCCGCCCTGGCATGAGATGCCACCTGCTCGTGATCCGACGAAGCCAAATAAGTGCGCCAGTGTCTTTGTAGTGGCCTTCTCAATCACTGTGAGGGCGGGAGAGACCTGGAAGACATGCAGCTGTATGATGTTAGTTGTTTCTTATATATTGATGATGTGTAATGGCACTTACATTGGTGTTTAGAACGGACAGAACCAAGTCTGACACAACACCGACCTAGTGTATTTGTGAGTAAATTGGTCATCTCGTATAATATCTTCAGTAACATGTAACATACCGCATTGGTGCTTGCATATAGCTTATCAAGGAACCCCTGGTCCCAAGTATTGACACTGTTCTGCAGGACCTGTTGAATTATCTCTAGCAAACCCTCCTTGCCCTGACCCTGATTCGGCAAGGAAAACTTGAGGCGCTGAACTAGCTCCTGAGGCTTCTGATAGTCCACCAGAACGTTGTTCTTGACCCCGGAGGAGCTGGGGGCGATGTCACCGGTAGCACGCTCTGCAGCGGCATCGTCAGCGGCTTTGATGTAGGGAACGATGAGCCCCTTCACAGCATCGATGAGCTGTGTGATGTAACGTCAGCGAACCAATCAAGTCTTGTGTCACGAGGCCGATGTATGTCTCACATCGTCTACTTCTTCAGCCCTATGAAGGGTGCCCGTGGAGGGGTTCCCATTGCGGCTGCTGGTTACAGTCATGACGGCTAGGATCGGAAGAAGGGAGGAAAAGATTGGAGTTTTGATATGTAATTTGAATGTTAATGATAAAGTGGTTGTTTATAATATGTAGCAATTGTCTAGATGTATGAGAAGCATTAAAATGTACGGAAAAAGACGAATTATAGAGTCATATGAAAAGTTTCAACTCAGAGAGACATGGAGACTAGACGGACACATCATTGGAGGCTACAATTGCTCATGTCTCGTGACTCGTGACTTGAGACTCAAGTGTATTCTCCATTCTACCGAGTCTTCTCCGGAGGGTCCAGTCCACTAACGTCAGAGCAATTCGTAGCGTAGTAAACAATTGAGGCTTGGAGAGGTGAGTTTACACCGGGCCGACGACTGACGAAGTAAATAATATAAAAGGTGTAGGTTAGTTAGCAAATCGAGTACCTACCTATGCATGCCTCTGGAATTTTCCGTCAGTTCAAACTGAAACCGGTTGAACCTAGAACCGTCAACTCCAACCCTTGTTGGTTAATCTTGTCTGACATTGGCTTCCCGTGATCGCGCCATCATGCACCATCAACCAACGCGAGCTGCCCTTTTTAGGATTAGTAGTCAGGTTGGGAGAGGCTTACAGAGTCTCAGATCCATGTCTAAGACCTGAAGATCATAAGGGTGCTCAGTCCTCGAGAAATTTGCAGTATGGAGAAGCTATCCGAGATGGACTCAACTGAGACACAAAGAAGTTAGTCTTGGTCGGGATGGATAATCAAACATTGTCTGAGATGTGGGTTACGGTTAAAGAATACGATGGGCTCGAGCCCTCTCTCTCTCTTTCTCACCAAGCTACCGTTAATGTTAAAAAGTTAGTGTCAGGTTCCCGACCTCAAAGACTCAACTTTCAACTCTACCTGGCGTGATAATGATGGGATGATCTATCTGCAAACGTCCCTATTTGTCCGTGCGCCGGAAAAGTCAATTCTGGTCGCTAAGATAGACAAGACCATTGAGTACGAGGATGGATGTCCGCGTAGACATGATCCCACAGGATAGTCTGGGATATAATTCTGTTGAGTGTGGAGGACAAGTGGCGATAACTCTTTTGCCAAGTTAGAGAAAGGCGAAAAGAAATGCGGGAGAGACCAAAGAGGCAGTTCAAAGTTCAATCACTATCACCTCATGCCCATGGTTGCTATCACCTCCATGGATGTGAAGCCTGCATGTATCAAAGCCCACGGCAAACGGCAATTCTAAGCCCGATAGCGGGAGAGGCTAAAAACGTGATAAGCGTTGCCGAAACCCAAGTCCAAGTCGCAAACTAAACCGAAGAGATTAGTTTGTATCTGTAATAAATTGTGCTATTTTATGCTTGTTGTGCTTGGTGTTGAAGCTTATTATTATGCTGCCAAATTGGTGAATCCATCACTTGATGGATATCAAAGCTGCATGTACCCCCCACATCCGCTGTAACTACATTGTGTAGTCGGTAACAGACTGGGATTGATAAAAGGATTTCCCTCGCTTGGGAATCTCTTGCGATGATCAAATCAAGAATTGACCCTGCTCCTGCTCCTGTTCCTATTCCTCGGTCTTGCTTCTCAGTCTTGGGGACCTTTTTTTTAAAAACCCGTTCCTCCCCCACATTTCCAGCCGTTGGGAATTCTAATCTTGGAGCTTGGCTCGTCTGGTTTTTTCTCTAGACTCTACCCAAAAGCTTAGTCTACCTAGCTTTGTTTGGCCGAGTACGGAGTCTGAGGGACATTTCATTGGATGATTGGAGGAGGGTGGTACGTGTTGTGGGAGAGGAAGATTGTGTGACTGTGTGGGAGTGTGGGAGTGCCCCTGATTTTGACGTCCCTTGTCGACTGACGATTGACGATTTACACATCATGTTACTGCATACCAGCTTTTCGGGACGACACATCTCTATACTCAATTTGACGAGACTCTTTTGTGTCTGTACTGTACCTGCGCAGTAGTTGTCGAAGATCTATCACATGTAATTACTTAGCAGCTTAGGTATCTAGACAAGAGACGATCAGTACTAAAGCAATGCCCAATGCTAATGCAATGTCAATCCCCCCAAGCTCACTGATGCCCAAAGGGCAAAACCATATCATCCAATACATTAATACCATTTTTATTTCATTTTATGCATCTGCCCTTTTTACCTCTCTTACCCCTGCGCCCACTGTAACCTCATCCGCTCTAACTCAGCGCCACAAACGCTCAAGCATCCCTGCCCCCTGCCCTAACTTGGGCCCCCCGGCGCTATCCATCTTTTTTTACAGTGGAAGTCCAGGTTTCTGGGTCCTCTCCCCCCCGTATCCCACTAACCAGAGTTTACAGTAGCTCGTAGGGTACCTGGAACTAAACAATTTGATTGAACTTGGCACCTTTTTTTCCCCATCGTCTACGGTCTGCCCGGTTCGCCTTGTTCTTTCTCCAGGCCCTGGGACTTAATACTTATCTTCCTTGTCTTGAACCTCGACGCGGCACCTCTAGCCGTTTTTCCCGACTACAAGGGGCCTACCATGGTATATTGAGCGAGAACCGGTAGGGAACAAGAAGAAAGAGAAAGAAAAAAGAGACCCAGCAAAAGCAAAAGTAAGAGAACGGCAAAAAAAAAAAGATAAACTCGTTCTCTTTTCTTTTTCATTCCCTTTTCCTTTTATCCTTTCTTCTTTCCTGTTTATCTATCAATCTATCTATCTACGGGATATCCCACTTCTTGATCACGTCGTGTCACTCCTTTCACCGTCGTCAGTTATCACAACAAGCTTCTCCTTCAGACACGAAAAACCCCCTCCAAAAGCAGTCACAAGACTCGTTTACCAGAGACAAAACACAAAAGAAAAAGAAGGCGACAAAAAGGGAGAATAGCAATTGTTTGCTTCTGCACAAGATCATATACATCAATTGAACCACTTCGTCATATTTTCCCACCCTGGACTGGACTGTCTCAGGACGAAGAAAGAGAGAAAAAGAGCCCCTCTTTCTCTACTATTACCCAAAGAAACTGACTGCCGGACCCTATCCTGAACAGAGCTGAAAAGAAAGCATTACATGCATTTCCCATTGTAATTGCCATTCTCATTATCTGGCCAGAAACTCTGACCGCCCGACCCCTCCCCAAAAAGTTCTTGGACTATCACATCACATCACATTGCATTACGTTACGTTACAGCACCGATCCTTACTTTCACATCAATCATATCTTATACAAGTACCTCCTATACACGCCCTTCGCTGAGCAGCTGCATTTGTGAGTTTGCATCTTGCTTGCGACGAGACACGACTACCACGATCCACGATACGAGATTATACTACGTCAGTCACCAAACCAAACAATCTCAAATCTCCCAAACGCACGCACATACATACAACGCCGA
Source organism: Fusarium sp. PT (assembly GCA_021020635.1). Lineage (NCBI taxonomy): Eukaryota > Fungi > Ascomycota > Sordariomycetes > Hypocreales > Nectriaceae > Fusarium > Fusarium sp. PT. The sequence goes on along the minus strand of JAHMRZ010000003.1, from coordinate 2,450,465 downwards.
TCCAACACCACAATCCAAAGCTAGTCTTTTCGCTAGACTGTACTACGACACGCCTTTCCAACGCGCCCGTTTTCTAGACAATTTCTAGAACTTCCTCTAGTTTCCTCCACAAACGGCGCGTTTCGGTGTCCTGCGATCGCCCAACAGCTCGAGCTGCGCAACCAAAAAGCACTTTTGCAATCTTTCTCTTTTCCACAAATTAACTCACCCTCGTTTCCTACACGATATACACACATCGCCCTTCAAAATGACGGCTCCGGCACAAACTCCAGTTCCTATATCCATCACAATCTGCGGCGACGGCGGATGCGGAAAGTCTTCCATCACACTGCGCCTCGTCCGCTCGCAATGGACGTCAGACTACGACCCGACCATAGAGGATTCGTACAGCGTCACGCGCAACATCGACGGCGTCACTTACCACCTCTCCCTTACCGACACGGCCGGCCAGGAGGAATACCGCGGCATGTGGGCCTCTTCCAACCTTGGCGCAGATGCTTTCCTGCTTGTATATGACATCACATCCAAAGACTCCCTCGACGCCCTCGAGCACTTCAACGAGCTGATCGACATGGAGGCCGAAACCCGCCTGGACAACGCTGACCGCGCACGCCGCGCCGGTCTGCGCTCTGGCCACGACACCCGCTCGCGCACTGTCCCCCCAGTCAAGCTTGTCGCCGGCAACAAGTGCGATCTGCAAGAGAACAGACAGGTTCCTGCAGCTCAGGGTCTCGAGTGGGCACGAAAGCGCGGCTGCGGCTTCATGGAGACCAGTGCGCGGCTGGAGGTGAACATCGAGGAGACCTTTGCGCTTGTCGTGCGCCGCGTGGTCGAGGCACGCCGACTGGGTGATACAGGCCCCGAGTCAGGAAAGAACGCTCGCGGTATGACGAAGCCTCTTACGCCTCTACCGAACGATAGCGATAACGAGAAGCGCGCTGTAGGAGTGCGAGGGCCGAATCTCCAGGGCGATCATGTGGGAGGTAAGAAGGATGCTGGTTTCTGGAAGAGTCTGCGGTGCTGGTAAACAAGACCACCGGCAGGCCGTTGTGGGAGACAAAAATCAAAGCTCGGGATCGAGCGGGAAAGGTTGCATGGGTCGTCGTTGTCGGGAGGGATGTTTAAAGGCTTCAAAATCATTATATACCAGGGATACCTCGGCGTCTGGACTTGGGATTTTTTACAGAGGGATGCGCTTTTGTTCCGGGGAGGGAAAGGAGAACCCGAACCAATCTGCCATCATGGGAGTCATATCTGCACACACACTGTTCTTTTTGTTTTGTCACATCTGGGGAAGGGGGTTGTCATGATCAATCTTGACACAGTTTTGTTGCTGCTTCCTTTTCACGAGCAGGTCATGCTTATAGACTAGGTACCATCAGTGTACTGAATTTGAAGATGTGTCTGGTCAACGCTGGAAGTTGAATCAGTTTGCTGCCCTTTCGTGATGGTTTTCTGGGGTCTTAGTGGAGGTTGTAGATAAATCATAGACAGTGACGTAGTTGTTTGGAAGCAGTTCACTGCCCTCCTTGAGTCAACCCTGCGAGTATAGATCAATCACAAAGTTTATTGCATGTAGCTCACTGTTGGATAAGAGTGTTTACAAACCAGCTCTACCTCTTGAGCAAAAAGAAAACAGAAAAGAAAAAAACGTCATCAGGGAATTGCCCCCCGTATCGCCATAAACGCCGGGCCTCTAGGTCTAGAAGCATCATCTTACCCTCTCTAACTACCAACTCACGCATCAATCGTCTCCCGCCACTGCTTGTACTCGGCATACTCCAAGGTCGTCTTCTTGCCCTGGTAGCGCGTGACCTTGAGATTCAACTCCTTCCAGCGTCCCCGGCTGCCAGTCCACCCGGCCTTGCGGGTGAGACTCCAGAGCGCCTCTTCCTTGGTCCAGCCCTGCTCGGCAGCGACGTCCGGGAGGTACGTGGAGCCGTACCGTTTGCCGCGGTCGGTGAATGAGAGGCGGATGCCGTGGACGCCGACCTCCCAGTCGAAAGCGTCATCGACCTCTTCAAAGTCGGTCAAGAGCGTGACTGCGACCTGCAGCGTGGGCAGCTCTGACTTTCTGATAGGGGAGAAGCGGGTGTCGTGGAGAGCAGAGATGAGAGCGTACTCGGCGATGCCTTCGTCAAGATCCAGGGCTTCAAAGGTGCCGATGCAGCCGCGTAGTATAGGTTCATCGTCTTCCATGATGTTCCATGTTACGAACAACGGGGCAGAGCTGGGGGGAATGGGCAGAGAAGAGGTGCTCGTAGCGGGTGTTGAAGCACCGAGCGAGGTAGAAGAAGAGGAGGATGAGGCGCTGGCGTCCGGTGCGAGATGTCGTAGACTGGGATCGTTGAGGGCCTTTGGAGCGGTGGGCTCTGACTCTGAAACAGGGGCGGACAACTCATAGATTTCATCCAGAGTCAGGGCCTTTCGACCTTTAAGGTGAGCGTCAAGGGCCTCGAAGCATACGAGGCAGTGTTCTTTGGTAGCCATCGGATAAGGAGTGGACGGGTGCTATGGACTAGGATGGTCAGGAGACTTGTTAGAAACAGGCCGGTTGCAAGTACGAGCGGAAGCGAAGAGAGAGTATGTCTCTCAACAAGAGCATAAACGGATAGAGATTGTCAAACGTAAAGGCACTGGAAAGAGAAAGTGAATGAAGAGAGAAAGGAAGAGAAGAGAGGAGAGGTTACGTAGTAACTAGAGCGAGCTTGAAATGGAGTCATGCATGGAGGGGTAGCTCAGTGGGACTATCGGTAGTCACTGGCCTCAGCGATAAACAAACGTTGAAAGACCAATACGATTCAAGCAATAGAGTCATGAGTGTGGGGTTTGGGCGCTAGAGTTGAACATAGTTGCACATATTGAAGCTTGTGAAGCTCTAACGACCGAATGCAGTTTAAAGCGTCACCTAAGTTAACGTTAAAATAAGTATTTTAGAAGAGGGACGAGAAGCTTTGCTTGTTAAGTTATCCCCCAAAGCGAAGCTCTAGGTTTCACAGTAGTTCCCTAGGCCTGCGGCACCCCACGATTATCCCCGGAAACCGGCTGGGCATAACAGCGAGGGTTGGCTATGGATACATTTCATAGTCTCAAGACAAATGAATTTATTATACTCGCTAGACTCGGTAGGTAACCTTGGAAAGATAAACTCTCGATCGGATGAATCATTGTTCCCCCTGTAGAAGCATCTCGGGGTAGGTTGATACAAAGCCAAGTCTCATCTTGCAACCGGATGGTGAGCTGCCGCCTGTTTGATCAGCTACCCCTTTGGTTACAGCCGCTCGCCTCCACGTTTCAGCGCCGTACTGTAATCGAACCTCGATGCTTATAGTAGAAATGTTGACATACCAACAAGCATGATGCCTTGGTTGACGTGTGCATCCCCACGGTTGCTGGGAGATCCGAGTCTGATTGACGGTCTAGATGTTCATGCCGGGAACGGCATCTCCTCAAACACGTCTCATGACTATCGCCAGTGTCTCGAGATTCGTAAGCTCTGGACATAACCAGGCTGATATAGTATTTGGGAAGGATGTGATTCATCAATTGAACTCTGGTACAAATAGATCAGTTTTGCCTGCGACATCAGAGAAGTTCTTATTCAGGATATCTCAATCAAGTCGTGATCTCTTCAACTTTCATTCAATTCTCCATTCCCGTCGCCGGTCGACATCTTAATTGTTGTTTCCCATTCAAATCCATTCTACAACTCAATCGCTCGACTCCCGATCACTCACCTCCAATTCAATCCAATCACTCAAAATGCGTTTCTCTCTCTTCACTCTGGTCGCTCTCGTCTCTGCCGCATCAGCCGGCCTCGGTAAGTAGTCAACACGCCTAATTAGAAGCCCACCTCATCTAACAACATCTCCCAGTCCGACGAGTCGACGTTAATGTTCCCGCCATGACAAATTCCGAGGGAAGAGTTGTCGAGTTCAACGCCGCCGAGGTCTTCCAGCCTGCTAAGAAGCGAGACCTCGAGAACAAGAAGCGAGCTCTCGCGCAGAGGAAGCGTGAAGTTTCGCACAAGAAACGAGCCATTGCACAGAACAAGCGGGATGCTTCCCAGAAGCAATAATCAGAGCAACTGCTCTGAGTTTGGGGGAGACCTCGTAATGAACGGACGGACGGTTGGCCCGTAGAACTGTCTGATGGCTGAGGGCTCCCCAGGACAGCGACAACGATGGATGCAGTTGATGGATACCTTGTACAGAATAGGATGTAATGTTCGAGAAATGGAAAGATGGCTCACGTCGTAGGGCTGAGCCTTTGTGGAATCACAATCATGATACTATATTCAAACGCAGTCATCTTTGAAGTTGATGGCCTTGTGAGATCGGACCTAAATACCCAATGATTATGTTGCAGCCATTAATATATCACCATAGCTACGGATATAGTATTTGTTTATTTTATTTTAATATCTCGCTCAAGCGATTCTGTTGCTTATGAGAGCTGTCAGCTCAGACAGGCAGGTCGCCTATGCAACAGGGTAAAATGCGAGCTGCCCTATCATACTCGGTTCCGAACGTTAAAAATGGGGGCCAGAATAGTCCGCAATGGATACCCAGAATGGATGAAACATATTTGGTCGCTTCAGAGCAGGAACATCGTCTCGACTTAATTGTTTCCTTCTTATTATCAACTAAACATATATGGAAGTGGAACTCATTTATAAGAACTTATGCTACATAGATAGGCGGTCTAGATGCTCCATAACTATACTATTAGCTTCCGAGCTTGGTCTTCTTTAGAGCTATGCTTCATCAAGTTATATTCTGCATCTCACAGTCTCATCGACCCCTCCTAATCAGCCTTGCGGGCCCTGAAAACCCGTCAGGTCAGACCACACGGACCCTGGGCTAGATCAAGTACCCCATCCAATGTCACAAAGAAGCTGCCATTGGAGAAGGGCCTGCGACCTCTACCTAAACACTGACGCGCTGGTGGCTAAACAGCTGCTTTGGTGCCTGTTCTGGGCGTGCCTGTTGAAGCTCTACATATTGTCGTGGTTAGAATAGAGCATCTCGTTGGCAGAGAACATCGAGGCGCAGGGGAGAGTTTGATGCAGCCAAGGCGATATTCTCAGATTTTGACAACGAGGGGAAAAAGCTTCTATTCTCGGTACCTCATGATCTCATGCTCATGCTCATGCTTAGGCCCAAGACCTACGGTGTACGGAGTGGAGAGACGAGTTGAAGCCCGTCGACCAACCTCGTCTCGTCTGTGAATGACATCCTAGTTTTTGGCCCCCACTCGAGAGCTACCGCCACGTCTTTTCGCTCGGTCTTGAACCTTGGAAGCATGAAGCCATGAACGAGGCATTGCTCTAGCGATGACAGCGGTTCGATTCCTACAAACCACGGCGGCGGGAAAAGATCATGACTAATTATCATGGTAAAACCCCATAGCCGTAAACATGAAGGATCGTCTTCCACCCACCATCATTCTTTGCGTCTGCTACTATTTACATACATACATGCAGGGCGAGTTGTGGAGATTGGTTCGATGAAACCCCAAATCAGCCTTGCCGCTTTTGAAATATCGACCAGGTTTAGGGACCCGAGGCGATGGAATACCACAGTAGGTACCTAGCGAGGATTGATGGCTAGGTCCCCAGAACATGCGCCGTAAAATGCCTCTTTTCAGGGCCCAGAGCGCTGCGCAGCCTCGCGCTTAACCCTGGCGTCAAATCTTGGGGCGATCCTTCAAATGTCCCGTAGGGGCCTGGGGCCGTTGAGTTTTGGGGCCAGGCCGGCTAACCGGTCGCTAATTTTATTGGATGGTTCCAATTCTCCCTTGAGAGGCTTGAAGCTGAAAACGAAAACGCCCAGTTGAAGCCATGGCTGAGTCTACCTTGGTCTATTGAACCTGTGTAACTAGAATCAACTCAAAAGAAGAGATCACCAGAGCTATCAGAAAGAACCAAAGTCTGTTTATCCCTCGAACCACCAAAATACCAGCCTTTGATCCACGGTTACAAAGTCCCTTCTGAGCTGTCCACTGTCGGGCGTCAGCAAAGCTCTCCTCTCAGCCGCAGCCCTTTTCCCACCATCAGCACTAAGCCCAATTCCCAGCGAAAAGCGTCACTGGAAACTGCACGATAGTGGAGGCGGTGGCTCATCCATCCCTGGGAGGTCCATGGATATCTCCCAAGAGGGCTGAGTTTCTGGTTGCGGGGACGGGAGTCAGAGTGCAAAAATGACCGTTTGTGTGCTGCATGGCATAAGTTTGGTCTAGGCTTGAAATTTACTCGATATGAATAAAAAGGCTGGGGCCTCCCCTCTTCCTGCCAAAGAGAGGTGCTGACGAGCTGAATAATCCTTCAACAATCAAGGACCTTTGGAGTTTCACTAAGAACACAGCGTACGCAGGACGACGACTAAACAGCACGACGGCAACTGAACACCACAGTAGTCTTATGACAGTGATCACCGATCACGTATTTACGATAACAACACCTGTATGAGAAACGGCCACTTACTACCAACCTCCATTGAGCAGAAAGACTCTGGGAAGACACGGATAACAGCACCATCGACTTGGAGCTTGAGTTCACCTGCAAGACACTACGGAGAGAACCCCGTACCATAAACACAACCACCAAAAGAAGAAGAAGAAGAAGAAGAAGAAAAAAGACATGTTCATCAGCGGAAACCATCGTGCTCAGGCACAATTCGACCGCGCAAAATGGCGTGCTATGGTCCTCATCCCCACCTGGGTCCTCCAGCTCGGCCTGAGCATGGCCATGATGGGCCTTTTCGCCTACAGACTGGGCGATAGCATGAAGGCGAACAAAGACGACAACAAAAAGAACGACGATCCCATGATCGAGATTGTGTAAGTTTGCTTTGCTTTGCTTGACCGAGGAATGGCTATACCGGGTTGGAGTTACTAACGCTTAGATAGATGGGAGGCTACCAATGTAGCTCTCTGGTTCGTCGCATCTCTGTGCAGTTTCGTTGAAATCGCCAAATACTTTGCAGAGTCCCTGACGCCATGGACCATGCTATTTACACATGTTATCAAGTTGACTTGTGCAATTGCCACTCTTGCTCTCGATGTTGTCATCTACACCGAGAAGCACGACAAGCACTACTCCCTTGTGGCCCTTGGATTAGACGGTGCCTTTATGTAAGTTCCCTCCTTACGAACTTTGACTTGGTAGTATTGTGCTGATCCCCTACTACAGTATCACATCGCTGGTCCTGGTTTTCTACTCTGTACGAAGATACCGTCGCCTCTCCGCCTACGACGACTACACCCACCCCGTCAACGTCAAGCCGTATGGCTTCAACGACGACATCGAGCGCGATTCTTCATACGCCCGACAGTCCACCGACAAGCGCTTCTCTTCTGCATCATCCCGCGCCAGCGTTGCTTCCAAGCGCGAATCTGTTGAAATGGGCACCGTTCAGCGAACACCCAGCGTGTACTCACACAAGCGAGATACCCAATTCGACGACTACGTAGCCCGTCGCGGCTCCGTCACAAAGGACCGCATCGGCAGTGGAGATTTTAGCTACGCCGGAGCTCAAGGCGAGTTGCAAGAATCCGGAACGACACTTGCGCCCACCAGACCTAGAGGAGCCAGCAGCGGTCGGGCTGCGAGCTGGACCAGCGATCGAGGCCTGGTAGCTGTTCCTGAAGAGGATGACGACACGCCGGCTGGCAAGGAGTCCAAGACGGAGAAGGAGAAGAAGGATCGCGAAGCTCTGTTGGGCAACACTCCTCGTGAGAGTGTGGACGGGCCAGCTATTCCCCAGGAAGCCGATCTGTCAGAACCAAGATGGCAGCGGGAATAAGGAGATAGCATGAATGAAAGAAAATTGATAGAACATATGAAGGGACGGACGCGAGAATAAGGCTGTCTAGTCCGCATCTCTGCATGGCTGTATATATATACCCACAGGAGAAATGGCGTTATGGGGGGTTCTGGGCAGAATTTCTGATTGAATGTTAACGTTGTTTATAACAATACACAATACACAATACACAATGTCACAATTGAATTGACCATTGGCATGTTGATATTAAACTCTGTATGGTGGATTTGATGGCCCGTAACATAGATTTGTAGGTAATCCTTACATCAGTTTGAAGGTATATTTTGTTACGACGCCCACCCGCTAATCTGTCATACTGGTACTGCGTTGTGCTTTCATACCGATCCTTGCATACCTAGATAAACCCACTTGTGAGTTCTTCGACAGCCAGTGCGACGAACTAAGGCAGTCGCCGAGCCACGTTGATATTATCCCTTGATTACTCGGCGTTCTTGAAGCTATGTATAGGGTTTCCATGTTATTCAGTAGTCATTCGTAAATAGAACCAGTGATGCCTAATGAATTAAATGTGAGCCACAGGTGCCAGTACGTCTTAATAGTAGGATGGTGGCCTTACTACTTCTGCTACGAGAACCGCAGTGGTAGCCAGAAGTAGACCGGGTGAGGTGTGCCGGCTGTTTCCGATTATAGAAACGTGGACGAAGTCTAGAGAAGGCCAATATTGGTAAAGAAAAATCTCGAAATTTATTCCTGCTCGAGAAAAACCCAGGACATGTCAAGAGTAGGGGCACTTGAGGTGGTGCATAGTGACCAAGGCCAGTGTACTGTAATCTGACGACGATTTTCTGTTGGAAGACGAGCGATATCAGATGATGCCGTTCTGGCACTTTGAAGTAACCTCTAGACATGTTAATACAAACATTATTTCCTGAAGAACCCCTTGAACCATTGCAGAGAGTTATAGGCCAACTGTGTGTATAAGAATGGGAGCAAAGGACTCATCTCTAACAGTTGTCAAAGAACATAACCAGTCAGTATTTATCTTTCACCAAATGCCAATAGCCCCGGTTCACGGATCTAAACTCCATGAACGCATAAAGAAGGAAACGGGATTCATTCTGATTTCCCATCATTACTCGTCGAATACTGGCCAGGAGCTTGATAGGAAATATCAGCCAAGGTATGATGATTAATTACTCTGCTTTTGCTTGATGAGCTTGTCAAAGCCTTTGTCTTCTAGCGAAGGTCATAGGCTGTGCATCATGAATAGTTTCAGAAAAGCGTGCGATCTCTGACATACTACGCAGAAGCTGCTCTTGAGTTATCATACTGGTTCCCAGATTTGGTGATAGACTGTGGAGGGTGCAGTGGAGGTGGAGATTGATCAGCGGGATCCACGGGTGTGCCTTGCATTAGGGCGAGAATAACAAGCTAAGCTACCAGTTGTAACCCCACCTCGAAAAGCGGCAGTTCGAATAGTCTAGCTTGAAGAAAGCGGCTTCAGGTGAAATGCCCTACTTTATTTGGGGGGAACGAAGCGATTCGTAGCATACATCGAAGTTGAAACTATGCGGAAGCTTGGGTGAGCAGCTTGGCGCGAAGTAAAAACAATTGAGATTGACATAATCGGACCAACTGTCGTCTATCGCTTGAGAGGCTTCTCCTTTATCCAAAACGCCATCAAGAACGACACCAATATGTAGACAGAGGTCAGCACAAGTGCTCCAATTGTTGCCATTTGGTAGCTCAACCGGACTTGGTCAGCGAGATGAGGAGGCAGTTCCTTGATATAGTCAAGACTCTGCCGCACCCTTTCCTCAATCTCACGAGCTTCCTTTCCGTTGGGAAGTCGAGCCGCTAGTTGCGTTCGGAGCACCTGTTGGAGGACTGCAGACCCAGTGCTGACACCAATACTTGAACCGAGGGATCGGAAGAGATAGGAACATGCTACGACAACAGCAGTGTCTTCAGCTGTGGCATTGGCAAGGAGGGCGATGAGTGTCGTTACGAAAGCTATAGTACCAATTTAGTAATGCGGCGTGGAAAAGTACTTGGGATTTTATCACGTACCACAGCCAGATCCAAAACACATGAGAGCAACACCGATAACTTCTCCGGACGTGGATTGGAGCCAGACAGAAAGTCCCAGGGGCAGGATAGAGACGAGAACTAACGCATACCCCGATATCATAATAGAGTAAAACTTCTCGGTTCGCTTGATAATCAATCCACTCAGGATAGAGGATACCACAGCAGAAGCCATACCTGGAACAAGTAGCGAACCGCTCTTAGTGGCACTCATACCCTGAACGGCTTGAAAGTAAAGGGGCAAGAAGAATATCGCCGATGTCTGTCCTGCTACTGCAAAGAAGTTGACCATATAGCACGTAAAGAGACTGCTATCAAAGATAAGGTGACCGGGAGCGAATGGATGAGAAGCAAATTTGACTTCTACCAAGACGAAGAGCCCAAACAGAACTGGTGTCACGGATAGAGAGGCGACGGTGATAATATGTGACCAGCCAAAGTTGGAGCCAAAGTCTAGCCCAGCAAGGAGGGCGATGACGGCGGCCACGAGGATGGAGGCGCCGAGGAAGTCAACCTTGCGTATTTTGGCGAGCCAATGGTCTTGTTCTGGAGGTGGAAGATCGAGAACGAAGTAGACGGCGATGAAAGCGACGAAACACAACGGAACCTGACCAAGGAACGACCTAAGAGCTAGTGTCAGTTCATCAGAAAGTTGAGTATGGTATGCCCAAGAACTCACCATCGCCAACCGACCGTATCAGCCAGTAATCCTCCTAGGGGAGCTCCCGTGGCAGTTCCAGCAAAGTATAGAATACTAACCTTCCCCTGCCACAAGCCACGGTCCTTCAATGGAACGAGGTCGCTCAATAAGATAGCAACCAGCGAGTTCATGGCTCCTCCGCCCATACCCGCCACGGCACGCGCAATACAGAGCTGGGCCATTGACTGAGCGAGACCGCATCCAAGACATCCAAGAGCAAAGATGGTATAGGCAAAAAGCAGACATGCCTTGCGGCCGAAGATATCGCTGAGCTTTCCGTATAGGGGCTGGCAGCTTGTAAGGGTTAGGAGGTACCTAGCGAAGTGTTAGTTTCGGCTCGTCTTCATTTTCAGTATTATTAAATATCAGTCGACCTACGCGGTAACAATCCAGCTGGTGTTGTTCAGAGCATTGAGTTCGCTTCCAATCCGACCGTATGCTGCAACTGTCAAGAGCTGATCGGCAGCTGCTAGAAAGACCTAGGGAGATGTATAAGTATAATGTTGATCGATGGTAAGACCCTTGAGGATGTCACATACACCTATACCGACAGCTCCAAGAAGCAGATTCAACTTCTTGGTGGTGTACACTGCTGCCAGTGTATCATTACCTTCGACTTGGCCATTCTCAATATTACCACTATTGATATGCTCGTTATCGTTGTCTCTTAAAAGAGGAGAAGTCTCGGAAGGCTCGCGTGAAGTCGAAAGGGAGGGCATTTCTCTGGATAGAATACCGATGAGTAGAGTAAGAGTTCAGAGAACGGTATTATCGTCTCGGTTCAAGTATTGACTTTGGTTAACGACCGAAAACCCAATATATAAGCAAGTAACAGAAGAGCAAGATAAATGCGATTCCCGGGCAAGGTAGCGACGCCATTGTTATACTTGAGAGATCGACTCTTGCTTACAGGCTTTATTTGATAGTCAGTCATAGTCAGACTCAAGCAGCCATCACACATCCTAGCCGGTTAGATGGTCCAATTCAGGTAGAAAATAGCAGTGTAATATAGATGATTAAGTTTATCCAACAAATGAATTTATATATGAGATTAGACTGGTCGTCAAATCGAGTGCTATATGGAATTTATCTTTGTTAGATATTGACTGATTCAACTTCCAATACTCTCTACCTTGAGTTCCCCACGTAGCTTGTACCATGAGAATGTTAGTCTGAGACCGCTGTTGAATGTTCAAGTCATCCTCTGTCAGACGAAGGTGGTTGAGTTAACGTCAGCCAGCCGAGACTTCCAGACCTTGGCGCACCATTGATCAATCATGTGCCGAGCTATGGCGATTCGATAAGAAGATTCACGAATGACTAGTTAGATATTCTCACCTCGCCATGGTAATAAGTAAGCGAGCCACGTGTGGGAGGAGTTTCAACGAGGTTGGTAATGCTCAGTGTAGAATAGTCCAAGATTGGATACAGTAAGACGACGCATTGATTTCATTATTGCCATTTTATGCATTTTGAGTCATGGATACGGCCATGCCTTGCGCCGCTCGCATTGGCAAACCCAAGAGCAATGTTTGCGAGAGTTGATGTCTGCGTGTTTGCGTGTCTAAGCGTGTTCGTCATATTGTTGATCTGAAACATGGAACATTCGGCCAATTTTGACAAGACAGGGGTTGTTGTTGATCTGCCAAGACAAACGGACCAGAGACGAATCCGGGCTAGGATCTTGGGGACTTTCACTGGGGAATACCTAACGCGTCATGGAGCAGAGACACAGTCCTGTAATGCCTGGTTCTCCGCTGAACGTACACAATGCAATCTATATGATGTTGTTACCAAGACTCGAGATGATGCTTTCGAATATTGCATTGGATCAGCGAGGGCGGAGTGTGTGTCGTTCTGCAGCATGTAATTAGATGTGGAGATGCATGGACGTTGGAGGATCGATCGCCCCGAACATGCACCCACAAGGAGAAAGACGTGACGCGTTTAGTTGACTTGGATGATCATGAGCAAGGATTGTGCAACCTCGGGTCACTGAGCATTATTTTCAAATTAATGGCGTTTTGTTGTAATGCGAGAGTGTCTATAGAGGTTTCTGTGAGTAAGAACTCGATATTGATAAAGTGAAGAATGAGAAATCGATTATTCTTCAACATGCCTCTTGCTCAAATTGAGGGAGACAAAGACAAAAGATCCTACCACATGACTTTGCATTTACGATTGAGTCAGGTTCACAAACTATACTTTGCTGTACTACTCAAGCATGTGGTGGGACGATGTGAAGTGTATATTACGAGAGCCACGAGGCAGAGATGCAGGCATCCGTTCATCTTGAGCTTATTGGTATTGCAGTCAAGAAGATGCATTCTTGTAGTACAAGCACAAGCCTAGACAAGCCACAAGTATTACACCTTTCAGTCCGTCTATCCGTTGACACGAGACCAGTAAACTTTAACAAAACAACCGTTGAACTACGCAACTCACGGTATCGGAATTGAATTCCCATGCATTCGTCTGATTGACTTTTCTCATCTGAATTGAATGCCTGACGCCCGTGGAGTTTAATCAATGCAGGGGTAGTAGTGACGTGGATTCAGCTGCAGTGAACCCAAGTTCCCCGCTTAATACTAGATGGAGATCCAATCTACTGGTTGTTTCAGCGTATCCAAGAGTCCCCTGCTTGCGGGATGATATGTACCAGAACTCGACGAGCCACAGCCAGCAATGCACTCCATCGCAGACTCGCAGACTCGCCCCCAAGAATGGCCTAATCACAGGCGACCACTCTGTAAAGAGCCTGCGTAAGCCACTCTAAGCCTCCCCTCCGCCCTTCCCGAGGCAAGAGCCAAGTCCCTGTACATGCCATGCCCTCTTACTTGCTTTGCTTTGCTTTGCATGATCCTACTGCGCAGCAAAGTTAGTTCCCAACGGCCTGGTCCAGAGATTGCCCCCCAGTTTGAAGACGGCGCTGCTAAGTTTCTCGATGAAACCCTAGGCTTGTAGTGAGAGTAAACGTAAACAGGGCAGGCAGGACAGAATACCAAGACAAGACCAAGAGGAAAGTTGGGGTTGATCGACTCGAGGCCTCCTTCCCTTGGTTTAATTCTTTTTTTTTTCGCCTTCCATCATCAATCACTCTTTCCTTCTTTGTTTACTGCTATTGTTTCTTCTTTGACAATACCGAAATGGACTCATTCTCTCTTCATCAACTTACTCTCAATTAACACAACGCCTATTGTTTCACCTCTTTCATTCTATCATCCACCTCTCACACACACTGATTGCCTTGTGAACTCTCACTCAAAACTCGTCCCACTTGACCCAATATCAACCTCAAGATCCATCCTCTGCTGGTTTCACTTGTTTCTCTCGCTCTCTCCCTTCCCCCCACTTGAACTTGTCTGGATGCTCCCTCGAGGGGTGGCCTTCCCGTGATCCCCTTCCCATATTATCAGAAGGATTCCAGGGCCCGGCATTTCTCACGTTTTACCAGCCTTTTTTGCATTGCTCTACTGTCGCGCCCCCGGTTTCACCAGTATCAACTTGCCTCAAGTTTGACAACATCCCCTTACCAGGCTTACACCGTCTGTTCTCCTGCTTGACACGACATTTCTTGTTTCGCCATGGCTACCATGTTGAGCTCAAACTCTCTGCAACCGCCTAAAACTGGCTCATCCCGCTGGTCTAAAGCTCTTCCGGATGTCCCAGGTCCTGACGACCCAAGCTTTTATGACGACTATTATGAAGAAGCTTCCCCTCGTCTACCACCCGCAAAAGAACTTCCTCCGCCACCACCGCGTTCAACTAGTATAACAAACGCAAAACCATTACCTCCATCACTACCGCCGTTGCATCTGCTTTCAGTCAATTCTCCTCCGTCTGGACCGCCGAAAATGGCTATCCCACGCCGGCCCATTGGGAAGTTGTCTGCGAACCCACCACCACCACCTCAAAAACCTGAGCAGCAGTTGTTATCCCCTCCATCACCTCTATCACCTACAGACTCGTTCTCGAGTATCCTGTCGGCTTATTCACACTCATCGGGCGAATCCTTAGTCAGGTCGCCCTACGAAGCTAACAGCAGTATTCGTCAGAGTGAGGCAAACACATCGCCGAGCCACCAAGCTCCACCAGCCAGCACAAGGACTGGCACGTTTATTAGTGCCTCCACCCAGCAACAGCAGCAACCACAATCGCAACCGCAACCGCAACTGCAGCAGCAACAATATGATGCTCCTAAATTGCCCGTCAACAATACTCGGCCACCACCTCTTCCTTCCAAAGACACTAAATATCACCTCCCAGCCACTCCTGCACCGGTTCGGAAACCAGTTCCAGAGAATAAGCTACCTGAGCTGAGTTCTTCGTCGCCGCAATCACAACAGCCACAGCAACCTCAACTTTGGCGTCGTCGGTCTTCCAAGGTTGAGCGGAGCCTCGAACTCCCCGACCTAAAGCTAGTTTCCAGCCACGGATCGACCGCTGCAGCCCAGTCCGCTGTCGCACCACCAAGGGTCCAACCGCCTCCTTCAGCTGGGCTTAAGATATCCACAACACCAAACTGGCAGCCTGGAAGCACCAATACAACGGCTCCTGCTGGTCAGGATATCCGCCAGACACCAGTTTCTGAGCAGGCACCCGAGACCCCGACAATGGGTATGAATAGCTCAAAGCTCAACCGTCTCAAGGACAAGCTCCACCTTCATCGTAGAGGAAAATCGTCCGGTGACACTGGAAAGTCTTCTTCGGTATCACGACCTGGAGCGCACCGTCCTCCTACACCTGAATATCAGAAAGAAGATGTTAAAACACCCATAGTTGACTCGTTTGTATCGCCTCTGTCACCAGCTTCATCTCCAGAACCCACTGCGCAGGTTTCTCCGGAGCTTCCAAGCGACATCCCCCAGATATCTCAGCAACAGATCCAGGAACCGTTGACAAGCTCTGGCAGCATCACACGGAAGGCTGTTCCTGCTGCCAAACCTCAGAGCCCGGTTGAGGATAAGCCAATTTCTAAATCACCGAATTTCAAGAACGAATCACCCCCAGTAGGATCGCTACCATCTTCAGCCACAGATTCAGGAGCAAGTCGAGGGTCCTCCGGCAGTGATACTGCGGTTAATCAGTTTCAGCCTCCTGCAGAAGTACCTACCAAGTTCCCACCAAGACATTCGTCCGTGAGGTCGAACGCTCCGCCCCACCAACTGGGAGCTGAGCACGATCCGAGGTTGGTACCATCTGACTCCCAAGGACCCCTTTACAGAGGCCGAGATGGTACCTTGTATCCCGAGATGAAGGTTTTGCAGGAAGCCGATCCACGAGCGGCGTACTTTCCCAAACAGTCCGAGTTTTCCGTACCAGAGGGCACCATCTTTAAGGCACCACCGCTCAAGAAATCCCATTTTGCTTGTTATCATGGCCACAAGATAATGAACCGCCGAACCAACCGATATTATCCATTGACTTGCCAGACATGCGACAAGTCAGATGTTGAAGATCGATGGACTTGCAGTTTTTGCCATCTACGAATCTGCGAACACTGCCTCAAGGGACTCAACAACAATGGCAACGACCTGCATCGTCTGGTTGGCAATCTACAACCAGCGTCATAATTGAACCAGCACGAATATCATCGCCACAATCACTACTGCCACGAATACCGTCGAGATTGTCGTATCTCGCCGTCATAAACAATTTCATATTATATCCACACCACTTGCTCTTGTCACTATGACGATATTTTCTTTGTCGCGTTAGAGAATCTTCACTGTTCAGTTTGTTGCACGCTTACATGTATTATATTCACGGCGAAGAGGAACAGGCCGAGGGAAGACATAGACACCGCGGGGCGATGTTGTTTATTTTAAGTTGAACGATACCACTTCTACTGCCTGCAGCAAATTAGTCATGTTGGGCTGGAAAAGAAGACATAAGGAGGAAAGGAGGACATATCGTCCATTTAGTTGGTCTGATCTTACGATACGGAAAGAAAATAGAAATTCATGTTTGCTGTTTTACCACGGCAATTTGGGGAATAGGAATATTGCGGCACCCAAGATGGGATAGCTGCGTTAGTAAACCAAGGAAGCAAGCAACTTTTGATATAAGAAAACGATTGCCTTACTTTGATGCCGGATGTCTCCTTAATTGTAGGATCATGTAAGTGAATTGCATCAGATGGCAGTCATGACCGGCAGAGTGAAACTCATCCCTGCTTAAGCCTTAATCATATCATTATTCCCTACAGGTATTTTCCATAGCCAAATACAAATTAACTCAGTGATGGCATTCCTATTATCACTTCCACCAGCTGATGTTTCTATGTTCTGTCTCAAAGCTCACCTCCGCCTCCTACTTTCAGCTGGATCAGCTTCCCTCGAGTCCGTTATTTAGTGGATCTCTAGCACTAACCGTGCTCCGACTAACGGAAGCTACCTTGCCTTGCCGGTAGCCCAAGCGACCCTTGAATTTATTTCCCCCAAACTTCCAACCATCACAATAAACATTTACATCCTATTCCACATTATCCCTCGGCCAAGACAAAAGCACGAGGAGGGGATTCAACATGTCGGCATTACAGCGCTCGCGATCAATTCGAAAACCTTCTTCCACCTCAACAACTGCTACTAATACCCCGAGTCCCTCAGATGGCTCACCGAGTCGTCTCCCTGTAAAGCCTCTGACACGAAGTTCAACAACATCAACCAGCAGTGCGAGGACTTTGAGGAGTGGAGCGACAGGTCTCTCGAGAACGACTTCGGTCAAACAGCCTGCCAAACCTACAGCTCCTGAACCTGTGAAAAGGGAGACTCGATATCCTCCATCAACAACAACTACCAGGACGAGACCAGCGGTGAGACCAACCTCGGCAGATGGATCGTCGCAAGTTACGAGAAAGGCTCCAGCCCCTACGCATACTCGTGCTAAGAGCACAGCTACTGCATTGAAAAACACACCTGCCTTGCGACCGCCTTCGTCGGGTTCATCGGCTAGCAGCACTACCATTACAACCACCAGTCGCACACGCTCGTCAACAACAGCCAACGCCGATAAGACTTCGGGCGCTGCGCCTCGCCTTCGGCCGGCCTTCTCGACACTCCAGCAGCACTACTCGCCTGCCAAATCATCAGCGCCCAAGCCTTTAACATCGACGTTCCTTGCACCTCCTTCACCATCCAAACTCCCCGCCAACGTTGCTGCATCCGCCGAGACAAGCAAGCTACAGACGGAGCTATTGCAGTTGCATATTCTACACCGAGACGCACCCACCGTAGACGCTGCATGGAGAGCCAGCGCCCAGCGCAAGCTTGGAAACCGGTTCTCACAAGTTGCTACTGCTAGCAAAGAAGTTGATGACCAGGAAAAAGCTGAGGTAGAGAGGGAGAATGTCCTTGCCCTTCGCAAATGGGCGGTTGGCGGTGGTCTGGAGGAGCGCATACAGATACTGGACTCGGCTATGAACGGCCTCTGGGCTTTGGAGGAACCCGGCGGTCGTTATGCAAGGGTTGTAAGGCGCTTCGAGCGATGGGTCGAGCGCATGTGCGAGATTGAAGAGGCGCGTCGTGAGGGTGGTGCTTTACTTCAAGAGAGCGACGTGCTGTTTATTGGCGAACTTGATTCTGCGTGGAAAGATGAATGCACGGGTTTGGTTCGGCGATTAGACACCTTGAAGAGGCAACTCGACCAACTGGGAGATTTCGCCCACGATAACGAAGGAGACGCAGAGAACATAGAACGGTCAAGTCTGCAACGCATGGTGGAAGGATCGCGAGAACTCGTCCACGGCATGCTGACGGAGTTGAACGTAATGGAAGACATGGAGCGTGATGCACTGTCGCGCGAGGATGAGTGGATTGAGAGGATGAACCGAGACGAGGATATAGATGATACCCCAAGAGCTGGAGCGGTTTGGAGAGTCGTGTAAGATGAAGGACTTGGTGACGGCAGTTTGCGCGCCAGTTTGGAAATATCAGATATATCAGGGCAGCGTGCGACATTGATATCAGCAAGATCATAGCAGGCGATTTATTTTCTTCATGTAACGAATAGACGATTTCCTTATTGTGTCCACTACAAAGCCTCTCTCGCTCCGTCGATTCTAGTCGTATAAGACAGCTGTGACAAGCAGGATACGCTCTTCTATTTCTCCCTTGTTCCTAGTTGCATAGAGCAATCGGATAAAGTCAAACAGACATTTCGCGGCTCAGACATCAAATGTTCGGGCGTTCAACTCTAGCTCGCAAGGAAAATGTTGACATTTGTTTGGATTTTGGTTGCAATCCGTATTGCAATGGTATTTGGAAGTTTTCTACCTCATAACGAACGCCCCTCTAATGGTTCCCACAGTAAAACGAAGTGCCGTCGCATAGAAATAGCAGTCATAAATAGTAGATAAGGATTTATCGAGCAAGTTTCGGGTGGCAAGTAGCATTCTCCGTCTATGTTCGTTGTGGGTTTCGAGATGTGATCTGTTTCACGACGACTTTGATGCTCCGGTTTCGTGAGACATCGCCCAGCTACCCCGCGATCTTCGCATGGTGCCAAACCCCACCTCGTGCGACAGCATTCGACGTGGTTCTTTATGATGATGGCAAGTCAGGCTACGGCGAAATAACTTGGTAAGGTGCTTGATATTGAAGCTAGCTTGGATGGTGGTATCATAGGAAAGCCCTTCGAGGGAAGCTGACGCCTTCGACGGCAGGCTCGTCAACGAACCAACTGCAGCGCTCACCCGTACCCTCGTTGACAAGGGTGCAAGGAAGGCCACCCTCAGTGTCGAAGATCTGCTTCATGATATCCTTCTTGCCACCCCCAGTGGCGACAAATGCGACGCGAACGGAGTGGTTGACAACGGGAAGAGTAAGTGTGATGCGCTTCGCAGGAGGCTTGGGGGAATCGTCGATGGGAGAAACCCAGGCATTGGCCTCGCGGAGGAGCTCGTGGCCAGGGAAAAGAGAGCAAGTATGGCCGTCAGGTCCGCATCCGAGGAGGAGAAGGTCGAAAATAGGCAGGCGAACTGAGTCGCGGCTGGCGAAGCTAGCAACCAGGGTTTGCTCGTACTGGTCGGCAAGCTCCTGCAGGTCGTTCAGGTGCTCAGTGTTGATGGGATGGACGGTAGGCTTCTGGTCCTCGGGGATCTTGTCTAGAAGCTCTTTCTTGAGAAGGGCATAGTTGGAGTCCTCGTGGTCGAGGGGCACGGCGCGCTCATCAGCGAAGAAGATTTCCCAGCGGGAGAACTCGACGACATCGTTGGGGCCGGAAGATGGGGCCAGGAGGGCCTGTGCGAGTGTCTTGGGGAGCGAACCGCCAGAGACAGCAACCTTGAAAGCACCGTGTCGAGCGATACCGGCAGCTTGGCTCTGAATAATGTACGAGCGCAGGGCCGGGGCGAGGGCGTCGACGTTGCGAAAGGCGAAAAGGTTGGGCTGTGTTTTGCCCATCGTGACGTTGTGGTTGTGGTGGTAATGCGAATTTTGAAGCTTGCAGTGAGGTTATGACGATGTATGGGGAGATGGAAAGTGACGAGACGAGGGAAAAAAAGAGATAAGTAAGGATGAGTGGTTTTTTCGTGGAGCTGCGATACGGGTGTGAGAAGCAGGATAAGTCGGTCAAGGGTATAGAAGAGACAATCAGTCAAGAGATAAATTGTCAGGATCTGGTTTGGGTTTGGGCTTGGGCGTTGTGGGATAATTTGATAAAATGTTACTGTAGCGCTAAAGTAGAACCTGGGAGGCGGGGTTCGTTCCATGGAAGGTACGGCGTTATTGGGTACTTACTTCGTCATCGCAGTTAGAGTGGATTGAATGGAGACGGGAAAGTGCCTCCCTACGGGTACCGAGTAACAGAGAACAAGACAAAGCCTTTGGGCGGAAAGTACGGGGTGGGGAGGGATAAGAAAGCGGGCTCACGATAGCTTCTCGGGTACCTCAAGTTTCGCCTTGATGATGAGATGAGGCAAATAGGTAGCCTTAACTTAGCACCTAGGTAGGTACCTATGTTTGTCTCAGGTACAGCAAATGATCGCTATGATAAGTAGCAGTGACGTGCCAGACTGTACAGTAGCCTGTCTTTTGACTTTTCCGGCTCCGGGCTTTCTCTGTTGTGTTTGGTCGACTTTCTTTTGCCATGTTTCTAGATAATGCAAGTCTTTTTAGCCGCGTGCTGTTGCGTTTTGATAAAAGCTTATCGGATTCCCGTTTTATTCCAGGGCAGTTACCGGTTGACAGATCACTTAGTACTGTAGCGATAGGAGTTTGGCCGTTTGATATGTAAAAGCCAGCAGCATTTGTAACGGTGTTACCAAATATTACCAACTTGAGATGGACGTAGAGACTAACTAGGTACTTATTGATCCCAAAGAAGAGATCTTGAGGCATGCCAGATCGAGATACAGCGGGCTGACATATGGTTTAGGTTGCTGACGTGCTGTTGAGCCCTACATATTTAACCCTGGTCAAAGGAGCAGGTCAAGGTAACATCACCATTACCGAGTGGTGACACAGCACGACGCCTACAGTACTGTAGGGTCTATCTCGCCATCGCTTCAGCTTTTGTCTAATACTTGATGTTCCAGTGGTCTGGCATTGCGTCCTCAAGCGTTCATTCTAATGTTACGACTAATAACAGTCATTGGCGTAATTCCGTTCGCGCCTCGGATAGTTTGACGGTAAAGAACAAGGTGAGGCATAATATATATATCCATTTTCGATGAACAACTCCTAACAAAATGAGAACAATGTTCATTTTCATGAGAGTATAAACTTAAAATCCACGAATTACGCAAAAAGCATGTGCTTGCCCGGCTTGGCGGAGAGTTTACTGGCAGTGAGCTATGACGTAGTCAGACCTGGTAGAGGGCAGGCGGGTTTAAGTGCGCCGCTAGCCGTTCTTGCAACCTTTGCGGTTTGTAGGTAGCTTTGGATTGTCTTGGCCGGAAAGAAACGAGGTTGGGAATAACTATCAGAGTGTAGGGCTCAGGTATTGCTCGGTCTCGATGCTTAGCTCTACGGAGGAAATTGAAGCAAAGCATAGTAAGAGTACTATCTCTACCTAATTATTGATAAAATGTAAAAGATTATCTCTGACAGTCTTCAACAAATCAAGTACCTAGGTACGTATGTTCCAGACTTTTCTAGGGCAGATGCCGGTTGAACCCTTAAATCCTTGAACCCTGTCTCTACTGCCCCTCCAACGGCCGACCCCTCCAAACGTATTAACCCCTCTATTATCAAATACAAGGGTCATGTTTCTCATTAATGCTCTAATATTGAACGAGCGAAAACGTATGAATCTCAGTTTTGCTCTTCTGTTGGGGAAATAAATCAAGTGTAAAGTTTGAACATGATACAATTTCATTTCCAATGACAAGTCATAGCCAATGGACTGCCCGAAAAGATGTCCCAACTCGTGGACTTTAGAACAAGACATGTAGGCCTGATCCATGGCGTCCAGGGAGTATTTCCGCCCCTTTTCCAGTAGAACAAGCAGCCATACTTTTCCTATAAGTGAATCTCATATGTATTTTTTATAATGTGCTTATTCAGCACGTCCAGTGATTGGGTTTTTAGATGCTTTACCGGCCATGTGGAAATATATCCTACGCAACTCTTTAATTGCTGGTAACTATCCGTATCAAGACAGTAATTTTATGGATTCATACGGCACAAGTCAATTCTCCTATTCCTTGGGCAATCGATTGTCATTTGCCCACCGTGATAGTCACTTGACTGCGCATTAGAAACAGCATCCTCATAGCGCATAAGCAGGTAGCGGAGTGGGACTACACCAGGTCATGGCTAAGGCAGAGTCGGTGTACTTATCGTAATGGAAATTGATGCCGCATGATTCACACTATCTGCATTTGTGCAAGTCAATTTTGAAAGCACCAATATTGTCACCACGATGCTGCTGTAAGTGTGGTCATCGACTGGAGCATCCGGTGCACCCATCAAGCAAACTTCTTATAAGTGGGTATGATTGGCTGTTTCGCAGTCCTTTACTGTTAGATACTACCGGCCCGATCCAACAAGAATCAGAGGAACGTTATCCGAAGTCAGTCGTCGAACCTCATGGCAAGACCACTGCAGGGTCATGATCGTAAGATTGAGCTGCAAGAGCCCCTATCCCTATAACAAAACTCCCCTGCTAATTCGCTTATACGGCATTTGACACCTGCAGTTGGCGATCGAATGAAATGGCGTGGAGGGAACCGGAAACCTCTGGTAGTTCCCACAAGTGGGACGTTTATTTTTTCCCTTTTTTGGAGGGGCAGAAGGGTAGGGAGAGAGGGGAAATAGAGGGGTTGAAGAAAAAAAAAGGCTTTTACGTATTGTACCTAGAATGGATGGACCCTGGCGATCAAATCATCAACCAACTTCCAGATTCCTTCCTCTGCTAGCTTCTGAGTGGTGATCGCACTTGACACTTGACACACCGCACACTCTTTGATCTCATGTGCCCGGAACCTTCGCTCCGACGGCCAACAGCAAGAGCGACTCCAACCTGGACCTCGCTAAGCCCCGTTTCTTCAGGATAGGTACTTCCTCCTTCTTTGGGCCAATTGTACACCAGGGCATAATTGATTCCCTGTTTTCCCTCTTCTTCGCTAGGAACATCAAGATTTCAACGTCTTTACGAGAATCCCTGGCGACCTACGCAGGGAACAACAAGCCTGTCACTACAGAACAGGACTAACATCAAGCCTCTTCTGTCAAGTAGCGAATCGCTGCGTCTCACTCCTAGGTATCCTTGGCTTTCCGACCCTTGTCTGGCAACTCGACGATAGCTGTCGTTACTTCTAGACCACCCGGTCTTTTCAAGCCACTCATTATTGATACAACTGTCGCCGCTATATATATTCAGCCAATACCCGAACCGACCCTTTTTGTTCTATAGGGCTCCCCCACCAAGACTTGGTCTAGATCCATTGGACCGGCTTTTTTCTCCTTCATATTTCCCACTCACAACCCACAGTTGTCCATGTCAACTTACACAACCAGCCACAATCATTGATCTTCAATTCAAATACGCCCAAACACCTGTATCTCGATATGGACCCGACAGCTCGGAACGAACAGCTGTTGGACAGGCGATCACAGCTCACCGAAGGACTCTTCAGCCTGCCCTATGACTTGATACTTTACCTTGACCGTGCCGTTATCCACTCGGATCTAGCGTACCCGGACCTCGCGGCTGGTGATGCTTATCGCGCACTTTTGCTTTCTGATGAGGTTCTCAACGAGGGTTTTGAGTATCACGAACAGGCCCTGGAGTCCCTGCAGATGCACACGGCAGTTCCTCTTCCAGATGTTCTCGCCCATGGCAACCTACCCCAGGATGACCTCCAACCCGGCGAAGTTGGCTCGGAGATAGAGGACGAGTCGGTTAAGCGTTTAGCCATACTGGCTCAGGTTCGTGCGTATCAAGTTCTGTCACTGAACCTCTTGCTCTGCGGATCACTACAGAGTGCTGCCAGCTTCTGCCAACGTGGTCTTCAGCTTTCACCAACGAACCAAGAACTTCTCGATACCAAGAGCAACATTGTAACTGTTGCCCGCCGAAGACTTCGCCGCGATGATATCGATATCGATTACCCTAACCTTCCCGAGCAAGGTCTTGTCCGTCGCGAGGTCTATCCCTGGAATGACCATGAACCTGATCGATTCGCTCCAGAATCATTGGCGGAGCTTAACGAGCACCTGAGTGTTATGGCACCTAAATGTGCAGTCGAAGTTGCTACTCTACCTGTTTTATTAGAAGGGGCTAGTAGCACTGATGACTACGAAATCATTCCCACGTGCAAGCAGCTAGGCGTATTTGCTAAAGAGGATATCGCTGCTGGTGAGGTCGTACTTAGGGAATACTCACTCCTTACCGCCAATAACCGCTTAAAGGACTCGATCTGCGATGCTTGTAGTTCCGAGTTACCTCCCCTAGGCAGTGAGAATGAGCCTGTCAGCTGTCCAGAATGCTACGACACTGTGTTCTGTACCCAATACTGTTTGGAGCAGGCCATGGAGCGATATCACCCGGCAGTTTGTGATAAAGACGTCGATGCAATCGCTAAAGACCCTGACGCATTTGAGGCCGATCACACGCTCTATCTCCTGCTCCTCTCCCGTATCCTAGCCATAGCGGCACATGAGGAGGTGAACCCTCTAGATGTTCGGGAGGTCAAGTATATCTGGGGTGACTTTGTTCCTACTCGAACCAACGATATCAACGCCTCGCCAAACGCTGGACCACCTCCTGAGTGGACTCTACCCTTCTCCTTTAAATACAACATCGAAACGCCACTCCACATTCTAGAGAAAATGGATATAGACATCTACGACACACTCGCGAGATGCGATCTCTGGGTGCTCAACACATTATACGCCAAATTTCGCGGTACCGCATCTGCTCGTAAAAGTCTTCGAGACGGCCGCCCTGATGTTGCCGCTGTGCATCCCTATTGGTGTCTGGCAAACCACGACTGCGATCCCAACGTCACATGGGAATGGGGTGGCCGTATGGTCCTTGAAGCCAGAAAAGAGCGAGTTGTGGGTGGTCGACCAGGGGGCATCAAAAAAGGCGAAGAGATTCTTAATCACTACTGCGATGTCGACCTCCCCGTGCAGCAACGACGAGAGTGGGCGAGGGGAAGTTTGGGCGGTTGGTGTATGTGCAAGCGATGTCGCGATGAGGCTGCAGCGGGAGAGACAGAGCAGGCTTAACGAGATTTTATGTTGATTAGGTATATATAGAGCGGCGAGTGGGTTCGTTTGCGCCCTTCAAGGATGGGTTTAGACAAAATGGGCGGACTTGGTTGTAGCGAATACGGGCATATTGGGTGCTACTCCTGCAAGCAGGATATGGAGTACGGATATGTAGTTGGATGTTACTGTTTTTGGGCCTCCAGATATCATATAATAACGAGGATAGAACAAATAAACGGAGTTCTAATGTTGGGGTCGTCAAAGGATGCAGCAAAAAGGTGAAGAAGTATCCTAGGTCCCAAATGGCATGATGTTGGAATTAAATTCAATGAGTAAAATATAATAATAATAGAGTATTACATCTCTCGGCTGATTCCATGCAGGTCAGCTGAAATGTTGTCGATGGTCAAAAGTCTCAGTATAATTGTGAGTAACAATCATATTCACTTCACTTCTTTGCGAGGCTATCACAGTTGATCAAACATAGGCAGCTCTTGAGCTCACAATTACTTCACTTCTCACCACGTCTTTTCATAAAAGCTTGCTTCTATTTGTATGTAAGAATCTTACCTCGGCTGCTCAGGCAACGGTCGAGGTCCTCCTACAATCTGTCTTCGGCCAGCCCCAATACCAACTGATCCTTTGTTCTGGCTATCTCCGCCAGTGTAACCAGCCCATTGTCCAACGTCCCATCGACCACCAATGCCGCCGCCGATGCCCTCTACGCCTTCATTCGAGCGCACCGCAGCAGCAGTCTCCTTCTGTGCATCTTCCCACTCACGTTGTCGTTGCCGCTCCATCTCCATCTCACGTTCCAGGAGTGACTTGGAAGCCCAGCCACCAGCCTTGGTCTTACTTTGGCTCTGTGAGCGACGCTGGTCCTCAGCATCGCGCTCAGCTGTAGCGCCGAGCTCACGGGAGTAAGTAGCCTGGGCCGGCGGTGGCGAAGGAGCGGGGTTGCTTGACAGGAAGCGATCAGTACGGCTTGGTACGGCAGGCGAAGGCTTCGGCGAGTATGTAGCAGGATCTGGCAGAGGTCGACTGCTCAGGTTTGGTGACTTAACCTGAGGGAGGGCCGCGGGGTCAGGTAGGGGACGAGGTGATCTTGAAGGTAGCGTAGGGGCATTGTTTGCCTGCAGTGGTTCCCTGTTAAAGGGGGACCGAGTACGGAGAACCTCTCGTTCGTCCTTCGACCAAGAATCGGAGCGTGATGGACTGGACACCAGCTTGGGTTTGGGCTTAGGCAAAGGCTTGACCTCAGTAGTTCCGTGACGTTGAGCTCTCTCTTGGCGCTCTCGCTCATACTCGGCTTCACGCTGTCGAGCGAGCTCCAACTCTTGCTCCAGCTGCTTGACGCGGTTCTTATAGTCGTCTTCCGAAGCGCCATCCTGTTGCGATGCTCCTTGATCGGCTCTGTACTGACTCAGGAACTGCCCAGTCAGTTTGGAATCACCACGACCCTTCAGAGACTTTCGCTCCTCGGCCAGTCTGGCTTCGGCTGCTTCTTCTTCCTTGCGTCTTTGCTCCTCTGTCAGTTTCCATTGTCTCTCCTCTTCCTCCCATCGGCGCTTTTCTTCTTCGGCCTCTTGCCGCTCTTGTTCTCGTAACTGCTCCGACTCCTCTTCCCATCGGCGCTCCTCTTCAATTCGCGCGTATTCCTCTTCCTGGGCTTGCCGTCTCTCTCCGTCCTCGGCTTCTCGGCGAGCACGCTCTTCCTCATCTTTTCGGCGGCGCTCCTTGTCAGCAAGGCTTGGCACGCGGGGACCGGCATTGGTGATTTGCCGCCTTCCACCAAACGATATACCAAGATTGCCCTGGCTGGCACCTCCCAGATAACCGTACTGAGCAATATTCCAGGCTGGTGCAGTCGTACCTTCATGCTCCTTCTTGCTCCAGCTGCTAACGGCGCTGGGAGATTCAGGTCCATTTCTGGGACTCTTGGTAGGGCTCCATCTTCCTGAGCCGGAATCGCCAGTTCGGTGGGGCATGGCGGCAGATCGCCCAAAGGCGGGCGACTTGTTACTAGTGACAGATGCCCCGCGATCGCGTGTTCCCGTAGGTGTCCTTGTGCCTGTTCCTTGCGGCGTCACGGTTTCAGGTCGGTTCTTGGGTCCAATTGATGTGGGAAAGTTCCGCGGATTAGCAGTATGAGCCGCTCTGCTGAATGCGCCGATACATTGTAGAACTTGTGTTGGGTCCTTTTGCTCAAACAAATCGACGGTTAGGAACGTATCGTGCTGCTGGAGGTTCAGAGGCGGAGACTGGCAGGCGCGCAAAAATAGCGAGATGTTTTCCATTTGTACGAAAGGCATAGATGACTTCTTGAACCGAACTCCGGGAGGGGGCAGAGCGAGATTGGCAAGTCTAAGAGTGGTGTAAGCCCAGTATCCATATCCATGACTGCCCAAGCAAGGGAAGAGACGACTTACCTGCAAAGAGCAACTCCATCTTTGAGTCCTTCGAGGAGATCTGGTGACGGGAGGTTCTCCCCTAGAATATCTTCAATCCATGTACGAGCCTCGTTTGCAGCGGCAGGTGTGTATTTCTCTAGGCGCATTTTGCGCAAGTCTTTGTCGAGTGACGAAACGGACGCCATGATGACGATTTCGCAGTCGGATTATCAGGAAGAAGTAGCTCAATCACTTTGAGGGATAGGAAAACTAGATGTATATCTTGGCTGGCACGAGTTGAGAGTTGACGTTGCAAGGTATTGGATCTGTAAACACCGCGCGGTATTGTCGCAAGCTTCAAGATTAGGTAAAAGAGGGGTGGGGTATCAAGTCGCAATTAAACAAATGAAGCTATCTCCGTGAGTATTCCTCAAGAAATCAACTTGCAGGTAACGAGTTTTGTTTTAGGAGATTAGGAAGAAAAGAACAGAAGAGTCCCGGGTATCCGAAGGTGAAAGTGACGGAGGATATCCAGGGAATTAGTAGGCGCCTTAGTATGGCAGTAGGCAAGATTGGGCGGCACGCACCCAATGCCAATACCGCCCTTCTCTAAGAAATGACGTGGATTGGGTAGAGGTGGCTGGGTAGGCAGGTCAGAAAACAAAAGGAAACCCAGAATCCTGTGAAGGCGGGTGTCATAAATAATTGGTCAGAGTCACATACCTCAAGTAACCCTAAGCTACTTAGTATTTTTGTCTTTCTATGAGGAATCCCTATTATTTTCTCACCCATCTGCTGGGTGCGGAAACGGAAGCGGGCACGGTGGCTGGTGCATCATGACGTGGCTGAATATTTGTCATGGATTCAAGACTTCACCAAACCAATTCGCCGTTTGCGCCCCCTCCGTACTCTCTTGGTCGCATTCATACTCACAACTTGAAACAAAAAAGCGCAATGGCCACAAATCAGATTGGCCCTATTGCGCAGGCCTGGTACAAGTGGAAGGCCCTCCGCTTACCGTGGCGCAAACGGTTCCTCGTGGGTTCGTTGATATCTATCTCCCTGTCTAGCTCTGTTCACCCACTTACACACACCACCAGGTTTCGATCTCCAGGGCAACACCTACTGGGAGTTTCGACTTACAAGAGGCGCCGAAAGCAACGAGCGCTGGCGGAGGATTGTCAAATATCCTCGCTCAGCACACTATTCCTCCGTAAAGGTTAGCCCGCAATGGCATCAATGGTTACGGCACACCCGCGAGGAGCCTCCGAGCGTTGATGAGCAGCGGGGCGATATCATGCGCCGGGTGAGGATGGAGCAGCTCGCTGCTGAGGCAGATGCACGATGGGAGGCCAAGCCGAAAATGATGGACGCACCACAGGCTGCACCAGCACCATTGTTGTCTTCGGTCAAGGCTAGCCCGCTACAACATGATGCTGGCAAGGGCGAGCAGGCTGATTCAACTGCAAAGAAGGTTGAGGAGAAGGTTGAAAAACAAGATGATCCTTGGGCAAAGGCCAAGGCGAAGGGGCCAGGCGAGACATGGCAACCTGCTGCTTGGAGCCCAACGGCAACAAAGAAGCGTTAAAGCCGGCATGACGTCGACCAAGTCCACCAGCTTGCTCTGCCAAGCCAAGGACTATCATCAATTGTAACAACATTGTACTAGAACATTAACAGAAGTTACGAACCAAACCTCATGGAGACATGTTGGGTATCATTATTCATTATGGTTATGTGTAGCGGTAGTCTAGAATTTGTTCAATATGGAACAACAAAACTCCCCCAACCTATTGCCGTTTTCATGACTCCATTTCCTGTGTAGCTTTTAAAACTTCCAACAAAACCCGAATTCTTTCTGCTGAATTGGTAAGGATGTCTTGCGCAAGAACATCAGTTTCGTCGCTTTTCATCTTGCCAGTACGCCGTTTCTTTGCTTTTGTTTCCCGCGCCATGATACCCTTCTCAACAGCTGCTTCCAATTTCTCAGAATAAACCATCAAGCCGCAAGCCCATAGAAGTTGTATAGCATCCTCGACAACAAGGGATAATTTCGCGTTATCTTCCAGCGCCACCGTATTTGCTGGGTGAGGGGTAAAGCATTGCTCTAACATAGGTAAGGTTAAACACCCCTGGGCATCACCTTCTGGGTCAACCTTGGAAGGGTTTTTGTAAGAATTTGGTAATAAGAGGTCGAATAGTTCTTTAGTAATGGTGATATGCGCCTCTGATAAAAGGACATTTGGTCGCTGACATGCAAAAAGAGAGAACATAGGAAGCGGGAGAAGTTTGAGGGAGGCGGTATACTCTTCATACAAACGATGAAGCTCGATGGGTTTTCGGAGTGACCACGTTACCGCAGAAAGTAGTTTGAAGAGACGAAGTCGTATGTTGACAGACTCTACTAGCCCTGGCGCGTGTGCTCCAGCTGTTCCAAGTTTCCGTGTGTCCTTGGGCTTTTGAGGTGTTGGTGGTTCAGAGACTCCTGATGACATGGACTCCTCGTCGTAGTAATCGCCAAATTTGTCGTTTTCCAGGTCGAGCACTTGCTCCCGCTTTCGTTTCTTAGACTGCTTACGGGGTCCTCTGGGCTCCTTGTCGAACACTTCTCGGTAAGCCGATGATGATATTTCGCTTCCGTCTGCAAATAGAGCCTTCATAAATCCTTTAGCTCCATTCTGCCGTCCATTTTGTTGATCCATATACATGACAATGATGGAGTCATTGCGTGCTGTACGGGGTAGTTCGCTCTCTGGGCCATTTGCTTGTTGTGCTTCTTTGTCACGGCGCTCACGTTCCGTCCAGTCGGCTTCCAAGACATCCAACATCAAATCTAACCAAACTTTCCAATAACGCCATCGCTTCGGGTATAAGACGCTGCAGTTGAAGGCCCAACCTAGAGTAGACCAAAAGTCTTGTCCACGGTTCCATATGCTGCCTTCGTTGGCGAGTTGACCTCGAAGTCGCTCGTCGTCGCCGCTTGAGTCCACATCGGACATGTCGCTATCATTTCCCTGTGCATTTTGGTCCCATCGGCGTCCCCAGCGTGGCGCGGAACTGAATTGGAAGGCTGTTCTGAAGTCGGCATTGATGGGACCGACGATGGTGAGTAGGTTGCGTAGATAATCGAGGGCCTGCGAGGAAACATCGAGACGGTCTTTCTTCTCTGCGCGTGTGGTGTGGAGTGGATGTATTATAAGAGTATTTAATAAGGCGAGATGACTTGCAGGAGGAATGGGAACTGGTTTCTTTGTTGGTATACGTCTGGATGCGCCAGAACCGGCAATACTGTTGAGGAGACTAATCGCGGAGCTGTCTATAGGGGTATTAGATAAAGTTCCATTATCAAGAATAGGCGCGCAGAAACATACAGAGTTGTTCTTCAAGAAAAATCTGGCAATGTGCCTTCAAGTCGCGGGGCAGCTGTCGCGCATCGCGATAGGGACAAGGGTTCTCATGTACGGGGCTGCTGGCCGCTGTGGACTTGGCATCATGCGCCGTTACAAAAGAAGCCGGCGACGAGAGACAGGAAGAGGACGACGCCGTTGCCATTGCGTGTTTGAGGGCCGATACATGTGTTGAGGTTGAGGTTTAAGTAGATAGCGGGTAATCGAGTGGGAAGCTTCAGGGTGGAGGGCTAGGTTAAAGAGTCAAAGAGGCAGGATGGATGGAACCAATTTACGCGGTTTGAACACACGAAGCGCGCGTCTATCAAGAACCGCGTGCACTATCAGTGCTTGCTGCTTGCTGTTGGGTTGGGGCAGCTTGGGGGTTGTGGTACCTGAGCTTCAGCAGCCACAGCCTAAACCTAAAATCTAATCGCACTGGGTAGAATAAGTGACGACATCATCTGAACGTAGCCACTTGCACAAATGATCTTTCTACGTAACACTTGATAGGTAGTCCACGGAGTAGGTACAGTAGGTAGGTGTACAAAAGTTCTTCTTTTATCTTATATGATTCTATATAATCTCTTAATAACAGTATATAAAATATTTATATTTAAATATAATTTATATCTATATTATTATTTATAAGATAGTTAGCTTGTTGTTAGAACTTTTGCACGGAACTGTACATCTGAGTGAGATATGACGGAAAGCCCAAACTGCAAAAAGTAGACCTCTATTCTAACGAGTAGAGAGAAAAAGAAAGCTGACAAGACTGGGATTCGAACCCAGGCCCCTTCCGAGACTGCGAATCGTTACTAGTTCGAATCGAACCTGAACACAGCGCCTTAGACCGCTCGGCCATCTTGCCTTGGTTGCTTGTTGAATTACCAGTGGCTGATGTGTAACTTCAACCCCCGTTGAGTACGCTCAGCAATACAACCTCTTCTCTTGCAACTAGGCGATCCAGTCTATGGTACACAACTGCTGCAAAGTCATAGGTCATCGTAAGCATAGTATTCGCAGTTCAAGCTTATCTCTATTATTACTTAGGCCTCTCATCTGAACCTAAAGAGTGAGAAAGTCACGGAGTAGAGGTATTATTTAATGGCTGTGCAAAATAGATACATGTCTCCAGATACAATATGTTGCTATTATTAACATCTGCTATGTGGTGCTATTTAATATCGTAAGCATTGATTTATGCAGATGTTAGGTTTTATAGCAATAGAGTGGTTCTCCATTCCTGTTATGCCTCTTCTTATATGGTGATAGGTAATATTGGTCAACACTGGTGCTCATAGACCAACACGGAGTAGGAAAATCATAGTGGCATATTCTTTTTTCTTTTAAGATAAATCTAATTCTCTACTGGTATAACAAATCTTATAGTTTCGACTGTTTGTTCCCAGTTATGAGATTTAAGACCAACTTGAACTCGCGACAGTGCCTGTCAGTGTCAGGAGACCATGAGCAATACTTATTACATGGCAGTCATGGCAGTCCAGGAGAGCCTGGCATAAATACGCACTTAGGAGAGCACTGCTGCCTAACCTCAGTTTCTCCCCTGGATAGAGTTTCGATTCTCAGTGCATGAACCTTGCGCATACATCAACTTGAGGGGATATTCACACGCCAAAACTTTACTAAAACTCAACATTATGATTTATAAAAGGAATCAGGTACACCTCTCAGAGCCTTCATAATTCTTTCACTTTGTTCGAACTGTTCTCTTGACATCTGCGCAAGCGTGCTCTGACAAGATGGTCGGTTACTCCCAAGGCCAAGTTGGCCTCTCAAGCACATCAAGATATCTCGAAAAGGCATTTAGCAACTCGGATGATTATACTCAAGAGGGCCCTACTTTCATCATAATAAAATTGCCCGACTTTTTCGTGAGTATCCTGAAGTGGTTGCGTCCTCAAGCAATACACACCATTACCCCTTCGAGCTACACACCTGCACCTCTGCTCTTACCAGCACCTGAAGAGATCCCAGATCCTACTCCCGAAGAAGTTCAAGACTCTTCAAATCCTCTTGCGTCAATAGACGACTCGCTGTATGGTGAGATTACCACTGCTACACCCGCCAAACCATATAAACGATCCAAGCAAGAAAAGAGGGCCATACGAGAGGTAGCGAAGAAGGTATCGAAAAAGGAGAAACGTGCCGAAAAAGAAAGACTTCGAAAGTTGGCCGCCAAGACGCGTAAGCCAAGCAAGAAAAAGAAGAAAAGAGCAAAAACAGATAGGAGAGCAAAGGCCCAAATCACTGCAGCACCTCTGCCTCGCGATATGGACATGAAGCCATTTCCAGGAAGGGTGTTCCAGATGCCGAGATTTCAGAGCATACATTTTTCTCGACAGCTTTGCGAATGCAACGACACCGATATACTCACCCTATGGACTGATGGCTCACTATCCGGCGATGGCAAACTCGCTGGGGCTGCGATTGCATATAGAGATATGTCTGTTGAGGACAAATCCCGTGGGCGAGAATGGAAGGACACGGCTTGGAAGGTTGAGGGGCACGGCCGGCATATTGGCTACATTGAACTCTCTGCTATTGCTGGAGCTCTCGATCTCGCCATCACTAAAGTCTCGCAGCAAACGACAGACTCTATACGCTCAGTCTTCATATGCACGGATTCAATGGAAGCCATCGGGAGATGTCAGAACATCAGCCGTATCCAGCTGCCTCTTCTAGACTCGCTAGTCCACGCACGAGCACAAGAGCTGGTCGCTTTGGGAGTCAGCCTATCTATCGTCTGGAGCCCGGGGCATAGTAGCATCGAGGGTAACTCTCGTGCTCATATCGCCGCTGGGGCTGTGACAAAATCTCGTCGACCAGATGAGAAACCTGAAAAGGTTTTGGCTCCTCCTGTTGTAAGCAACAACATTAGGAGCTTCACTATCTGCCGCATGCCATAGACATGGCGAATAACAAATGGTTCTGAGAAATGGGATATCTGGTTGTTTGTTGATGCAGATACACATTTTGCGGGCACACTACTCTCGGGAAAACACTATCTGGGTAGTGAAAAGGGCATAGTATGCAAGAAGAGCCGCACATATATAATTGATTGTAATATTACTTAAAGTATGTCCGTTGTTATCATAATGTTGTGATGTAGTCCGGCCTCCATCTTTGTCCCAAGTATCGTTATGTCAAATTCTGGTATCGTCCAGTTACAAGTCAAACAACGCCATTTTTCAACCCGAGAATAATTTTAAAACCAGCAGCCTGAGCCTCAAACATTCACTTCAGCAGCCGATTTCTTGTTCTTCTCCTCAAGTGCCCCCTGGTGCAACTCATGCTCAGTTTCAAACTTGCGGTCTAAGCTCTTTGCCTTGACACCAACAAGTGACACCACAAGTGCAACACAAGCCAGCAGAGTCATGACTAGCCAAACAGTTCGCAGACCTTTGATGTATCCATCGATTATTGTGTCTTTCATGAGCTGCATGCTAGCAGGAGACTTCTTGATGACCTGAACCAGCGCTGATGCATCTTTGGCCCATTCATCAGCCTTGGAAGCGAATACTGGGCTCTTCTCAATTTGCTTGCGGAACTGATTCTGGAAAGTAACACCTCCAATGGCAACACCAATACCTTGGCCGAGAGATCGGCAGAATGCATATAGACTGGCTGCAAAAGGTAGGTCGGAATTGGAAGCAGCAGCTTGTGCAGCAAACGCTTGGGCTGAGTAGAGGATACCCAGTCCGAGACCTCCAGTGAGGTAGATAAGTACCCATCTGAAGGTTTCCGTGTCTCTCTCAAGGAGCATCATCAAACCCATGCCCAAAGGTACAAGAACCCATCCGGCCCAGATGAAGGGTCTATATGCGCCCGTCTTGGCAATCAAGAGTCCAACCACGACAGCCGCGGGTGCTACTGTACCGGTGAATGGCAGGACAGCAACACCTGCAGTAATAGGCGAAGAACCTCTAATTTCATGATAAAGAGGGACGTAGTATACAAGACACCAGACGATTGTACCATGGATGATGGTAGCAAAGTATGCAGAGAGAGCTGTTAGGGAGGTGAAGAGGCTGGGCGGTAGAAGAGGATCACATCGGGAGTATTTCCTGCAGAATTTGATGTGAAACCCAAAGGCAACGAGGCCGAGAATACCAAAAATGAGTGGGACAACAGTTCGTGGATTGCTCCAGTCATACATAATGCCACCTACAATTGTTTGTTAGCAACACTCTGAAA
Source organism: Fusarium sp. PT (assembly GCA_021020635.1). Classification (NCBI taxonomy): domain Eukaryota; kingdom Fungi; phylum Ascomycota; class Sordariomycetes; order Hypocreales; family Nectriaceae; genus Fusarium; species Fusarium sp. PT. The sequence goes on along the minus strand of JAHMRZ010000003.1, from coordinate 2,415,236 downwards.
GGCGATAGATCGAAATCTGTACTTACCCCAGCTCAGAGGAATCAGGAAACTTGTTAAAGAGCCAACAAAGATGATAGTTCCAATCCAGTCAAACTCCTTGATCTTTGTATTGACCGACGCATCCTCCTTTCGCTTGATACGCATGGTGATAGGGATGGCGATGAAAGCGACAGCACAGAAAGGCAAGTTGATCCAGAACAACCAAGGCCATGAAACCTCAACAAGGGCACCACCAATCAAAGGTCCAAGGATACTGCCGATTGCCCAGTTGAGGGAGATGAGGCCGAACCATTTGCCTCGCTCTCTTAGACTCACGAGATCCGTAGCGATAACATATGTCAAAGCGAGGATACCACCAGAGCCAAGACCTTGAAGTGTTCGACCTCCGAGTAGTATAGCGACGTTCTTTGCGAGGGCAGCCATGATGCTACCACCGGCAAATATAGTTACGGAAGCGAGTAGGGCAGGTCGACGGCCAAAGATATGGGATAGAGAAGCGACAGGAGGTTGAACGACGGTCGAGGCGAGGAGGAAGCTGGTGCCGCACCAGAAGGCTTCGATGGCTGATGCTCCGATATCTTCTGCAATGGTCTATAAATATTTTTGTTAATAAGATGTTAGTGACGGGTAGTGTCGTATGTTTCAAACTGACCGGTAATGCAACGCAGATGATGGTCGAGTCAAGAGCAATGATAAAAGTGACAAGACATAGCGTGCCAAAGGCACCATAGAAGCGCCATCCTCGAGTTGTGCTTGCGGGAATATCCTCAGTTGCCTTTATGTGAATAGATGGAGGACCAGATGAGGATGAGGGATCTAGTTGAGGGACTGGGTCATGGCGGTGAGAAGGGCCTATCTTGCTTTCATTGGCATTGATATCAACAAGGGAGTGGACATCAACTCTGTGGTCAGCCATGATGGAGATCCAAAGATATAGCGACTGCTAGACTCTGATCAGGATACCAGGAGATGCGACAGAATGATAATTGGACCTCACTATTCAAATCTCAATACAGGACACAATCCAGCTTATAAGAACACCAAAGAACAAGCGGGAGCTATTTTACTTTTGCTTCCTTCGGTCTCGCCATATTCATCAGCCAGCCCCAAGCAGCTCATAGCTCCCCGACTAGATATGCATGAACAGCAAACAGCTTATCCCCTAGGCCATTCAGAAACTCTCATTTCGGGACCGACGAAGACAAGGACCACATCTTACTTTCTTGAGAATGCCCTAGCGATTTAGGGAGGGTCCAACGGCCTCTCCTCCTCCTATCTCAGCTCAGTCCAGTGCTGGAACTAGTGAATCCTAGCACAGATTATAGCCTAGAGTTACTATCACTTATCGACTGAGCCTCATCGGGTGCATCAGCCATGTTTGCGACCGCCTCTTTGCCCTATCAACGCCGTCCCGCCGCTAAACAGGGGCTATTGGAAGAAGCAAGACTTAGGTAACCGATCGATAATGGTGTGGCATGGATTAGATTATATGTGCTATTTACTGTGGAAGAACCGACTGTATGATATCGCATTGCACAGTTGAGGCTCTATTATACACGATCTCCCCATCATGAGTCAAAAGACAGAGCAAGGTGACTCAAACACTGAAAGATGATCCCATAATCGGACCTGAAATCTCACTTAACGTATCCATCTCAACTGTCAGCCCTACGGATCAACGCCATGGTTCTATCGATCTAGACCACTTGCGATCCTAGCGCTCCCATCATCTTCGTGGGGCTCTGCAATCTCAGCTCTCGGCGAGGCCGTGATTTTGCATCTAACCCTTGCTAAAGCCCGAAAGGTAATGCACGGTGAGGATAAGATGATACGTAGATAAGCAAAACGACATCCACTTCGAAATCCAGACTATCAACAAAATATGCCTTGCGCAAGGATAAGTCTGTCGGTTTAGTTAAGTCGAGGATTTATTTCAAGCTTAATCTCCTGGCATCCATTTCATTCTATTAATGCTTATTCTAATAGGCGAAGAAAGTTCGCTGCTCTCAGTAGCTAGCCTAGGGTAGTAGGCAAGCGGGTATCTGGTTAAAGCTGAGATTCATGAATCTCTACACTTGTCTGAAAAAAGTATCACGCGTTTATATTCACGTGTATCCGTTTGCATTTAAGCAGACATCAGATCGGTCGGTTCTTGGTCTCCAAGGCCCTTCTTATATCTTCAGACAAACGCGGATACAACATGGCCCGAGTGTTATAAGTGGGAATTATCGGTGGTCATTATTGCAGGCGATCCGCTGCAAAGAAACAACACGAGCTGCTTAGTTGTCGATCATGAACTCTTTGTTGTATCTTAGTCGTTGAATTTATAATAAGCCATACAGAGATCTCAACGTAGTCAGATAGCTGATTCTTTGAATATTGCAAATTATAGATTTGCCAGCCGTCATGATGGAAGATATCGGAAAACGCTCAAAGCTTTGAGCGGCAGCGCTTAATATCGCGCAGATCCTCGATACAACCAACAATTACCAACAGCATGTGGGTGTCGTGTACGTCATTGTGAGTATGGCCTCTCTGTCCCTCCCCTTACCTTTCAAGAGCTGGGGGACTATATCGCATCTCCACTTGTCGCGTAGCTGACCTGTCGTTGCGGCTCAAATTGGGCTGTGCACCACATCGCACATAATTTGTAGCTAGTAGACGAATAGTGGTTGAGACTGTAGTCGTGTGGTTGAGACAATGTCTTGTTTCCGCCCCCTTTGGACCAATGGTTGCGGCTCACGGGCCGTACCGCTCCAACGAGAGGGATACAAGCACGATACAAGCAGAGTACTTCTTCGAAAGTTGATGTACGCGATGCTCATACCTCGGATGCAAATTTCGTTCTGCTTATCGTTAGGCGATTCAGATTTTCGGTCTCATGAGGGCGTTGGTTGGGTAACAAAAGATGGTGCTGACTCCCGTTTTGGCTTCACCGATCCGAGATTCGCAGATTGCCGGCCTCTCGAAGACACCATATTGTGACGAGAATGAGGCTGAGCCTCATGATATGCAGAACCAGCTGGCTTCGGCATTCACCGCCCTTTGTGAGGTTGGAGACTGCTTCATCTTTGGACGTAGACTATTTGCTGATCATGATAATGAAAAAGGCGTCCACAGGATGGCCTCAAAATCATTGAAGCTATGGTGGATGGTTGAATGGGTGGGTGGGTGGGTATAGAGCACATATGTCCATCAATGCTGCCAATATTCGATGTTGGGTCGAAACCTTCCATGCCCCATGCCAATTATGATGCTGCCCGACTCTCGAGGAGAATGGGAGAAAGGCTATGCATCCGAAATAACAAGAAGCTGCGAGATTGAACCAAAGCTGGTGCATCCCCACAAGGAGTTGCATTCGCTCCCAAGTGCCAGAAGTCGTAGGTAGACTGCCCAAGGCTCAGGTGATCAAGCGCAACATGACGACGGTCTGTGTGTTGAGCGAGGCATTGTCAGGGGCTTCCCAATTAACTTCAAACTCGCGAAAGACACCCAGAAGGCTGTGTCATGAAACCTCAGGGGCAGTATTCAGATACTGTCTCATCAGCACGTCGAGCAGAATTATGGTGAACTTTGAAGTACCATCGCTTGTGGCAGAAAATCAGAAGGCTCCCACTTATACGATGTCCCTACCAGGCGAGAGGCCAGGAGGCCATGGCGGGTTCCATCAATGAAGCATAATGAACCAACATCCATTTCGCGTATATCGCTCCAATATTGCCACGGAGACCTTCCAGTTATGAAGTGCTGCAAGGGGAGAGATAGCACAATTTGAATACCTAGCCAAGGCAGGCACTTCTTGGACAGAAGCGTCGAGCACGCCTTCTGTAGTTATCTGTATTATTAGTAAACTTGGAGAAGGTGATACTGTAGGCAGGTAGCCAGCCAGTGGCATCCCAGCAGACCTACCTACCTAGTCCACATAGGGCCCCATACAACTGACCTTCCGTAACTAGAAGGCATCTGCCCCAAAGACTGTAAAAGCAGCTTTTTGAAGAATAAACATAGCGTTTATTGCTATCTTCACAAGACCTTGACGAAACTCGGCAACTGGTCGTGCAGCATTCTTCCTGCCACTATTGGTGTGCTCCTTATTAAAGTTTTCAGGCATCTGAGCACTCTGGAATCAGCATGGCCCAATGAAGCCAGCTCGGTGAGATTCCGCCCGAGGAACTCCATTCTGGTTTTAACCCCCTGAATACCCTTGACGATGTGACGAACAAACTTCACCTCGAACTTGCACTTGCACTTGCATTTGCTAAAGTCGACGTGATCTGGGAGTAATTGGGAGGTGACTTGGACTGACAGGGCCAGATAGGGTGAGTATCCTGTTCAATCACTGATGCTATGTCTCATGCTACAACTTCGAAGCACGTCAAGCGACCGTTTCGCAAAACATGCTATACAGTCCTGACAGTAAGGCGATTTGCAGCTCCCAGCACTTGATAGGAACAACCGATCCCTTCAATTGAGTCACCATAAGTATGATGCTCAAAGTTGAGGCCAGCCGACGGCTGTAACACGACGACTAAACGACCTCGACGATTCGGACTTTTTTCGTTGATTATTGCCGCAGCCATATTCCGGGGTGCATCTTGGGCACGGTATTCGGCATTTGGGTATCATCGGGCATCACTGGAAAGGCGAGGAGTTAAAAGCAATAAACTCGCGCCTTGGAATTCAAAAACCGACGCTCCGTTTTGTTCTCATCATTCCGAAGATGTTTTGACAAAATTCCGAAGTTGACGGTAATCTCAGCGCGATGCTGGTACGTTTCGAATTGCCACAGAATGGCGGTCAAGATGGACAGCCCGGGGTCGCAATGGACGCTTTGCCAAATCGAAACAAACGACACCTGCGAGGCTGGGGAAAACCAATTGACGAATAGACCTGTGGCGAGTGCCAAATCACGCGGTCTTCGTCCTAGATTCTTGGGACCCCGGTAGGGGATCAGGAATGCTTTCGTCTCGTCGCGATGCACGCTGCAGCACCATTGCACTGGCCCTCTGAACCGTCAGGGATACTCGCCAACTCGCTATGTCAGCCCAATACCGTTTCTGTTGAGGGAATGACAACGATAATAATTGCGAAGAACCCCTGATGGCAAGGAAGAAGGTTCCAGCATTGTGAAGATTCGACCTCTTCCCAGCCACCCCGCTTGCTTTAGCTACGAGGCAGCATTTCTCTGCCCGCTATGGTGGCAGAGAGGACTCATGCCTACCTATCGTCGGGCCACCTTCAAACCCGAAACAAACCAACGCGCATGCGTCCATTATTTTAGCGCCAATAAGGGTCTTCGTGGCTCGTTCACTCTTGTGAGAAGTGTTAATCAATCATCAGGTGCCAGGCTGTTATCTTCACAAAGTCACGGCCAACTGGAGGTATGCAGGACCTGCGTTCCATTGTGGTTTCCGTAGAGACGAGACCTCTGACCTGCAATTCACAAAATTGCAAAACGCCAGGATCACCCCTGGTTACGATTTACAGTGTACGGCTTGGCTGCACCAGAACCGATTGAGCATACAATGGCTTTCACGATGATCCCAATGGTCGTTTGCTTTGTCAACTCCCTTCAACGTTAACGCCGCCCGATGGTGTCGAGGGCGTTTTGACAGCCCTCAGTAACTTGGACATACGACCTATGTTCCTGCCCCGTCGGCTTGTTGTCTGACCGAGAGATCCTGCATCATTTTTCTCTAGTTTCTTATATGTAAGGAACGTGCTCGCGTGTCACATCAACAGGACTTCAGCAGGAGTTGCTTTCCGGACCTTGACGAAAGATTTCAGGAGCAACAATGGGCTGGAGGGTAAGCATTGGATGGCGATGGAATTTCTGTTGAGGGTATGATCATGTTGACTAGGTATATTTATTTCTCAACCTTCGGAAGGGACTATGCTCCCAGGGTTTAATTACAAGTCGCAGCTGCAGCAAGAAGGCAATTAAAATCAGGGCGGCCTGGGTTAAGGCGCCCGCTTCACGTATGAACACATAGAACAGTCCCACTTTGGTCCGCTCCGTTGAGGCAGGTCATGGGCACTGGAAGGATACTTCGTACCTTCCCACATGTTTTCTCCTTTCTCTCTACCACCATCATTCACATCCTTCCAAACCAACTTTTGTTCCTATAATCATGCTCCAAGAAAACTACTATCTACGTTGGCACTTTTATTACTATCACTCCTATATGTTCTTGATTCTGAACGAGTGATGCTTCTATATCGAAATTATTCTTATCTCTCGTGACTTCATGTCCCACGTCGAAATCGTCGCGCGCGTCCTATTCACAATTGACATCACAAGAAGTCATATTTGAGACATATATTGATCCAAACGAATGTCCAATCAACACCTACGGCTCTATACACAGTTCACTTGATGTTGCCCCAGAGGTCGACCTCAACATCGACATCGACCCCGCCTGCTCCTCCTTGTCCCCCCTTTTCTTCATGCTGCCATCGCGTCCTATTTGTCGCCTCGCAGTAAGTTCGCCATAAGTCCTGAGAAAGCGAGCGATGTCAAAAGTAGCTTCTCGAAGCCTTGGATGAGTCCCTGGCTGAGCCACCCAAATGCGATCACAAACACCAGATAAACCGCCACCTCACCAGCAGCTGACTCGACATTCAGCGACTGAATAGCAGCTGGGGCACACGTGAACACCGCAATTATGGAGAGGAATACAGTGAAGATAACACCCCGTATACCATGTTCGTGGTAGTGATACAGACAGTTATCCCCCACTGTTTCTATGTCTGCCAGGAATGGTTTCTAGCGCGTGTCATTACCTGCCACTATATATGCAGCACAAGGGTATTTACTCACGAACACTGCTCGTCCGATGCTGTATAGAGGTACAAGGCATATGAGCTGATCCAGTCTGTCATGCTGAGAGGTCGACGCCCAGTCATTGATCGGTTCATCGAGGAAGCTGACGTTCTCGTCCTCCAGAGTACTCTTGAAGAATCCCAAGAGGTGTCTCAAGAAGACTTTGCTTGGTTGGTTGAGGGCAAGGACTCGGCTTGTTTGAAGTATGTGCTGATCTGCAACTTGATCAGTTTCTAGGTACGTCAAAAAGCACATGAGTGTTAGGCTCACCATATCCGACAGTTTCCTCTTCAAGCTTTTTGGTCAACTCTGCGATATCTTCGCCGGCCCCTGTTGCTCTTCGTAGCTCTGTGTACAGGGAGAACAAGCGATTCGCTCGGGAGCTGGTGCAGAACGCATGTATATCCATGAGGCGGGGTGCCACCATGAGCCTCACATCGCGCTGCTGCCGCCGACACATGAATATCCACCCCTTTTCTCCGTCCGATCCTGTTATGTATTAGCACCTCATAACTCTCGTACAGATGAGTACTTCATACTGTCGCCTGTTTGTTGGCTCTCTAGATCTAAGTTCAGGATCGCATGGTCAGTATGCTTTAGCGGCATCGTCATACACAGGGGGGCTATACCTGGTACATGTGGTGCCCCGTCTCTTGTTGGTAGTTCTATGGCTTGCCGGCCTGCAGAATGGCCGTCGATTGTTTCTCCCTGTCCATGGAAAAACATGGCGACAGAGTACGGTCAAAAGGTTTAGTGCGAGCCTGTTTGCGACTTGTTCGACTTACTCTCAGACCAACCTTGGTGGACTCAATTGACGAGAGCCATGGTGCCTATTTATCTCAAGGCTCGTCACACACATCATTGTACGCTGCCAACAAAACTACGCACACTTGTACCGTCCGTCGATTTGCAATGAAGCTCATCTCTGCCACTACCATCGCGACTTCGACCACCACTATGCACAATTCCCACCCCGCAAATGCGGGTGCCTCGTCGTTGATACAGGTCTATCAGCCATGAGCTCAAGATGCAGGATTGTTGGTGGTTGCAGCCGGGCTATGCCAACAAAAGCAAATCACACTGCAGCCAACGTACATAATCGGCGCTGTCAGCTGCCTGACATTGGTGCAGCTGCCCGAGATCGAGGCGGTCATAGCGATAAGTCACATCTGCAAATCTGGCGTACCAGCCTTGTAACTACAGGCTTGTTCCTTGACCCTGGCCTGACAAGAAGCCCTGCCCGATTCTGTAACGCGCAAACCACGTGGCCGTGAAGCACGACAGTTCGTACTGCGTGTACCGCGGCAGTCGCGTTTAGATTGACAGCTTGAACAAGACCAGTCCTATCTTGTAGTGGTCACTTACGAATGGGAATAATATGAATAGAATCAGTTCTGACATGTTCCTGGCATTGAAGATTTTCTATTCTTTCTATCTGAATTTGTCCACATAAATACTTTAAGCCTCTTTAAACCTGCGAAACGAAGTATTCTATACATCACGAACCACCCTTCCAATTTGAATTAATTCCCAAAGCCATATATTGCTGACCTGCCGTATTCCTCGAACGACCAATTTTGACCTGTAAAATGATGGTTAGAACAATTAGAATAGGTTGGTTCCAGCACATGCTTAGTACGGACCTCGTCTGATTCCTCGTTTTCTGCTTTTTCTTTTCTCCTCTACCTCTTCTGTACTTCTTTATAGCTCCGGTGAATTTGTTCAAAGAGCGAAGTCCACACGCCTTGACCGGAAGGCTGTGATTAATTACCCTTGTGGTCATCGTGCTCGGTTTCGTTGAGTTCAGCGGGCTCTTTGCCGTTTTTAACTGGCACGGAAGCAACTGGAGGCTTGGGGTCTTTGGGTATGGGATTGCCAGCAACTACAGCAATCAAATTCTCCTGAAGATCGCGCTCTTTAGTGAGACCCATATTGATATTGGCGTGTTGAAGAGAATGTTGACAGGTGCTGTTTGGTAGTCCGGTAAACTTGGTAGGAACTTGTTTAAGGATATAATGCTCATCTTCTTGAGCTTTTATATGAACTTGCCAGGCCAAACCCTCCAAGAGAGCCCCTAGACTAATCTCTCCACTTCACTAAGTTATCTCAAAAACTCGTATTGTGACAGAAGCAAAGTGTTGAGTAGTCCCTATGTAATATGACTTCCACGACAAGGGGCGTGAAGGACAGCGATTGGCCATACGAGTATGATACACGCTGCTGCAGACAGGAACCATGGCGTCTTAAGCGGCATGCCGGGATGAGGACTCCAGCTGCTTCTGCTATTTCAGCTAGTGAAAGACTCTGGAGTTCTGTCAATTTCCGGTGGCTTGAAGTTGCATGCTAGTGGTGGTGTGTCGTTTCAAGTCAGATATACGCAGTGGAGTAGTCGTTGATCAGTGTCCGGGAAAGCCGCCAAAGTCTTGGTGTTAGCGGGTATTGCTTCTTTTGTTGTTCATTTCAGGACGGTTGTGGAGAGACATTGGGACTGTGAAGATGTATCTTTAACAGTTTGGAGGCTTGAGTCAACTTTGACTGCGACCTCTTTGTAAGAATGTCTTGCCAAGGCCAATCCAAAGCTCAAGTGTAAGTCTTGTTAGTTCATGCATTGGTGCACATAGTATTGCTGAGACGGGATGGAGGTACCAAGTATCTGGACCGGTTTGAACTGTGAAGCTGGAAATATTGCCTGACATGGAACGAGCTCAGAATCAAGTTCCCCCGCCGCCACAATGAGCAGTTACTTCTGTTGAGAAGGTCCGTGCCAAAGCTTCTGGCTGGTGAGTAGCTGTTGTCTCCATCACGGTCAGCTTGGGAAACAAGTACCATCTTGATAGGGATCCATAGCGCATGCATTCGTCTGAAAGAGGTCATACATAGATCGATAGCCCTCAGGCTTCCGCTGGCCATATCTATGCTCCGGTCCACCCCAGCGCCCGTTATTACCGGGCGAGACAAGGTATAATCGATAGTCTGGCGTTTAGCTAGTTTTATGTTGTTGTTCAATCTCAACGATATTGTTACACAAACACTACGCGGCAGTTACCAGCACTACCGATTGGCTCATTCTATTCGTTTGAGTGATCCATACTACAACATCAGCCGCGTACCTTTCCAGTTGGTTGCGTCCGAGCGATCTGACTGACTGCAGGCACGCCGTACCTTGCATTAGGACGTACGCTTACAGTAACGAATACGGCGCCTGAGAAATCGACTGGTCATTCAGGAGAGGTGAGGCTATCTTCACTGACAACTACTCCATACTCGCCACAAGCTGCGGTTTCAGAGTTGAACTCAATTTTCTACTCATGTTATTGTTTAATTAACAATGCATGTGTTGTCGATATATGCAGCTCCTGCATTGGTTCATGTGCTTACGCCAAGTACCAAAGGTCTGGGTATTGGGACATCCATATTGCAAATGTCTTACTTCAACTTTGCGCCAGATCCAAATCACGCTTAAGTAAATATTCCGGCATAATTATTTTGTGTCTTTTTGTGTCTCCTGCACCTCATAATGCTCTCGTTTATGCATCTGATATCTGATCTGACGGTGTTAGTGAGCTTATCTTATCAACGATTCCTAATCGGTCTTAGCCCGACATTTTCTTAGAAAAGTTTCCCGTATCTAAGGCCCCGCCAAAATTTCTCTTGACTTGCACAGATCAACCATCTTTCAGATCAATCAAAATGCCCAAACCAAGAACAAGACGTGGCGTTGGCCGCGAGGAGAAGAAGCGAAAGAGACTCGAAGAGGCCGAACAGCAAGAAGTCTACGAAAACGACACCAAGCGCCAGCGCACCTTTGGAGATGACGATCATGACAACAATAATGGCTTCGACCAAGATGGTCCAGATCTTGAGCAGAACGGCATTGGCGAGAAGGAGTTCTTCGGAATGCTCGCAGACGAAGAGCAAGAATACTTCCGTCGCGCAGACGAGTTGCTAGAGCTCAACCAATTCCCCTCGACCGAAGACCGCGATGTCTTTCTCGAAAATGTCTGGAAGGAGGCCGAGGGCAAGGAGCTCAAGCTAGCCAGCAGTCAGTCATGCTCGCGACTGATGGAGCGCCTTATCCAACTTTCGAATACCGCCCAGAAGAAGCACCTCTTTGATGCCTTTGCCGGCCACTTTCTCTCTCTCGTCCAGCACCGCTTCGCCAGCCACTGTTGTGAGGCTCTCTTCTTGCGCTCGGCTGGCGTTGTGTCGCAGGAGCTATCTGGGTTTGTGCTCGACACCAAGGGTGCAAGTGTAGATGCGCAAAAGCCCGAGAGCTCCATGGAGGACCTGTTCCTTGCGACACTTGACGAGTTAGAGGGTGCCTTGTCCTACCTTATTACCGATCGATTCGCATCACACACTCTGCGCGTGCTCCTGCTCGTTCTCGCCGGTCGACCTTTGGAGGACGCATCAGTGAAGAGTCTCGTCAAGAGCAAAAAGAAGGAGAAGATTTCTGTTGCTGGATCTGCAGCCACAGACGAAGCCAACCAGGGCTTGAGAGCTGTTCCTGAATCATTTTCTATGGCAACCAAGAAGATCATCCAGGACTCAACAGCTGGGATGGATGCCACCGCTCTCCGAGTGCTGGCCAGACACCCTATTGGAAACCCCACCCTACAGCTTCTCCTTGAACTCGATCTAACACTCAACAAGAGTGAACAGAAGGCTGAGTCTGAACAGCCAACTCTACTTTTCCAGCTCTTGCCAGGTGCCCCCAAATCGCTGTACGACACCTCATCAGAAGCCTCCGAGTTTATCAACGGCATGATCTACGATCAGATTGGTTCGCGACTCATCGAAACACTCATTACACACTCCCCCGGTAAGATCTTCAAGGCCCTCAACCAAAACATCTTCCTGCCCAGAATAGAGGGCTATGTCCGAAACGACATTTCTTCCTATGCTGCCATTCGGGTGTTGAATCGCCTGAGCAAAGACGATCTCGTACAAGCTGTGGAAAAGATCACGCCCACTGTGCCTCAATTGGTCGAAAAGTCGAGAATCAACGTTCTCAGGACCTTGTTTGAGAGATGTAATGCCCGAGGCGCAAACGACGAGATCAAAAAGCTCAACAAGGGGCTCAAGGAGGGATGTGGAAAGACACCCGCCGACCTGGTTATCTTCCTATGTGGCCTGAAGGATGAAGAAAAGAAGAAGAAGGATGTGCAGCAACTCTCCAAGAATGAATACGCAATCCAGTCCCACGGAGCTCAGCTTCTCACCACACTCCTAAACATTTCGGGACCGACAAAGGGTGTTCAGGAGTCTCTTCTTGCTCTTGAGCCAGCTACTGTTGTTCGTCTTGCGACAACCTCCATGCCCACCGTTACCGTCCTTACTACCGCCTTGTCCATCTCCTCCTCCAACCCCGCCTTCCACAAGTCCATTGCAAGCGCCATCCTGCCTCATACACACGAACTCGCTGTTTCGCAATTCGGTCATAACCTCATCAACGCCATTGTCGAGGTCCCCAGCAAGGGCAAGGAGCGAAGCATTCCCTTCCATATGAAGGAGGCATTCATGGCACGCCTGGGCGAGCACGAAGCCGAGCTACGAGATAGCTGGATGGGTAGAAGTGTCTGGCGCAACTGGAAGGGTGACATGTGGAAGACACGCCGTCTGGACTGGAAGCTGTGGATGAAGGAGGTTGATGCCAACGTTCCTTCAAGCCTGCCACAGCGTGGACCAAAGGTTGCAGAGAAGAAGCCTGGTCGTAAGCCTGCTCCAGAGACTGTGGGAGAGCCTGTTTTCGAGCAGCCTGCCATTGAGGAGTTGACCATCGAGGAGCCTGTTGCTGAGCCTACAGTTGAGGACGACTCCAAGATGGATGTTGACGAGGTAGTTGCAAATGACGATGATGAGGAGAAGAAGGCAAAGAAGAAGCTCAAGAAGGAAAAGAAAGAGAAGAAGGAAAAGAAGGAGAAGAAAGACAAGGCAGACAAGAAGGATAAGGCAGACAAGAAGGATAAGAAGGAGAAGAAAGATAAAAAGGAGAAGAAGGAAAAGAAGAAGAGCAAGTCTGAAGATGCCAAGGCAGATGAGGAACCCGAGGAGTAAAATAGGCGAAGCTGAGAAAGAGAGATACAGTGGTCACAAATACCCAGAGTTGAGCCAAGATAATCATATTATTTGTATTGACTGAGTTGTAGTGCTTATAAGCCTTCTTCGTCGTTCAGACTTCTGTCGTTATATCTTTCTACCAGCGTCTACTGGTTGAGTCCATGTAGACGCTGGTCCGTACTATCTCCTTCATTGTTATTTACGTGTTTATAATATTCGCAGTGACCACTGTGGTACTATAGGAACTCATGAAATTAGGCACACCCGGTGGATCCTAGTATACATTTGGTATAAAAGTTCCTAACTATATATAGTTAGTAGGGAAATCTAAATATAACTCCTAATAACCTCCTCTCTGCTTTCCTTATAATTAGATTTCTTAATAATTAATTAATATAATAACTTCTCCTTTAGTAAGGGTATTTATTAATATTATATATATATATATTATGTTTTTTTTAGTATTTTTATCTCTTTTAATAAAGCTATATAGATATAACCGATAATTTTAATAATAATAAGTACTTTAAGTCTAGATAGACTTATTAACTTATTTATTGATTTTCCTTCTTATTAGGTAAAAAAAAAGGTATTTCTCTTATAGAAAAAGGCTCTTATTATAGCTAGGTTAGAATATAAAGTTATAATACTATTAATAATATTATAAAGTAAGGAAAATAGTATTTTTATTAGGTTAAAAGTAAGGAAAAGTATTAAAAGAAATTTAACCCTATAACTAGTTAATATTATAAATAGTAAAAAGGAAAAGCTTTTTTTTTTAGGTTAAAGATATTTATAATAATAATAAATAACTTTAAAGCTATTCTATAATAAAAGTATTATTTAAAATACTAAAAATAACTATAATACTATTTAAATCTTCTTTTTTTATAATATAATAATCTCTTAATTATTTAATTATATTTACCTTCTTTCTTGACTTTTTAAGGTTATTTTAACTATATAGATTAGCTAATTAATTAACTTTAAGGCTCTTTAATATTAAAATAAGGGTATCTTTAGTGAAATCTTTATTATTTCTAATATAAAGCTCTTTATTATTATAGAGAAGATTAATAAGCTCCTTTAACTTTAGAGTTATCTTATAAGTAGTCTCTTAACCTATTAGATTAATATTATTAATACCTTTAATAAAAATCTTATTATTTTAATATCCTATAGGATTAATAATAATATTAATATTAATAAATATATCTTTAATAAGCTAAGGGTTCTTTATAATATAATCTTATATCTTTTTTATAATAATTATAATTATAACCCTTTTATTACTTATAAATTACTTAGTCTTTTTATTCTTTTTAGCCTTAAGCTTATATTAATCTATTTTTTCTTAGAAATACTACTTAAATAGCTTATTTACTATAGTATCTAGTAGTTATAGTAGATTTATATAGTTAATTAGAATTAATATTAAAGAAATTACTTATAATTTAAGTTCCTCCTTAATATATATTATAAGGTAAAAAGAGATAATATTTATTACTAAAAGGAAGTTATTATAAGGGGACTTTAAAGGAAATAGATCTTCTAATATCTAGCTTTTAAATAGATCTTTATTATTATATATATATTTATTATATATTACTTTAATACCTAGAGTATAGAAATATCTCTTATTATAAAAAATCTTTATTTTATTATTAGTAGTCCCCTTAAAAATAATTATAAGCTTAAGAGGAAAGGATTTATCCCTAAAGATATATAAAATAATAGTTATTTAATACTTTTCCTATTTACTTTAGGTTATTTTTATAGAGATTATTTTCTTATTAAGTAAAGCCTAGATATTATTATTATTATTTATATAAAGTATAGATATCTTATCTATATTATAAATATATTAAGACTTAAAGTATCTTCTAGGTATCTTAAGGATATCTTTAATATTTATTTTAATTATAATTAATTAACTTAATAATAAGATCTATAGATTATATTATATTTAATAAATAAACTTATAGAAGGACCTATATATCTTATAATAAGCCTTAGGTTAAAAGGTAACTTATTTAATTACCTTCCTTTTAATAATATTATAATACTTTTTAAAACCTACCTATTAGCTATTAGAGAATATAAATAGCTTTATTTATTCTTTAAAAGATATTAATTCTATAAATATATCTCTTATCTATTTCTAGAATTATATAGTTATTATAGTATATTATTATATATAAAGCTATTAGAAGTTATTAAATAGCTATTTCTTAAGATTAAGCTACTATAGGGAATAAGCCTATTTTTACTTAATAATTAAGTTAAGATCTACCTTATATTAATATTAAAAGGTTATTTAAAGGACTTTAAAGTAATTTATAGTTTCTTATTAAAAAGGCTTTTTATAGCTATTAATAGATAAATAAAAAGAAAGATTATAAATCTAGTAATAATAAAGAAATATTATATATATAAGCCTCTTTATAGCTAGATATAACTCCTCTTTATAGGTAATAGGCTTTTTAACTCTATATACTTAATTATAGATCTATTTAGGCTTTAGGTTAGGTTTTTTTCGCTATAGTATAACTTTAATATTAAAAATTTAACTATAAATAGAGCTTATTTTAGTAATAATAATAATATATAATACTTATATTAATATCCTTAAGAAGTAAGAGTTTTTTAGTATTAAAGTTATCTATAATTAGGCCGAAAATCTTTAGTATTAGAATTTAATATCTATAGAGAAGAGCTATATTAGCAAGCCGGCCTGATTAAGCTAGCCTGCCGTTAGTAGGGTCTACTAGGTATACCTAATTTCATGAGTTCCTACGGTATAATATATACTTATAGGCGGTCTGCAAATGAATATCGAATGATAGGTTGAGATATCTATCAAGGTTCGTACGGGACCATGTTTTGAGTGTGCTATACCCTAGAGTTGCTGTCAGTGTTTCCCAACATTCGACACGTTTCTAGAACAAACGGACATCCCAGAGGGCTAGAGGAGTCTAATGGATATCAACACTTTGTTCTAACTCTAGTTACGCTTTTGATCCTGTATTCCGCCGAAGTGTTGAGACAGAGTCTCCGATGGACTGCATATACGATGCAGAAATAGCGCCGCATCTCAGCTCCAAAATGAAGCCTGCCGAATTGTCAGGCCTTCGGATAGCAAAGGTGAACTCTCTTCTACATACGTAAATCGGGTTATTCCGGCAAATGGATGTCTAAACAGAAAATCACGATAGCCACTCACGGATAAACCAAACCCGGAAGTATGGACGTCGCGGCTCCGATCTCGAACACGAACACTCCGACTCCTAAACTATCCAGCCTCTATATATCCCGATACGCCTAAGCCCGCTGTCTTATACATAGAACCCGTGGGCAACACGTGTTGTCGAGAGGGGTAAATCATCTGATCTAGGCTCTCGTACTATGATTGAAGGAAAATTGCAGTATCTTTACTGCGTCGTCAAATTACCCGGCCAGTAACTTGGTCTATATGCATCGAACACAGATGTGGGACTGCAAAGTTGCTCGTCTTAACTGAGAAACATGAAAGAGGACGATGGGCTGGACGTTTCAGTGCAATTGCTACCACAGGGTCATTACGGCATCCCAATGAGCACTGAAGTGAAAGATCTCAACCAAGCCCTGGCGTAGGTAGCATCCGGAGCTTGCAGAAACATTGGCCATCAACATTCTTTACGAGTGCAATGCTTGCTTGGGTGGGGGTTCAAGTGAATGGCTGGGAGGATGTGGCATCTTTCAAGCCAGAAAGGCTTCTGCCTCGCCCAACAACTCGTCAGTCCTATCGGCAAAGTAGCCGTAAGCCTCTCTCTTTTCCTTCTTTCGGCTTGAATATCACAGTTCGGGACACAACAGTGAGTGATACTCCAGCAATTAAACTTCAAAGTTGAACACATTTCAAGGTCTTATCCCATACCAACAAGATTCACAGCCACTTTTCGTTTGACTGCTCGTGGCAACTCACGCAAGCCATCAGGTACCCAGCAGGATATTTGGTACTTGAAGGCTTGTCCCTCACTGTTGAAGAGGAGCTTGTTATAGTATGTACGTGGTACCATCTTCAAATGCTCTTCACAACTACCGATATATCAATGTACGGTAAATGTTTAGTCACAGCCCACTTTATACGCACATGCGCACGCAGAAGGTCTAATAAGGGAGAAAATGAAAGGCGACAGCTATCCAATGGATGAATATAGTCAGAATGTTGGCGAATGATGTCACATTCATCACCCAAACTCATACTGCACTGCAATGTAGCTAGCTATAGACAGTCTCACTCCAAGTTCCAATGTAACAGCACGGGAAGATTCAATGCCGCCTTGGTAGGTATTTATTTCCCTTGTTTGCTTTTTATTCCAAATAACCACCTGCCTGTGAATGGTTGAATGAACCGGAGAGACTCCTGAGCAGGTGGCGGGGGTATCTGAAAGTACCCAAAATATGTGGTTGGACAGAGTGCTCAGATTCGCTGTAGACGCCAACCTTGTTCTCAATGGCTGCGAGATTCCAGTGTGACGAGTCAAAAGTTAGGGTCCATCCATCTAGTCGAATGGAGGTTGAAGATTGAAGATCGCAAGACTCACTTGAGACCCCAGATCTCGCCAATCTATCCGTGGCCGATTTGCCTCAACATCGCTTTGCTACGCACTATCCGCCAACATCTGCCGTACTGTACAAGACCAATGTCGCTCATGTCGTATGAATGGTGTAATGGGTAGTCAATGCTTAAGAAACACACTCAATGTGATACGCTAAGTTCTGCGAAACCCTGTATCGCCCCTGAAGGGTTGCGCTGTAAACCATGTTGGGGTTGGGGATGCACGCAAGCGAAAGTGAACGGTAATAATTGACAGCTGTTGCGGCGATATTGGTGTAATGCCGGCATTACAAATCAACTCAAAAGAGTTTGCAAGTTTCGGGGTTGCATTTTGCTGGAGAAAGACGAGACAAGAGACCCGCTGTTGAAATCGCCACGATCGGGAACTTGCGTTGGCGGCAACCCTCAGCGGGAGACACTCGGTATTTTCTTTTTTTCTTCGGTTTCGTTACGAGGTGATAAACCTCGAGGCTCGAGCTTGGGTCGGGGGCTTAGAATTGGGATTGGTGATAATCTGGGGTAGATCTCAATTAGCAGCGAATAAGCACTTGAGGAAAGCGTCCGGTCAACACCAATTCCTCGCGCGGCCGGGTCCCAACAATGATCTTGAGGCTGCCGAGCTTCTGCCTTACAACAAGTTGATATCATATCGACGTCTGCGACCGACCCTTTGGGCGGATCTGGAGATAGCGCAGAGATTTAGCTTTTTCGGAGACATTAGGCGCGGGAACCAATCTCATCGTGCGGGAGACGTCATAGTTGAAGCGGGTTGATGGGTTGATGGGCTGATGGCTCGGGATTCTTAAGTAAGGATGGGAATGTTGGAAGATCTGCACAGAAATGCCTGTGGTTCCCATGGGCGACATGTGGCTTGTGCTGAGCCAAGGCAAGGGAAGTGGGGAATGTAGTGGCTTCTAAACGTGGCAGAGGCCGGCGCGGAACCGAAGATGAGAAGGCGAGGGGGAGCAGCAGGACCCGGATGGTATTAGCGTGATTGCCGAGACGTGCATGCGGCCAGGGGAAGTTGTTAGAGCAGGTTTGTAGCTTTGTGTACCACGATTACAGTGGACCATTAGACCACTAGACCACTAGACCACTGGACCATGCTGGAGGGGAATGCGAGCCGGAGAGAATGGCCCGGACAGAAAGGTCCGACGCAGCACATTCAACCACAGAGCAGCACAGCACAAGCATGGTTGACACTGAATATGGACTGACTCTGAATACTGAATACAGTATTGCAGAGCTTGCTATGAGACTGAGAGACACGCAGACGCAGTCGGCTCACACTCACACATTCTGGGCTGATAAACACCTACTGTAGGTAGATACTGATGCTGTAGCATTGCAGATCTCACATTCTGGGTTTCACAACCTGAATCCTGAGCTCAATCGTAACCACGGCGCATGCTGCACTGGCCCGTAGTTTTCTACCGACTGACCACAGTTTCTTCGAATTATGAGTTTGCAACAGTCTAACCGCTTCGCTTCAGCCGTCGTAAACCATCTGGTCTGAGCAGAACAAACAAAAGCCATGCTGTTTTTTTCTTTCTTTCTTTCTTTCTGTTCACGATCGCGATACAGCAACCAGGTATCCGTAAATCCACCTAAATCGAAGGAAAAGGTGGATCGGATGGGCTGGGAAGCTTGAAGATAAAAAAGAAGGGATGAGCAGGCTTTGTGGTTGGTTGCTAACCAAGTCCAAGGGCGAGTGCTTCTGAACTTCTGATCGACTAAGAGACAAGAAAAGCACTTAGGAACTCACTCTTTCGGATAGAGAAGCGAGCTCTCCCCTAGAGTGAGTCCTTGACTCCTCAGACTCCTCAGACTCCCCCCTCTTTCCACGGCTCTACCCCTCCAGAAACCGTCTCCCATCTCCCGTCTCCACCTGTGAGATGCTACTGTAGCTCTGGCTCACTTTTTTTTCTGTGTCACAAGTCGCAAGTCGCAAATCGTTAACTCGACAAGCTCTCAGCTCCGGGCGTGAACAGCCCAGGGTTGGCTTTTGTCACTGACGTGTAACTACGGCTGCGTTCCTGGCAAGAAACTTGCTCATCGTGGCCGACCGTTGGCACTTGCGCTATACTTGTCGAGTTCACGGCCAGCCGAGACTTGTCGGGCGCTAGAAAGCACCAAGATCTGGTTCTGATCTTACTAGCGAGTGATTGTGATTCGAAATCTTCGTCATGGGTGATGAATATCGAGCATTGTCTGTCTATTTCCTTTGTCCGATGGGAATAGGCTCTAATAAGCTTGACTATGACTCTCTGGCTCTGGTCCCTTGGAGAATTACGTAGCAGTTCGTTGTTCTGACCCAAGAGGTCTGCCGAGCAAGAGGCTCCAGTCAAACAAAACATCTCCACCGTTCTTGATCCCTCGGAGTTTAGCTTCTGGTTCCTCTCCGACAGGTCCGTCCCTTTTTTCTTTCTTTTTTTTAAAGAATCCACGAGGCCCTTGGCCTTGGCGGACCTCCGCTCGATGCCCTGTCAAGGGTTCCGCCTGTCTGGATCACCAATTTGGCTGTGTTGGAAGGGGCTCCGATTATTGCGATTCACAGCCCTGGCGATGCTTCAGCCCTGAGACGCTGTCCATCGCAGCTAACAAACGCCTGACGATGCCTTGATGCGACAACAGCTTCAAGGGATCGTGAGTTTAGCTGCCGTGGGCCGGGTACAGGTACAAAGAAAGAAACGAACAATTCATCGATCCGTCCCTCAGCTTCCTGGGCAATGGCCAGGTACGTGATCTGCTGTGCTGTTCTGTTTCTCTCTCTCTTTCTTTCTCTTTACGCAATTGGCTCTTAAACATTGAGTTCCGCCAACGGCTCAGCATGGCACGTCTTTTTACTTGCCGTACCATGCCGTGGCACTGGAAAATCACATTTTCAATGCCACGCACCCTTGATTTGGGAGTAGACATGCAGACGGCCTAGCATGGGATTGGAAGCTGCAGTTTTTGGCGAGTACGACTGCGGTAAACACAGAGCGGAATCAGCTGGAAGGGCCCAATTGGGGAACAAGAAGAGAAGGGGAACGGAAAACAAGGAACATGGTAGACAAATGCGGTGCCCAACATGGCAACATTCTATGCTATCCCCTTCCCAATTTAAGTTGAGTTGTTGATCTTTTGATAGTGCCGCTTACACGGAAAACAAGCTCCGCATAATTTGATCCCCAATGGGACGAGAAAGCCCCCAGCAAATTTGCATTGAAACAAGAGATTGTTGTGTTTGAGTTAGTTAGATTGGGTTATACGTGAGATCGCGATCTCTGAGACGCTCGAAACATGGGTTCAACAGAGCTGTCTTGACAACGGATTGCCTAGTCTGCAAACGCTCGACCTACCTAGCCCACGCGTCACGCTATTGATGGGGTTGCAGTCTTGCTGAGGCCTGAGGGAGAAGAGGTCTTATCCATCGAATAGAAACAACCCCCGCTCAAAGAAAGCATTGCTACGGCGAACAAGAAGCGTATCAATCTGGTTGCCCGTTGCCAGCCCAAAGCAAAAGGGTGCAGTATGCATTGACGCAGGCCAGGACAAGCCCAGGCCCGTCCATTGAGTAAGACAAGCAGGCCTACAACAGTAGCAGGAGCAGAATGGCATGATAAAATGGCAGGGTTCACCACACAGAGACAGAGTCAGGGTTGCAGAGTCGTAGTGGCAGCACAGCCCAAGTTCTTCTTTGTGATTGGAATTCTGGGGTCCCTCGGACACGACACACGGTCGGATGAATAGAAGTCCATGTCAAGATTGACAAGATTGCGGTCGAATGGCTAACCTTTTGGAAAGGGTCGATAATAAACCGATGGCACGGTCGAGTGAGCGGCAGGGTCAGGCAGGCCATCTCCGGCGATCATAAACCTAGCAGGATCTCATCACAACTGCCAGATTGTTTAGTAATTAGCACATCAGATTGCAGTGCAGACAGTGCAATCTGCTAGGACCGGCGTTGTTTAGCCGCCTGGAAGTTTATGAGGCGTCAAGTAGTTTCCGTGTGAGTTTGATCCTTTGAGTTTTCTCAGGGCAACTTTCTTGCCAAGGTTGGTGAGGAGGCTATGCTTGGATCAGTGTTAACCCTTCGACTCGTGGATTGAAGCCATCGATGCTCGTAAATAATTGTTGCTCGGGTGCTGAGTTTATCGCAGCCCCTCTGAATAAGCAGCTTGACTTTCACACTTGACACTGGAAAAGAAAAGAAAAAGAACAACATAGGTCTCCAACGCCAGGGACACTCCCTAGGTTCGATCTTTTGGAACCCCCTACCTAGAGATCGGGTCCAGTATGGATGGAGGTTGCTTCAACCTTCCTCATCTCCGGTCTTTGTGATTGGCTATTACGGGCGGGGAAATCACCCAAGCAAACCTCACTCCAGGGGGTTTGGAGCCGCGGGCCAACCACTGGCTGATCGGAGCAGGACCGGGGGCGTGCAGTCACAGTCACAGACCTCACCTGGGCTAAGAGTTGGCCTGTGGGTGGCCTGTAGCTTGCCCGTGGGCCGTGGTAGCCCTCCTCCACTGTGGGATGGATGTGGAAAATGCGGAACCCGCAGTTGATGGATTCGATACGGGGCGGTACTTGTGCCTTGTGCTTAGCGCTAACAGAGAGCTTCTGATCGAGATCGATCGTCATAACTACGCTCGATCAATTCGTTGGATCGCCTTCGGATCGAGCTACATGCTCTTCCCGTGTCTGCAATCTGTTCAAGCATGTTGCTTTCCTCGGGTTTGCTTTTTTACCTGGTCGTTATAAAAGGAAGCCACCACCAACCCCTCTTCGGACCGACTTGACCTGAGCTGTCTACCTTATTAAGAGAGTGTAACTGCCATCCATACCACAGTTCCATCCAAATTCGATATTACTTTGGCATCTTGCTGTATTATCTATACTCTCTACCTTGTTACTATCTGCAAGTTTCTTATCTTGTTGTTTATTTCCGTTCGTCCCAAATATCTACAGTGGGCGGCCACCACCGATCATATTGCAGTACAGACACAATAAACATTCTACTTTACACAAAACACCCTATTGCCTCATCCAACGAGGCTGTTCAAAACGCCGAGTACTGCATAGACGCATCATCAGTTATCATACTTTCCGAAACTCAATATGCCTAAGAGATCACTTGACGTCGCAAACATGGGTGGCCCTAACTCAAAGCCTGCCCCCGCGCGAAAGGTAAAGGCACTTATCTTCTATTCCCCATGTTCTGGCAAGATAGTCCCGACTAACACATTTTCCCAGACTGAGCGATCCCACGAGGAGAACCAGGAACGAGCATACATCGCAGCCTCAAGGCGAGCCGACAGAAGCATAGAAGCCCGTGTTCAGTCTGCCAAGATGGCGAGCGAGATCCACAAGAAGAGAACAGGAAAGGCGTTCCGCATCACTGAGGAGATTGTCATGAAGGAGGAGATGTACGAGGAGGAAGACGATGACTTCCCTCGTTCCTACCGACTTCTCAAATCCAACATGCAAACCGATAACGCTGTTCTTAACGCGAGAGTTGACGCTTACCTCACCAATCGTGTTGCTATGTCACAGCTTCTATCGGCCACCGAAGCAGACTGGAGGAACAATGAGATTAACTCAACTTTCGCTCAATTCTTCCCACAGGCCCAGCGCCAAGCCCAGTCAATGTCCCACAGATGGTCGACACCAGGCTACACAGTACCCCAAACTCAGAACAACCAAGCTTCGAGCCCGATGGAACAGCAACAATTCGACGCCAACTTTCAGCCCGTCAACTACACACAGCAAATGAACAGACACGACGAGCGAAACCATTCTATCGCGGGCTTGTCTCCTACTGAGTCAAGAAGCGACGTCGCCATGTCACCAACCGTGTTCACTCCCAGTTCAGGATCCCATCCCGACACTCCTCGGTCCCGCTGCACATCCATTTTCGGAAACCCTCAGCCATCAAACATGATGGAGAATTTCAACTCTGATGATTCCCCATTTACCGCAGAGCTACCAGCCGAGGCGAAAATGCTGATGGCTGGCATGGATATGGGTGGTAGTTTTAACACCCCCTACTATGGTGAGTGGGCACCTCATCAGACCTTTTCCTATGAGAATGGTTCCAAGTTCTCCAACAAGGAAAAGGACGAGGAAAACAACGCGCTTGTTGGTGGAGAGCATTATCCCGATGTACCCGACACTATGAATTGGGGTAACGGTGACTTCAATACACCGACTAAGAACTACTCTGAGGAGCCTTCCTGGGACTCTTTCATCCACGACAATGCTTGGGGCACTTCTGAACAGCAATAATGATATGTTGTTGCCATATAATACTTTCTCACGATTTTATGATTCTCTTTTCTTCCCCTTTCCCTTTTCCACTTTTTCGTTTATTGGCCGTCAAACAATTCAAAAAACGACGCCTCCATCAAGCTCAGTATGAGCTAGGGGAATCAATGTACATGGAGTCAGGGGCGTTGTCATCATTGACTTGGATATACCAAGTAAAACGGGGTGGGGAGTACTTTGACTGCATTTATTAGAATTGCGAAAAGGCATCCGCCAGGTGGAAACAGCGCACTATCAATGCAGTGTATTTATTACACAAGGAGAGGAGTACATATCTTTTGTACACGAGATGTCGAGACTTTGGAGTATGACATGAAGGCATAAACCGATGGGGACTGGAACATGTCACCGGGAACTGCTGGAGAGCTTCATTCTCACTTCGTCATCTCGAGGTCCTTGTTCTTGTTTGTTACGTCGTTCTTTTGCGTCTGAGATATCCTGGGCAAGAATGGCCCGCGGTTTTGCGTGGAGTTGAAACCGCAAGTAAGATACACGAAACACTCCGCTCGCCGGGTTTAAAAATTAATAAAAACTTTTGATACGAGCTTGGTTCCTCTTGGTCTGCGAATGCATGTGAACTGGGATGATATGTTTATCGACGCAGGAATCCTGACTGTTTGATGAGAGTTCACACCATCTCCAGCATCGAATCCATGTGACAGCAACCTATTCAGTCACGAGCGATGGTGGCAATTGATTTCGGTATGCAAATATGTCTATACCTTAGTTTAGTTGACAGGGTATCCGTAAGCTGACTCCATTGACCCAACTCAATAGGGCCCCGTGCTTGCATTGTTTGACAAGAATCGACTTATCCAATGCAACGTTGAAGCTCAGTTGCGTTCTTTATTACTATCAGTGTCGGAAAAGGTAGAAATGGGCGAATGGATAAAGACTTCAAGCCCGGGACTCGGCCCATGTGCTCCGATGATTGGCTTGTCTAGGTTTTGTGCCACCAAGCAGCCTAACTTTTGGGGATGAGAAAAAGGCTATATCGCTTCAAGTCAAGTGGTTGAACTTCCACATATCCATGCGCCGATCATGGTGCATAACATGTGTTGCACAAATCTCACCAACTATAATGCAGCAGTCATTCGTAAGAGGAAGAAGACGTTGGTTTCAAAAGTGTGTATATTAGTACTTTAATAACTCTAAGCAAATCTTTAATATGTTAATTAAACTAAACTCTCGATATATCTCAACATTTACAAGTACTTACTTCTCTTCTCACCCCGCCAATTCGGAGCCGTCGATGCACGTTCCAGCAGCAAATCTGGCTGTTTGAGCCTAGAACCACGGCAGGACGCACGGTACCTGATGTGTCCGCATGGACAGGCCAGTGAACCAGGTACCTCGAGTCGCGCAACCTGAGTAGTCGCTAACAATTTGGGGGACTCTGCTCTGTAGAGGCAGAGAAACCCACCCCGCCAAAAACGTCACCACCACCGCCCGCTTCCTTTCTTGACTTTTGCGACTCAGTCTGCAACCCAAGGCTTGTCCTATTTTTTCCCTCTTCCCCCCTCCCAAATCCTCCATCCTTTTTGAGAGCATCAGGATTATCTCCCTTATATCTACTCCATCAACCCAAGGTTTTTGCACGACTTATCAGATCAACTACCGTTGCGTGTGGCTCCTCTTCCACACCAGAAACAATATCTAGACTACAGAACCCGCCCACCGCCGTACTTCTTCCACTATCTAGCCATCTTCCTTTCTCCAAGTCAACCCAGGCTTACCATCGATCATGTCGTCATCGGCACCGCCACCCACGGTCGACGCGCCTGACGAGCCGCAGAGCGATACATCCAAGTTGCGAACGTTTCTAGGGATTTTGAAGAAGTAAGAAATTCACCCTCTTTTGCTTGCGATACCGTCGTCCCACGATAGCTTCCACCGCTCTGTTGGGGTAGATCGCCACTACCTGCGAGATCGGATGTTGGCTCCGCTTCACAGGATGCGGAGTCAGCAACGGATGCAGAATCAAGCGCATCTCAAGATTTGCGACATAGACAATGGATGATAATGTTACTGTTGATCTTTAATGCTGACCGCTTATTGCGACGATAGGTTCATCGGCGTTTCGGACCTGGCAGCAGTTAGATTCTCGCTGCCGTCGCAGTTGCTCGAGCCTACCCCGAACCTGGAATACTGGACCTATATCGATGCCCCTAATGCTTTCGTCGCTATGGGCACATCTGACGATTCTCTGGATCGAATGCTCGAAGTCGTGCGCTTCTGGCTGACCAAGGACCTGAAATACGCCAAGGGAAGGCCATGCAAGCCCTACAACTCGTGTCTGGGCGAATTCTTCAGGGTGCGTCAAAGTGTTCAGCTCTCACCGCCACGCAGAGGAGCATGCGATGATACAGATTACAGAAATGCTGACTGTAGTATAGTGTAACTGGGAAACCGAGGATAACGCCCCGAAAATCAACACATCGAGCCTTCAGCAAACCAATGGCGGCTCCAAGGGTGGTCTTTCGTCATTGAAGACTTCCGCCAAGAGCAGTAAGAACGCTTCCGCCGTTTCGCTCTCGGTCCCTCAGCATGGCGCTGCAAAAGACGACAAGCTTGTCCGTGTATCGTATCTTACTGAGCAGACATCTCACCATCCTCCCGTGAGCGCCTTCAATGTCACCTGCCCCGAAAAGGGTATCACTGCCCGTGGCTTCGATCAGATCACTGCCAAGTTCACCGGCACATCCGTCAAAGTCCTCCCTGGCGAGCACAACATGGGCATCTTCATCACCCTCGACAAGCGTGACGGCGAGACTTACCAGCTTACGCACCCGGCTGCGCACCTCGGCGGTCTTCTCCGCGGAGCTCTGAGTGTCTCGGTCAGCGAGTTCGCTTACATTACCTGCCCTAAGACCAAGATCAAGGTCATTCTGCACTACGTGGAGGAGGGTTGGTTGGGACGCACAACCAACAAGATCGACGGTGTTGTTTTCAAGTACGACCCTGAGAATGATGACAAGTCTAGGGTTCAGGACGTTCCTGAAGAGGATGTTCTCGCTCGATTGAGCGGGCCATGGAAGGAAAAGGTTGTTTTCACCCTTGGCCCCAGACCTGTTGTGAGTACACCCCTTTCGTTTTTACAAAATCATAAAACTAACTAGCAGTAGAAATCTGTACCAGTTGAAGAGCAGTACACAATTATCGACATTG
This sequence comes from Fusarium sp. PT, assembly GCA_021020635.1. Lineage (NCBI taxonomy): Eukaryota > Fungi > Ascomycota > Sordariomycetes > Hypocreales > Nectriaceae > Fusarium > Fusarium sp. PT. Next base: position 2,388,273 of record JAHMRZ010000003.1, on the reverse strand, counting down.
CGCCGCTCAATGTTGCGCCTAAGATCATTCCTCCCAAGGAGAAGCAACTGCCCAATGAGTCCCTGACCCTCTGGGGTGGTGTTACAGATGCTATTCACTCCAAGCAATATGGCAAGGCCACACAGGTCAAGGTCGAGCTCGAAGAAGCTCAGCGTGAGAAGGCCCGTCAACGAGAAGCCAGCAAAGAAACATGGCAGCCTGTCTTTTTCAAACATGTCACTGGTAACGATGGCAAACCTGATCTCACCGACAAGGGCCGCGTGGTCCTCGAGAGGGCACAGAAGGGCGATTGGTCCCTTGAGGACGTTATGTAGATGACAATATCTGCTTCAGGAATCCGACTGTATCGTGTATAACACGCAATCTTGGCCAGCAGTCACGAGCAATCGAAGGGACTGCTGGATAACTCAATCGTTGGGACTGTCATGCGAAGTATATTTCTTTTGGACTTTTTCCGTGTCAGAAAGACACATTTGGGATAGAGCTTCATTGCGCCGGAGAGTAGCAAGGGGGCAGCCTTTATATCATAAGTCGATGAGCCCCAGGAGCGGATGCATGGCGGGCTTGCGCACTCGTTATTTGGAGTTGTGGGAGTTTTTGAGGCTTGGGATTATTGCTGACCTAAGTAGCAAGATATTCTCGTTTCAATGCAAATTTGTAGACGATTTTGCTGACTGGGAGTGGCGTGAAGATCTTGTTCGCTTCAGTAGCCGTTATTCACGTAAGACCATTGCAACAAAAGAGGGCTCCGAGTAACGTCAACATCATATCGTTACACATATCGTGACATGCATTTGACCTCGATGGATCTTAAAACTATAGTACAACAAGAGTGGCAATTCCTATTTTTAATACATCATTTCTGAACCGAAGACTCCCCTGCTCTTCCCTCTTGTGAGAAACTTTTCTTTTTCATTAAACTTGACCCCTCGACCGCTTAAGCATCAATGAAAGCCTTGACGTTGCTCAACCACCGAGTGTACTCGCGCTGCTCCTTGACATCGACGTAGTCGGGGACAAAGACGGCAAGGGCCTGGGTGATACCACGCTCCTCGAGGAAGCGCTCCATAAGGACCTGAAGGTCGTCATCGAGGCTGCCGAAGGGAGGTCCGGGATAGACGTCAGCCCGCTTCTGGGCAGCGTCAGGAGACTCGACCTTAGCGACCTTAGCGTCGTCGTAGTAGAAGAGATTCTCGACAACGATCTGGCCGTCCTGAGCGGTGGCGTCGATGTTGAGGGCACCGGAAGCCTTGCCAGGCTTCTCGACGACGATGGAAAGGTTGATAGGGGCGGCGTTCTCCTCCTCGGCGTCATCCTCAAGCTCCTCGTCGAGCTCCTCGTTGGCGCGAGCGCTGCGCTGGCTGCCCTGGGCGCTCTCATCCTCGAAACCCTCGTCCTCGAGGGCGTTCTCCTCAGCGTAAGGATCGTAGTTGGTGATGTCTGCAATGGAGAAGCTGACGGTGATCCTGAGATAAAGTATTAGTTTTGATCTAAAGATTCAATTGAGTATGCAGAAACTTACTTCTCCTCGCCGTAGTTGCGGGTAAGCTTGACAACCTCCTGTCCGGGAGTGTCAATGAGCTCGAAGGCGCTGTTGTTCAGGAAGTCCTTGATGCTGGCAGGGTCCTGCTCGCTGGCCTTCATGTCCTCCTCGATCTTGATCTCGCTCTCGAGCTTAGCAAGAAGCTCGCCATCGGCCTCGGCGGCCTTTCGGAAGGCTGTGGTAGAGAAAGCAGACTGAGTAGGTCGAAGAGCAAACGAGGCCTTTACGAAGGTGCTAGGGCGGGTGGTCTGTCGCAGAGCGGCGCCCGAGAGTCGGGAGACGATGCGGGGTGCCGATCGGGCAACGTTGCGGGCGTTGAACATTGTGATTATATTATTGGGAGGTTATTTAGTATATCGAGTAGTATAGAGAATCTGGGGTGAACAAGAAAAAGCGACGTTTTGGGGGAATTGTAATGAGGTGATGTTGTACAGAGATGATAATAGAAGCTTCCAACGCAGAAGCTTCGTCTTGAAATTTTTGGAGACGGACCCAGACTGGACGATCTCTCGGGTCAAAGCGGGGCAATTCCATCACGTGGCAAAGAAAGCTTAAGGTGCCAGTGCAAGTACAGGAGTTTATCAAGAACCAGATTTGAAATCGATAGATAAAGACATTGTGTGACTTGATGGAGGAATTAACAATTCGTGTCTCATTATGGGTATATAAATGGTTTTGGATCCCGAGTTGTATCTATGTTGCCAAAGCCCTTTCTTAACCATGCCGTGTAAAGAACCAGTAACTATGCTCGGACAGCTGAAAATCCAAAAATCCGATGTGGACAGGTCATAAGAGACCGTTCGCTGCTATAACCTCCGAATCGGGTTCCAAAGTGAGCTTGCCAAGTCGTTACTCAAGTATAGCCACTATTTGGAGCAGCCTATCACTCAGGCAGACTCGTGAGATCAGACAGCAGCTGTTTTCTGTAAGACCGACGGCAGCTAGCATGGAAGTTTGATCATTTGAGGTAGCTTGAGAGTATCTCGTGATGTACGAGTAGCTGCAGTTAAGCTGTTGAGTTCCTGTACTACATAATCAAGCATGGAATATATTCGTTCTCGCCACTCTTGATGAGATGATCCATAGGTGATATATGAATGGTCGGGTCCTTTCCGGGATTACAATGAGAGATGACCATATCAGCGGCGCCGTATCTGTTGCTGTCAAGAAGTTTGGTTGTGTCAGGCACTCAGTTGACACCGCCTGAAGGGAAGCTGGTAGGTCTAAGTTGGCCTTCGCTGTTGACTTTGCACCATTTTAGTTGAGTAAGGTAGGACCAAGAGCCTTCCCAGAGATGGAGGGCGTTAACGTTGGAGTTGTCAAGGAGATCAGGCATAACTAATACCGCGTTAGTAACCTCAGTACTCGTAATGAGGTAGAAAACATACCGAAGCCACCCTTGTACTCTTCCTCGAGAATATCAATCTTTGCTTTGAGAAGATCCTCCTTTACACTGGCGGGTCGACCAGGGCGACGGCTCTTCTTGGCTGCGCTGTACTCTTCGTCATATTGGTGAACGAAACTGAAATGTTAATTAGTGTTTATGAAAATGAATTCATCGGCGATACATACCTGTGAATCATGCGCTTGACCTCATCAATATCTGGGGCACCCTTATTCTCTCTGTCCTTGAGACGCAGAGCATGCTGAAAGAAAGTACAGCGTTCAACTGAAGAGGTGTTAGATACCATGCAATCAAGTGAGTTACTTGTGCGAGATGTACTAACCTAGTGGTTGTTCCTTTTTGTTCCTAGAAGCAGCCAGTCTTTCAATGCGCTGATCTCTTATACCCGCCTTGTGAAGGCGCATAGAGTCTCTGGACTTTTCATGCAGAGAGTCAACGACGCCGCCTCTCTTCTTGGAGATTTGCTTGCGCGTCTTGTGGAGTGTGGAAGGCATTTTGTCTGTCTTCTTGCCGAGAAATGTGAGTGAAAGTTGTAGGCCTGTGAGATGTAAACTGTAGTTGATATGCTGCGACTTGCAAGGATTTTTTTCTTCGCAGTCTGGTCTGGAAGCTTTTGGTGCTCCACTACTGTATGAGAGCCAGGTAAAGTAGCGGATATATGTCGGCTAAAGACTTTGGCTTTGAGAGTAATTCTCGACGGATCTTTTGGAAATCTTTTTAAGTATCTGGTGTTATTTCTATAAGTAATTTATTTACTACACATGGAAGTGCTTGCATCTCATACTTCGTAGAGTGTTGACCGTTGTGTTCATCGCTGTTGACTGGGTCATACCTAATCTGGAAGTCAAGATAAACACAGATCCGTGATCATGATCATGATCCATGTGCTTATGATGGATATTTTCTCGCTCATTTCCCCTCAGATTACTTAATTGAACGAATATGAAGACCAACAGAGTCTACACTACTGATCCAAATATATTTATAATGCAGCTTTCAATGACGATCTAATTTTCAAAGGCATGAAAGATCTGGTAGACAGTGTCACGGTGGGGTTGCAAGTTGCTGGGGAAATGTCCAGTAACGGGAACTACCTAGACTAGACTTTTTCAGGGGTTTCAGTGGTCCAAGGTCCAAGGAATGGAAGCATCGCGCCAATCTACGCGCATAAACCCATTAAACAGCATCCATCTTCAGGGGGTCGCGTCCTAGCCTAGGCAGTGGAGGGGGAAATAGGAAGGTACTTCGCCTCACGTACCTGGCGTCTGACCTCGATCTCGACCTTCCATGCTTTAAGGCTTAATCTTGATCACCTCAGGCAAAATATCCACCTCGACTTCAACCACTTTTTGGGCCTTGGACCGCTCCTTGAGCCTTTCGACACGATTGTCAATTGTATTTGTTTGCGGATTTGCTTGTCTTCGTGTTCTGTCTCGTCTAGTTCTTCTGCTTTTATCAGTTCAAATATCCTTGCTATCGACTTCCAGCACATACTGCACGATCCTGTACCGCGTGCATATCAACTTTTCGACGCGTCGATAAGCCTCAGCACAACAGAGTTCACTACAGCAAACTCTCATATCCCATTGCTGACGCATGCAATAACAAATTCTGCCAGCTTAAAGCTGCCCAGGTCCCTACTGGGGCTGCGAGTGCTGAGCTCACTTGTCTGTTATCGCCACCATCATTAACGCGGCTCAGCATTCAACATGGGTGTATCCGGTACATCATACTCAAACAAAACATCATATATCATACTGACCGGACTACAGGGCTTCTCCCTCTTCTCAAATCAATTCAGAAGCCGACTGAGCTTAAGAAGTACAATGGCCAAGTACTCGGTGTCGACGCGTATGGCTGGCTTCATCGTGCCGCCTACTGCTGTGCATTAGAGCTTGGTCAAGACAAGCCGACTCAAAAGTAAGCTCATGCAGGCTCTTACATACTAACAAATCAATATTGACTTTTCTACCAGATACCTCAACGCTGCCATGAACCGTGTTCGCATGTTTCGCCATTTCGGTGTGACGCCTTACATGGTATTCGACGGAGACTACCTACCCAGCAAAGCTGCCACAGAGGATGGTCGTGCCAAGAAGAGAGATGAGAAGAAGAAGGCTGCGATGGAACTGCTGCGTGCTGGGAAACCTGCTCAGGCTACCCAGGAGTTCCAGAAGTGCATCGACATCACCCCCGAGATGGCATCCGCCTTGATCCAACTCCTCAAGAAGCTCGATATTCCTTACGTCGTGGCCCCCTACGAAGCCGATGCGCAACTCGTTTACCTCGAACGACAGGGCCTCATCAACGGCATCATTTCTGACGACTCGGATCTCCTCGTTTTCGGCGCCAAGAAGCTTCTTACCAAGCTCGACCAGTATGGTAACTGTTTCGAAATCAACCGCAAAGACTTTTGCGCCTGTCGAGAGGTCTCTTTAACTGGCTGGTCTGACACCGAATTCCGACGGATGGCTATCTTCAGCGGATGTGACTACTTGGACGGGCTTCCGGGCGTGGGCTTGAAAACGTCATATCGCATGCTTCGCAAGACCAAGGTGCCCGAACGGATAGTACGCATGGTTCAGTTTCAGGGCAAACGGGTATCCGAGAACTACTTGACGCAGTTTTACCAGGCTGAGCTAACCTTCCTGCACCAATGGGTGTTTTGCCCAACCAAACGCCAGTTGGTTCACTTGACAGATTTAGATGGAACTCGGACTGCGGAGGAGATGCCCTTTATCGGTGCTTTTGTAGAGCCTGAGATCGCGCGGGCTATCGCCAGAGGCGACATGAACCCCATTACAAAGACATCGATTGTCACTTCTACAACGCCATCCAAGAGAAGGCATTCGCAGCTGGCGACTAGTGCCGTCGATCAGCCCCCGCCAAACATGAAACCTATCAACTCGTATTTCAAGGGACACAGTCGGATACCCATGGGCGAGATGGATCCTAATTGCTTCGAAGTCGATCCTCAAAGAGTTTCTCAGATTACCGGTGGAGGATTGGTACCTCGTGTATTCCCGCTACCCAGACCTTACCTGGATGAATCAAATCGACCCGCTTCGAATAACTCACGCAGGCCGGAAGACAATCGCATTCGCACATCTCCAAGACTTCACCGTCGCCGTACGGAGCCAATCACCAACTTGCTCAACAGTTTCATCGAGGATCCCGCTGCCACAACGCGCTCGTCTTCTTTTAGCACTGACCCCAGCTCGTCCGCCATCTCCTCATCTGATCCAACTAGCCGGCCACCCAAGAAAGCGCGCCTGTGTGACACGAATGATACGGGATCTGATGAAGCTCTACCGCAAAAGAGCAGGTTTTTCCCAGCACCAAAACCGCGGAGGAGTCCAAGACGAGCCAAGAGCGATGCTTACCTGCTGTCGGACGATTCGCTTGACGAAGCGCTAATGGCTTTGCCTGATTTCGACGGCTGGAAGCCCGCTGACAAGACCAAGAGGAGTGTGTCGGTTTTTGAAGAAAAGGAGAGTCAAGAGACTTCAACAACTGTAGACAGCGAAAGCCATGCCTCGTCCGTCAAAGATGATGAGACCCCTATGTCATCTCTGGACGAGTCAATGCCTCCGCCTTCATCCGCCGCGTCTCTGTCACGAACCTCTTCCACTCCTGCTCGACCAGACATCCGCAAATTCTCTTATTCTCAGTCAACCGAGACACCGGCTTCGACTACATCACAACGCTCTTCGGTCTTCAGTGCAGCATCCACTCCGTCCACCGCCCCATCAACCGCTGCCTCTCGCATGACACCCTTGCAGCGTCTCGGTGCTCGTGCCATGAACGCACCCATGTCACCCAAGCTGTCCAAACCACGCCACAGTATCGATAGGCAATTCCTTTCGGGCGTGCCTGTCAACCCAGCATTTGTGCCCCTACCCAAGGTCAACCTGGACGAAGTTGCACAACTCAATCAGTGTGGTAGCGAAGATCAGATCATCCCTGCTAGTGACGAGGAAGATGAGGGCGAAGATGAGGATGAAATCGACCTTCCACCAAAGAAACTCAACCTCTCGCGCTTTGCATTCGCTTGAGACTCATTTGCACTCAGCTTGGCCCCTGGACTTACATAATGAATATAGCATTTATGGGGCGTTTGCTTGTTTTTGTCTTTTTCTTCTTTTTATACTGTAGCTGTGGCATTGGGTGCTGAACTGTAGGAAGACACTATGGATGGAACTGGAGTCTTATGGAACTAGTGTGTATTGAACAACGAAGGACTGGGAACTGGGAAGGCTCAAGTAAAATATTAGATAGGCGTTTGGCAATATTATGTTGTCACCAAGGTTTTATAATACCCAAATTGGACTTGAGCTTCGTGCAAGGATTTAGACGATCACCATCATAGCGATTGTTACGTGGTTTTTTAACCCAGTTCTTTCCTTCGATTTGATATGTAGCACCATGCTACACGATAGTCATTCTTCAATATTTAAAAGAAACCCCTATATGATTGTTGTTCTCGTTTACGTGCCCGCTTGTTGAACTTCATACCCCGTATCATCCACAATAAACAACATGCCATAACAAGTCTATAAATCGAGATCTTCCGAGCTCCAGCAGCACAACCAAAAGGCCAGTCCCTTGTTCGCGCCAACGCCTTCCGCAACGGGCCAACGCCAGAATCCCCTGCCTGGTCTATCATCCGGAATAGGTGACCATGATGACTGGCAATAACGGGGAATGTGTAGGAAATGATAAGTAAAAACAAGTGGTTCGAAATGAGGACAAAAGGCCAGGGGTCTGCGAAGTGGTGGGACAAGGCCACAGCTGCCGGGCATGAAGCAAGAACTTGCCTCCTGCATAACCTTGTCATGCAATCTGGTTGAGTACCAGACTTGCCCGGCTTCGACGATCACGCAAGATCTGGAAATCTTCGACAGGCCAGTAAATAAGCCATTGGCTTGAAAAACAATGTCGGATGGTAGTTAGCTCCATACTTCTTGACGTAAGAACAAACAAAACTGTTCTTGTATGAGGTGGGAGACAAGTCTGGCACCACCCCCCATAATTCTCTCAGCGACGGTTGACAGGAGCAGAAGTAGTGGCGGCCAGTAGATCGGGATTGAATTTCCATTCACCTAAGAGCATGATGTCAGTAATCGATCGAAAATCAGATGCGCCAAAGGGGGGGCTATGAGGAAACAGTACCAGCTGCCAAGTTCTCGGCCGTGTCTTCTAGCAGAATAACACGGCGCTTGTTGCAATAAGAAGTTTTGTCCATGATGTCGACTTTGAGCTTCGGGTCGGACAATTCTGTAATCGGTTTCTCAAACATCTCCGATAAATTCTCCACGGCCATCTCGAGATCCTTTTGGTTGTCCTCAAATATCTCTGTCAGGTTGTTCCTTGCGAGATAGAAAGCAAAGGCGTACGTCCACTTGAGCGTCTGTCGACAAGTTTGTAGGGCCTGGGACGCCGAGTTGAGATATTGAACCTCAATCCAAGACATACCAGAAGCAGTCTGCAGCTGAACCATCTTCTTTTCTGTTTTCTGTGCAATATCTCTGTCCAGCTTGGCCGATTGCTCATGGTTGGCGTAACGGTTATAGTAGTGCAGATATCGTTCAAGGGACGTTCGCGATTTAGCCTGAGCATCCCGAGCCTCCGAACCGCTCTTCTCCTCGTATCTATTACAATTGTACCAGCTGGTTCCGTGCTCTGACCAAAGTCCCATGCACATCCAGCAGAATTCATACTTGCACTTTCGACATGTCATGTGATTGCAGCCTCCGTTCTTTTCGATAGTCGAGTTGCACTTCGGGCATTCTTTGGTGTTGGCTGAGATCCAATTGGCGGTCTCCGAGTCGTCGGCACACTTCTTCAGCCACTTCTTAACCAACTCGCAGGGCGCCGGTTGATGATCCGGGTTTGGACAGCCAAAGCAGAACCTATAGCCACATCGACATTCGACAGTAGGAACAATCTTACCCAGATCCTTCTTCTTCACACCACACTCAAGAGCGTTGGGGCAGTCCGGAGCAGGACACCACTTAAAATTATCCTTGTCCTCGACGTACGTCCTGTTGAGGAGTTCTTGGTATCGATCCGCCAGCGCTGAGGTAACAAGAACATCGAGTGATGCTGAATCGATAATGCGACCACATCCGTCAGAGGGACACTGGATTCTGGCGGCCTCGCCCTCTTCGCGAATCTTTTGCGTGAGGTAGTGTCGGTAGCAGTCCACGCAGTACCGATGACCACACTTCATGGCAAATGACTCGAGTCCCTCTTCATCCTCACAGCAAATATCGCAGATAAACCCAGGAATAACTTCGAGCTTCGGAGAGCTAACCGTATTACTGCCCATTCCAGCAGCTTCCAAGACCTTTTCTGGTCTGTCCATGTAATCTTCTAGCAAGCGTTCCTTGTTCCATCGGAAATGACGAAGCAGGATAGCTGCGTCCTGCTTCTGCATGTCTAGGATCATGTTGACTTCGGCAATCATTTCATCTTGTTGGCGTTGAATATCGCTCGGTTCGTAGACTTTGTATGATACCACATGAGCAGCTTTCTTCTTTTTCTCGGCATCTTTAACCAGGCCGAAATCAGGGTCGGGCTCGTCAAAATCCTCATCGTCGAAGTCTGTGATGTCAACACCATTAGTACCTATCATGATTACTCGTGGGTGAAGGGGTAGGAGGGTATGATGATCGTACCTTCACCTGCTGAAATCTCGTCGCCGCTATCGTCTTGCATCATCTCGTCGTCGCTCGAAAGAGCCGACATGTACTCTTCCTCGGAATCCATGGGGTTACTAGCAGTAGTGACTGGAGTAGGGGGCAGGACGTGTTTATCTGCAACGGCAGCTGAGGCGATGACTCTCTTGTTAGGTACTTCGTCTCTGTTTGCAGAGGTAATCGTCGCCTCAGCAGCCTTCCGCTTCCTCGTGGTGGGGGGAATCGTGACGGTTTAAGGGAGGTCTTGGGGGAAGCCAAGTGTGGAAGGATGTCTGAAGATGAGGAGCAGAAATCGATGGTGGCGTTGGCGTTTGATGGCGGGTGACTAAAGGTGAGGCATGTACTGCAGTAGTATAAGCAGCACGGATGGTACAGCCTGTAACGTGAAAGTATGGTATGATTGGTACCTCCGGTTGGCAGTGAGTTTGTGACGGAGGGTCGAGTCAGAGTCAAGTGAGGCCAAGAGGGGTGCCTATGACGGAGCCGGGGGCTTTAAATCGGGCATAGGCAGAAACCCGCTAGTTTGTATGGACTGGAACGCGACACAAGGACGTGCATATACAGTACAGTACCAGTACATGAGTTGGGTAGCCGTGGTGAAGAGGCTCGAAAGTGGGCTGAAAAAGGGGAGATCTGAGCTCTGTGAGTCTGAGGATCGGGGGTGGGAAGTTATGAAAGAATGTCTTGGTGGTAGGTAAGGTAAGTTAGGTAAGTTGGTGAGCCTTGATATCACAAGATACCTGAAGAGTCACTCACCATCAACTCATTTCCAACCTTGCCTCAGTTGACGTTAACCGGCTTGTCCGACCATAAACCAAGCGCGGGAAGGCGGGACGGTACGGTGGGGGGAGCTGGATCGGAAGGCGCGACACGGCGTAGAAGGCAACAACACTCGGAATATGTGGGTAGGGGAACAGCTGAGGGCACTTTTAATCCAGGCAGGCGCAGGCAGGAAGGTCAGGCCGGCGATGTCTGACAGGAACTGGAGCACGGAGGAAAGAAAGAAAACAAAATGGGAAAGGCGCGGTTGCCAGGTGGGTCAAGGAATTCGATGGTGCTTTTTTATGTGGTGCTCAGGTCAGATATCTTTGATGATTAATGAGTCTGATACACTGTATCCGTACTCAGGTTCCTAATGCAGCTTGCCTTAATATCTTGTTCATCATTTATGGCCCCGTTTCATATTATCTAGTAGCTTAAAAGCCCCTACTGTTTCGTTTTTATGATGTTCTTGGCCCAAACAAGCCCTACTGTTGTATGACAATTGTGGCTACCAACTGTGGCGTATCTTAGGTCGAACATTGTCTTTTCTCATGAGCGAGATAATTAATACAAGCTGGCAAATACGGATTATGTTACATACAGTGCATTTCTATTCTAAATGGCGAATATCAATATGTGTCTTGAAGAGTACTGCATAATTGATATATGTGGCGTCTTGTATCAAACTTGCCATGGGCCATACATTATGTGTGATGACACACCAAACGAATCGGCATCAAACCCACAGTATTTTATCAATTCCCCATTGTCCTGTAGCCAATACCCAGTGGAACAGCGGATTTGCTTCACATAAAACCCGAGTTTAACTAGGTACATTGAATACACCTAACAAGCATTGATAGACGTGCCCGTTGTTTCAGTGTGGCCTACCACCTACCCTGTATCAAAATCAAGCCTTTATGCTGTCTACTGGGCAATGCTTCAGAATACCGGTAAACGAGTGGTTGGTTATGCGAAAATCAAGGCCAAATTATTATCCGGTTATAGTTCCAGAGTGTTCTTAAGCAAAACCCAAGCAGAAGTAACACGAAACTTGTCTGTCGTTTATTAATACAGGCGCGTACGAAGCTGTTCCGGGACCACCATCTGATGCCTTGCCCCAATATCGAATACTCGGACCATTTCTGCGCGCGCGGCTCAAAAGACCGCGATAAATGATCCAAAATCTCCACGATTCACCGGCAACACTGGTCAAAATCGCACGTACAGTGTGTTTGATGAAGCGCTGTGCGGGCGAGGCCTAGATTTGTCTCCAAGTTTACGAGTCTATATCCAGAGTCGTGGCCGATGCCAAAGTTTGCGAAGATAACTCACGATATTTCTGCAGCGAATGGGCTGGCCGCTCAAGACCGACGGCGCCTACTCATAAGATAGATCATGAGCCAGTAATGAGCTTACCACACATTATGTTTGCAAGAAGACCGAACAGTCTAGTGCCCGTTGGTCAAGCAACCCATATAGAGCAGCTGCAATAAGTATGCCTCGCATTGACGCGCGCTTCTCCCGACAGAGTTGTCCAGGCCACCTCACTTTAGCTGTCTCACATATTGCCAGACCAGGCCGATAAATTGAAGCCAATCCCTTACTTGTTTTCGTAAACGCTTGGATTTCGCAAGTCGATTCATGGGACTCCAACATTGCGACGTGCGCATGCCTACTTGCGCGCGCGTCGTATTGCAAAACTTTACGTCCGTCTCAGTGGCCGTGTATAGACTTTCCAAGGGGCCAATATTTGCTTTGCTGATGCATCACAACTCATCAAGGTTGAGTCGTTGATTGGCGGTGATCCATCAGTGCACCTGACAGAAAGGCGATATTCATGATGGAGACTTCGTATCTCAATTTAGTAAGGAAGGTAGTTGACAGTTACGGAAGCAACTCCTCATTGGAGCTGGGCGGTTCTACCTCTAATTCGCCGAGATGCATCGCCATTGACAACTGATCCAATGGAAGTCGCGCTGGGAGCTGTTACCAGTTTTGAACTCCCATGTTCTGATCGAGATCAAGGATGCAGGCAGTTACGACGGGAACCAATGATGAGTTGCCATTTAACTTCGAATTGCGATTCCCTTCCCAATCCGAAACCGTTCTTCTCCCCTTCATCAATTAAGTTGAAGTAACACTCACTCAAGCACAAAGACAAACAAGCACTATCCTCGTAAGAACTGGAAACAAAAAGTTCAGCTGCAAAGCATCGCCCGTCACTCGCCAGCGCCGAACCTACCTCATCGCTGTCAGAATCGTGGAAAAGACCATGGCTGAGATCCTATTCGCTCGGTACTTTGACTCGCCGTGAGCCAAACCAGTGAAATAAGTGATGAGCTTGCGAAAAGCCGACAAGCTGCCCAAGTGTCCGCCTCCCCCCAGCTTTGATTTTGCTGGTCGAATCACATTCCTCACCGACCATCTGGGCCAGGGAAGCCATCCGCGGCGCCAGCAACGGCTGCAGTGGCCAAACAGCTCGCTTAAAGGTCATTTCAGCAAGGATGACAGGTGACTAGGGGCTATTCGAGAATAAAAAATAGCAAGAGACTAAACTCTCAGGGCACTTGTTCGACCCCTGCCCCGTCGAATCAACAGACTCCCCGCCCCCCTGTCAAACATTTGTTCCTATTCTCGAGTTGGCGTAGACTGTTGCCGCTGCTTTTACCGCGACTATCACCGCCAAAACCAGCCAATCCCCGTCAACCTTTGGGCTCTAACAACTTACACCCATCACAACGTCTCTCTATGGAGTACTGCCCACCAACCACCATCAAGTAAGACTTGTTGAGCCGCCGACCAACAAGTCCATTCTAGCACTTGATTTCTGAGTTGCCGGATATGTTTGTTCACAAGATCTCTGTCACGATATTGAACTGAGTGTTGGCTCGCGTTCGTTCGTTCTGCCAGGACACCATCAATACGAGAGTGGTACGGAGTACTGTTACCAACAGTCTGACACAGCCAACTTGGTTTCTCTTTGTCACCAACATAGTGCACCGCCCGTCTTGTCGTTGATTGGTGGCTGCTAGGCAGTCGAGAGACTGGAAGAGATGGAGTGACATTGTCAAGCATACTGCAGCTATCGTTGCCCACTAAGACCACAGCGCAGTCACATCCTCGCATTGCACGCTTGCAGACCGCACAGGCGATGATACTGACTGGGCACAACACAAATCGCTGCAAAGTACTGAGTTGCCAGTGTATAGCAGCACAAAGCAGCGCGAAGCAGCATCGATTACCGCCACACCCCTCCCTGGCTCGCTCAAGTCGCTACTTGTGCAGTTGCCGCCCTTTCTGCACCAGTTCCGAATACAAGTACGCGTCTGTTATTTTTGTGTTCCGCAGTCGCTCCTCTATTAACGTGCGCTGCTTTTCTATTGTTGTTGCTCTAGCACTGGTCGTTCGGTTTGCGTCTTGTAGTCTGGCACTCGCACACGCGCCCGGCCCCCATCTGGTGGTATCCCGTGCGATATCCACACATTTAGCTGCCTGGGGTTATCTTCTTCTACACACCCCTACCCCTTCTCCCGGTCCGTCATAACTCCACCATGTTCCAACTGCTTCACACCCCTTCTCTTCTTCAAGCGCCCACCTCTTCCAATTTCATCCTCCGGCGCCAAACACTTGACGCAGTCCTTTCCTTATAATCATCTAGTGCTGCCTTTATTCTACCCTCTGACCTTCGCTTTTTCTCCAGTCAGTCAGTCAGTTTGTTCACTCGCTGCTTCTATCTGCCTGTACTCTTAATTCCTACTGCTTGGGATCTGGCTGCTGGTCCATATAACCAACCAAGCTCAAACTTTCCAACTCGCCCATAATCAACGTTGATCTCGATATTCACGGTTAATTCAACCATCACCATGCCTACCGCCAAGCCCAAGTTGGGGAAGCTTACCACTCCCGTCACCGCTACCTTTCCCTCCGAAATAACTTCGGCAACTCCAATCTCGGCTGTTTCGTTCACGTTCAAGCCTGATCCGGACTTTCTCAAGACGCCTATCAGCCCGCCTATGGCCTATACCGACTTCCTCACCAAGGCCATGGCCCTCAACTCTCCCGCCACGAGCTCTGGCCTGACAACCCCGGATTCACTCCCAGACACAGCAACCAGTGAGGAAACTGATGCTTCCTGCAAGCGTGAAGGCACACCTCCATCTTCAGCTTCGAGCATAACCTCCAAAGCTTCAGCCCGCCCAACCCCTCCAGCAACGGCTCCTATGATGCCTCCGAGCCCCTTCGTCTGCTCTACGCCCATGTCTGCTCCTCCTACCGGCCCTGCCTGTTTCCCCAGCCTCAAAGTACCCCCGAGTCCCAGTGTGTCTAACATGGACTCGCCAATGAGTGCAAGCACTGTTAGATCACCTTTCAGCGCCCGACCAGTCCATTCAGTGTTTGACTGGGACGCTGCTCTCAAGGCTCGCTTGATGGAGAAGAAGCAAAAGACCTCACGGACTAGTGTGCGACACATCAGAGAGGTGGTGACAAGGACCGTCACATATACACCCAGGATGGCACCTGCACCTAAGGGCAAGAGACGCAAGGTTGAGTAGACCGTTAGGCCAACAACCATATGCTCCCGCACATCATGTTAACACGCAAACTATCATCAATTCAACGCACTCCTAACTTCTAACGATCCTTCGAACACATTACGACTTTCCTTTTGTTTAGACATGCATTGCAACCAAGAATATACCGGAAACGACGAGGATGCAGAGCACAAGGCGAAATTTGGAGCAGGCCTTCGACACCTGGCGGCGAAAACTGTCGCCCTTTTATCCTTCAGTCATTCTTTTACGAACACTTATTTGATACGCCTTGGAAGGAGTTGGGTCAGAATTGGAAGACCACTATTGGGACTGTTTTGGAGGCACGGTCGGAGGAGTTTGATGGCGTTTTACAATTTCATTATCAGCTTGGATGTGCTATTCCCTGGGGGCACAGCATGGGCCAAGAAGTACGATACCAGCATCCGTGGAGAGATTTGGATGCGGATGGTGAAGAGGCGGAGACGAGCAGCTGGGGAGCAGTCGACAGCAAGAGTCATGTGGTAAGGCACTCTTCGACAGCTATGGGGTGGATGAAAGAGAATTGGAGAACGCTTTGAGCGTCGGTGCCCCCGTATATCGGGTGTCCGATCAGCTTGTGATAACGCGGTTACTCAAAATAAATTCACAAAGCCATTGGCTGTTTAAACACCAATTCTATCGCATGCTGTGTTTATGAAGAAACCGACTGACAAGTACATATGAATCACACGAGCCAAGACTACATAACGTTACGGAGAGAGACTATTCGCACAGCTCGCCATTTCTGTAAGTTTCGTTTCCCGTGTTTGATTCAACGGTTATTGTTTATTTGTTTATAATGGATCTGTCATGGCCGCCAAAACAGGCCGCGCGACGGGTATATCCTCGATGTGTATCTGGGTCGCAGAGACGGCCGTTTCGCAGGCCGCCAGCTAGAAGCTCCCCTCTAAGGACCCCGCCCGTTCTGTCTTATTTTCTCTTTTATTTCCAAGTCATGGGATAGACCCTTGTTCCCGGTAGACTGGAGGCTGGCTTACATGGGCATGCTAGGCAGAGCTAAAAGATCATCATGGCAAGCCCCCTTGGAGAGATTTGCATTAGGGGTGTTTGGTGATGGGGATGAACACACGATAGAGACAGGGAGAGTGTTTGTTCTTTGTTTTGGTTCTTCGTGTTTGTGACGATGCAAGACGTGAATCGGATACTCCACTGGGCCGGCTTTTGGGTCGCAGGAATGGGGACGTATGTATGCAGAGAGACACATAGAGGTAGGAAAAGGCACAATAAGTGCCATGGCATAAGCAAGCATTGTCAGTTCTTGTCCTCCCCACTGTCGTGCCTCCAAAGCCTGGTATCGCACTTGTTACTGCACTGCAATTACAGCAAGGAATCCTCTCGACTCAGAAGTCCTGCCATAATTATCACAGGCTCCCACACTGCCGGCACGCCCCCCCCTGGTCGGTCCCAATAACCCATCACCCCTGGTTTGAACCACTAGAATGACTTAGACTTAAAAGCGGCGGGCTCTGTTCTACGGGGGAACCCAGAATCCTGGTCCAAGCGGAACCAGGAAGCCCCATAAACTGGGCTTGTAAGCGCCGGGCCATGGGGCGTCAAGCGTGCAATTGGCCAGGCCGGACGAGCCCATCACCCACCATGGAGGGCAGCTTGGTATGATTGGATGCGTGCTAAGCGCCCAGGGCTGTGGGTCAACGATTTCTATTTGCATTTGTGAGGATTGAGCTTCTCTTAACTCGAGTTGAGTCGAGTTCAGACGTTCAATTGAGGTGAAGGTCATGGCAACATGCAGAAGCGTGGTTTCTCGCCCGTCTGTATTGAAAATGCCTGCACTATATGTCGCGTCGTGTCATATCGTAGCTCGTTGCTTCAGGTGCATCTGCAATCCGCAATTCGCAACTGCATCCCCCCTCTCGCTCTCGTTTCTACTCTTGTCAGTTGTTTCGCGCATGCTACCCAGCTACTGCGAGATATAGCGCGCTAGCAGCACGCGTGTTCCCAATCATGCCCAGGACCAAAGCACTTGAGTCTCTGTTGAACCGTACACAAGCCTGATGAACTAAATTTGTGACCGTCAACAAAGTAGGACCTGAGCTCGGGGCTTGGGCTCTTTGCGCCCAACCCGCCAAAACTCATCACTTTTCGTCATCCAGGTGACCAAGGCGCTGGGACACTATCACCCGTTGCCCATGGTACAAGCCCGACTGGTGAAAAGCGCCCGAGCTACCCCGCGTACTCTTCCGCTTCCTTGAAGCTCGCTTCCTCGTGGCATCGTGCTCGGCAAACGAGAGAGTATGCTTCTGAGAGGCCACAAGCACTAGAGCTACAGCCCACATAGCCCAATAAGTCGTCCAGCCCGCCGAGAGCGCCAGTGACGAGATGCGCATGTGGTGATGTGACAACCCTGTCTAGCTTGCGCATCACACCGTCTCCCGCGCCGTTCTGCCATTGGCTACCGTGCTCAGTCAACGCCTCCCGCCTATCTGAAACTAGAGAGGGATCCTCAGCCCTGAGTCTGAGATTAGAAACAAGCTTGAGACCGTTGTGACCGACCTGCTGGGTGGAACGAGCCCCCTTGATCGTGTTTCCAAATTGCATTGGCGATTTCTAAATTTGGCTCAGACACCAAAACGAATCCGTTGCAGCGTAGTTTACGACACTTCCCTGCCCGCATCCTGATAGACTTTCCAGAACAAGAAGATCGCCACTGGCTTGGCTAGACTAGAAACGCATGGTGAAATTGCAGGGCACTTTGGAACTCGCATATCTCAGCTTCAAGGAAACGTCGATACCCTGTTCACGTGTCTTGTCTTGATTGTGATTCGAATCACTATCACCAAAGATCCTCCAAGCCTGTATGCAAGAGTCCTGGATATGGATTCAATCCACTTCCCTCACTTCTTTTGCTACGGCGTTGCAAAGCGCGACCTTGACCCCTGCGCCCGTGAGCACATGGATCCAGAGCCGTTGAGTATCGCTCAATCGGTCGTTTGCGCTCTTGACCTCGGAGAACATAACCTCTCCCTTCGCTTTGCCAGGTTCTGTAGATTGATCCTCTGGTGTCTCTTTAGTACGCCACAGGATCAGATCAGGAATGCCTCCACCGCGTTGCCTGTACTCCTGAGCCATCACCTTGCATACTGCCGCAAGAGCACTGCCCTCGAAGCATTCTACAAGCTCCACAAGATCGTCAACCTCGAAATCCCAATTGAGGCCCACTACACTTGTTCTCTTTTCGTGCTCACGATCCCAGACTTCACGGAGCAGGCTTGGCGCCTCTCCGTTGGCAATTTCAACAAGTCTGTGGTTGATTTCAGATGCCCTGGATGGGTAGAAGGCATCTGTATGTAGATCAAGTGGACATGTTTGGTAAGCCGTTTGGAAGACATTTGGAATATAAATGAAGAGGACGTCATAGAAGAGATAGGCAAAGAGAGTGCGGATGATTCCGCCCTCAGCGTGATATCCTTTCCATCCTTCCGATCGATATTGGCTCAAGCACATCGCTTCGACATTGCACTCTTCTTGCGAATCCAGCTCGTCAAACCATATGGTCTTTGTAGACGCTTGACGACCGGGCTTGACGATAATGTCCTTTTTGATTTGGATCCCTTCAATGGTATGCTCGATGGGCTTTTGCAGACCAACGTGACCAAAATCGTGTTGTAAGCGACGTGGTATGCGCAATTTCTTTTCCAACTTTACCAACCGCTTCTGTAGGTCGTAGTGAAATATGAGATGGCAGTCTGAATCCTGCAGTCCAGCTTCGCATGTAGAAACTGCAATTCTCTTCCAGTGCTTTTTCTGCTGCTCAGCATCTGTAAACTTTGGACTTGGATCCAAGGTAGGCATATAATGCTCTTCAAGTAGAGCTTTTCGCTGATACCAGCCACCTCGCCTGGCTGGGTGGAACAATCGTTGGTCGAGAAGTTCAGTGAGTAGCTCATACTCTCGCAGGTGTTCTTTGAGTTTTCCAAATATCGGAGCCGCTTTGTGAACAATTCTTGTGTATGAATGGCCCGGCGTGAACCGTCTCAAATAAGCTCCTTCGCCCGCTTCATATACCGTGTGCTCTTTGTGTTGCTCTTCTTCAACCAGTGTCTTCCATCTGGGGTAAACTTTGTCAAATATGTCAATCATCATCCTGAGGCCCTCTTCTCCCGGGGGGCTACTAAACTCCCACGCATCGACTTCCGCCTCCATGCGGATAGCGGTTTCATACTCCAACAGATGTAAGCGTGATGCAAATATGGTCGATGTCCGGCAGACAATATATTCGGGAAAGTGACGCTTTGCAATTTTGGCTAGAATGATTGTTGTAAGTGATTTCTCCGTCCACTCGGTCGATCGGTAAAACACCAGATGCACACGCTCGAAAAGCTTGAAGGGCGACGGTGACAGTCGAATGCAAGGTCCGAGTGTAGCGAGAATTTTGGTCAAAAAATGCTGTTCTCGGTTTGAGTCTTCCCGTCGAAGCTTTGCCTTGGATTTCGCTTTTACGTCTCTGTTTTCTTGGTCCTCGTGAGCCGAATCGCGGCTGTTATGTCTGCTAAGTCCAACTGACATCAATCCGGCTTGTTGTTTGCTCATCCGCACAAGTGAACGAATGAGCTCTGCTTTAGTACGCCCCTGAATTTTGGCTTCTTTTGCCAGGTCTTTTAGTTCGTCCAAACTAAGTTGTGAGGCAGCCTCTTCCACAGAGTTGATATGGTCATCCGATGCATCTGCAAATGTAAACATCTCTCCCAAGCTAAACTCTTCAAGTTCGATGCCAGAAATTGGAGTTTGTGTTTGGGGAGTGGTGTCTTGTGGTAGTTTACGAGACGACTGCAGGGTAGCTATGGCTGCTTCGAGATCCGAGATATCGCTATGATATCCAAGACGACTATGACGATGCCATGATGCTGTTTTTCTTAGAAATAACCGAACATATCTAGAAGATGTGAGAAGTTGGATTGGTTGTCTGGCGTTTGCATGCAACATACAGGTACTGAGCCTCGTAGTTCAACCCTCTCCACTGCATGAAGATCTCACTTTCTTTTTCATCAAACAAATGTGATTCTTCGTCCAAAACTGTATCAAGGGCGAGATTGAAGGCGTCCACATATATAGAACTTTGTCCTCTGACCCAACGAGGCGGAGGCTTTTCTGCTGCGCCATCTTCTTCAGCTGTGGCCTGCGATGACTTCATCGCCTCATACTCTTCAATTGCCTCTTTGCCTTCAGCGGCTGGAGGTAGCGCAGTTTCGATGTCCGTAGGTCGGGAATGTCCATCATTTTGAAGATCAGTTTCAACAGAGTCAGTATCATCAATCCTTTTGGTCGGCGATGTCTTGTTCTGAGAACCATGGGAACCGTGAGAATGATCGCTATCGGAATCTGGAGATCCCTGTCGTTTGGCTCGTTTGGAAGGTCTCTCCTTTTCTGGTGAGTCAGGTCGAATCTGACTGCGGAGTTGACTTTGCGGCTTTGGAAGCCTTGTCACGAATGCATCCATAATTTGAATCCAGCCATATCAGATCAAACAAAAAAAAAAGGTTCACGTAGGACTGCGAAGAAACCCTTGACGTTAGCGTTGACGTTGACGTATTAAAGGTCTGAGAGGCCCGCAGACGCGATGGACAAAGACAGACACGTTTGGTCAACACGAAAGCACATGACCTCGCGGGTGCCTCTTTCACTTTCCAGCTTGATCCGATAATCAACCGGCGCGTTTCAACCAGTGCTCGATCAATCATAGCTCCTCTCATGCAATAGTTTGATAGTCTTCTCCCTTGTATCTCTCCAGTAACTTTCTTCAAGCATGGCAGACGAAATCCCCAAATCCGACCCGACAATGGAGACGCCGCAAATTGCAGCTCCAGCCGATGCTGTTACCAATGGGTTCCAAACAGAATCTCTACAGAAGGACGTTGTGATGTCTGATGCGCCTGTTGACCAGCCTGCAGTATGTAGTTCCTCTTCAACTCCCGATTTCTACTTGGACAGCTGTTTTCAGGCTGCAGTTCTCTCGAATATGTTCAAAAAAGGGTTACTGACATACCATAGTCCTCTCCTGCTCCGGCTGCTCATGCGCCCAGTCCGGCTCCCGCACGAACAGGGACTCCAGCTCAAGGATCGAGAGCTGCTTCTGCGCATCCAGATCCCGGTCTCAACATACCCGCCGAAGCTCCCCCACATGGCGATTCAACACGACGTTATCTCAACACCAAAGTCACAGGAACGCTGCTTGAAGGCATGAAACAACTGGCAAAAGACAAGTGAATAGTGTCTGCTCTGAGTTTCGACATTAGTTACTAATACTATCACAGACCGAGCGACCCTCTCCGGGTACTAGGAGAATATCTCATCCAAAAATCTAAGGAGTTGGAAGGAACTGGCTAGGTTTTGACATATCGCATTGCATCACATCACATCACTTTTCCACATCGTAGGTAACTGGTAGCGAGAAGGATAGATGGCGTTCAGGTTCAATAATTTTGTCGTCACTGGGTTGAGTATACTCCATTGCATACACACGCTTTCAGCGGTCGAAGAGCTTTCTATTTGAGCAGTTGACTTCGCTGTTGATCCTCCCAGAAAGGGTGAGCACAAGCATCATGGCTCTAAATGCAACTTTTTCCATAATTTGTCCCCCAACTCCGTGACCCGGGAAACCGTCACTATCATCCAGAGCGACCAGCCATTCTCTTATGTCCGCTTAAGCGACGATGGTGCTGGCAGTGGCGGACTCGTACTTCCAGGTGGGAGGGAGAACACCGACGGTCTTGTAGTAACGGGCCAGTCTTTTTGAATGTTAGCTCAGCACAGCCAAACGAGAGATATCTTGAACCTACCTGTGGATACGGGATTCAATGAGAATGAGACGGAACTTGGAGTCCTTGTCCTTGCGGTTGCGCTCAAGGTGCTTACGGACGGCGACAGCCTTTCCATTCGGTTAGCGGGATATTCGACAGACGGGAGAATTTTGACATGACTGGCGTACCTTCTTGATAAGCATGTACAGATCCTCGGGGAGCTCGGGAGCGAGGCCTGTTAAAATCACTCTGTCAGTCTCAACCGCACAGAGGCATTAAGGAGATGGTGTTTCTCCATTATAGATGTATTGTTTTTCGTCGCCACATCCAATTTTTCGTTCAGGGAGTCGTACCGGAGGACTTGAGGATTCGCAGAATTCGGTTACCTGCAAATTGTGTGTTAGCCGTCGAGAAAATCCCCCATTATCGTGCGTCGCAATTTTTCTTACCAGTGACAAGCTTGACCTGGGCAATACCGTGGGAGTCACGGAGGATGACACCGATCTGAGAAGGAGTGGCACCCTTACGGGCGAGCTTGGAGATCTGCTCAACGACCTGCTCGGGGGTGGTCTTCAACCAGGCGGGAGCGTGGCGAGAGTAAGGGAGAGCGGAGGCAGAAATGCCCTTTCCGTTGCTGTGAAGTCTGCCCATCTTGTCGGTTTGGCGGCGGTCGTGATGCTGGGGATGAGGTCGGAATGGAGTTGTTCGAGGATGGAAAGTTTTCAGAGATTCTTTAGTGGGCTGGTGCGAAGAAACACCGCTTAGTTAGGGCAGAGCGGTGCATTTTAATTGGTTCCAGAGCCCCCACCGCCAAAGGCTTCTTAGGATCACGTGGATGGTCCAAGCAGTCGAGTGGAGTCGCGTTTCTTTACTTTTCTTTGCTGTCGCGGTTCAACTTTTCTTCTAGATACAATCAACTTCGAAGCACAGCAAAGCAGAGCCAAAGAGGGTTTGCTTTGCGCAATTGCTAACATTCATATGGTAAGTCAATGTCTCTGTTCTCCCTACCTACCGCCCTGTCGACCTCGACATGATGACACATTACTTTTTTACTATTTCTGGTACCTCTTATGTTAGAGGCTTCGGTCTCAATGAATTTAAATGGACTTCTGATCTTCGGTCACATGCAATGATTACTTGCTTTATCTGTTTATGAATTGGCACTAACAGAATACAGAATACAGATCAATTGAGCATCAAGCGCCTTATGCACTTACTTCGTCCTTGGTATATGCAGATATATATAACACAAAATTTCTCCAAACTTGGTTATCCTTAGGCTTGTCCATTTGTCTCATTTCAGTGATCTTATCTGTAAAAACTTCTTCAATACTCACGACGTGAGATACGACAAGGCCCATGTGATAGTGTGGTGCCTGATGATGAATGACTGGTCGTTGAATTTAAAAGTACTAATGCTTTGTCATGCCCTCTGTTTTACATTTTCAATTGCTTCCCTAAACATACACCAATAGTAGACTCCCACCCTGTCAAACCAACTTGTCACTTGATCTAACCACCGGCCGGGACAAATATTAAGCTCTTACCACGCGCCAACATCGAAGTTCTCCTGTGTATTGTGTTAGTGAGCGAAACATATAACTTATGACAATGAACGGAACGTACCTCTGGGAAATATGTTGTCACAACGGTTCTGTCAGCAAACTTGCGTCCTGCAAGAGCCTGTAGAGCCTTTGTTGTATCCTCAGTGTTCTCGTATTTGACGAAGATCTTGCCCACACCAGAAGATTGTCTGCTGCCGCCAGTAGGTCTTGGGACCTTGACATCAAGGATTTTGCCATACTTGGAGCACTCTTCTCGGACATCTTCGCAGATTTCTGACAAATCATGTTAGCACACATTCGCAAGACCAGAACAAAACCACATACCCTCATAGTCATCGTTGTCCAAAAGTTCCTCGGCAGTGACCATGTTGAGAAGCTGAAGCACTCGGCTGCTTTCAACTTCGTTGGCGGTCTGAGAAGCAAGACCGCTAATGGCAGTGATGCCAACGTCGAAGTTTGCGACTTGTGTAGGACCGATGCTGGCTTTGCTGACCTTGATCTGCTTGCCACCAATGTCCATACCGTTGAGAGTGTCAAGCGCTGTTGGATTGGAAACAACAGGATCTTGGTATTCGGCAAAAGCAATACCCTGTGACTGTTAGCAAAAGCATTGGATGACTGACTGGCTGAGAAACTTACTCTGGACTCTTCTGTTCCTCTGTCCTTGACCAAGACAAAAGCCTTGGGCTTACCAAAGCTGGCGAGCAGCTCGATAATTTGCTCTTCTGTCAAGAAGGTTGGGATGTTGGTGATGCTCAGCTTATTGACGGTATCCGGAACAATGTTGGAGACGACCTCGGGGTCGAAGGCAACTTCTTCGGTAATTGCGGGCACCACATAGTCACGAGGTCGGCGAATCTCAAGACCACGGTGTCCTCCATCGGTGCCATTCGCAGCGTCGCTGGCTTCCATGGAAATACCATCCAGCGCCAAAGCAACCGTCGTCTCTGGGGCATCCTTGAACTCGATAACTGCAAACGATCGATCGTTAGAGAACTGACACAGAACACAAGGGTCTGTGGTATCAATAACGTTCAGTCCGTTGAGTTGAAGGTTGAAGAATGACATGAGAGCCTCCTCGGTGGTGCCTGAAGGAATCTTGGAAACCAAAAGTCTCTTCGACTGGCGAGAGTTGTTTGCCTTCAGTCCAGCACTAGTCACCTGTCCGCCAGGCTGGTTCATAAACGCCTGGAGCTTGCTGGGATCCATTGGCTGTTGTCGAGGAGCTCCGGGAAGAGGGAACATGCCAGATAGCTTGGCTTGTTCCGCTGTGACATTTTCATAGCCCGGAGGCTTTATGTCCCACTGGGTCAAGCGACGTTTGCGGTCGATGACAGATACGATATTGGTAAGGTCTGGGGTTGGTTCTCGCTTCTTGGGAGGTGGACTGGCGCTGCGACGTTCTTGATGCGCCGGGAATCTATCCTCACGGCGGTCTCTGCCTCCGCCTCCACCTCCGCCGCCTCCTCCGCGGCGGCGATCATCGTAGGGGTCTCGTTCTCGCCTGCTGGGTCGCTCATCGTCGTCGCGTCGAGCATCTCGGCGGGATGATCCTCGATCGCGGTCCCATTCACGTTCGCCGCCACGTTCGCCGCCTCGCTCAGCGCCTCGCTCAGCACCACGCTCAGCACCACGCTCAGCACCGCGCTCGGCACCTCGTTCACCACGTTCACCACGCTCGCCACGATCACCACGTTCGGCACCCCGTCTTTCGCCGCGGCCCGAGTATCTATCCTCGCGCTCACGATCACGGTGATTCCGGCTTGAAGAGTAGGCATCGGCGTCCCCTTCACCTCGTCGATGGCTTCGGTGGTCGGGCGAACGAGATCGTCTGCGGTCGCGGTCGCGGTGTCGGTCTCGACGATCGTCCCTGTCACCTCTGGGCTAAACGATGTTAGATTAAGCCGTACTCGACAAGACGAGATAGTTTACTTACAGGATAGTCTCGGCCTCCCCTGCGCCCGTCTGCGTTGGAAGGGTTAGCGACGCGACGCGATAAATCACAATGTTGCAAATGAACTTACCTCGGGAAGAGTAGCTGTCGCCGTTCATGATTACAGTAGTAGCAAGCGACTGCAGAGATCGACTAAAATCTGTAGGATTGATAAATGTGTATGTTTGGGAGGCGGAGTCGTTGATTCAAGCCGCAACGAGTTTCCAATTTCAAAGAGCTGGCAGGCATCGCGCGAGGCTGGAGCTTTTTTTGCCAGGAGACACCAGCGTTAGTCAGATTTGGGCTTAGCGTTTGATTGAATGGGGACCTGGACCTCAGGTTCTTAAAACCCAAGAAAATTCATCTCAGGCCAGAACTTTATTAGCCAGCAAGTCGACAGCTTTTCAGCACTATTCAGCTCGAGCTATGCAGCTTTATACATTTTGATTGAAAGTCCAGGCGATTTTATGAGTCCCACTTATAAAATAATGAAGCATTGATCATTCTACATAATACTTCAATAGCTATTCTTCTCAAAATCAATTTCAATAAAGGACGATCTTTGTAGACCTGGACTCTTGTATCCCACTGTAGCGTAGTCCCTCTGCTTATTAGTTTCAGGGGGTCACAGGTGTGCGCAGCCACTGTAGCCTCCATTACATCATCCAAACAATCCATACTTTAGAATCGCCATGACTATCTCAGCTTCATCCTGTCAACTTGCACTTTAGATGATCATTCTCACATATACAACGTGCTCCTCATAAATCAGGGACTCTCGCTTACCTCAATCGCATCTTCTCAATGTCTATTGTTGGAAGAACGGAGTGGCAAAAGCTGCCCGTCACTTTAGGGGAGCTTTGCATCAACACAACACTAAGATGTGGGCAGTCATTCAGATGGCAAAAGATCAACCACGAATGGTGAGTTTGTGATCTTGCTGGACGTCAAAACAAAATACCAAAACTTTCAGGACCTGCACATTACACGGAAGACTCCTTCATCTGAAACAGGATGCTACTCATTTGCACTTTCAAGTCACCTTCCCAGCACTCAAGCCTAAGACACCACCGCCAGGCGACACTGAAGCTCTGCTACGGCATTATTTCAACTTGGATACAAGTCTTGAACCTTTGTACAAACAATGGTCAGCTGCAGATTCCAACTTTCGCAAGAGAGCTCCTCAATTCCAAGGTGTCCGCATTCTCAGTCAAGATGCCTGGGAAACGTTGATATGCTTCATCTGCAGCAGCAACAACAACATTACAAGAATATCCCAGATGGTTAGTAAAACTCATGCATGAAGAACCTCGAATCTTATCTTATCATACCATCAGGTACACAAGTTATGCCGGCATTACGGACCTCTTATAGCTCATATGGATGATGAACCCTTCCATGACTTTCCTACTCCCAAAGACCTTACAGGTGATGATGTGGAAACAAACCTTAGAGCTTTAGGGTTCGGATACCGAGCCAAGTACATCGCCGAGACAGCACGGATAGTCGCCAAGGAGAAGCCTGAGAACTGGTTAGAAAGCCTTCGAAACCCAGAACTTCCCGGCTTCAACACAACACCCGTACCAAAGGAGCAGCATGCAACCTACAAAGAGGCACAGCAACAACTGCTATCCTTGAAGGGAGTTGGTCCAAAAGTTGCGGACTGCGTGTGTCTTATGGGCCTTGGCTGGGGAGAGGCAGTACCAGTCGATACTCACGTTTGGCAAATTGCACAAAGAGACTACAAGTTTGGCAAGTCAAAAGTCAAGACGCTCAACAAGGCCACTTACGATGCTGTCGGGGACCATTTTCGAGACTTATGGGGATCATATGCTGGTTGGGCTCATTCAGTTCTCTTTACCGCTGACTTGAGGGAGTTTGCAGCCCAAGCCAAGAAGGAAGAGGATGAGCCTACCGTGATAAAGATAGAGGTCGGTTCTAGCGAGGAACATACCAGGACAAGGACGAAGAAAACGATCACTGTTACAGACAGCGACACTGTGGTGAAGGAAGAAACTCCAATCGTTACGCCCAAAGATGAACAAGGGGTTGAGGAGATCAAGCAAATGCGAAGATCAAAACGACTGCGTACTTCATGAGAAAGTACCGATAGAGCATTGTAGCGCCGACGCGGTTGGGTCATGGTTATATATGTATTCATATTGGAGCCTGCTGTAGTTTTCTAACTTTGAGCTGCTTACGGCGTAGAGACGTTGTTGACCCGGCTTTTCTTAGAACAATGTCCAATAGCTCTGTATTCTTGGCTCATAATCTAAGCACTGTCCTCCAAAAATCATGCTCTACATCTATTGACTAATAAATGAAAGTAAAAAAGTTGAAGACATTGAAGTGTCAATGCATTGTTGACAAATTACTCTTTCGGGTAGGCGGGCACATGCATGCTCTCACCAAGCGGCTAAAATTCGGGTGGAGAAGATCGCCTCCCAACCTAGCAAAGCTTCGCAAGGAGAGTGTAATTTTGCGACCACTCATCAAACATCCATCTCTCCATGCGCAACGATAACGCTCCTAGCGCCCCTTGTCCTCTCGAACCGGGATGAAGCTGCGAATGCCATAATTCAAAATGTCTGACGCGGATTTCGAGACCATCAAGAAGCTCCAGCAGGAGCGAAATGCTGCCGCGGCGGGAAACAAGGGTTCGCGAACCTTTGACGCCGCCAACCAGCGAGCCGACGATACGAAGCAGAAGCTGACCGACAGCGCCGACAATGCCCTATACGAACGTGATGGACCTGACAAGTTTGCCGGATACAACACGTCTCTGCCGATGGGTGACGATGATGACGAGGAGATGGGCGACGGCGACAATACGCGACGATTAGTCGGCCAGTACACAGCGTCGCGAGATATGATTGATGAATTTTCCCGTGGAAATGGTGTCGAGGAGGATGATATACTTGCTGGAAAGGGAGAGAAGAGCGGTCGAATTGTCGACCGCGAGACAGATTACCAAAAGCGCCGCTTCAATCGCGCCCTCACTCCCACGCGCGCCGACGCCTTTGCCAAAGATGGCCAGGGCGCTTCCGAGAACGGTACCAGCTATCGCGAGATTATGGAGGCCCGTGAACTCGAGAGGGAAGAACAGCGCGTGTTGCAGGCTATCAAGGCGAAGCAGGAAGGCGAAACCGCAGATGACGGTGACGCCAAGCCTATGCTCACAGATGGAGATAATGATAGCGCCGAAGCTGAACCTACCGAAGCTACCTCTACTACCCGAAAGCGCAAGAAGAGATGGGACGTTGCAGTACCTGTTGACGATGCCAAGACTGAGACGGATGATGCGGTCAAGCCCAAACGTTCGCGATGGGATCAAACGCCCGCTCTCCCTGCGCCAGGAGCTGAAGCCTCGAAGAAACGTTCACGATGGGACCAAGCCCCTTCTGCTACCCCCATGGGCAATGCGGGACTGGCTACTCCTGTGCACACATCATCCGCCCCTACTATGCCAACAACCTTCGGCACCGATATTTCTGGCCGAAACATGGCCATCAGTGACGAAGAACTCGACCTTCTTCTGCCCGGCGAGAGCGACGGCTACAAGATCCTCGAACCTCCTCCTGGGTACGAGCCAGTTCGCGCTCCAGCACACAAGCTCATGGCCACTCCTGCTGCCCAAACAGGCTTCATGATGCAAGATCCTGAGCAAGTACGCCTTAGTGGAAAGCCTATGCCCGCTGAAATTCCTGGAGTTGGCGATCTTCAGTTCTTCAAGGCCGAGGATATGGCCTACTTTGGAAAGCTTACCGACGGTTCCGACGAGAACGCCCTGACCGTCGAGGAGCTCAAAGAGAGGAAGATTATGAGGCTGCTGTTGAAGATCAAGAACGGTACCCCACCCATGAGGAAGACTGCTCTTCGACAAATTACAGATAACGCCAGACAGTTCGGTGCCGGTCCTCTCTTTGATCAGATCCTGCCACTACTCATGGAGAAGACACTAGAGGACCAAGAACGCCATTTGCTCGTCAAGGTCATTGACAGAATTCTATATAAGCTTGACGACCTTGTGCGCCCCTATGTGCATAAGATCTTGGTCGTCATTGAACCACTGCTCATTGACCAAGATTACTACGCAAGAGTTGAGGGTCGTGAGATTATCTCAAACCTGAGCAAGGCTGCTGGTCTTGCTACCATGATCAGCACCATGCGACCTGATATTGATCATGTTGATGAATACGTCCGAAACACAACCGCACGAGCCTTTGCCGTTGTGGCATCTGCCCTGGGCATCCCCGCTTTGTTGCCTTTCCTTAGAGCTGTTTGTCGAAGCAAGAAGTCATGGCAGGCCCGTCATACAGGTGTGAAGATCGTTCAGCAAATTCCTATCTTGATGGGCTGTGCCGTGCTTCCCCACCTGAAGGGCCTTGTTGAATGCATTGGACCCAACCTGAACGACGAGCAGACAAAGGTTAGAACAGTTACCAGTTTGGCTATCGCTGCACTGGCTGAGGCTTCTAATCCCTATGGTATCGAGAGTTTTGACGATATCCTTAACCCTCTATGGACCGGTGCTCGCAAGCAGCGCGGTAAGGGTCTAGCAGGCTTCCTCAAGGCTGTCGGATACATCATTCCTCTAATGGATGAAGAATACGCCAACTACTATACCAGTCAGATCATGGAGATCTTGCTTCGTGAGTTCTCGTCACCGGATGAGGAGATGAAGAAGGTTGTCCTCAAGGTGGTATCTCAATGTGCTGGCACGGACGGTGTGACTGCAGGATATCTGAAGGAGCACGTACTAGATGAGTTCTTCAAGAGTTTCTGGGTACGAAGAATGGCCTTGGACAAGCGCAACTATCGACAGGTTGTGGAGACCACTGTCGATATTGGTCAAAAGGTCGGAGTTAGTGAGATCGTGGAAAGAATCGTCAACAACCTCAAGGATGAGAGTGAGGCATATCGAAAGATGACCGTTGAGACGGTGGAGAAGATTGTTGCCAGTCTAGGTGCTGCGGATATTGGCGAGCGCCTGGAAGAGCGACTTATCGACGGTATCCTTCATGCGTTCCAGGAGCAGAGTGTTGAAGACATTATCATGCTGAACGGCTTTGGTTCTGTCGTCAACGCACTGGGAACCCGTTGCAAGCCCTATATCCCCCAGATTGTCAGTACTATCCTATGGCGACTCAACAACAAGTCGGCTACAGTACGACAACAGGCTGCGGATCTCATCTCACGAATTGCCATGGTCATGAAGCAGTGCGGTGAGGATGCCCTGATGGGTAAACTCGGCGTTGTGCTCTACGAGTATCTCGGTGAAGAGTATCCTGAAGTTCTAGGATCTATCCTTGGTGCTCTACGATCCATCGTCACGGTCGTGGGTATCGCACAAATGCAACCACCTATCAAGGAACTTCTTCCACGACTCACTCCTATCCTACGAAACCGTCACGAAAAGGTCCAGGAAAATACTATTGATTTGGTCGGCCGTATCGCGGATCGCGGACCTGAGAGCGTGAACGCCCGAGAATGGATGCGAATCTGCTTTGAACTGCTCGACATGCTCAAGGCTCACAAGAAGGGTATTCGACGAGCTGCCAACAACACCTTTGGCTTTATTGCGAAGGCCATTGGCCCTCAGGATGTGCTGGCAACTCTGCTAAACAACCTCCGCGTGCAGGAGCGTCAGTCTCGTGTCAACACTGCCGTTGCCATCGGTATCGTGGCCGAAACTTGTGCTCCTTTCACTGTTCTCCCAGCTCTGATGAACGAGTACCGAGTCCCTGAGCTCAACGTGCAGAACGGTGTGCTCAAGTCACTCTCGTTCCTCTTCGAGTATATTGGCGAGATGGCAAAAGACTACGTCTACGCGGTCACACCCTTGTTGGAAGATGCTCTTATCGATCGTGATCAAGTTCATCGTCAGACAGCAGCCTCCGTCGTCAAGCACATTGCTTTGGGCGTTGTTGGCCTGGGATGTGAGGACGCTATGGTGCATCTACTCAACCTCCTGTACCCTAATCTATTCGAGACGAGCCCGCACGTCATTGACCGTATCGTGGAAGCCATCGAGGCCATTCGTATGGCGGTTGGACCAGGCTTGGTTCTCAACTACGTCTGGGCAGGTCTGTTCCACCCAGCAAGGAAGGTCAGGACTCCGTACTGGCGACTGTACAACGATGCGTACGTCCAGGCGGCGGATGCCATGGTGCCATATTACCCGAACCTGGACGAAGACAAGATGGACCGACCGGAACTGGCGATTGTGCTGTAAGAGTTTGTATGGACATGGAATATGGGTTTCAGTAGTGGATTAACAGGGTTCGTTCCCAAGGATTTTTATTATTCGTGTTATGGATATGGGGGAGGCTTGTAATCTGGAATGCTGTACGTTGAAAGGGGGTTACTGCATGCGACAGGGCGTTTTGATAGATGAAAAAAATGGTTATAATGTTTTCTGGAATCTCTTTGCACCGAACGATAGTCGACAATCTCTTGTCTCATGATCCCATGTGAATGATACTTGATTTGCTTCCCAGCCCCTTAATCAAAGCAGCAATGTTCCTCTGTTGGTAGTTGACCATTCTGCCAGGCCAAGTAACGGATGAGTTGCCAAGACTGGAGTAGCACTCATTTCAAAGTCTCATCTCACCTCACCTCACAGCGGAGTCACCGACTCTGCGTGTTCGTAGTAGCTGCAGGGATGGAGAATAGAACTGGGGCTTTCGACCGAGTTGGTGGTTTCACTTGATTAACAAAAGCGACGATCATCCGAAGGCAGCGGTTTTGACAGCCTCGCTAGGTAGGTGTTAGCTTGGCGTGATCGATTGATTGAGTTCTCATTAAACATTTCTAGACTCTACTCAGCAACCGATGGTAACATTGGCGGATTGAACGTGGTATGCTACCCTTCAGGTTGCACAATCTCAACCGAACGCTTGGGCCCTGGATGATCCCCAAAGCCATGGAACGGCTTTATCGTGTTTGGGTGTCAACGACTCCGCAGCTACACCGCACGTGTGACTGCTTCCACGCAGCAGATAGCAGGAGGTACCATCGAACCAATGGGTCATTATGGACTGATTGGATCATTCGCACCTCGTCGGTAGTCAACGCCGGACCCGCGGCTCATGCTTACACACAGACTAGAGGAACTTTTGAGCCAAGTTCCGGCAGATGCTGACTTCACCACATCGGGATCTCCCCAACTTCCTGTCGGCTTCGTCTTGACTCAGGGGATAAGAGATGGAGGGAGTAAGGGGGAGGAGGGGCCCGTGCCGTCCAACCTTTGCAATCCGTCACCAAGTTGTACCTCGACTGGATTCTTGTTTGCGAATTCAAGCAAAATGTGGTTGGGATTGCAGATGTTGATACCAGGAGGGGACATATGCGAGGTCGATGGAGAGGGGGAGGCGCGGAGTGATCGACACTCACTAAGCTCCAAATCGTGCCTTTGAGTGGTTCTCAAAACAGAGAGGAGACATCTGGCTGAAGCCAACGCAAATCTTTTGCCCTACAGAGTAAAGACGAGTCCATCCATCTGTCTTGTTGCACGTGGACAGCCTTTTGGATCGACTGTGGAGATGCTACGTACTGCACTTTCAGTACATGATTCGAGATGGGGTCCTAGCTACTGTGAATTGTATTGCCTTGGTTCATGTTCTGATGTCCCCATGTCAGTGCTGTCTGGAGCGTGCTTGCTGCATGAATGCGTAAGGAGAAGTGATAAGGATGCAGATGCAGATGCAACTGGGGTGTAGCAAGATGGTGAACAAGGGATATCATTTTCGTATGGATCGCCTGGTGTTCACTCTTGACGAGCTGGTTTCCCAAGGACAACAAGGTATCCATTCAGACAACAGGCTACTGGCATCCACTGGCCGGCCTCGTGCCCTGATGATATTGTTGCCGTTGTACGCCAAGAGCGTGCAGAACGGCCATCTGTAGTGGCACTTGCGGTGGTTGGTCCCAGACACTGGTCGAGGTTCATCAAGATGCAAGAGCAGCCCTTCTGCTGGTCGTGATTTCATGGCATCCATAATTAAAGCTATTTGATGTATACCAAAGTAAATTCCAGGTCTTAGCTCTTGTGCAAAAGACGGTTCCGGGGAGAATACAATAGCTCGAGCTCATAGCCCAAAGCCTTGCGTTTCCGGAGCACTAGCAAGGCAAGACGAGCAGTAGTAAGGTCTCTGAGCAGGCCGAGTTTTGTCGAAAGGTTTCTTCTCGCAAGCCATTGGGCATAGACGCCGTTGTTGTCTTGCTTTAGGGCTTGCTTTTTGGCGGGATATTGGCTGTGAGCCGTCTGCACTTTTTAATTGACGCCTCTCGATTCGAAGGTGCTTGTGATCTGCGGCCGCAACGGTTGCTTATTCGATAAAAGAGGCGTGCAGATCTCCCCGAAAAGGCTGAAGCTTGAAGCAAGCCAAGGGGCAATTTGAACGGATTTGGCACAACATCTCACTCTTTGGCAATTGCTTCCCCGTGATATCGCAGTGCATCCCTCGAGTGCATGTAACATCGGTTGAATGTTGGGACGGGAGAGCAACCAACTGGAGAGCCCCGCTCAATTGCTCATCCTGGTGGAAGAGTACAGAGTAGCAGGTGTGGAGATGGCATCTGCTAAAAGACAAGGTAGTAAAGACGGACAACAAATGAGCATCATTGCTAGAGGCCGGGATGGTGAAAGGAATCGAGATGGTGACAAGAGATGGAGGAAAATTGACAGGAAGGAGACAGTCACCCTCGAGTCAGGTCAATCACGCCTGCCTCCTGCCTGACAAAAGACGAAAGCGGGGGGATGGCATTTGCTGAGAATGCCATCAGGGGAAGAGCGAAACTCGGTCTGCTTGATTGAGAATAGCCTGTAATCTTAGAGGGCGTCATATTCCCCGCCAGAGAAAGACACCACCATCACAACTGCTGCAGCCACAAAAAGATAAAATGCTGAAAGAAGCAACACCAGGCCAATCTTAGTAAGGGCCCAAGGGGAGTTCAATTGCCTGTAGCTGGCATGTGTAAGTGCAAGTGCAAGTGCAAGTACAAGTGCAAGGGCAAGTGCAAACCTGCCAGAGTTTCCTTGTTTCGTTTTGTGTCTCAACCTTGTTGCTCCTTCTCCCGTCCGCCGTCCGCCGTCGTCTTTCAGTCTTGGCTTGGCTAACTGGCAAGGCTTGCTAGCTTCGAATCATAGCGTTGGTTTTAGTGCTTCAAGGGAATGCGGCTATGTAAACATCCGTTGATAGAGTCAGTATGTTCCACTTGGAGCACCTAACCACGAAAGGCTGAGGGACGGCAGAGGATAGAGGATGTATACAGTATCACAGTGTCCATGATTGAGGCAGGGTTCTGGCTGTCTAGCTGTCTCCCCTTTGATTCGCAATTATTTCAAGAGTGGCAAAAAACAAAGACGAAACAGGCTCTCTATTCGTAAGAGGCATTTGGTTTCAAGGAGAGGGGCGTCGAAGTCTTGAATCTTGAGTTTAGATTGGGGCTCGTTTAGCATGATGCCCAATTATATGGTGAGGATGCTGTGCTGAACGCCCAGGGCAAGGCTGTGAAAGTGTATTGGAGGGCAGACGGTACATTGGGCACGCACTGTAGTATTGCCGGGACCCAGTCCGACAGGTGACCAAGTGACGATGGCATCACAGAGTAGTATAGTGTAAATGGTGTTTGATGGGAGGTGTGGTAATTTCGCTACAACACGAGATACAAAAAATCTGGTGATAGTATCAGAATTACGGATAAACAAAAGCCATTCTCTACCTAGGTGTCCGTACTGCACCCAGACTAGCGAGGCAAATAAAAGCATGATCTAAACCATATGTGAAGAACCCAACATAATCGTTGCTTGACGCACAACAGAATAAAGAAAAAGAAAAGAGGCTGATTAGCTCAACGGACTGAACGCAAGCTACAGAGTACAAGACAAGGCAAGACACAAACCACATCCGGATCCCCGATCTTTTCTTCCCCTTCAGGTGTTTAGGCTGGCAGGCTGCTTAGTGGCTACTGTACCCTAGCTCAGGCTTCGGTCTATGACACCCCTGTCCCGGCATCAATCAGAGACTAAATAGATTAAACCCGCAAGCCCCCTGCGCGTGAACCTGCACACCCTTGTCAAGTATCTTGAACTTGCTCTCTAAGATCACTCCCCCTCTGAAGCAAGAACACCCCCACCCTCACTTTCCCCCACATGCAAAAGCAGAATGTGCAGGCAGGCGCTAGTTCCCTGTCAACGAATCAACAAGCATTTCGATGACGTCTGGCGGGTGGAGCTCGGCCGGGTCTTTGCAGCAACGGAGCCGGGACCCTTACCATGGTCTGACGTCACGACCCACATATCCAACGGCTTTCCTAGCCTTTGTTCAGACGACGTCGATAATATGGCACTCTTCGAACCTATGGGAACTTGAGAAGCCAGAAACCGCCGCGGCAACAACAAAACAACGCTGTCGAGGCTTAACACAAGCGTAACGATGATACTGTGGGTTCGCGCGAGTCGTGAAAGATGTGAGTCTAAGGCTATTCAATACTACCGTTCGTATCGTGTTGCTCGTGTCTTTACCCAGGCCAGCTCGCTCGTACCGCAGGTAGCAAAAGTAAATATACGACATCAAATAGTTCAACATGGCATAGCTTAATACTTAATACTTCATACTTCGTCAAGACAATTAGGCAATTTATTTCATCATGCAGAAACTCAACCACTCAGTATCGGTCGCTTCAGACGCCAGAGACGCAAACACAAAATTGTCTGGGAACAAAACACGACAGGGAGGGAAAAACAAGTTTCGCGTCAGCCGTCAAGGTCCAAGTTGCGACTCTACAGCGACCGCTTCGACTCGACGTGTAAACGAGCTCTTGTCTCCTCTCCACACTCCATTATCATTCCCACTCTGGAGTGACCGACCGACCCTGTCTTTTTCTCAGCTGGTCTGTAACCGATTGATAATTTTGACTTGACCTGTGATGGGTCTTGCGACTACGTAGTACTGTAATTAATCTCTACAACCGCGGACTCTCCACGCGGTGAGCGAGGGAAGAGACCGAGAGAAATTCATCCCTGTCCCTGTCTTGTGCTGAGTTTCGCTTCTCACCCTTCCCCCCCCCTGCTCTTTCTATCACTCTCTGATATCCATGGCCCCCAAGTTACAACAGTACTAGCCCCTAGAATCGCAGGACCCTGAAGATCCCATCGCGGCGCTTTGCTCAAAGGCAGAGACCGTGGCAGATTCTCAAACGCGAGTGAGGAGCCTAATTTCTCCGTCGACGTCATAATTCGGCCCGCGAAACCGTCGTTTTCATTTCGCATTGATCTAGGATTCTTTTCTACATTTTCTCTTGACGAACAGTGCATATGGGCAATTTTGTTGCCTATCCAGCATTCGACTGAGCAGGTATGCAAAACCTGGGGATTAATAAGGGGCGATGGACAAGCAGCCATGCGGTCAACGGCTTCATGCTGTGTGCTGCTAAAAGGAGGCAATAAAAGTGACTTTGATACCGGTACAAGCTCAGCTACCTATATACCCCCCATTAGTATTGGGCATACTGTACTGCAGTACTAGGCACACTTTAAAGATTGGGTTTCGAGCATGAGACAGAGGATTCGCCTCAAGGGTCTTGTGTAAAGTAGAGCATCTGTAAATAGCCCTTCTTGTCTGACCAAAAGGAAGCTTGTTGCACCGCCCCGGAGCTCCGTTGTTGACGCCGTCTCACAAGTCGGCCAGTCCCATACCGTGAATCCGCCATTACGGCGCCGGATCTCTTGGGATCCGTGGCCCGGGCGCTGACACCTCAGCCGTGAAGGACGTCATATCACCAGCACGCGAAGGTCATGGCATGGCACAGCAGACGCGGCAAGGCCCCCTCGTCTGTTTCGGGCTCCCAGCCTCCGCAGTGAATACCTTTAATTAATGGTGTTGTTTGGTGTTGTGAGTAGGTATGTATGTATATGTGTATGTATTTGTTGTTCCATTCACGCCTGGCAAGCGCGTCCTTTTTGCCACAGACCAGAAGATAAGATGAATTGCCCAACCTGGCCGTAGTCGGACATGGACAGATGGAGTAAACGGAATGGTCCACAACGACGCAGCTGCAAGAGACAAGAGAGAGAAAGCATGAACAGCGGGTATTTGTATGTACCGTTTAGACGGCGCCTCGCTCGGCTGGTAGCGGTAATTGTAGATTTGCCGATGTTGTTCGGATTGTTGAGTATCAGTAAGTGATATGGCATTTGCAGGTACTATGCTATTCTCAAAACCACCATCTTGATCATAAATGAAACTCCCCTTTCGTGACATGGCATGAGCTGAACTGAGATCTCTCCGACAAACCCCTAGTTCGTGGCTTGCAAAAGAAGAGAGAGATCGGATTTTAACTCAGCCAAACAAGGGGGTTACAGGGCAAGGCGAGGTAAATTTAGGGGGCGCCTTGCAGTATAACAGGGATTGATTGATTGGGGGCCATCGAAAAATGAAGATGAGGATGTGGATTTGGATGTGGATGTTGGATGTGAGTGAAAGAGTGAGAATGCGGAATCGGAGCGCGAACAAGGAATTAGACCCTGGCAAATGGGAGATGGAGAATTCCCCTTGTCGGTCTCCACTCTGAGGCCCGATGAGCGGTAGTCTAAGAAATGGGTGAAGCATGATAATGAGGGTTTCTAGAATACGTGATTGTGTAAGTCAAGAGGGTGTCGTAAGATGACTAGAGTCAAAAGTTACTGGCCAACTGCTAGCTAGGTATGTCAGGAGACTGTAGATTAAATTAATTCATCTCGTGTTGATCCCTAGTAGAAACCTTCTAGTTGACTTCTACAGCGCACTCTTCTTTCTTTTCTTCAGAAGCAATTAGGCCTTGTAGCCATGGAGGCTTACACTACCACCCCTCGCAAACTAGACCCGTTACAGTTACGAACCCAAACCAAAACTTATTCCTCTCACAAACCGAGGCTCAATGCTCGATGCTCGATGCTCGCCGTCCATTTCTCCTTTAGACCATCTTCTCCGGATGGGGGCTTTTGAAAATTCGAGCCTGTGAGCCTGTGAGCCTCGCTCCGAGGAACAGAGACCCTCAGTTCTCACCAGCCAACCCAATCTCCAATCTCCAATCTCCAATCTCCAATCTCAATCTCACCAGTCAAAAGTTAATCTACAAACACCTTCTCCCCTCCCCTTCCCACCCCCACAAAGCTTGTCCGGTCTTGACAATGCCCTCAAGGCGATGGCGATACCTCTTCCGGCAGGGATAGACACGACTTGAAACGCCGGACTGTGCTGTTCTAGGTCATGATCGACGGTAAATAATAGATGAGTTGCAGGGGGAGACAAGCACACCACCCAATTGTATTGTTCTTGTCATCCCATTCCGCCTTACTGCAAAAAAACCACAAGCTTTTTTTTCTCTGTGCGTATGGGGAACATGCAATTTTTCTTGAAGGAATAGGGGGCCGCATTACGCGTCTATGTCTCAAGTGCTTGTCCTCCATCCTATTCCATCATGTTATCGCCGTCCTGCATGGGGGATTCGACATCGAATTTGATAAGTCTACGGATATTGTGGTATCTATACAACCACTCATTAGCTTCCTCGGTAACGCCGCGGCCAGGGCAGACATGGCGGATGAGAGGGAGTGAGAAACCAACGAGCCGCCTTCGCGCTTATTGCCATGGCCCTTTTGCTTCGACTCGTTTAGACTTGGTACATCCTGAGTCATGCAAAATATGGCATTCTCTCAATTGCCCATCCCATTGAATTTATACCTAGATACCTAACTAAACACGACTGCCGATTTGGTGTGGTGCGTCATCTGATATCTGCTGGGCATTGTAAACATTTACCAGTCAACGCTATGAACGTTCAGAACGAGCAGAAGACTTGATAAGATGTAGATAAACTTGAAGTTTGATTTTTTTTTTGTAGGACCACACTATCTCTATGAGTTTGTATCCCTTCTCGTCAACCCTGCTATCTTACCATCGCCCTGGTCTGTCTTCTCCTTCCCCTGGTCCATCATCAACAGATCAAGTTGTGCATGGTCCCAAACCGGGTATATCGTGACCGTAAATGTGAAACTAATAGTACATTCCTCCCAATAAACATATCATACTGCCACTGCCTCTGGCTGGCACCCCTTTAGAGGCTCAAGGTGCATCCTTGTCGGTATAAAAAAAAATCAACGTTGTCCTAATTATGGACATGAACGATCGCTTCGAAGTATAGCGCAAGACGTCGCATGTCTTGAACATGAATAACGATGGGACCAAAAACTGTGGTCAACTCCATGAACGCCGTGTGGAAGGGTATCGGTAGGTCGGTCCAGCATTCCGCCTATTCCCATCCCAAAAAAACAGTACCATAAAAACCCAAGATGGGGGGCTTGGGCAAGCCCCCCATGCACCATAAGCGATAGACTCGAATCGTATACACCACCCACTGCTACCCGCCTCGTGCTCCTGTCCGTGATTCCTCATCCTTTTCAGGCCCATTTCTCTATGCCGCGCTAAGCCGTATTGTAATAATGTTTTGTAAAGATAAAACAAGGCAACTGAGTGCCAGTAAAATCGGCCGATTGACTGTTGTCGCATCGCCTCGCCAGGTGCTAGACTCCGGAACACCTGTTTCTCCAATTGAAAGTGTTGAATTCGTGTTTTTTGTGGCTCATTCGAATGGGCCAGTTGTCAGTCTAGTCCGAGTGATGATCCTCGGAGCCAGCCTCGGAACGTGCATCCCCACGATGAACCTTTCGGTGACGGCGGAGATTGGAAACCACTGAGAAGTGTCGACCACATCCTTCAACCTCACAGGCAAATGCTATTAATTGTTAGTATAAGCACACTTTTCTTTTGGGGGGTCGACAACACGTACGCTTTTCGCCAGTATGGCTATACATATGAGTTTGCAGGGAACTAGGTCGGGTAAATCTCTTGTCGCAGACCTTGCACTTGTGCTTCTTCTGGGTGCTCGATGACACCTTGGAACTAAACTGTCCCATCATTGATTGGGGAGCAGGAGGGATCTGAGATCCCATCAAGCCCTGAGGTCGAGGGAGAGTCCTTGACGACACTGACTCAATATCAGAACCCGCGGTCGAGTAGTCGGAAACAGAATCGCCGTAGTAAGAGCTAAAGTTGCCACTGGAGGAGATGGATGAACTGGTAGAGTGGGTAGAAGGGAATCCGTAAGAATCAACAGAGGATCGATCACTGCGCGCCCCATAGATGGGTCGAGGAGTCTCTTGGCTCATCGCAAGCATGCCATGACTAGCATCAAGTGCATCTGCAAAGCTTCTCCGTTCATCATGGATGCTGCTGCCCTTTGTGTTAGTGGACGGTTACAAAGATAATCAGTTGCGATGCTACTTACTGTTGAGAGAACCTTCTGGCGTGATCATCGACGGGAGCAAGACCGAAAGGTGGTGGGCGCACAGGAGCTGGGGCATAGCCAAGGGTGTCATAAGGAGCAGCAGATGTAGGCGCAAATTGATGGTTGACAGGAGAGGCAGATGTTGTGTAAGTGGGGTCTCCATAAGCAGCCGAAGTTGTTTGCATGCGGTTGATGCTAAGTAGGTCTATGACAAGTATGTAAGTATGAGAATCATTGATGATTTCGGTATATTCAACTCACCTGCAGAGGTGTTGGGAATAGGCATTGCGCTTCCGTATGAAGCCATTGAAGAAGTGCTGCCGGTGCTCGCGCGACTGTGGGGTGCCTTGCCGGCCATCATGCTTGGGTTGAGAGCTGGCTGACTACCAACAAACAAGCTGCTTCCCGCAGGAGGATGCTGTGGAGGTGATGAGGAGGACCATGGGTTGGAAAAAGCAGGCGGTTGTGCAGGCGCTGAATAGTCGAAATTCAGCGAAGGTCCGAACCGCTGCTGAGTGGTATCGAGAGTCATTGTCATGTTGGTATGTGAGAGTGATAGTGTGTATGTGGTGAAGAGTGGTTGATGTGCAATATCAACATAGATCGATTGGTAGTTGTGTAGGAAAAAAAGGTTTGTTGATCAGATGCGGGATCCCAACTAGAATAAAAGCCAAGTCGGTGTTACAGATCAAAGACAGAAGATCCTGTCTAGAATGGAGATGATATGGGGAGTTGAGTCGGGGCCAAGGTGGGATCAGCGAAGTCTTAAGTGTCTGGGTGCGAATTGACGTGCGTCAATCTGCCTCTGGAAACGGGCTGGGCTGCGGGAGAAGAGTGGAGTTCCCCCGTCTCTCTGAAAGAAAAAAGGTGTGACGACTCTGGTCTAAGTGATCGGCAGGCCGACGTCTTTTCGCAATGGCTGAGGCGACAGGGTTAGTGCGATGAGGTAGGGTCGTAGGACCAAGCAGCCAAAGCAAACCAGGGGGTTGTGGGCTGCATAAGATGATGGAGACAGTCTCTAATCCACAAACTTGACCTGACTTGACAGCCCACGGC
This sequence comes from Fusarium sp. PT, assembly GCA_021020635.1. Classification (NCBI taxonomy): domain Eukaryota; kingdom Fungi; phylum Ascomycota; class Sordariomycetes; order Hypocreales; family Nectriaceae; genus Fusarium; species Fusarium sp. PT. Next base: position 2,346,628 of record JAHMRZ010000003.1, on the reverse strand, counting down.
ACCCAGATAGTACTGTAGCGTGTAGTAGAGGATCAGCGAGTTTTCGAGAGATTTGATCAGAAATCCTGGAAAGGCCCTGTCAACTCAGATAGGATGTAGATGAATGAGACAGCATGCCCGCAAAACACGACTTCCTTCTTCAACAGTGATGATGTAAATTGCTTATACGAAATTGATCTTGTTGTGAACAAAGCAGTCAACTTCTTGACTTTCCACCCAGAAGGAACTCTCGATAACACCAGCATGCTCAATGAAAGGGGGTGTGATGATGGCAGACAGGCAAGATTACGGGGTCAGGATAGGACGTGTAGGAAAAGGAGGGGTGTGCTCAGAGCTGAAGGAAAGTAGACAGCAGAACGCAGAGAGCAGACAACAGAGTTGAAGGTGGGTAAGGCTACGGACGGCAGTTTGCAAAGGGACCCCCGCTACAGTATTCAAGGGCTGCTAGTGCTGGCCCACGAACGAACGCCACTGATGTGGAGGGCCTGAGATGAATTGCAATTGCAAGGCAGGGGAGGGCAGCGAAGGCTACGTCGAGTACGCACCGGGCTGGGAATTGAGGTAGACAACCTTGACAGACAGGGCGGGATTATGCAGGGTCTGCAAGCCAAATGGAAGCGTGCCTGTAGATGACTTGTTGCGACACGGGCGGCGGGTGGGAATCGAGGGTCCCTCAAGCCACTCAACGGCAGTATCGAAAGACCCGCTTGGGCTTGTCTAGTGCTGTGGGAATGGACTGCAATGAGCTTCTTGCTGAGTGGACTCTTGGTGTGGGCAGCGTTGTCGAGTCGTGCGCTTGGTCATGGGGGAAGGTCAGGGATCCCACGTCAACAAGCAATGCCAAGGATGAACAGAGGGGCCCAGAGACGTACCAGATACCTCGACAAGAACCGAAAGCCGCCAAAAGCTCTACGGGAGGCGTCGGCCACTGAGCGCCCCCTGTTGCGGAAGGGTGTCTACCCATAAGGGCCCTGACGTAAGGCACGTCAGGAAGCAGCGCTATCGGGTGGGAGTGGAACTCAAAATCGAGACAAGAAACGCCGGGAACGCAAGACGGTGAAGGAATTGAAACAGCCTTTGGAGACAACGCTAGGGTGGTTTTTAGCAGAGGTATGCCATGCCATTGCAATGACCTTTTTTTTTTCCCTCTAGCCATTGCCCATAGATATTGACATTGATATTGTCCATCTTGCATGAATGAGCAAAGGTAGCAAAAGGGCGTTATCATCAGTCATCCAGGATAGCCTAGCATAAGATGGCAGCCGACTGACGTCGTGCCCCAATAAGGGCAACAATACAGAACTGTATTCGTACAATAATAGGCAGGGAAGGCCGCTATACAAGGCCAAACGAACCTGAAGACCCTGAGAACCTTTGACATCTCCGTCATCGTGCTCCAAAGACGAGGTGGGACAGCGTCACTGTCACTATCACTGATAGGATACGCAGGGCCACCTTGCGTCCTTGACCCCCCTTCAAAGTGGTACTGCAATGATGACCGTGATGCCATAACTGCACGTCGCCAGTCGGCTTTATTTCCCAAGTACGGAGTAGAAAACACACCCTACTTTCCCACCTGCCCAGTTACGCTGAGCGGCTCTTGGGTCCTCGTGGGGTTTAACAGAGCATTGCAGATAATAGATGCCGTCGCTGTTGGTCTTGGTCTTGGTCTTGGTCTTGGTATAGCAATATGCGACGAGGCGGATAATGGGTGCGGATAATTGTCAAGCCAAGGCCCTAACAATTCCTGGCCAAGGGTTGAAGCCCTTGTCTGCCGGGCTCGTTGGAACTTGGAACATTGCGACGGAGTTGAGATGTATTATTGTCAGTAAACGGTGCAGTTTTACTACTCCCCTGACTTACCGTCGCCATGAGATTGAAATGCCTATTTTGGCGTGCTTGGTAGCTTGGCTTGGTCCTCGTCTTCTGCTCAGCCAGATCGTGTTCGCCCTATCACAATGAGCCTCTGCTAGTTCAACACTGCCTCCACGTTAGGCAACGTTTTCTGGACCTTGACTACGGATACTTGAGCACCAAAATGCATTTCCGGGGATGCTGAGCACGAGGCACGGTACCTACTGTGTCATGTATCGCGTATTAATTAGAGTTATGGGCTGGGTTGTTTGTTTGTGTGTGTGTCTGTGTGTTAGTGCTGGCTTACCTGAAGTCATGGGGCGAACCAGCGAATAGAGGTGCCTAGAGATCAAAGCGGGAAATGCACTGTGATCCCAGATGCACTTTCCCCCGATTTGGCATACAGGAACAACCCTTCCGATAGCAGTAGCGAGATGTGGACACTGTGAACACTGTGGGGGGCCACTTCCCTTCTTGAATTGCTCTCGACACCTGCAACTCCTACTTTCCTCGCGTTCTTTTTCACACATGTAATCCTTCCAACTAGTCCGTATATCAACCGACAATTCCTCAACACAGTTACGCATAAAACCATGCTTCATGATGACTTGTCCCGACCTCCGTTGTCTTGAGACTCGTGTTTCTTCAACATCACCCAGGGCCACAACCGCCATCTCAATAGTGCGAGAGCTTCGGATACGGAGTAGACCCGCCCATTTGCTGTAGCAATGATGGGAGTGGCGCTCCACCAGACATGGGTTTCCAATGCCACAGCCAGTCGATGATAGAGACGACCCTCCTGTTTGAACAACCCGCTACGGGAATAACACCGTACCGCCTTGGGCCGTGAATCTGATGCGGCCAGGCATGGGAAATGCAAAAGGCCACCAGGGGACCTGCTTAAAGCGTTAGGCATGGAATATGCAGGCAATGGAATGATAGGTGCCCAGACGCAATCAGACCAGCCGTCGCAGACCGCTACAAATCGAAATTTGCTTTGAGCCCTCGATACTGGCCAATACCTGTCAAGCAAACACCGACACATGGCACACTCCTTTCAGTCCGATGCTGAGATACGGCTACAACACATACCTCCTCTACCTACGATATTGGCGAACGCCTATCTCCCTTAACACATGAGTCGTGTAATATAGCGACTGCTTTATGGCGGTACCTCAAACAAAGACCTTGGAAGAGCGTAGCCATCAGTCGAGAGCGGCTATGATCTGGCCATAGTTAACGGCCATGAAATGTCGTACTGAGCCCAGAGAAGTTCAACCACTATTCAGCGCCACAAGAGCCGCCGGGTTTAAGAGAAAGCCTCGATATCTTAACTCACGGGTACTTTACTTCAGATACTGCACAGCGCTTCCTAAACAAGTCCGTCAAAACTCAATGATGCTGGCGTTTTGAGTTCACTTGTGCAATCTTCATACAGCACATTCCACTAACGAGGGACGATGTCGGAAAGGTGCCTCGTACTAAATCGCAACTTGTCAGTACCTCGAACGGCTTCCGGCCGAGCCTCCTACAGGCTGACAGCATGCTAATTTACTGGACCATTGGAGCTAAACTACATGGCCATTCCCGTTTTGACGACGGCAAGCCTAAAAGGGACGTTTGAAACACATTTTGCGCAAGGGCCCCAGCAGAGTTTTGATTGGGGGTTGTCTCCCAGATCTTGAACCATCATTACCCTCCGGCATTCGGATCTATGCTGTGAGCGATGCCGACACTATTGGACACAAGCGTTATCCTGATTATGTCGCAATGGTGAACTGGGGTTTCTGCGTGGACCTCGAAGAGTGACAAACGATACACTTTTCAAGATATCAAAGTTGTCGAGTGAAATTATCCTATTTTACGTAACTCTCCCGATACAGTCCCTGCGCTAATATCAAATCACGCTTGTTGTCTGTCATTTGCTGGCTTGTCCTGATACCCGAGATTGACGACCTGTCGATCACCATGGGGCTGCTAATCATCCCAACCCAGAGGTCCCAGGACGCTGTTTCATCAAGCCACACATCTTCATCTTTTCTAGAAGCTGGGGATGTTTGGACAGACAAGCAAATCCTGGCTTGAGTTGCAGAGATCGGACCGTCCGAGCTGATGTTTGTGCCTCTCAGGCACACTGACCCCCCCGGAAAATTTGAAAGGACCAGAAAAGGCGAGCGATGTGGACTTCCAGTTCCAGTGACAAGGCGATTAAGCCACTCAGCTTGGACCTTGTCGCAGGGGCATGTCTCAGGATCTACCAGCATTCCCCAACCCGCCTCAAAATATTCCCGGCCGTCAAAGTGCAACCTGGACGGCACACCTGATAATTCCTTCTTTGCTTAATTCGATTCTCTAGTCATCAGATGTTGTTTCGTTAAGCCTCATCTCGCCTTCAATATTGGCAAGTGGGCTCCGTTAGATTACAGCGAAGAAAGAGCCGGCGGCTTGCCTAGGTTTGTTTTTCCTGTTTCTATGGATAAGTTATTTGTTTCCCCAGACTCAACCAAAGACCCTGCTATCACGACCACCGTTTGGTTCAAGCTTATTCACGTTGACTACATCGATGTGATGGGCTGGAGGACGATAGCAGGATTTATCAAGAATTTTGAAAGAAAATGCCGAGTACGTGAACGTACGGGCATTTAAGGTCGTTTGTACTCCGTAATAGACGTTATTATCATGGGATCCATGGCCTTACTCTACTACCTATCCGAACATGATCTACGGAGTACACAAGCTGATTCTTACAAGGACTCATTAGATTGCTAATCGCAACCACCAGTCGGGTCGTACTCAGATCATTACCAGACGCTATGTACTGGTCCAAGGGTATTTCACCTGAACCATGTCATTACAATAAGATTGAGACAACATTGACGTGCTGTGTTGGACTCAAGGGTTGTTTGAAACGAACTGGCACTAAAACATACGAAAACCTTACAACCTTGGGCGATGACAGTAACTTCAAGTGACCCTAGATTGTGGCATGTAGATCTTACTTTGTTGGTTTTCAGAACCCGTGGCAATGGTCGACGAACTGAGGTTCAGTCCATGCAACACGTGTGAAGTGCACCGGTGCAGTGGTGATCTTCACGATCAATGATCCGTGAACCATTCTACTGGGTACTCACTACCACACTGCGTATTGCGGTACCAACATCTGAGCTGAGATAAAATGGATCTCATGAGTTACTTGATCGAGGAGTGATGCTCATCTTCCCCAGCATTTTTGGGGAGCATTCAATCCGCTGCCAAGACCGGCCCCTGGCTTATACGATCTAGCGACATCTAGGTAATCTCCTAGAGGAAAATCTCAAGGAATACATTCCGCGTATTCCGCCCATCCCTCATGATTCACAACACCCTAGTCCCGTGCAACACCAGAGGAGCCTCTGATGTCAATGTACCACGGCCAGCTACCATTCGCAGAGCACCTCAGGCAGGACTCGACTTCTACAGTAGTCCCTAGTCTACTAAGTACTCTCGGCCGGTGCGTACGGAGTAAACTCGAGCCGGCGACGGGGCAAGCGGCAAGGAATTAGATACAGCCATACGTGCACTAGACGGGACATGTCTGTGGGGCGAGCGGTAGCCGGTGCATGTTTGGCGCACAACTAGCAGTTCGGCAGACAGCAAAGCCGGCGCCACGGAGAGAAGAAGCATAACACAAGCACGAGTCAAAACAGAAGCCGCTCTGCCGTCCAGAGAAGGGTGAAATTGATCGTGATGGAGACCTTTGAGCCAAACAGGTTGTGGATACGACTATGAGCGTTTTCGGCATCCCGATAGCGGGTCATCAGAGAGGTCCCTGAGGAGCGCAGACTGGAGACCCAGTTGGGCTTTTTGGACATCGAGGGCCAAGGATTGGATTGATTCAACTGTTGCGGTTTAGCTGACGCGGCAATTTCAATTATTCTTCAAGGAGAGGAGAAACCTCAAAGAGAGGGGCTCCGATTTACGCAGCTGGACGAGAGGAGAAGTCCAACTCCCTGGCGACCGTGCGCGAGAACGCGCCCGTTGCTCATCTGAGGAGCAGAGTTGAAGCTCATGACCACTCGGATTCCTGTCCGCCATGGCACTGATGTCGAACCTTGACTCTGGAGCGGGACCATGGCAAAGGACAAAGGGGCTCCCAGGTACTCGGGTAGAATTGATCAGCATCAGGCCAACAAGGACGCCGAGATCATGCTGTGTCGAGCATCAACTGTCTCATTGAGGCACAGATACAATAGACTACGGTATTGAATATTCCCGGTGCCTAGACGAAGCCCCTGGCAGGTAGCCTCAAATTCTAGCGTCTGGAGGGCAACGGTACGTAGCCTCTGACTGCAACGGCAGACGCAACGTTGTTTTCTTTAGCGTCTTTTATCATTCGAACGTGACCCGAAAAGGCAAGTTCTTGAACGCCATCTGAGCAGGGCTACATGATGAAAAAGAAGGGACCTTCAGCTGGTGTGCGAGGCTAGGTTGGACTACTGACTGACTGGGCGAGGTTGAGCAGGGCTGCCCCAACACTGGAGATTGATGAGCGATAGTCTCAATGGCATCGATGTTCTATGGTCCTTGGAGATGGGGGCAGGCCAAGGCTCTCTCAGTCTGTCCTAGCAAAACCTTGTTGGGATGAGAGGAGAGAGTCGTGTTGTTGCCGGGGTCGTCTTGTCAGGATCTTTTGCTCTGCCAGGATCCATTCAATTTGCCTTAGCTCGCCTTGACCACACGTATCACACGGTACTTGATTAACCCCTGCGCGCCTCCCGCCTTGTCTCTCCTGGTTTGGTTCGCTGCTCGAGATACAGAAGCGCGCTATCGACTCAGTGCCGGGGTTCCACTGCTCCCCCATTGTCTACCCCGGTACATGTAGACAAGAGGAAGCAGTCACTTTTTGGCTGAATCATTTGGCCTCGATAACATGGGAGTGTGCCCTCAAAGGCTCAATGCCTCAACCAAGACGCAATCCAAGCTAGTGGCACGTCCGTGTCATGTCATGCCTCTGCAGAGCCATCTCTTGACTCTCGATATCGCCCCTGCAAACATCCCAGGGTCTGCTCTGGTTTCCTTTGCCCTGCTTTGCTCCGCTCCGCTCAGCTCTGTCGTCGAGGCCAGCTATCTTGATCGATTGATTGATTGATTGATTGATACATGGCGTCTCTCAAAGACGACAATGGGCAAATACACCCGCAAACCCGCCGAGACATGCAAACGGCACGATTCATTGACCAATTCTTCAGCTTTCTCAGAGCGCCATGTTTCCAAATCAATGTTGTATACAGCATATCACAGACACAGCAGCAACGTATGGGATTTCTATTGATTACCATCATTTACTGGGCAGCTATGCATGTACTGTTCACGGTGCCGGCGGTAGAGCAATCACCAACAAGAGCAATTAATCTATCTTGCATGGTTGATTTGTACTCCACACCATCTCACATACCATTGCCGCTGGCTGTGTCCCTGCACTGCGTTTATTTGTCAATTGATGGGTTTTTTGTTTTTGTTTTACGTCGTTCACTGCTGCGCTGCATAAAGGGTTATTGTCTTGGCTTATGCTCGCTGACCATCAACGTGGTTGCCGCAGGAGCTGCCACACTGGCACAGAGTTTCCCGTGTTGCAAGCTCATGTACGATGACTTATGTTGATACAGCGTCTTGTGCTTTACGGCATGTGTGCCTCTGGTCTCTGGTCTCTGGTCTCTGGTCTCTGGTCTCTGGTCTCTGGTCTCTGTTCTCTGTTCTCTGTTCTGCTATAATAGCACTGCACCGTTGGGTGTTACTAATGATGCCGTGGCGGCGCCTATTGGGTCTTTGTTCCGTTTTCCGCGATGCGGTTGGTTTATCGGACTGCATCCGTCCTCGCAGCTTTCGGCCGGCGCTTGACAGAGAAAAATAGAGAAGGGACGGCAGTGACAGCTTTTGCGTCATGGAGCATGGTCCATTAGGATTGGTGTTGACCCGTGGAATCCTATTCTGCAGGGAACCAACCGCCAGTCGCCAACCTCTTGACCTAACGCTTGACACGAACGAAGGGCTTGCGGCGGGGTGAAAAGGTATGTCTGCAGCGTCATCGATCCGCTAAGCTAAGGTCTAAGGACAAGGCTGCTTTTTTTTTGTTTACGCCTTGTTGTTGGTGGTGGTGGTTGTCATTGTTTATTTCCAACCTACGGATACCCGTGCTGCCGTGCAGTTATCCATCGCTTTATTGCTATGTCAGCATTGCATCACAGACTGTTCTATGCTTCCGGTCATCGCGTCAATAACAACGATATCTTCATTGAGCGCAACTCTACCCAATCCACCCGGCATGGAGGCAGGGACAGAGTTTCCTTGGCATTAGACACCAGCACATATCACACATCGCACAGCTTCCAGGGCGTGCATACTCTACAGATCACATCACATCACATCAGATGACAGTGTAACTCTCAACGTTGCTGTAGATATTTTTGAGACTGCGACTTTCAGAAGCCACCGAGACATTGCATCTCCATTCTCCACGATGGGGTATCACAGGACAGCAGGGAAAGACAGAAGGGATATGGTTGTCAGATCCGATGTGACGTAGATGCGTGACATGGCGGTTCAGAGCGCCTGGGGCGCCTGTTTCCCCATGGCCCCATACCTGTGAGGTAATCTGACAGGAAACTGAGGTTGACCAGGGCAGGTTCTGATTGACAGAGTCTAGGGTAAGCGACATACACATACCTACATCCTCATTAACAACACTGTTTGTTTGTTTGTTTGTTTGTTTGTTTGAGTTAACGTGGGAAAGCCGTGCAGCAGAACAAACTCTGAAACGAGGGTCCATTCAACAAAGTTTAGATAGCAACCCTAGACCATGAACTCCCGTTGTGGATGAGGCTTGAGTCTTGACATTTGAATCGTAGCGTGACAGTACCTGAGCAAGGAACAACCTCGTAGCATTTGTCAAACCTGCATTGTTACCTAAATACGTTGAGAATGAACCAGCATCACCCCATATCCAGTTGCCGAAGGATGCCAGCCATTATGGATGACTCGCTCAGCCCGTGCCTTGAAATCGATGCTGTCTAGTGCGTTGTTGAGAAGACAGAAACTCCTACAGGATTGCTACTTCTCAGCACTCACAATACAAAAGTTCTAGTCGGAGCGAACTCGGCCTTCTCACCTCTAGACTATCTCTAGTGTTCAAGCCTGTCTAGATAATGGGCTGATCCGAAAAGTCAATGGACCTTGATACTATGATAGCATCGTCCGTCTCCGCAGTTCCACAGAAAGAGCAAGAAATAAGGACAGAACCACAAACAATAACGCTGTTACGCGACGTCACGAAAACCAAAACTAGGCGTATGGGAAACTATCACCGTTCAGATTAGGATACTAGAGATGGGCCGAGTATAGTATCACTTCAGCTAATGCTAGATGGACTCCTCTAACCACAGTGCCATCGACCAAATCATCCTCAACTAGAGCCGCAACATAACCACCCCGAACTCTCAAATATCTCAAGCCTTTCCTTTTAAAACCTTCATGGTAATGGGACTATCGAAGAGGAACATAGACACAACGCCTCGAGTCCTGAGCAGCCTTGCGGACGGAGACTGCCCCGAAGAAGGTTATGTACAGTGAAAAGAGACAACAATAATGTTTCTGCAAACAAAGGGCATCTATGCACGATTGTCGAAGAGAAATAATAGACAGGTAAACATTAACCGATGGGTCATGACCTCATGAAGTGAAAAAAAAAGAGAAACAATAGAAAAGTAGTGAGGAAAAGGGAGAGCGGCCTCGTGAGATCGAGGTGAACTAGTTGCTGTTGGGGATGCCCTCTCCAGGATCCAGCCGAAGTAGGGGTATATTTTTAAGCCGAAGCGTCTGAACAATCCGTCTTCAACTATATGAGTCAGGGTCCATATGCTCGCGCTGGGATCTCAATATTAGATCCCCGTTTCCGAAAATAGCAATGGACTTTCTTGGTCCGAAAATACTCCCATAAACCTTTCCAAAACGCCCAAGGTATATCAAATCAGACATGTATGCAGCTTGCTAAAACGACGATATTACCGAATATTGGGAATTTTTGTTTCTTTTTTCTTTTTAGACACGCGGTGCTACACCACCTCGGCCATGGCCAAGAGACTCGAGGAGCTCGTGAGGCGGGATATGTCGCATTCCGCTGCCTCGGTCATACATGGAAGTAGGAGCAGGAGCGTAACCCTCGCGCTTCTTGCGAATGCGGTCTAGAATAATACCGCAAAGGACGAGAAGGAGCATCAAGCCAAGTGCGATACCTAGGCCGATAAGGACAACAAAGCCCAAGGCCATGTGCTTCTCTAAAAATAGAGTTAGTGCTGCTCAATCGAATATGACAAGGAGGGAAACTGACCTTCTGTAAAGAAACTATCCCTCTGAGAGAATATGCCGGCAATGGTACCCGGACCGTCACCCGCCTTGATCGTCAGGGCGTAGGGTTGGTAAGTTGTGCCGTTGAAGATAGCTGCCGAGGCAACTCCAAAGTCAGGAATGTCGATAGAACCTGTCAGCATCAAGACCTGGTTCTTGTCCAAGGTGTCGGAGTCTTCGTGATTCTCAGTCACAGAAAAAACCTGTAGGCCGCGGATGATAGTGTCCGAAGATAGGGAGGGCTTAATCGTATGCCACTTCTCGCCGTCGTACTTCATGATGAAGACCGAATCGTCCTTGAGAGAAGTGCCCGACACCCAGAGCTGGTCGTTGTCGCTAGAACCAGGTGATATGACTGTAACAGGGCCAGGGATGTCCTCTGAGCCAGGAAAGTTAGACCAGGACTCCGAGTTGGCGTCCCAACTGGCGAGGGAACGTTGTTCGGACCCGTTGCCGCTGAGGTCACCACCGACAACCAACTGATTCTTACTCAGCCACAATAGACTGTAGACAGTGCCCTCGAGCTCACTGCCTGGGCGGTTCCATTGGCCTGAGTTGACGTTGTAGGTACAGAGACCAGGGCAGTCCAAAGCACCTGCAGTGTCGAACGAGCCACCAACGTAAACATCACCAGAGTCGCCGGGACGAACAGCGATAGCCGCGACAGTACTGTTTGCTCCCGATACGGATGGTGGCTGCGAGTTGAAAGATTTCGATTCCAGATCGTAAGAGACGAGACCACGGATATCAGTTTCATCAATTGTGCCACTAATGTCACCACCAGCGAACAGGATACCGTCGCGAACAGCGAGAGCGACGAACGTGGAACTGTTCGAGATATTGGAGCCAAGTCCAATGACATTATCCTCCTCAAGGAGAACGATGTTCTGGATTTCCTCACCCTCTGTCGACTCTGTCGTAAAGTGGCCTGCAAGAACAGTGATGTTGTAGTCGTTCTCATCGTAAAAAATGCCCGTTACTACACCAGTGGTGTTCTTGTTGAACGAAGTAACATCGCGACGACTCAGCGCAGAAGAGTTGGACGACGGGGAAGGGGTTCGGATCTTGAGAGGGAACTGGCCAAGTCCCTCGTCGGAGAGGGTGGCAGCGCCGTTGATGCCAAGTTGTGCAGACGAGAGAGCACCAGCGTAGAAAGAACCGCCATCCATGGGAACGTCGAGAACAGCAGCTGTGAGTGATCCACTGAAAGCAGGATAGTTGCCGTCAAGATTCTGCAGCCAGTTGGCCTTAGACGCGACCCAAACGGCGAATCCGTCGACTGAGAGGGCCTTGAAATCGTCAAAGGCGTTGCATGATGTGAACTCGCCGGTGAAAGCAATGACCAATTCGGGCGTATCCGCGGTGATGTTGATCATTAACGGCACAGCGTACTTGACAGGACCGTCAAGGCCCGCTCCTAATGCATTCCATTTGTCCTCCTTGGTGTCGTAAACGGCTATGTTATCTAAGCCAGTCACGGGTCCATTCTCGGTGTTGGAAAAGTCACCACCAACGTAGAGCTGTGTGTCGTTGAGATACATGGCAAAGACCTCACCATTCAAGCCACCACCAGGTTCCTTGACATCGTCATTTTCGATAATAGCGAGGATGTTGTCGTGATCCTTAGATGTAAAGTTACCGCCAACGTAGGTGATATTGCTGTCCGTAACCAGAACACTCACACCGGAGGCTCTGTCGAAACTGGAACCGAGTTTGTTAATTGGCGAGTTCATGAGACTAGAAGCGTTGACAACTGCCTGATCAGGATCGAAGTCGAATAGGCCGTTCAGACCGCCAGTGGAATTGGTAAGAGTAAACTCGACTCGCTGAGCAACAATAGTAAGAGTGTCGACATCTTGGCCGGCAAGGGGGCGAAGAGTGACAGAGGGCTTAAAGGAGCCCGAATTTTTCTCAATATATCCGAAATAGATTTGATCATACTTGTCAAAGTAATTGGTCTGGTATAAGGTCGAAGTGAAGTTAGTATCCTTGTCATCATCGCCTGACATGATTCCAGTAACATTTACACGACCTCTGGTCTCACAGGTCTCGTCAGCTTGACAGCCCGGTGTGTAGATGTTGACAGAGTAGTTGCCAGATTCTATGATGTTAGGATAGAAAGTAACGGAGACAGATTCGGGATCGTAGTCGCCATCAAGTTCGGCAGTTAGATACTTAGAACTGCTCTCCAAGGATGGAGAGACCTTCCAAGGACCTGTGTGGGTAGCTGAAGCTGGGGCCTTAACTCCACCACACTTCGGCTCATTGAAGTCAGAGATTGCATAAGCATAAATGTCGCTCTGGAACAGCTCGATGCTTTCAAGGCCACCTCCTTTGCCATACCATTCCGAAACGGCGAGACGGAACCTGTTCATACCGACACGGTTGACAAAGGTGAAATCCTGATAATCATCACCCTCGGGAAGTGGGCACTCGCTGGTGCAAGTGACGTTGTTGCCGCTGTCTGGGTCCACATATGTCAAGTTCATGATTCCGTTGATAGGATAAGCGACGAAGCGGAAGGTCTTGGTGCCACGGCCATCCTGCTGAGTATTTCGAAGCCTGAGCTTAGTAGGTGCGAAACCAAAACCGAAATCGGCTTCCCAGTAACCAGGTGTGCTGTCTTGCAAAAGCCAAGGGCTCGACTTCGATCCGGGACAGACGATGTCCTTGGGATCAGTTTCCGAAGACCCATTATCATCCGTAATATTCGCTGTAGAAAGGTTGATAACTTGACTGGCTGACTGGCTGGGTGCGCTCGAGTTTCCTAAACCTGTGAAAGTACCACCAAAGATGATATGCCCGTTAGAAGCTTTCGTGATGGCCTTGACGGGGCCGTTGAAGCCGGCGAACGGCAAGTTTGTCCATCCATCCGTACCAACCCAGGCGATTGCGTTGGTGGAGTTGGCGCCCTTGAAATTACCACCCACATAGACCGTGTCTCGTTCCTGATCGCAGTACAGAGCGTTGATTTCACCCTCGATTCCGTCCAGTGGAGTTATCTCGGTTGTGTTTGGGTTGAATAGCGCAACCGCTTTTGACTGCGTGCCGTCCAAACTCGTGAAATTACCGCCTATTACCACTCCTTGCATTTCTCCGTTACTAAGCTGGAACGAGCACATAGCTCTAATTGAGGCGTCGCTGGATATTATCGAAGCGAAAGCGCCGTTAGGCATCTGAACTAGAAGCGACTCGCTTCCGTTCGAGTTACGAGGGCTCTCGTTCTGTCCCTCGTACTGGTAAAGTGATATACCATCATAATCACCAACTATGCCGATCCTGCCCAAGTTCGAAAAGTCTAGATTTGGCGAAGATATTGAGTTGAATGTGATGGCTTGTGTTAAAGAAGGCGCCAGAGCTGCTAAAGCCATAAGGCTGGGACCCAAAACGGGGCCTAGGCTGTGGCTTTGGCGAGCCGAAGGGCTACGCCGTTGAAAGGGTGATCGCATAACTATTAATTCTCGCTGGATTTCGCAATTATTGGCTCGCTACTGAATGTGTTCGCACTAAAAAGCCGAATCGTTTGGGAGTCGTCAGAGCTGGTTTTGTTCGTGCATGCATCGCAGTATTAAAAATGGACCATATCAAGGGGCGAAGAATCGCGTTTTCTAACGGTCGAGAGAGCGGGAGCGTTGCGGATTGAGGTGCGCTAATGGAAAAGCGCTGAGTGAAAAAGCTGGAAAAGCTAAAAAATGTCAGAGGGTGTGATTCAGATTATGGGTGCAATTTTCGCTGGTTGAGATCGTTTGTTGTAAAGTCGTCAAGCATGCGCAGTCAGAATCCAAAGTCGTGGTTTGCAGGATTCAAGTTGAGCGACAGGCAATGCTGTGCAGCACGTCCGTGGGAAATTGCTAGCGATGGCGATGTCCGTTGTCAAGGCTTGCATTGGATTTCCAGGATCTGGCCACTAGCCCGACTTGGTTAGGCCCCTATTTCCGCTGTAATGCGGTACCTGAAGCACATCTGGGTTGCATAAATGTAGGGTGACGACAAACAAGCACGTAACAACCGAAATCACAGCGTCGTAACAGTAGAATAAAAGGTAACAGCGAAGGGCGATGGCTTGATTGCGAGGGAAAGCAATTGAGAAGGTTTGGAAGCAGAGAGACGTCTCTAAAATGAGAGCTAAGAGAAAAGAACGTACCTAATCGTGTGGTTTCAAGATGTACAACCGTGGTACGTATCACAGCCACGGGCTAGGGCGCCACCTTAATGAACTGAGCACCAATAAGGTCGAGAGGAGCAATCCAGAGTTTGATTATCGGCGAGCTTCGTCCTCGTATCAAGAGATCTCGTGGGCGTCAAAGATCTATCGAATTGATGATTGTGAGTTCATTTGTGATTATATCGCGTTGAAATGCGGGGTGACGGGATGCCTCTGGTGTTTCGCGTTTAGTGTCTTCGAGGCACGCGTTCGTGGACCAGGTATTTAAGCTGGGTGATGGAAAGAATGAGGGACAGCTATCGTGTCTCCGGGTCGACAACCGTTGGAATGCAGAATTGAGGCTGCACAAGGTGGTTGGGATAGCTCGGGTTGCTGCAGTTTGACGGAAGGACGGTAACGAATTGAGATAGAAAAAGAAGCGGTATTGAATGAGTGCGAATACCGGGTGTCAGTATGTTTGGTAGGTAACTGAGTGTTGTCGAGTTGACGCGAGCGGTGTATTATGTATTTAACACACAAGGTTATGCTGAGTTGAGCTGAGCTGGAAAAACAAAACAATAGAAAGAAGAAGTAGAAGAAGAAGAAGAAGAAGAAGAATCGAGTATAACGAGTGACAAGTTGCAAGGCGAGGCAATGCAATAGTAAGGATCCCCTCCTCTCTCTCTCAGCTTAAGAATTCTCGTGGAGGATGAGGTGAGAATTAGGAGAGAGGGAAGAGTTGATTCCCCGAGCCGTGGCTTGGCTTGGCTTGTTCCAGGGGACGAGTGGAGCTTCTTTTTGCTCCCGCCGCAAGCCTGCCTGGAAACCACCATGGATTGGACAGGAGCACTTGCCAACTAACATAACTTCATTTACACAAACATTCATAAAATGCACTAAACACGCCATTATACAGCGCTGTGCAGCTTGATTCGAGCTTTCTATATCCATTGTTGACCGTCGAGATGTCACCAACAACAAGTCAACTAACCTCGGGCTTCTGACCTCTGAGCGTTGAAGCTATTATACCCATGTCCGAGTCGTGGCTTGCACGCTGCTGCTAAGGTTTGGAAGGATGACCCTTACTGTCCTGACAATAAAAGATCTGCAAGTAGTGCAGCAGCCAGTGTGAGTACTGTCTCGAGTATTATTCCCACTAGACAGCGCTAAATTCAGGAGGTTGGGAGTACAAGGCAGGGGCACTTGACTTTGCTGTATCACACCCTGTTGTGTATTGTTACTGTTACTCATCTCTGGATAACAGGGTTTTAGTTATTTATGCACTGCATCAACGAGCGAATGACCAATGCGAATGGTTGATAATTAAACATTATATCGACTTTGCTGGTAATTTTGCGTTGTTTTATACGGAAAATAGTAGCTATCTTTTAAAGGCTTGTAGGTTTATAGGGGTTAGCTCATATTTATAGATCTTGAGCTATGGATCTTTGCATGAAGGCAATACTGTAGATACGAAGCATGATTTAACAGACGGGTTGCGCCAGAATTCAAGAAAAAACATTACTGAGAGGTGTACCAGCAATTATTGTACATACTCATACAGCTAATATAAAACCCACCTCAACATGACACACTCGCGTTAATCTGCTTGCTCATAGCTTTCTTGGCTCATGTTTTACACCACCAAACACCAAGCTACAGGTTATCTGAAACGACTCCGGATCGTCCTGGCAAACCCCTTGCCTAAGACCCTGTTGGTTTTTGTTGCAGTAAGGGACTCTGGCACCGGCTGTGCCAATGCCCGCAAACGTGTCAGACATCAATTGACTCAAAACTACCCTAGAATTGATACGTCCATGGTTGATGCCAGTCTCTGATCGAGATAAGGACGAATGACAATAGCCCAACGTCCCAAACCATGGAATGGAGGCCTATCAGATGTCTCAAATGATCGACCCAAGCTAAGACTTGTCATTATTCTGACAAGACAATAAGCTTGAAATGCCGAATCAAATAAGTAGACCACATATATGCCATGATCATAAATTCTATCTAAATGCCTTGCTGTCATGCTCTTCTCTCATGCTAAGATATCTCTATAATGCAACCAAACCAGACCAAGCCACAGTTTTATAATTTTGGGATAGTCATAACTCATAATCGGCATCCTTATGCGCCGGGCTTCTCAGACCCAGCCCACTTGGTCTTGTAAGCTCTTGGACTCTCGAAATCTTTAGCCTTGCCAGACCACATTCCCTTGCGCTTCTGCTTCGCTTTGGCTTCGGCCTTTTCGTACAGCTTTTGCCTTCCGCCGAACTCGGCCCCCTGCTTGGCTTCGTATGTCGTCGCCATACCGGCCTTGATCATTTCTAGGCCCACGTCCCTTCGTAACAGCCAGCGCCGCGTATACACTGTTGCCACAATCCGATCGTACTGGTCTCGTTTGTAGATGTATGCTCGAACGTTGCGTTTGAGGAGGTAGTTACGCAGCCACGCAAGGGCTTCGGCGGAGAATGGTTGAGCTGGCCGTCCGAAGTGGGCGCATTCTGGAGCGTCGACACCAGCAATGCGAATTGGGATCTGTCAAGTAATCTGGTTAGTATGTACAAGACCCAAAGCCTTGGGCAACAAAAAAACATACCGTTCGATCCTTCAACTCTTTGCGAACATCAGGAACTCTTCTCAACCAACCCCAGCCAAGAGCTCGGCCGCCAGGCGTGTGAAAGAGGTGGAAGTTGTCGCCATCACCAACACTCGTGACCCGACCAAAGAGACTTCGATTGCGGAAGAAGTTGGGGCGCACATATGCTGTTCCAGGAATTCGGCGAAGATAATTTGCGTAAATCTGCAGAGCTGCCATGCCCGCGAGAGGGAATACCACCATAGGAGCCCATTCTTTCGCAGCACCGAAAGTGTCTGATCTAAAACGGGTTATTGTGTCTGCCCATGATACCGGCAACCGCTTTGCCTCTTCTCTGAGTCTCTCCTCATTTTCCTTGTCGGATTTCTGCGATCCAAACGGCCATACCATTGTCGTTTCGACCCAAGGGCCGTGGTTATGATGTTGTATAAAAAAAGATCGGCATGTGTCGGCACGATTTTGTTCGTGATCTACCTAGACAAAGAAAGGACCCTTGAAGCTTGACCGCCCACCGCTAATTGGGTGGTGCCCGAGGTGAGTAGTCTGCTATTAGGTACCAACGAGTTCGATTTCGCTGTGCTTCTTGGCCGCAGTGGATATTTTATTTTGGGACCTTTTCATTTGTTTATTTCTCATTGACTTGAGATATCAATAAGTGGTTTATATAGTATCATTCGCTCAACTATCATCTACCCGCGCCTAACCGCCCTATCTATAGGTTCGACAACAACGGCACAGGAACTAAAAAGTCATTGTATAACATCAGTGACACAGAAAGGGTAGGCCTTCTATGCCAAACCTAGTTGCCTTGCACCTTGAAAGTTCTGCCACTGGCAGTCTTCCTCTCCTTCTCCTCGTTCTCAGGTCTGGCACGGCGCAGCACTGAACAGTGTTAGCTATACAATCGGTTTGATTCAACGGTTGAGATTTACCTTGGAGGAAGTCGGCAGTTCTCTTTCGCATACGCGAGTGAATATAGGCCTTTGAAGCCTTAATATGGTAATGGAAGTAGTCACGGAAGGTCTGAATATGAGAAATGACATCGGTCATGCGCTGAGGGGTAAGATGGCGGGGGAACAGGACTGCAACTCGATTAACTGATGTTACTGATTGAATTGGCCAGCTGAACTTACCGAAAGTCACATAGCCCATATCTCCGGATCCAGACTCCTGGATTCCTGGGACACCCTGCAACTCAAGAGGGGCGTCGTTCCTGAACAGGACTTGAGGAGCATTCTGAATAGCTCTCCTTCGGGCATCGACGAATTCCTGGATAAACACCTTTCCAAATACTCGATCGGTCTCTTCGCGGAAGACGGTGCTAAAGATCACGGTAACTCGGTCGTGGCTGGCCTTTACATAGATGGCCTCCTCCTCTCGGTAATGGATCGCCTTAACTTGGCCTCCCTCTTGGACACCTTGAGGAGCTTCCTCAGATGTAAACTTGGAAGCCTCCTCCTTCAACTCGTAGTGCTCCTTGTAAGCTTGCTCGAACGGTGCAGCCATGGCGTTGCGCTTGAGAAGAGCGAATTTGAGAGCCAGCTCGTTACGTTCCTCTGTCCAATGGTCAGCATTGAAAACCACACAGTCAATTAGAGATTAGGTAGCCCTACCCTTTGACTCTGGGAGGTTTTCCAAGTCCACGAGAACGGAGAAGTCGAAGCCGGGCTCAACCGATGTCACGTAGTCGCCATACTCTCGCTGGAGAACCTCCTCGGCTCCGTATTTGACGAGATCGGGGAAGCATCTTATTTGGATTGAAAGAAGGACCTGAGTCTTGGTCTCGGGAGTCGAGATATGGAACGTAACGCCGTCGAAGTCGCTGACCGTCTGGTCAATGGAAGCGGGAGGGGCTCTGCCGTACGACCTATTAGCTCTTGTTCTGGGGCATTCGATAATATGCAATCTTACCCAGAGAACCGTTCAGTCAGAACTGACTGAATCAGCACGTTTTGATAATCTAGCAGAAGCATCTTGTTGGTTGGCTTGTATGCGCTCCCCTTTACTCTCGTCGTTACTGGGAGCTTAGGTCGTATGGCACAGTAGGTGACGCCTGGGTAGTGGGGCTTACGTGGTGAGCCTCGAGCTCCCAGCCAGCCCACGTGACAGAGAGCTTCCAGTGGAGCAGGGTGGATGACCCCCTTATCGATAAGAAAATTTCCCACCTGGTTCCTTTCCGCGGGCAGGAACAAAAGATTCTAGGATTCTTTTGTAAGAGACAAACTTGAGAAAAGGCCAATTCTGGTCGCAACCGGGCAAAGATGGTCAAGTCATACCTGTAAGTTGATCAGAAAAACCTGGCGACTTCATCTAACAAAATACCAAACAGAAAGTACGAGCACGGCAGGACTTTTGGCGTCGTCGCCTCGCCTACTTCGAACATAGTATGGTCCTCCAAAGATCGAACAGGGTCCGGCGCGGGACAGGCGATCGTCGCAGCGAACGAAGAGGTTCTCTGCTGGGATATAAAGAAGGGTGAACTGCTGAGCCGCTGGAGAGACGAACGATGCACGGTGTCTGTAACTGCGATCGCGCAAAGCAAAGCCGACAAGGACGTCTTTGCTGTCGGATACGACGATGGTAGCATTCGACTGTGGGACAGCAAGATTTCCTCCGTCATTCTCAACTTCAACGGCCACAAGTCTGCAATCACCAAGCTTGTGTTCGATAAGTCTGGTGTCAGACTTGCCAGTGGCTCCAAGGACACGGACATCATCATTTGGGATCTTGTCGCGGAAGTCGGCCAGTTCAAGCTCAGAGGACACAAAGATCAGATTACTGGACTTCAGTTTGTCGAGCCAGAGCCCCAGGTTCAGGATGAGGATGGTACACAGGCTATGGTCATCGATGGCGAAGGAGCGCATGATGGTTTCCTCTTGACGACGGGCAAAGACTCTCTGATCAAGCTCTGGGATCTCTCGTCAAGGTACTGTATTGAGACTCACATCTCGCAAACTAACGGCGAGTGCTGGGCGCTGGGATTGTCGCCAGACTATAGTGGATGCGTTACAGCCGGAAACGATGGCGAGATCAAGGTCTGGTCATTGGATGCTGATGGCCTTGCGCTGAGCGCCCGCCAGGTCGACACGCCTGCTGCGGCCCGATATCTCCACGACCGCGGAACATTACACAGACAAAGCAAGGACAGGGCAACAGAAGTTGTGTTCCACCCTAAGAAAGATTACTTTGCCGTCCACGGCTCAGAAAAGGCAGTCGACGTGTGGCGGATACGAACCGAGGTCGAGATAAAAAAGGCACTGGCCCGTAAGCGAAGAAGACGTCGTGAGAAGGCCAAGGACGGAAAGGCCGCCGAGGAGGAAGCAGCTGGAGAAGAGTCTGTGGATGTTTCAAAGGCTGACATCAGCGATGTCTTTGTCCAATATGTCATCGTGCGAACAGGAGGTAAGGTCCGCTCAGTTGACTGGGCTGTACCCAGCGGACAGAAAGACCTTCACCTGTTGGTAGGAACCACAAACAACCTACTGGAGTACTACAGCCTGCCATCCAAGGACAAGAGCGAAAAATCAAAGAAGGAAGACGTCCCTGATTACACAAGGGCACTATCTATCGAACTCCCTGGCCACCGAACAGATATTCGAGCTCTATCACTCAGCTCCGACGACAAGATGCTGGCATCTGCATCTAACGGTAGCCTGAAGATCTGGAACATCAAGACACAAAACTGCATCCGAACATTCGAGTGTGGCTACGCGCTTTGCTGTTCTTTCCTTCCAGGAGACAAGGTCGTCGTTGTTGGTACCAAGAGCGGTGAACTGCAGCTTTTCGACGTGGCATCAGCAGCGCTTCTTGATAGCGTCGACGCTCACGAGGGTGCTATCTGGTCCCTCAACGTCCACCCCGAGGGCCAGTCTGTTGTCTCTGGAAGTGCAGATAAGACAGCCAAGTTCTGGGATTTCAAGATTGTTCAAGAAGAGGTTCTTGGTACAAGAAGGACAACACCAAAGCTCAAGCTGCAGCACTCAAGGACACTAAAGGTCGCTGACGATATTCTGAGTCTAAAGTTCTCACCTGATGCGAAGCTTCTGGCTGTCGCGCTCCTGGATAACACAGTCAAGGTCTTCTTTGTCGACTCTCTCAAGCTCTACCTTAATCTCTACGGCCACAAGCTCCCCGTCCTAAGCATGGACATCTCATACGACAGCAAGTTGATTGTGACAAGTTCAGCCGATAAGAACATCAGGATATGGGGTCTCGACTTTGGTGATTGTCACAAGGCCCTTTTTGGACACCAGGACAGTATTCTTCAGATCGCCTTTGTGCCACACAACAACGACGGCAACGGCCATCACTTCTTCAGCAGCAGCAAGGACCGCACGATCCGATACTGGGACGGCGACAAGTTCGAGCAGATCCAGAGGCTAGACGGCCACCATGGTGAAGTGTGGGCCATTGCTGTCTCCCATAGCGGCTACTTCTTGGTTAGTGCCGGCCACGACAAGAGCATTCGAGTCTGGGACGAGAGCGAGGAACAGATCTTCCTCGAGGAAGAGCGCGAGAAGGAGATCGAGGAGCTGTACGAGAGCACCCTTACCACATCCCTGGAACGAGATGCCGACGCCCAAGACGAGAACAACGAGGTTGCTGCGGCTGGCAAGCAGACTACAGAGACTCTTATGGCTGGTGAGAGGATAGCAGAGGCTCTCGAGATGGGCATGGCTGATCTCAGCCTCTTGAGAGAGTACGAGGAGGCCAAGCTCACAAACCCTCACGCCCAGCCTCCTCAGCGTAACCCTGTCTTCCTCGCCCTCGGCAATATTACCGCTGAAGCTTACGTCCTCTCTGTTCTGCAGAAGATCAAGGCCTCTGCGCTGCACGATGCGCTCCTGGTGCTCCCCTTTGCCACCGTCCCCATGCTCTTCACTTTCCTCAACATTTTCGCTATGCGCTCAATGAACATGCCCTTAACATGCCGTATTCTTTTCTTCATGCTCAAGACGCATCACAAGCAGATTGTTGCCAGCCGCACAATGAAGACTATGCTTGACGGCATCCGCACCAACCTCCGCGCTTCGCTCAAGCGCCAGAAGGACGAGATGGGTGTCAACATTGCTGCTCTCAAGGTCGTGGGCATGCAGATTCGTGATAAGAGCATCAAGGACTACGTGGACGAGAACTGGGAGGAGGAGAACGATGAGAGGAGTGCTAAGAAGAGGACATTTGTTGACGTTGCGTAATAGAGACATTTTCATGGAGAAAAGGGTAAAAGCATAGATTTCAAAGTACTATATCCACGATATTATCTGTTTTCCATACCGCCAAAATCTCATACACATTTATGTATTTTGAGTGATACTTTGGACACTCGTCCATCAATATCAAGCCTTGCCACTTGGCAGGCTCCAGTTCTAAGAGAAATCGCATACCCAAACATTGTTTCGCACAATAAGATATCTAGTATCTCATGTTGATACCGACAAATCGACAATTTAACCACGTTTTTCCCCATCTCCCCATCGCCTTGATTACCATCACCGCGGCCTTAGTTATTACCAATGTTACCCTGGTTATTGCCAGCGTTGCCCTGGTTGTTACCAGCATTGCCTTGGTCGTCATCTGCGGGAACTGGAAGCGGAGGTAAAGGCCAACTCCTATAGGAGTTGCCAAGATATCCTGGCCGCAAGTTCTCCTCTGCTTCTATGACCTGGTTCAAATTCTGTATCAGTGTTAAATCATTCGGCTGGCCCAAAGTAGCCCGGACTTGCTCATTCGGGGTTGGAAAGCGATGTGCCCCTCGTGGGAGAGCTTCATGCGGCCTCCGATAAGAAAACAAGTTACTCTGTTGAATCGAGACCATGCCCATGGTAGCAAGATCCGCGTTACAGAATGAACATGCCTGCCTCCGAAGGGCTGCTATTCCCTTGAAGCATCTTGCGTGTATAAATTGCCGGCAACAGGGAAGTTGCATGACAGCGAGGTGACGAGGGATCACGCTGTTTGCAGAAGCTTCTGTATCAAAGTCGTCACCACAGATGGTGCAGTTTCGATCCGCCTCTTCGCCGGTCCGAAGAAGGTCTTTGCCGGGAATTATGTTGGTTGAGATGACACTCTCAGCCACCCTCTGCTTGCTGAGAATATTTGTGGAGGTAATGCGGCGGTTTCGCACCAGTACCTGGAAAAGGTTTATTTGGTGTGCCATAGAAACATGCCTCTGTCGGGATAGGAAAACATTTCGACTAAGCTGATCACTAAATTCCACAAGGTCGAGTAACCACGATCCTTCTAGTGCAGGGGTGTTGCAGAACAGATTTGCAACTCTGGGGTCGTTCGAATCAAGCCCTGGTGCAAGAGCAGGCAGAATAATCTTCATGATAGATTCTGCAAAGTTGAGGTTAATGCCGGGATCACTAGCAGCATACCGGGTGATCATCACGCATGTCGCTTCACGTGCACGAAGATACCTTCGCCACTCGTCCAAATTCCTAAAGAAGGGAGTTTTCGAAGTCGCAAGATCCGGGTTGTGATCCAAGTGCAGAAGCGCCGATAGCTGCTCGTTGATACGCGACATCATATGGTCATGCTTCTGCACCATCTGGTCATCCCGGTTGAGTGCCAGCTGGTTAGGAAGATGGGCGAAACGCCGAGTCTTCCACTGTACTAACTCGGGGTCTAAGCGACACATGTTAAACCAGTTCGTGGCTTGTCTGGTTCTCATGGCATGAGCCTCATGGTTGCGACCCGCACGCGACACGTTGTGGGCTGCAGGGTCGAAAGAACAAGGACAATTGTGTAAACAATCGTCATGACCAACTCGATCGGGATGATCTCGCTGAATGTGGTTCGGGTCGTGGGTACAGTTCAGACCACGCACGAATGTCGTCCACGATAATCCGTCCAGAGGATCTCTCCTTAACTCCATCTTGAAGAATGTGCGTACAAGCAAAAGGAGTTCCCCCACATATTGGCAGACAGGCCGTATGCTGGCTCCGTCGTTTATGTCATAGTTTGCTTCATCGCTGTGGGTAAGAATAGGATCTGCGGACATGGCAGAGTCGTGGTCCCCAGTGCAGACAGGACAAGCAATGTTGTAGAGCTCGGTTCGGATCTCAACAGGCCGTGCCAGACAGTCGTTTACTTCAATTCGGGCGCATCGAATCCAATATTCGTGCCTGTGGCGAACATGGTGATAGCCTTGGTATACTGTATGTAGATGTCCTAGCTGTTCCGGAGGGACTGGCTCTTCCGGCTGCCAGTGAATCCATGGCTTGAGTGGGTTTGCAGGATATGGTCTTGGGACAACTTGCGGAGGGGGGTCGGGGGTTATAACGGGGCAGTAGAACCACCGGATAACCTTGATACACATTTTGTAAAGTTGAGTAGCTTTATTGTAGACTGGTCAGTTGGATTGTGAAGGTGTGCTGTAAGTTTCACTGGTGTGCTGTTGGTGAAGTGGCAATGGATTGACTCGGTGGTGTCGTTCTTGTATATATTATATAGTAAAGGCTGGGACCGCGACAAGCTCAAGCTTGAGCTGGTAGAATAGCTTGTCTGGGGACAATGGCTGTTGGTTTCGTTGTCTCAACATTCTTTGATCTGTGTTAGTGAACGCAATGGCCAAGTTTCTTTGATCATGAACTCGGTCGTGTCCGACGGAAAAGGCACGAGTCCCATCAAAGGAAACCAATGACAAGGATTTGCTATTTATTTGAGGTTCTGAATATGGACATGAGTAAAATAGGATAGCCGAACTCTGATAAAACAATTGTTAGTCAATGATTGCACTATTGTATTGCGCTGTTGTAGGCTGAGAGATAACCGAGGGTCTCTTCATGATTATATCTTAACTTTGAAGTGACCCAATTTGAAGGATTGCACAATCCTCTACTATGCTCGACTTGTTTGATCTTTAAAGGACGGTTGGTGGTGTGAAGGAGAAGGATTGAAGGTGGTCAACTGATAATGAAAGTGCTTTGTTAATAAACGAAGCTAAGCCTAAAGTGATTCGCGATACAATTGGAAGGCACCTCGACCTAACATGGAGCAGGAGCTATTGACTGTGACACTTCTTTGATGAGAATCTATTTTGGTCAAAAGAGATGGACTCTATTTCAATTGCGAAGTCGGCGGAGAATGTCCCGGTTAGAGTGAGCTTGTATCAATTTCCTGGTCCCCAAAAGATACCCCGCGACTTGTTTACCGGAACTCATTTCCCGAAACTTTCCTTCGGGGGGAACACTTCCGAAGTCGCTCACGTTTAAGCTTGGCCGAATATTCCACCATCAAGCCAGTGAATGAGGTTTACCACTGTATTAACACTTTAATTCCTTGGATATTCTCACTTATATCTAAGAACTTTTCCCTCAGTCAATATTCATCATGTTTGCTTTCAGACGCACAATGGCTAGTCTGGCCCCTCAAGCCACATCGAGCCTCAAGCAGGCTGGTAAAGTCGTCTGCATTGGCCGCAACTTTGCGTATGTTACTTTGACCGATATCAAATGAACATGAGATATACTAACAACCGTATTTTAGAGCACATATTGCTGAGCTTAACAGCGCCAAGCCCAAGCAGCCCTTCTTCTTTCTCAAGCCAACCTCCTCCATTGTCCTCCCCAATGAAGGCCCCGTTCTGAGGCCCAAGGGCATTGACATGCACTACGAGGTTGAGCTGGCTCTTGTCATTGGCAAGTTGACTCGAGATCTCCAAGCCTCTGATACTCAGGGCGCTTTGGACGCCGTTGAGGGTAATGATGTTATGCCCTGTCTCTTTCAATTCGCCGAACCCAAAAAACTGACACTATGTAGCCTATGCCATCGCCATTGACTTCACTGCCCGTAATGCTCAGAACGAGGCCAAGAAGAAGGGTCTTCCCTGGTCTATCGCCAAAGGCTTCGACACTTTCCTGCCCATGAGCAACATCATCCCCAAGACCGCCATCAAGGACCCCCACAACATCGAGCTGTTCCTTCAGCTGAACGGCGAGACCAAGCAGCAGGGCTCCACTAACCTCATGATCTACCAGATCCCTCGAATTCTGAGCGACATCTCTAAGGTCATGACACTTCACCCCGGTGACATTGTCCTCACTGGCACTCCTTCGGGTGTTGGTCCTGCTGTGCCAGGTGACGTGATCCGCGCTGGTGTGAGGATTGACGGAAAGGAGTTGGAGGAGGGTGCCATTGAGATTCCTGTTGAGGAGTCTCCTAGCTCATACACTTTTGCCGAGACTTGAACAAAATAATGAATCAAGTTGAGAAAGAAGTAAGGTGGAAACAAATTCGATATTTAAATCTGAAGAATACCAGGATAGGAGAAGCATTTTTCTTCAACCACAACTGCAGCCAGAACTAGAAATCTACTACACCGTGCCCGTACGCCTTTAAACCTTTCTTGATAACGTTATACTGATATTCTGCATTTGGTTGAATGTTACTCCAGGTTGGGGTCCTGGATGCTCCCCGGCTTCGGCGCCACATCAGCCAAAGTGCCACACTTGGAGCAAGTCCTCTTGTCCTCATTGCTCTTGAAATCCTCCACCGCCGCCTTGATCTGGGTGCCGAGATCAGTGCAGTGGAACGCAGCCTCGTGGACAATCTCACTGCAGCTGCCGCAGTACCAGCGCATACGGTCGAGGGAGTCCTGAGGGCGGCGTTGCTCAAGAACAACCCCAACGGTGTTTGCAAAGCGGACGGGGTTGTGCGGCGTGTTGCCAGGGAGAAGGAACATGTCACCTTCGCGGATGATGATGTCGCGGAAGTTTCCATCGTCAACGACCTTGAGCATCATGGCGCCCTTGTATTGGTAGAACCATTCGGGGGTTTGGTTGATGTGATAGTCTGTGCGGGCATTTGGACCACCAACGATCTGGAGGTAATCGTCAGTTAAGCTCTTTAAGACATGGTTATGCAGGAATTGGTTTACCATGACACTGAAGTCCTCATTGTAGACACAGTAGTTGTTGATAGGTGGCTGCAGAAGATGGGAATTCTCTTCAAGCCTATTCTCATGTTAAATTGTTTAGCGAGTGTATTCTATTCTCTGTTTCGCATTGCGAGGAGACTGAAAGCGGACTCACCACTTTGGAAGATTAACAGGAGGAGCTAGCATTTTGAACCAGTTACTGGTCTGTTTATGTATGTGTAGGGTAAGGCAGCTATAAAGAAGTCAAGGTCTAGAAGTGAGTAAAAGTAGACGGCTGTGAGTGTAAGAGTTTGAGTTGAAGGTTAACAAGACTGAGGGGTGGATAAGTAATTTGTAAGTGAGCTGCGGATGTCACGGGAGACGATGAATACAGCCTATAATATACACTCAGAGTTTTCTGCCATAATCAACAGAGCTATTAAAACTAAATACGGAAGAACTATGCGTTTTTCGTCTGTAATATCATTCTCCGAGTCAATGAATAACGGGATAGTTCCTATCCTAGAAGCTCCCTGCAGTAGGCCGCGGTAGCTGTACAGGGTCGGGATGACCCCTCCCCTCTACGATAGAAGCTAAGACACGAGATACTTGCGTGACCATACATTTTAGTACACGAAGCAAAGTATCTACTGTCGCGTCATTCCATCCACCCATATCCGACACCCGCTCCCTTGTTATCGACCAACCTCTAACCACAATCTAGGGGACACCACATGATCCTGCGCACGTTTGAGCTCGTTTCAATAGTCGACCAGTGATATATCAACCGACGACATCTTTACTGACCTCACCCAAATAAACTGAATACAACAACTCTCGATATCGATCAACTGGACACGACTATCACGATAATGGATCACGGACACATGGATCACAGCGGCATGGACCATGGGGATATGGATCATGGCCACGGCGGAGGCATGAAGGATATGTGTAGCATGAACGTATGTTGTCCTCAGCTCCAGCTCTTTATACAGCTCTATACAGCTATATACTGACATCCATAATGCTAGATGCTCTTCACCTGGAACACCAACAACCTCTGCATCGTCTTCCGCCAATGGCACGTCCGCTCAACAACGTCCCTCTTCTTCTCCCTCGTCGCCGTCGTTCTCCTCGCTGTCGGCTACGAAGCCCTCCGCTCCCTCTCCCGCCGCTACGAAGAAGCGCTCGATAACCGCGTCCGCACCGCCCCCAGTAAGCTTGCGTCCTCCCCCTCTCCCCGTTCCAAGACCGCATATACCCATGCCTCCTCCATGAGGACCCCCAAGAACAAGACCAGAATGCTGCTTTCTACCCCTTGCCATGTCTGTGCTGTTCTTCGTGGGGGAAATCACACCCAAATCATGCCGTTGCTAAGTCTTGCCGTGAGGTCTTGATGTTCCTGTTACTGAGTCGACTCCCATCCTTTCAGGGCAATCCCAGGGACAAGCCGATCAACGCGCCCACCTTATCAAGGCTGTCTTGTATGGTCTGCAGAACTTTTACGCTTTTATGCTTATGTAAGTGGCTACTCATCTTACGATTGTCATGGATATAGGGTTTTAACAAAGTAAGGCTTGTTTTCATGACATACAACGGTTGGGTCATGATTGCTGTTTCGCTGGGAGCCTTTCTTGGATACCTACTCTTTGGCAAAAGAACTAGTGCTACAAAGGATAACGCATGCCATTAAGGCACTGCACGTTGTATGACAACGGCTACGGTTAAGCCACATATGTCCTGAAGTTTCAAGTCATCGCAGTATAGAAACTTTAAGTATGTTCGACAGCCTCTACAAGAGCACTATAATCCAATCATGTGGAGGCAAACGTATGTATGGCTTAAGACATGCTTAAACCCAGAATCTCGGCGATCCGTCAATCATGTCTCTTTATTCTAGTCGTGCTCTACATCTTTGCCGCATCAACAGGTTCCGCCTTCTTTTCCTCAACCTTTTCCCCCAGATCTCCTAAACTATCCGCATGCGCAATGATTTCCGTATCACCCAAACTGTCATTATGCTCAAATGCAGGCTCCTGCGCATATGCGATCCTCGCCGCATCCACCAGTATACGCGCTGTCATACCCCAGACCTTGAACCTGCCATCTGGCTCCTCCTCTGTTTCCAACTTCTCGACCAGGCGGCTCTGCTCGCTATCCCGTCGTGGTTTCGAGATGCTTTGGTTGTTGACAGGGACGTAAAAGTTGTGCACCCGCCACTGGTGGTCTTTCCACGAGTGCCAAAATCCATCATACCACTGTCCCTCGGGGAGCGTCTCACCAGGCGCAGGAGGGAGATCGCTCGCCTTAAGAAAGTTGTAGAAGGGTGCACTAAACACCGCAGCGACTTCTCGTGCATCTAGCCTTGGGATCATGGTCTCATCTACAGTAGGAGCAGGCTCTCCTGCTGTCCGTTGGTCTGAGTGTAGAAATGCAACGCATGGTCGCACAACAAGATGTGTCCGGGCTAGAGAAGGAGGCAGATAGCAGAGATGTTCAATACGGAAAGGTTTGGGGAGCTTGGTGTCGTCCATTGGAAGACCAATCTCTTCCCATGCTTCTCTGCGGGCGATCTGGACTAAAGGACTCGGTTAGTAATAAACTGACGAACTTGGCTGCAATGTCTCACATGGCGTTTCTTCAACATCGTCCGCCTTGCCTCCCGGGAAGGCCGCATGTCCAGAAAAGCTCCTCAGACTTGCAGCGCGCATGGTGATAACCACACGTAAATCACCACGACGGTCAGCATACAGCAATATCAAGACAGCTGCCCGTCTCCGAACGGGTAAACGATCCCATAGCGGGAATGCAGGCGGTTTGTATGCTCGGAAGCGAGCAATAGCGGCCTTGCGAGATATGATATTGGTTAGCAATCTGCAGTATACGTGTTGTGAATCGTGTAGGAGACGCATCGAAGCAGAACAGATTAGACGGAGAAGATATGTGCATTTCAAACAAAGACAAAACCAAAACTCACAGAGGACATGGCATTCAAAGGCGACATGGTCAAGGAGTCATAATATAGTGACGTCTCCCCTTGGTTGATCAGCTCCTCCCTTGCAGCTTCGCGAATACCCTTCTGAAGCGCCTCAACCACGTCAGCGTCAGTGATGCTGTGGCTTTCGATTTCTGGCTCTGTAGAGGCTCCGTTATTGATACTAGAGGCCTCTGTTTCGCGGATCATGGTGAGTGATCAGCACGCGGCAGAAACTTTAACCGCCCTGAGAGAACAAGCCAAATTCCAAGCTTGTTTCCCAGATGATTAGCTTTTGTTTCCTGGTTTGTTTTCTTTTGGGTTAATGTCAGTATTGGAAAGCGAGGATAGTCCGGGGTCCGGAGCTGGAGGTGTAGATGGGAGCCTCGGCCTGGAAGCGGTTCCGACTCCGGATCTGGATCTGGACGGGCCTAGAGTAGATCTGCGGGGGCGGGGCTGGAAAAGAGACGGGAACCAGCTGGTGTGTAGTTACTCCGTAGTCCAAGTTGACAGAAGAAAAGAGGCAGAAGCAATATTTTTAGACCATGGAATAAGTGAGAGGCCTGTGCCATTTATGGTAATAAAACAGAGATCAGTTGTGATCAACTTGTTAGTTATTAAAATTGGGTTCTGGGAAGACGGAATAATCCAACGTGACCACAGCATACCTCAACCAAACCGATGTAGACTTTAATCTCAATAGTGTCAACACATGTCTATTTATCTGTATTAATCGAATATCGTTCTGGGGGAATCTCGTTCAATATGACACGCCACGCTCAAATGCAATTACCAAGCAAGATCTCGTTCAAGCCGTGCTCATTCCTGACCATCATCATCACTCAACACTCAACGCCCGACTTCCTCCTCAGGGATCATTTTGATCTGAGTCCTGAGCTGAGTTCTCCTCCTCTCGCCTCTGGCGGCCTGAATAAGCCTCGCTCCATCGCGTGCGTTCGAAAGCAGGTCTTTGACCTGCACCCCTGTCTTTGATAAAGCCTTGTGCTCCTGGGACCCTTCGGAAACTTGTGGCATAGAACGGGGTATCCCCAGGTCCACCGACGTGCGTTCCTCACTTCTTCGTATAAAGAAATCCTTGATGACACCCCTCATACTCCCATCGTCTTCGTCAATCTCGTCATCGTCATCGGCCTCGAACGTGCTACGAGGCGGTGATATCACGCTAGCAGCATCTAAGGGGGGGATTGAAGGTGAGTATGGTCCCTTGGTAGGATGATTGGTTGCCGTTAGTGATGCCCGACTAGAGTTTGCGGACAAAGCTGAGTCCTTCCTCCTCGTGAAAAGCGAGCGCGCTGAAACACTGAGGCGCCGACTGAGAGAATTGCGAGAACGTGTAAGGGAAGAGGCATCATATACCGACTGACGCTTGTCGTTGTTGGCCAATCTAGTGGCAATACGATGATACTCGTCCGCCGTCTCGAGGTCGGTAAAGTAGTTGTAGCAGGACCCGGCTTGCCAGTTGACATCTTCATCAAATGGGTCAACTACGTTGGGAGTTGGCTCCAATGCTGCCATCGTGGATGCCACGCTGCTTAAGCGTCTTGTCTTGGCCACGTGAAGCGAAACAGACCCTCGATGGGTTTTGGGTGATTCAGGAGTCGTATAGCTTTGGTTGCTCAAAACGCTATCGCAGTCTGGCTCCAGCGGAGGCATGCTGCTGTCAGAAGATCTTGGCTGGTATTCCGCGAGTGGCGTAGGCTCATCATCGAATATCGGCTCATCTAACGTGATGCTATAACCGCTGGACGAATCGTCTCGGATCGATTTTGGCGAGATGGAAGGTGAGTATGGTGCCCGAGTTGCAGGAGCCGTCCAATCGATACCAGGGCCAACGTCGTGGCCAGTTATTTGTTGAATCTTCTGAGAAGATCGTCGTTCGCGCAACGAAGTAGCCCCCGATATGCTCATACGTGATGCGCGTCTTCTTGTCAACGCCTTGGGCACCACCACAGGCGGTTCTTGAGGCAATGACTTGGGATCGTTCCCAGGCCCTGAAGTCTGGGGGAAAGCACTGAACCTAGGAGTCGGCCTTGACCTTGATGTGTTCCTTGAGAGTGTTGTAGGAGGTGGGGGTAATGGCCTATCGCGGTAGAGGTATGCATTTTGTGGCGGCAGCACGACTTCTATACTGCTCACTCGGCGCGGGCAACTTGTCATATTGGTTGGTAGTACGGATATGCACTTTCGGTTGGTTCTGTAGGCTGTTTGTTGTTTGAGTCGACCAAGCCGGTATGTCGCAGGGTCGGGCCCTGCATGTATGCTTTATCGGCTTGCAACCCTGAGGTGCCAATGTCGGTTCGGCAAGGTACAGCAGCTGAAATCTTGTTCAAACCTTATAAAGGCGCCCGTTTCGATCGACTCTGATAGTCAGTGACTTCGAGCTCAACCCGCCACAAAGATCCACCAGTGTTGTCGATGCCAGGACGCAAGATCAGTATCGTGAGGTTGGTAGTATTGCTGAAATCGCAGGAAACCCAAAAGAAAACATAGGTTGAGAAATAGAACAGAAGAAGAGTCCCATTCCGGATTGACTTGAGTCGCCAACTCTATCTTATGAGTTCCTCCAAGCAATTGTGAGTTTAAGCCGTCATAGTCCGGCAATGTAACCAGGCCTATGGAATCCTAGCATTTGTCCACTTACTTCCGGAGTCACCTGGGACTTAGCGGGTTGTGGCGGGAGGCTTGAGTCTAGGCTCAGTGAGTCGGGCGACACATATTGGTCAAGACAATGAGCAACATTCCAGTCTCCAAGGCAAAAGACAGACCGCTCGCACCTCGCAAAGTGCTCACAAAGAGCGAAAACTCTGTCCTTCATTAATTGTTTGGGGCAAGCGACTGTTGATCTTGAGGTATCTTCTGGGTATGGACGTGGCGACATCCGCTGCAACTATACGGCTGAATACCATGATTGTCAAAACCATACGGCCACAGACATACTAAGCGCCCAAAAGGTTGGCAGGTGGTTGCAAGGGCCAAACATTGCCATCATTCGCTCTCTTTCGACCAGTGCTTCTCTGAAATTGCAGGCCAGGCTTTGACCTTCCGGAAACATCGTCATCTTTCGCATATTTCCAGTTAGGTCGACTCAATTGACAGCCAACTTCGTGATTAGGTCGAAGCTTCGTCCGGGAAAGGTAAAGCTGCCCCGAATAGGCGCGGGAGGACCCATCTGGCTCATGGTAGTAAGATCGTCAGGTCATACCAATTTCTTGTAAACCTTCCCATTTACCGGGAATGGCCTCGTGGCATCTCAAGCCTTTGCCGACTAAACTCTTATTTAGGTGTCAAAAACCCAAGCATGAAGCCTCAGGAAGGAATGTAAGCTGCCTTGGAAAAAAGCCTTGGGATAAGGTAAAGGTCCAACTCCGGCCAAACGTTGGTGTAAAGCCGTAGTTGAATATCTCATTAAAAGTCGTGCTTCTATAAAATTGTCCTAGGCGCCCGGGAGGACCGCTACTGCGCGATCCGTATTCCTTAGTTGAAGTTGAATATCGGCAAACCCATCAATCGTCCTCTGCATCCTTCCCTTGGTAATCTCCAAGTAGAATATCGTCGACACCGAGGCCTGTTGAGTTGTTCCTTAGCCATTCCGTTTCGACGCGGAAGAAGATCCATATCCATCGACGGAGTACTTCGAGAAATTCGATAAAAAATATGCCGCCCTCCAAATCACTGAACTTGTCTAAGCGGCTATTGAGCTTCATCGACCAAGTGCATCTCAGCATCAAATCCATGCCAATCACCAAGTAGTACAGTTTGGAAGATCTGAATACCAAGCGATCTCTTAGTCCAAAGGGATGAGTAGGGGATTCACGATCTTGCTTCGGAGAGAAGAGAGTCATATCCCAATCCTTAGCCACGTCCCAGTAGAAAGAGTAGCACGAGTTGATGAGTACGGCAACAAGCCAAGCTTTATGCAGAGCTGCCTTGGATTCAGGATCCTCCACTGATCTTTGCCAAGCACTAGTGATAAGTACTGGGAATGCTGTCGAGTATTTGAGGGCATTAGCCAGATGTTGACCGCCCCATCCTGTGGACTCCTTGTACGGGGCCCGTCGAACCCGAAAATATTCGATGAGACATTGTCGAAATCGGATCAAACTAGGCACTCCCATGATAAGAGGGACAAGCACTATTCCTCCACAATTGCGATCAGGTCGCTGCGTAGACGACCCTGCAGCCGAGAAGAACATGCATAGAGTGATAAAAAGATCTCCAAAAACTTTGGCGTATGATGTTAAAACATCGGCTAGCAGAATGTCGCCAAATTTGCCGTCCTGAGGCTCCGCGAGCCCTCCTAAGCTTACACGCCGCAGGGTAGCCAAGAACCTCCTTCTTCCGCCGCTGGGCAGGTTTCTTAATGGGACGACGAACATTGCAATCAAAGCCGTAAGGTACGTCAGTGGCATCCATCCGAAAGCAATGACACGCTCAGGAACACCCCATGTACATAGCCAGAACAGGCTTACTGACAATGCGAACAATGCTGAAAGAGCAATCGCAAGGCGATACGTTGAGCCATGATGCGGGATGTGTTGCGGCGATGCTCGGCCGGGATATCGAATAAGCTGCGGAACGTCGACGTTGAACAGGTAAAGACAATGGAGATTCAATCCCCATCCCCAAACAGCTATGAACCGTTAGCGACGGATAACACCTTCAGAATAGAGTTCTTATGCTCACCTAAAGTTGCAATAAAGCCAACACGATAAGGCAGAGGAAAAGCCAAGCTAAAGGAGTCAAGCCCCGGATCGACAGCCGGATCACCGTCCATTGAAGCGAATCGCCATCGAGCGAAAGTTGTAGAATGGTCAAGAGACGAGAAGCGCTCAAGTGAGAGGCTGTAGAAGAGTATCAAACAATGAGTTCAAAAGAATGACTGAGAGGTAAAGTTCATGAGGTCTTGCGACAGTCCAAGCTGTCCTCTACCTTAGTTTAGGTGAGATTAACACAAGCGGGTCCATGTTCTTTTTTTTCAGGGGTGCTCAGTGCCTTTCACCGATAAACGTCACTCGTTATCTTATCTTATCAGTGGGCTTCTACGCCACAAAGTCAAGCCACATCGGTTGCAAGCGACATGATTTTCCCAAGCGCGCCCAGGTTCCACAACAGCAAGTAACCCCACGCAACAAACGAGCTTTGACACCCTAGACACCCCACCACTAAGTCCCACTCTAATCACATTACACTACGGATACAGGCACCCATGCATCGATGCCCACGTTGCTCTCGGCTTTGTTTGGCTCTTGGAGGATCGGCACCGGGTGACAGGTGAAGGAAGGAAGGTCCAGACGGTATGTAGCAAATTGGCAAACAAATCTGACTGATACTCCCTAGGTGTCTCTCTTGTCTCTTGTCTTGGGCCGGCAGCCAGCTCGACTTATATCATTCCCCGGATGACTGATGCAGTTTCTGAGTCAACTCCATCACGAGATGTAAAACCCACGAAGCTTGATCTGCAGCACTACAGCACTAGACTCCAAAGTGCAGCCGCATGCTTCTTGTCAGGCCGTTGAAACAAGCCCTCCGGCCTCTGGCAAACCCGCATACCTCTCTCGACGCTAGCAAGCACTACGGAGTACGTCTCTGCAGTCTGCGAGCGAGCCTCCAGCCGCAGCCCAGAGGCCCTAGTCCGGCCACAAGCGCTCCTCACCGTGGATCTAGGGGTTAAACCCGGCTTGATGCCATTCGCTAGCCCGGGTTTTTGGAACAACGAGGAGGCAATGGAACAGTAACCTCCCTTGCCCCGGCAGTCCAGGTCCCCATCGAACTTACAGTACCGTGTAAGCTTCTTGTCCCTTTTCTCTTGGCTTCTGGGTCGGTTATTTTAGCAAGCTGGTCCTGGCATAATAGATGATACATAATACGCTATTGACAGATGGTCCCAAGCTCTGTTGGAGACCCCGATGGTAGATCCTTTACAATCATGAAATTATCCGGTCGAGGCGATTCATGGCCAATAAAGATCCTAGTCTGGTATCCGGGCCAGGACTTAGGAAGCCGGCGAGGAGGGGATTGCATTCGCCGATTTAAGAGAGAAGTTTATGCAAATCATATCCGCAATCATATCCGCATTCACAACTGGCCCATATCCGAAGTTTTACACTGATGGAATGCTCTCACAAGGCTGACGAGAGGATGCGGCACCGGTCGATTTGGTTCGCTTGGGTTCACCCCATTATGACCTAGGACCAGACGCCACTGTCACTCCTGGGTGGGAATGGCACTATGTTTCTGTTATTTTATTGACAGACCCTGCAAAAAGACAAGAGGCCGGCCCAGCTTTCCACCCGACAGTCTCCCACCAGAAACCAGGGCGTGAGGTAAGGCGAGGTGTGGCTCAAATGCACAATACAGAATCCTGGCGGGTGCAATCTTGCTTGATGAGCTCAAGTCCAAAAATTCGGCGGCATAATCGGCTGCCGACTGGAAGCCCCCCATATAGACCAACCAGCCCACTGCCTGCCAGTTTGGGGAAACCCAACTTGTGGTTCTTCATGACATCCATGGAGGCCTTATTATCCGGGCTCCTGGACTTAAAAGTCTCCTAGCGTTTCCTTACACCATGAATTCCCTATCCTCACCAAACTTCGCCGCCGAATTTATTGCTGAAGATCCCGGCAGACCAGTTCCCCAAAGGCCCGTCCGAAGACGGGGCATGAATGATCAGATCAAATGGGTCAAATCATGGGTTGCAAAGCTGCCTCAGGGGGACGAGGACTGGGACAATAACAAGCCCTCGACGCCGAATGATATTATGCGTCTACATGGTCGCTTAACAATTTCGCACATTGGAGGTCGCCGAGATATGGATTGGCTTACTCTACTCAACACATACGCTGCCGCTGCTCGACACTTCGAAGGACGAGAAGTTCAGCTTCACTGCATGGTTATGGTCGCAGCCTGTCATGTGGCCCACAACCAGGGACTCGAAACACCAGAAGTGATGGAAGCGATGGCTCGATGCGTTACCGGAGGGAGTGATACTCTTAGATCCAAGCGATTTGCACTGCCCAAGTGTGTACAGATCGGGGACGAACTTGCTAAAGTATTGGGAGCACGTGCGTACGAACTTCCGTTAAGAGGTAGGCTTTCATGAACACTGGCTCAGTCTATCGATATAAGACATATTGTCCTTACAACTTCCAACCCAGTAAACTCCTATTTCACCTTTGGCCAGCACTTTACCGGCGAATGCTTCCCGATACTGCGCAGAGAGTGCGCCTTTGCGCACCGTCCGAAAACCAAACTGCCCTCCGAGGCACTCAGAATACCCAACCTCGTCTTTGATCTTTGCGAAGGAAAAGTCAGGTAGGTCCCGAGGTTAAATAATTCCCAGTTGATACCCGAGCTCACACAATCCCGCAGTCTTGAACAAATCGAAAAGGCTCTAGAGCCAGGCGCTGCGAAGGCGAAGTCGAGATCCAAGTCGAAAACGAAGTCAAATTCGAGATCGACGGGTAGCCCAGAAAGCATCAACTGGACCATCGTCTCCAGTGATACGGAGCATGATATGATACACATCATGAAATAAAAGTCGTCGTCGTTTTTTGATAAAGTCTATACCGGCTCTAGATGGAGGGGAATGTAAAGGAACCGTATGTGACCTCCTTGAGCTTTTAACCCTGTTTCTCGGAGGTGAAGGGCAGAAGTTGGTTCCCATGTCTCTTGCTGCGAAGACCGTTTGTCTCTGGAAATAAGCTCAACGTCGTATTTTGTGTTTCCAAGGGCCACAACGACAGCTGTATACCCCTTTAGCAACGTGGAAGTGTTGCCCTTTTCGAGACGAAAAGCCTGTGGGGAAATCTCGGGCATTTTAACATCCTTAACCACCATCCCAAAGCTCAACGCCCATGCCTTGAGGTCCTCTCCCTATCAAATATTAATACATGACCATATGAAGACTTGCCGTTGCTCTTGCCAGTGAAGAACAAACATAAATGAGGGACAAAGAGAATACCAGATCTTGTAATAGCGCCTCAGACAACAGCTCGCACGA
Organism: Fusarium sp. PT; assembly: GCA_021020635.1. Lineage (NCBI taxonomy): Eukaryota > Fungi > Ascomycota > Sordariomycetes > Hypocreales > Nectriaceae > Fusarium > Fusarium sp. PT. The sequence goes on along the minus strand of JAHMRZ010000003.1, from coordinate 2,308,793 downwards.
CTTGGGCAGACCATAAGTCAGTAACCCTTCTCTCTTTTGAACAGGAAAAAGAGTCAACACTTCAGTGGTTGCATCCTGCTGTAGAGCCTGAACTTGAGGGCTCAGTGGCATCAGCCTATACAAAGGAGTTGTCATGCTCAGGTACTTTCCATCGCCTAAGGTTATGTGCCGCCAAGGAGATTTGAAAGACAACCGGGCTCCAGAAGCACGGGGAAAAGACACAGCTAAACAGAGAGTAAGTACTTGCACATCACCACTCGTTAGGCACCTAGGGACGAACAGGGATGCCTCAGGCTTTGTAGCAGTAGAGCAGATCGGATCGTCCGCGGAGAGTTCTGGATGCTGCCGGTGGTGATCCCCTATCCGATGGTAAACCCGGTTCTGTATCCGTATGCAAGTGGTGGTAGAAGCCGAGAAAAGAGATAACATGGAGTATCTTGCGTCTACTCCGTAGTGTCCGATGTTCGATGTCTTGGATCACCAAGCGTGTACTTTTATGTTTCTTGGCAGGCTAGTCAACGTCAATGGACGCCATTTGTGGTCATCAGAGACACTCCCTTACTATATCCACGCCAAGCCTGACTGAGAGGGGAGAGAGAAAAGTAAAGAAAGAAAAGAGAAGGGGAAAAAGAACAGACCAGGCCCAGTCCAGTCCTAGTCCTAGTCCTAGTATCCGTACAAGCCCTGGTAACCCAGCCGTTTAACGGACGGATCTTTTCTTCCAGCAGCCGCAAGTAACAAGCAACAGCACGCGATGACTGCATATGCCGCCGGTGATTAATTAATCACATTTCTAAAAACCAAACTAGCTGTTACAAATTTTCTTACCTACCGGGTACTGTAGTGTAGTTACGTAGGTAGGTAGGGTCTCATATCTGCACGTTTTCCTATCCCAGCTGCCGCAAGCCCGCATGGGAAAAAGAAGGGGGAGGGTGTGTGTGTGTGTGTGCGTGCGTGCGAGTTCTCGCCAGGCCCTTTTTGCCTTTCTTCAGCCCTTTTTCAGTGACATCGTTTGGGCTATCAGATCTACGATGCCTGGAGATCGTCAGTGTCGGATCTCTCAAAGGACAACGTTTCTCGGGTAGAGCCTTGTCTCAATCGTTCAAGTGTGTCGATCTCTTAAGACTACGAATCGCGATGTTCAAACCCGCTATTAGCGTCTGTTTGAGCCAGCTCCGGTTCCGCAGCTCTTTGGAGCTACTCCGTGCTGTATGAGAGGGTCTCTCGCAAGCATGTCCAAGTCAGCTTAAGTGGTGATTAATTTGGTAGATAAGCATCTTTGGCGTTGTCCACTTTTACGTCAAGTCTGGCTTCTTGTGGTTCTTCAAGCACTAATATGATCGCCGTGAAGGCCCCAGCTCGACTCATGGCCTTGTGGCCTCGTGGCCGTCGGGTCTTGGCAGGGTCGGCATCTCGGTATATACATATTGTCACGATACGTGCCCTGACTCGTTGGGCCGCCGCATCTCCGCGGTTCCGCCTTAGCTGGTGGGTTTGAGTCTTGTTTAGTTTCTTGGAACAAACAGTGAGCATTGGCGTTGGAAATTACCACAAACGGAGGAGAGATGAGTGGCAGTAGAGCTCATTGGCTCGGGTCGAAGGAGAAACAGTAAGAGGTTGACCAAGTCTATCAAGTCGCCGCGCCAGTATTAATTAACTGGGCCGCGATTAACTTGTTTTTATTTAAGAGGCCAGATTCTAGTGACGTAGATATTATCGAGTTATACGTCTAATATGAAATCAGATTTGCTTCCAACGTGGCCAACTGGAATAGACGAGCCAAGGAAGGAATGTAGATCAGGCCATTAAGGCCTGACAGGTGTCCATTGCATTATATACAGGTCTTCTCACCCATTTCACATGTTACACAGTAGGATAATTTAAAAAATAATACACCAATCAAGTTAATTACGTGACAAGGGAAAGGAAAGGGAGGATATACCGAGGCCCAGCAGTTTGCGGACCCAAAGACTTGGCGCTGGGAAGATGAGGTCGACATTGACGATACGTAAACAAAGTTACTGTATCCGTATAAAAATATTAAAAAAAAGCTGATGACGATCTCCCTCCTTCGGTTGGCTCTTACAGCCGCTTTCAAGTTCCACAATGTCTCTGCAAACCCCCGCAGCCGATCCGCGAGCTAACAAGCTTCCACATCATTTCCAGCGTTCCACATTATGCCAATGGAAGCCCAGGCTACATACGGATACAGACTGGGCTTACAGGCTACAGGCGCAGGCACAACCTAGCTCCAGCGACGGTGGAGGCTCTACAGGCGACAGACTACGGATACAGGTCCTCTGAAGAAAAAGCTACAGGGCTGAGTTGGTCGGATCGGGGGCCCAAACTTTGAGTTTGCTGTCGACCATCGGTTATCGAACCCTCCCTTTTCAGGGTCTCGTCCTGTCTGTGCGTAGGTTTCCCGACACACACCAAACCAAAAAAAGTGCCATCAAGGGAAACTCAATATTTGCAAGCACATTCTGATGAATAGGAGAATTTATCAGAGTTGACGATTCTAGAGCGGGTCGAGCCCACAAGAAGCCCGTTGTGCAGATCGAATCCGTCGTAATTATCTGCGTAGACGGGGCACATGCGAAATAAATTTAAATTGACAGGTGAACCCGAACCCCAACAAGATCCGCATTATATCCGTAGTCTATAATTAGATTGTGTAGGTTTTTGTACCCAAGATACTTTCCTACCTTATGCTTACATGCAACTCGCTGTGGCTTAACCCGAAACCCTATTGTCCAATATGCATGCTCTTCACAAGTCAAAAGCGGCACGGTCGAGAAACTGCACAACGGAACCGTAACTGAGCCACTGATATTGCGGCTCACAATTAGCCGAAATCCTAAGGAGTAGTTGTTGCCCCAGCATAGCCCCTCATCCCTCATCAGATCAGATCATACTTGGGCGTAGTCTGATCCTGAAGACCAAAGATGTGTTGCTTCAAAGGAAGAGTAGAAGGATGATGTTAAAGTCAGTTCATCACACTCCATGCACAGAATTAATCTTCAGTTCAGGCTCAATATTTGGGCAATGCGATAAACCCTTGTATGTTAACACTGCAAAGAACCGTTATGTAATAGAATACAGATTCTTGGCATCTTGATGGAGACGATATGGGTAGCGAACTCCAAGTTGAGCAAACCTCGGCCAATAATAGGTGATTTCTTCCGCGTAGCGAGTGCTACCCGAGCCCATTTGGGTAAAGAAACGTGTGTGATAAAGCTGAACATTAAATCAAGATGACGGGAACCGATGAATTGCTTCAACTCTAAAGGCACGTACAAGCTACAAGTTGAAGCCGAGGCGTCAACGGTACAAACTGGATTCATAGCATGTGCTTTTTAAAGGGGGATGGAACGAATACATAACATGTCCTCAACCCGAGATTACTTGTCTGTGCGAAGATGCACAAATCAGGTAACCCGTTGTTCAACGGAACGCGTGTCGTTCGCGTATAAGGGGAAGGGTCCGACAAAGAATGCTAATGCTGTGTAACCCGACCCTTGGAACTCGAACAGTGAGACGTCGATATGTCGCCAGCAAAATGACACCCTCGATAAGCAAAGTGCGGATCGACGTGCCGAGACCGCAGCCAAGGTCGCTTACCTGGTAGCCTGGTTGTCCTGAGGAGATATTGTAGTTGCATCTTGTGCCTTTGATCGGAGCGCGTATCCGTACCTGATATACATCTACTGGTTCTATTAAGTGCAAACACCGAAACATCGGATACATTGAATCGTTCTTAATCGTCTCATTTATTGATTCAAATTGATTGTCTCTCCAAGCCGGCCAAGTCATCTTGTGTCATATCTCACAACGTCGGATGCCATTCTGGGGTTTCACTATGCACCCTGCATATTCAGCTAGAGATTGGCAACAGTACGGATTCCGGAGAACCTCCAATCTCAATCCAACAACTCTCATTGGAGGGTTGCTGGATCTGCAGATACTACTGCTATAACATAAGCATATCATGATCTTCCTGGGTCTATTCATAACTGTACCCTTCGATGTTTACCATCATCATAAGGAGCTCGAGAATGAGGTCACAATTACCTACATTAAGTGGAGAGATTTCGTTCCATTTTGGGGATGATCGTCCAATCAAGGCAGAAGAACCACCAGATCAGAACTATCAGATCAGGTCCAAGGTATTTTACGGAGTTATAACGTTTTGTTTATCACAAGACTCTTGGCAATCCATAAGAAAACTCAGCTCCCAGCTCCCAGCTCTCAGCTCCCAGCTCCCAGCTCTCAGCTCTCAGTTCTCGACTCTTTGTAGAACATACTTACACATTAACGTGCCCCGTGCTCGAGGTTGTCCATAGATGCAAGCCCAGGGGGTAAATTATAGTGAGCACAGCCCCAGACTGTTGGGTAATTCTGGGTATGGCGTCGATCACTCATAACAGTGTGCTACCATTTGTCCCTTTTCTCCAAATTTTATCGTTATCTGAATACTAAATTATGTACCTATTCATTCCGTAGTGATTATACGTATCTGTTAAACACCAAAGAATTCTTTCCTTTTAATTTTTCTATCCTGTGCTTCTTGTCGTGCTTTGTTCTGTGAAGGATCAAGTACCTTTAACCTAGTGCTTACTCAAATCTTCCCTTTTCGCGAACGAAGAAGCCGCCATCTGTCACGCCTCGAGCTGAACCAGGAAAGCCTCAGCCACACTCGGACGCCTGGTCTAGAGCCTAGACTCACCAACCAATTCGACTCTGCAACAACAGCAACAAAGGCTTGCCCCCTCACGACTCGACCTCCTGGCCATCCCCTCTTTCTCCCAGACATAGTCGCGACTCATCGACCTGATATGCACACTGGCATCTTACCGTAGAGCGACAAAGCGTCATGGACGCGTCGACAACCGACGTCCGTCGCTCGAGTATCGAGAAGACGCCCTTTTCTCCAATCCCGCCCTTTGAGAACCTCCCCGACGAGATCATCGAACAGTGAGTAAATACCAGGGTTCCCAGAGATGTCATGCGCAATTCGTAGGCGTTGTCGAATGATAATATACTTTTGCGCTGCCGTACTCCTATTATCATGTGCTAACGCTCGTCACTCCCGTTAGGATCCTTCGACTAAGCGATCCTAATGGCTTTGCGTCTCTTGTACTTCTCAACCGCAAATGGAGGACCGTTTCGCAACGAGCCCATCTTTACCGCCACCAACTTTCAAGATGTCCTTCATATTCAGCGAGCCATCCCGTAGCCCCTGCGTCCGACGACGACCAACTACCCGAACTGCGTCGACTTTTTGCCCGAGAAGTTAAACGAAATCTATTCGAAGCATATCTACGGCCGAAGGAAACCACATTTAAGCTTATCTCAACCTCTATCAGCTCTTCATCATGTCCTGGAGGCGAAGGTATGCAATACAGCGCCTCACCAAAAGGCCACCACCTTTTGGCCTATAACTCGGGTAGGATTTACGTGATCGACTTACAAGGGACGAAACTGGAAATCAAGAGGGAGTTGAAGATCCTTCGTCGACCTGTTGCTGCGTGTATCAATGATAAAGGTACATTGTTGGCGGTTTTGTCTACTGAGATGCAGGTTGATCTATACGATCTACAACAAAGCCCGCCCCGTAGGACTCAATCTATAATTCTCGACAACACTCCTCGAACAATTGCTCTGTCACCTTGTGGATCTGTTCTGGCAGCTGCATACGAAGGTGGTATCGAGGTGTCGTCTCTGAGATCTAACGCATTGGCCACTGATCGAAGAGCTGTGAAATGCGATGCCGTTGACGCCTTGTCCTTCTCATTCGATGGAACGCAGATTCTTGGAACTACCATTCACTCGGCACCTCCTAGCACCGTCATCATCACAGCTCCTTACTACGACCCAGGCCCCCACATGTCCGAAGACAACCTGAGCCCGCTATGGACTACGTCGATTCTGTTCCCCAACACTAGTCGAGACTGCAGTCACGCTGTTCTACTCCAGGATGGAAACGAAGAGGAAGCCAGCTGGACCTTTACCTACGACAGGAGTTTCGAAACTTTCCGAGCTGTTAGGATTGATGACCTTAGGAATGGCACCACATACTTTACTGGACCTGTACCAAACGCATCTTCACAAGCCAGCCTTATTCCGTCAACTCTGCCTTCGACAACATACCGGGGCGAATTAGTGTCAGCTGGGTTTCAAGGGAAGGAGGTTTGGATCTATGGTGTACCAGAGGATCTCGATGCTGTCCCGGAAAGCTCTTCGTTGTCAAACGACGGATCATCGTCTGGCTTGGGAAGACAAAACAGTGATCGTAGTGGCACGTCGAGACGGGCGTCTACCCGAGTGAAGGATACCGAAGGCGGCAGGATGCCCAAATGGCAGATGTTATGCGATAAGCTTAGGAACACTTTTGTTTCCGGCTTCAAAGTTGCCGAGTTGGCGGAAGTGAAAACGGTGAAATGGGTTGCAGGTTATGGTGGCTCGTCTACTCAAGAGCGTCTAGCGATCACTGCTAGGGGGGTTGGTACACCGCGACTGATTACCGAGGAGGAAGACATGGATTTTGTTGATGGTGGTCGAGTTACGCTATTGGACTTCGACTACGGCATTTCTAACGGAACCAAGTCTGAGATCACTATCGAAGTCGGCACTGATAAACCCGAAGTGCTGGAAGAAGAGCAGCGGGATCTTGCGACCGAGGTTGCCATTGTTCGGCGGCGGACTGTTGCTCAAAAACGGGGTGGACGTGGTGGCCCATCTTTGCTTCGAGCTGCCACGACTGCTTCGCGAGCTCGTGCAGCCCCTGATGTACCACCAGCAACACCAGCGGCACCAGCTGTTCGCCAGGTATCGCGACTGGCACAGCATGAGGATAACGACAGCGACGATGACGACCCCTTACTTCCTCGGAGGATCGCAGTGCCTCCACCTCAACCAGCACCCCGACGGGTGGTCGAGCCTGAGAGCCCCGACGATGAAGAAGACGGCCCATCAATTGAGCAGATGGAAGCGTTGGATGCTCCGTATGCACATGCTAGTCCTCGATCACAGACCACGCTTCGTCGTGCTGCAACTGCTGCCGCTGTTGACAGATCCCTTAACCCCCGCACAGCGGATGGACGACGTATTGAATATCGCCGTGCTGACGGTCGAAGAGAGCATCCGCATGAGAGTGATGCCGACAATTGGGTGCCACCACCGCCGCCATATCAAAAGGATGATCCAGGTCCAGACCTACCGGCCTTTATGCGTGGGCCATCTGTTACTCCCATGGGACTTGGCGGTACTTCTGCTCCTGCTCCTCCTCCCATGCCAGCCTTGCCCAGCCGGTTTGCTCCTAACTCCTCCAGTCAGGCTCAATCTCAGAGTAGCCAAGCTTCTGGGACTGCCGACTTAAAAGCTGGCCAACGTACGCCTACGGATCACCCAGCACAACGGCTGCCTATTCCGCATTCATTAAGTGACTCCAGCATCACAACCCGACCTCAGGTCCGTGACGCAATTCAGACCAACGTTGACACTTTGCCCCAAGATAGGGACGTTGATTTGTACGATGTCACTCCCCCTGTTTCCCCTCGGCAGTCAGCGGTTCAGCCTACTGAAGCGACGTCAGAGGCCAGAGCCCGGCAAACATCAGTCTCGTCTGCTGTCTCGGCCATAACGTCTAGGGCTGTGGCACCTCCTACCAACTCCGTGGAAGACGATCGGTTACCGTCACCACTGCAGACAGACATCTCTGCTCATGATCATTTTGGCCCAGGTCCTCGTATACCGGCGTTGAATGTGGAGCCATCAACCGCTTCTATCACACGGCCTGTGCCTGAATCAGCGCCTATAGTGAGGCGGTTATCAAACGCTCAAACATGGCCTCGGGTTGGAGGCCCCCAGGCTGAACAGGCCATTGACCCGGCCAGTGAATATCCGTTCCCAACGTCTGCGCCTGCCGAGCAGCCGGCCTCGGATGAGGCAATGTCCGGTCTTCCACCTTTACCGAGCTCGAGTCAACTTGCGAGTCTAAGCAAAAGAGTTAGTCAGGGTAACCCGCGACGCTTTTCTGGAGGCTTTCAAGTCCCAAGGAGGCCTGTCGGGAGTTTCGACGGTAGCTCATACATCTCGAACTCTTTACCTGGTTCGTTGTCAGTAGGGCCATCGAGCCGTACTCATCCTGAACCCGATCAACCTCTTATTATTAGCACTCCTGGAGGTGTGTCGGGCGCCTTTGACTCCCCCAGCCGGCAGGTATCTGGCCGTAGGAACGAGCCTCCTTTACTAGCTCCAATCCCCCGGCACCCACGCCCAGTGCATGGGTCGAATCAGCGACCGACAGTTGAGCGTCTTGAAACAATCTACAGTATCGCCTCATCCCACGGAGGCAACCCACCAGCGATACTACCGCTGCCTAACCAGCAAGTACCCGTCTGGCTCAATGCTCCCCCGGTCTCGGTGACGAGGACGTCTCCAGCTGTGACTAGAAGACCGAGTCGTGCTGAGCGAAGCGCTGCTAAGAACATCAAGGATGCTAAGAAGCGCGGCTGGACAGCCAAATCTAAAAAGAAGAAGAAAGCAGCAGATGCTGCAAGCAGTGCCGGTTGGACAGATATATCAATCGGCTCTGGAGAGAAGGAAAAAGAGAAAGAGAAGGAAAAGAAATGCGTCGTCATGTGAAAACGGACGTGTGCATAAATTGAATACATTGAAGGTGGAGGTAATAGCTAAGTACTGGCGACATACAGGGGATTTTTGGATACTGGATACTGGACATTTGATTACGCACACACATACCCAATCGTTACAGTTATATGTTTTGCACGCTTTGTTTCCTCTGTTTGTGTCATGATTTTCGAGCGCTGGAGTCACCGAAAAAACAGGCGAATGGTACAAGAAAGGGATGTTGCAAACTCTTGATCGATATGGATTTGGTGACTGGACTCGTATGTGTTACTATACTCTCAAACATACACATACATTGAAAAATTTGACTTACACCAACAGTGCCATCATAACTTTACATCGTCACGTGAATGTTAATCAAGAGTTTGAACAAATATTCTCATATCATTTCAAAACTAATCTATAGTTCTTATTCAAGACAAAACAAAGGAAAATCCAAGTATTAAAACAAAAACAGTAGTTGGGTCTCGTTAAATAAGCCCAGGGTATAAACGACAGCTACTCCCTCCAATATATATGTCTTGCAACGCCAGAGCCAATTCTAGCGTGTTCAAATGATTTTTCGTCTATGTACGTAGCGAGAGGATTCCATCGTGCGCAGCACATGGTCAAGGTTGGATTCTGCATTAGTGAGACATGATTTCTATACGAATTGTAATGAAACGGTGGTAGTGAATGTGGGATGTTCAGATTCTGGGTGTTGTGCCAGGCACATATGGCTTCCCTCGTCGCACAGCGCCGAGGTCAGCTTCGTCCATCAGATCTGTGAATGTTGTAGCTCGCGTCAACGGACGGGGCTTCACGATTGTGCTTGGATCTGCGAAGATGTTGATGTTCTCGCTGCTCGGCTCGCGCTGAAGCTCAGGGGTGCCTGGTCTTTGACTGCAGTAGCTAGAGGCCTTCATGGCTCGAATAGGAGGCAAGCGAATGTTTCCATGACGGAGAGACTCTTCGTTGTCTGGAGGGCTAGGCTGGGCGTTGGGAGAGGGGTTGGGGGAGTCGAAGGGGTTAGGGATGGAGATGCGGATGCGAGGAGGTGGAGCGTGAAGTCGATCGCCAGCGTTGGAGAACTGACGTGTAGGAACAGGCACGATGCTCGAGCGCTGAGTGGAAGGTGTCTTGAGGATGAAGTCTGCGCGGTACGAGTTGGGCTGGCTGATGGGCTCTGAGATCATGTTGCCGAAGGAAGCATCGCTGTCAGAGCGGCGGCCGTGGCTGTAGATTTGGCTGTGCTTCTCTGTGCCGGCATGGTCGCGCTTGTTTTGGCGACGGACGTACAGGAAGATTACAATTGCGATGACGAGAAGAATTATGCAGCCGCCAACTACACCTCCCACGATAGAGGTTGTAGCAGGACCCGAGTTATCAGGCTTGGGCTCTTCATCCTTGTCGGAGTCTGACTTGTCTGAGCCAGCTTCAGCTGCTTGTGTAGGCTCGGCGCTCGTCGAAGGTGCAGCGCTGATGGAGATTGTCTCAATGGCCCCAGTTGCAGTAGTCACTGCGCTGGGCACAGGAGTTGAAGTCTCGTTGGGAAGCTCAGCGCCCTCTGGAACGTCAGATTGGTCCTTGTCGATAACACACTCGTCGTTTTCGCAAGAGTATCCAAAGGGACAGCACTTCTTGCCGCACTTTTGCAGTTCGAGGTTGAAGACTATTGTCTTTACGGGAGCGTTGGGGAATTCCTTCAGGTCCTGACCTCGGATATCGCAGGTGATAGGTTGGATGACATTGCAGGTCTGGCCCTTGGGACAGCATACAGCAGTGGTTTTCCCAGCGAGGAGCCTGCATGAGTTCCCCTTTGGACAGCAGAAGTTTGCGATGTCGCTATTACATGATGTCTGGTCCGCATCGCAGGTTTCTTCGCGGGCAAAGATATGAGCGGCCGGTAGGGCGGAGGTTGTCGCTGCGCAGAGAGCTGTGATGAGTAGAACCCGTAGGGGTGTAGGGAATTTTGCCAAAAGCATTGTCTGGCGTACGTTATGTTACGTGTGGATGTTGGTTGTTGGTTGGTGTGGGTTTATTATGCGTTGGTTCGGTTGGTTCACTTGGTTCACTTGAGTGAAGGGTTCTGAGTATAGAAGTGATGTTATAATGTGAGAAAGGGTCCAGTTGGTGGTGAGCTTTGTTGAGTCAGACACAACCAGCGTGAGAGACAAAGATGAGGCAAATGAACAAGCGTCTTGTTTGATTGTTTGTGGAACAGTAGAAGTGAAGAATCAGAGCAGTAAATATCAGACAGAGAACAGAGGGAGAGAACATGGGGAGAAGAAGAAGGAGAACAAGGGTATAGACAAAGGCTGAGAATGGAACCATGAAGTCACAGACTTGCTTTGCTCTGGGGGGTTTTTTGCACTTACATTTTCCAATCTCTCATTCTCCATTTGCCATCTCCGTTGCCGCCTCGTCCGTTGAGAGTCATCTCGACCCATTCGCGGACGATATTCTAGGCTCGACTGTTGCGTTAGAGGCAGTCTGGGCGGTTGGACGCAGACGCCGAGAGCCAGTCGCTGAGAGGGCCCAGGGCCTGTCGCTTGACACGCGCTGGGCCCTGTAGAACGCGAACTAGAGCTACTATATCCGTAGGTAGACGTGGTGAATATAGGAAAAAGGCCTAATGTTTGGCGATAGTGTAGCCATGGTTGAGACACTGGTCTAAGTGTGAGAAGTCAAGATGGATGCTGTGGTTGGTTGGAGTCTCAGAAACCATTAAGCGCGCGGCGATGCAAGTCTCTGATTGGTTACTTGTATAGAGCCAGTCGCTGAAAGCCAGTAGAAGTTTAGTTGTGGGGAGACACTTGTCTCAGGCGCTGAAGACTCGTGGCCAGGCGCTGGAGTTGGGCGCGTAGTTTCCCAGAACCAATAAGAAAAGAGGTCGCGACTAAAACGGCCCCGGGTTTGCAGGTGTTGAGTTATTTAGGCTTCAACATATGTTTCCTCTCGGTTTATGGGCTGCCTCTCTTTCGATTGTCTTTTCTTGTCTGACGTATTACAAGAAGATGGAGGGACAAATATGATGGGCTTTGTTCAGAGACAAATTGAGAACATATAATCCAATCAGTGAATCAAAGGCTTATTGCAACAAAGCTTGAATGCATTGTTTAACTACCATTCTTTGTCTCTTTACCATCAATTGATGACTCACATGCTAATTACTAAACACCTATCCGTAAGGTAGACACCCATCAATTATCATAAGCTAAACCTCCAAAACCCTGAGAGATCTACCTATAATCACTGTAATATTCCTCATCTATATCCGTCCATATCTAGACCCCCATGCTCATGCTCACGCTCATGCCCACCCATTTACCCGAATATGCACCTCTTTAACCCTTCCCCTGTATTCGCCAAATATCACACCCCCAGCCCAGGCCAGTCACACACTCTCCTTCTCACTCACAGAGATCAAAATTCAACCTGACCAGAAACCTCGGCCCATTAGTCTAGTGCAGAGGCAAAAAGTCCACGTCTTCACTGCTGCGGTCACTCAATTTCTGTAGTTGAGCTGCCTCCTGTACTCAAAAGAAAGCCCTGAAGGGGCGTGTAGGTCCCGAGGGCCAATTGCTTCTACGCACTGTCCAAAAAGCCTTGAGCATCAAACAAACGCACTCGCCTTTGCAGTACTTATTGGGAATACGTGTTTTGCTCTGAAAGCTTCCGATCCGTAGATGCGCTGCGCTGCGCTGCGCTGCTGTGCTGGTTCCCCTCTGTATCCTCGCTGTAAACGCACTGCAACTCTGGTCTAAGTGCCCCCCGGGCTTAACGGCTCGAGATGGTGCATGCATTGGGACGTTTGAGATACGACGAGGCTTTTCTATAGATCCTTTATAGGTTGGCATAGATAACGAATCTGTTTCCGAACTCTATAGTATATACATAATGAATTGTCCTCGTACTGCGTCTGCATTTGCATCGCATAGCATCGCATAGCATAGCATCACACTCGGCATCTTGTCTTTTGCATCCGCTACAGGGACCATGGCCTCAATTATACAGCACATGTGCTACTGCAGACCACTAATAAAGACCCTGTAGGTGCCTACAGCAGTCGCCTACAGTGAAATGCATGTCAACCTAACACTCAATCACACCCTCCCCAACGCCTCCCCCGCAGAAAAGCAGAAGCAGGAGCAGAAGCAGAAGTGAAAGCAAAAGCGATATGCTTCTCCGAACTTATTACTCTCGTGGTGTGATGATGCTGACCTGACCTGACCTGTCCTGTCAGGACGACAAGGATTTTTCCAGAACATAAGCACAGAATAAGCATCTAATGAGGAAGATATGCTCGTTCCTGTATAATCAGGCCGAGGCATTAATTCCCCTTCCGAGTTGTGCCTCTCGGGCCTGAGATCCCTTTTCAGATACTTGCAGTCGGCCATGGAGAAAAAGTCCCCGAGATAGAGTATATGGTGTGATAGATGCTACATGATTAGATACAATCTCATCTAATCATTTTAGTCTAGAGTGAGGGGATAACCAAGTACAGTAACATCACAAACAACGTGCTTATGGAACGTAACAGTAATGGCAACAACAGTGTGCTTCGTTTCTTTCTTCATTGTCTACCTTGTCTTAGCAAGGTGATAGATATCCTGTATACCATCCTGTAGACTTCCAAATCATACCACATCCTTTCTGGGAGCTAGCCCATATCCAGCTTCCCAGAGCCTCTCTTTTCGTATCATCGTCATCTGCACATCGGTCCCCATCTTGATGCCTTGCGCCGTGTTTCCTCCAACCCATACCATTGCCCGCTTGGTATCATAGTAAAATGCAAAAAACAATAGCGAATGATTCCCCGAGTCTCGCGATACTCGGCCGTTTCCTGTCCAATCAACCAACATATAACACGGCATCCTGTTGCCGCCCCATTTGTTCCTGCATATGGTTGTGAGTCTACTCTGCCCAATGCTCTTCGCTGCATGATGCTTCTCCTTCCAATCATTCCATGCAAACCCCAAACGCCTCGTCTCGTCCAATCAACTGTAATCAAATGTGTCAAGATATGTGTGGTGTGTCCAAGTGTCGCTCTTCGTGACCACATTCATCTCAAATCGCCTTGCGGCTTCCTCTAGTAACCCATCCCAGTAGGTATCATTGTATATGAAACGAAATAATAAAGAAGTAAAGAAACAAGTATCTCTGCCCTTTCGGAACGAGAGAAAAGTGAATGACAAAAAACATCATGTAGGGCATGGAAGTGTCAATTCCAGTCCTGGTCCTCGACGATGGGCAAATGCCTGCTTCGCCTCATGAGGTGGTCCTGGCCGCTCTCATGGTATTGAAGAGAAGGTTGAAGTAGAACTTGATGGTTTCACCCAGCACGCTCCTGCTCCCCTTCATAGGCCAGCCAAGAAGGTTCGTTAGGAAGCAGTGCTTAGATCAACAAGAAGTCCCAGCCCTTCGATTCCATGACATCCCGCCAGTGGATGTGCGGAGGGGCCGCCTCTGATGTCGTGGACCCAGGTGTGTGAACACCCGAGAGGCTATCATTCTGAACCCACACCTCGTGCAGGAGGGTGGCCAGACGTCCCATGGTGCCGAACCTGGCCGAGTCGCCAAGCTGGGCTAGGCGATCCTCGAAGAAGTCTCGGAATGTGCTGCCAGGGACGCTGATGGAACCGCCAATGAGGTAGACCCAAGCAAGGTTGCGGTCAAACCCATTGGGGCCCGAGGGGATGTGCTGAAGCACAGTTGTGAGCTTCTCGACAAGTCCCATGGGGGAAGGCTGTCTGGGGTTGAATCCAGGAACCAAGCTGCAAAGGAAGATGCGTGCAGCGATACGGAAAGCCATGGTCATGTTCTTGGAGAGCTGCTTAGGTGAAAGGCTGCCGTTGGCATTGAAAGGCATCTTGGGGCCTGCATCTCCCATCTCAGTCAAGCTGATTTGCTCGCCGAGGGCGGACACGTGCTGGCAGAGTGTGAAGTCGTCCATGCCGTCCTTCTTAAGGGACTCGAGGCAGGCGATCTCAGAGATGAGATACATGACCCGATCATCACAGCCCATAAGCTCACGTAGTCCAAGACTAGGGTTAAGCTGGGAGAGGTGCTTCTCACGGTAAGTGTGGGCAAATGTTGGTGATCGGCCCTTCATGGTGGCGCCGAGAATGTCAATCCATGAGGAGAGAGACATGTTGAAGGGAGTTTGCATAGAAGCCCTGGTAGGATCGCAGACGATCCCGGGGAGGTCAAGCTTCTGCACCAGGCTGATAGCGGCCTGGAAGTGCTGGTGCCAAGGAATGTCCAAAAGGCCATCGTCATATCGGCCGACAACGGACTGGAAGAAGATGAGGCCAAGGGTGGCCTCAAGGATCTGCTGGTGGTTCTCGTCTTTCTTGAGCGCCTCGCAGAGAGCCCAGATGGTGGCATAACGGTGGCGCATGATGTCGTTGTCAACATCCTCAGTGGAAATGTTGGCATGCGATTTGAGGTGCTGGGCAGCGACGCTCAGACAGCAGTGAAGGTAGGCGCTGTTGGATTGAAGAGCAGGAAGAATCAGGTCAGAGCTCACTGAGCAGTGCTGGTTGGACTCCAGAATGGGGAAGATGGTTGGCAGGACGAATTGGATGAAGTGATCCAGCAGACGCTGATCGTTCTCATCAAGTTCAATCTGGACTTGCCTCGACTCTGTTGAGGGAGCATGTGAGAAGTCGAAGAAGTTGCAGTTGAGAGTCTCTTCTGAGAGTGATTCCTTGCGCTCTTGGAATACCTGCTCTGCCCACTCACCGTCCAGAGGGCCATTGGGAAGAACTGTGCCAGCAGGAGGAGGAGTGTGGTAAGTGCTGAAGGTGGAGATGTGTGATTCGCGAACTGTAGGCACATCGTTGACGAACATTTGTCGCTCTGTCTTGACATCAATCTCGTATGGCGAGTAGCTGCCGAACATGAACTCGGGGTGCATGGGCGCACCGAATCCATAGTCGTTTCCGCTGGGAGGGCTGTTGAAGCTGAATGCGGCCGGGAATTGAGAGTCAATGGAAGCAGATCTTGTGCGGTCCAGAGGATCAGTGAAGGTGGCTGATGTGGGAAGAGAGTGGGTGAGGCCAGGAGGAGAGCTGGCGCAAGAGTTCTGGATGTTGTGCGACGACTTCTCAGAGAGCTTCTTGCGCTTGATGATCATCTTGATGTCTTCCTTGTGTTTCCTTCGCATGTCGTTGTTGCTCCACCACATGGGTCGCTTGTACTCGCATTGCAAGCCGAGATGCTTGCAGGCTGTGCACGAGGGAGTTCCCTCGTCGCACTTCTTGCGTCGCAAACGGCAAGTATAGCAGCCTGTGATAACTTGGTTAGCTTGTGTGGTCGCAAGAGGATTTAATTTTTGCGTCTAAGTGATAACATACCTGTTCTTGAGCGACGATGCATCTGAGTCTTTGTCTTTGGCTTGCCATTGCTGGCCTTTGGGGCCGGCTTGGCCTTTGCAGACTGAGATACAGTCATGTTGACGGTGTTTCCAGTTGTTCGCGACACGCCTTTTCGATGGTCGGGGGGCAGCGTAGACATTTGTAGGCTGCGATGCTTGGTCTTTAGAGTATTGGGTGCTAGGGGACCAGGGACCAGGGATCAGGAGGGGTGTGTGATCTACCAGGGGGGGGGTGGGACCGTGTAATCAGGGACCAGAGACGCACTGTACGTTATGTCCAGTCCAGTCCAGTCTAGTCCGGTGTGGAGTCGATCACAACGGGATGGAGAAATGTCTTGTCTTTTTGCCTGTCCTGTCTGGTAACTTGTGGGCTGGGTTGAGGATCAATCAAAGCCAAGGGGTTGGGCGTTGAGCAGACGTGACCAGGGGGGGGATATCGAATCCGAGTTGTAAAATCCGTTTCAACAAGTCGAAAATTAAATTAGCGTTATTGTATCGGTCAGGATCAATATGGATCTCTGAGCGATTTGTGGTGTTGTTCGTGTAAGTGGCAGCCAGGCCAACGTGTCAAACAACAATGTATCGTCCTTTCGTTCGTTCGTTTCGAAATAACTTCTGGTGTTGGAAATTGCGGTAATGATTGACTGGTCCAAAGCAAGTCCGGCTTGCTTGTAACTTGAATATTGTAAAAGAAATGATCGGGTAGTGTAGTAGAAGGGTTTTGGAGGAGGGCGGTAAGAGAGGAAGGGGATCAAGAGAGCCTTTGGCGACACTTGGGATCTCTGAACACAAACACAAACAGTAATGATGAAGAAAGAGGGCAAATTCTTGGGCGGCTGCTGGAGGGCTAAATCCTTATATTTTGGCCGCTTCTCTCGCGGCCCTTCACACGTCGATTCGATGATGGCTTCCCATCGTCGTGTTTCTATTTTTGAATCATGCACGACGAGCATGCCATGGCACCAAAGACAGCGACTGCGCTTAGAGAAGCCAATGAGAAGAGTCGGTCAAAAGATGGTCTCTCTGTGCTCATCAGATCTCCACTCTAGGAATAGATGCGCACAGGACGGGCTACAGGATAGGGCGAGCAGGGGTCCCGTAGTCCAAAGAGGAAAGTCGCGCATTGGTGTGCCCATCTGCCTTCGTCCGTGGACACGGCAAGCAGCCAGTCTGCTTGCATGGAGAGCTCAGCGAGAGGGGGGGCTGGAACCAGTTCGGATCTAGCTCCTGGCGGGAGGATATGCGAGGCGGCGAGCTTTGACTCTCTACTTTCTGATTTGAGGCCCTCCACTTGAACTTTGCTTGTCGGGCCCAACTGCCTGCCATCCGATGTATCCCTGAACAAGACGGTTGAGATCCGGGTTTCCATATAGGACTTACACTTTTATGAGAGTGTGTGAAAGATCAAGCGTAAATCAAGATTCCATGCAGTGGATCTGTGTAATGATCAGTATGGGTTGCTCCAGAAAGTTGTCTGCATCTAAAGTAAGAAGCAGTAACACCCATCATGATCATCATGCTCGTGCTGATGCTGATAGGGAAGCTCACCGGACTATTGCACTTGCATATACGCAAGTACACCGGAAGAGGGGAAAGGTCAAAAGGTCGCACAAGGGTACGATCGCTAGTTCACATCCTCTATCAAGGTCCATCCTTAGCAGGCTGGGCTGGCAGCAGGTAGGGCAGGGTAATTCCATGCTCGACTTCCAGAGCCGTGTACTGTGCTGGTCTGCAAACTCTATTCGGTCGTATTTGAGATGGATTCATTAAACAGCCTCACCTAGTGCAGCAATGGGCCGTTGAGCAATTCACGATTTGCGAGTCATATTTCACGCTTCATGGCTTGGAACTTGACGACAGCCCATGATCGGCCAGAACTTGTTAGGCTCTAAGTCGCAACGGACGTAGACTGACGGTAGCGAAATGCGAAATGCCTTGTCGAGTACATACCTAGATAGTTTCTGACGAATAGAATGGCCGAAGAGGCGGTCAACCATCAGATTGGTCAAGCGGCAAAAGACCTCGTGGGTGCAGGTCCTGCACAAGTGGCTGCCCGCAGCCGGGTCGAGAAGCCCCAATAATGGCGTATCAAATTCCTCTCAACACCGCGTCTCCAGTTCGAAAGAATCCCGGCATGGTTGGGTGGTACATGTGCTGTGGACTAGAGGACCGGGGGTTGAAGACGGTGACGTCTAGAGCGCGGGGGTTTGGTCGTGGGTCGTAAGTAGAACAATCCGCAATTCGAGGTCACGAGTATCGAAAGGACCCTGCGAGGATAGAAGTGAACGAGTCAAGATTGAGTAATGGGATTGTAGCGAGCATTGACATGTCTTGATACTATCGTGTTAGTTCCGAGGGCAGTCGTTAAGTGGCCTATGTTGAACGATGGATAACCTGGAGTAAGACAACATCAGATATCTGCAACTATACGGGAGCAGCTTAGCTGGGCAGACAGGTGAAAAGGAACACTCGAAAACCATGCAGTGCGGTACGCGGTCTTCTGCTGTGCGCCGTAGCGGACTGCCATGTATCCGAACCGTGCATGGTTCAGTGCATTATCCATTGATTAATTATCGTGCTATCGAATGGCTGAAAGTCTCTGCTGGCGCCAGGTAAAGGTAAAAGTCGCAGTGCTGATGATCTTGGTGGGAAAAGATCGGTCTGCTGAACCATGTAGTGTCGTTGGAAAAAGAGCGTTTCTGGTCCGTGATTCGACAGTGGACGTGACACACGTGCATTAGTGCTTTGAGGGACGGGACCAACCGATGAGGAGCGTCTACCGCGGAGCAGGGGTGAACAGATGCCCTAAGCTGGAAACATGTTAGCACCCTTGCCTCTGTACCCCGGCCTCAGATCTGGATTGGCCTCAACTTGCAGGGGGCTCGACAGGGGAGCTTTGGAGTTTTAGCAAATCAGAAGACAGAAGTCGACAATCTCAGCCGTCTTGTTCTAGCACCGTTCCAGGGGCTACCCTACCTAGCTCGAGAACCCTTAACCTTGCTTAACCTTGCCATGTCCTCGAGCCTCGAGGTGATCAGCAAAACACCGAGCCGAGCGGGGAAACTTGAGCCTTGCAGGAGTCGAGATATGATGTGATAAGCGGACCATGACGGGCAATAACGGGCCGCCCAACCAAGAGAGCATGATGCTTTGGCCAGGTATTGATCCTGTGAGAAGTTTGTTGAGACTTCAAGAGCATGAACCAAAAATGACAGCCGAACACTGACATTCTCTCGAATACGAATCAATCAATCTTATCTTACAATATCACTGTTCTTGTCTTTGTGGAGAACGTTTCCCGTGACCCAGTTCTGTACATACCAACATCTACATAACAGGAACCAACAGTCAGATCACATAATTCCGCTGTCCAACTCGAGCTAGCGCCTCTGTTCTTCAACGTTAAATCTGCCAACCACGTCGACTCTCCCCTACACCATCAAATTATAGATTGAACAGGCATGCAAAATAGAGCATCGTTATCCTTTAGCACCTACCAGGGCACATTAGCCTATCTTGGTTGTTGACTTTGAATGTCATCTGGTCTTTCCTCTGCTCCGGATTGAGCTATCTTGAGTTAATTACAGGCCACAACACCATCATTAAAGGCTTCAATTTTCTTTGTGTGGAGAGGACCGACTCGTCTACGGAAGAAAAAAACTCGTGTCTCTTAGCCCTGATCCAATCTCCAAGTCCAACGTTCTCAACACGCACTAACAAGTTCGTTCAAGATGCTAACTATCGCCTGTCAAGACATCAGTTTCCACTCCGAGTCCAGTTTAGTCAAGTCATGGATATAATAGCCTCCCGCCAATGCGAGTCATTGTTTCCCCGCTCGCTACGGTTTAAACACTACCGGCCGCCTCCGGTTGTTCATCGTCTTTTGTCGTCTGTTCGTGCCGTAGCAACCCTGATCCCTGCCCTCCATCAGTATTAAATCAGCTTCTCATGGCCGTGGGTCCGTCTAGGCCGGAGACTTTGGCCCTTCATCCTACAATCCTACGCATTTCCTATTTTAATCATTTAGCCCGTCATGGCCATGCAAATCGGGCTAATTTGTTAGACTCTCGTCTGTCTAGCGCTTAAGCATGTTTGGCTCGACATGCTCAACACCACCCGAGCGCTAACAGATCCCATCACTTCTCGTCACATCCCAATCTCAACCAGCATCTATTTTTAATTTTGCCCGCATTCCCTTATCCATACCGGCATAATTTGGCTCATGATGATGGTCATATGCGGCCAAAATGTTTATCGCTCTGGGCTAATTATGGAACAAATTCTCTTGGCTAACATCCTTCTCAATGCATTCGGTTTGTCTACAAGATTGTTCAGCTCGTCAACATCCCTACGCTGGTTGGCATGGAGATTCCGTTTCTGCTAGCTTACCCTAATGCTCTATCGATCTGGTTTAATTTTACTTTTATTCATGATGCCGATGCTTCCGCAAGCTGATTAATTCATGGGACGAAGACGAGAAAGGACATTTTGATCGGCAGCCAGCGTTGTAGTCGCAAACTTCAATGCAACGAAGCTTAAGATTTGTTCAACTCTGTTGACATATCTGCTTATTCAATGTCTATCAACATTTACTTTAGACCAGGCATGTCATCAGCTTGTAGACAAAGTCCTGCAGCATTCCTAATTGGATATCCTGTTCACTTGGGCCACAATCCGCGGCCGACGCTGAATGTCACAAATTAGCCACAACTTGATAGACTCGATGTTAACTCTCCATCACCGCGTAATTCATCACCTCGATGGATCTGACCGGTCGAAACTCCTGTCCGCCGTCGACCGTCAAGAGTGTGGTGTGTCCGTCAAGCAACGTTTTAGACGGTCTAGCCTAGTCTGGCTGAAGAAACCTTTTCCCATCTTATGCCCAAAATTGAGTTTGGTACCTCGAACCTTCGTCGCTGTGGCCGTGTTGGTGGCTCCAACTTACTTACACACCACCATGTTTGTGGGCCTTTCCGTGGCCGTTGAAGGGTCTGCGGATAGAGCATCTCGTTCCTTGCGGGCCGGTCCAAACTTTGGCGGGAAGTTAAACACACAACCAGGGTCCTCAAAAATGTTGCACTGTATAGATAGGCTAGCTACCTGGTTGATGAAGCCGTGTTGGAAAATTCCTGCGAATCTCCGCCAGATAGCAATTAGCAAACAAGTTACAATAAAGATGGCATGGTCGACCAAAGCACAAGTGGAAGCTAAAGCTAGTAGAGTAGAGTAGAGTAGATCGAGGCGGCAGCTGACTAGGCCCCTTGCTGAGCCATATTTCAACGGGTAAAAAAGCGTCCGTCGAGTGCCAAGCGTCGCCAAAAAAGCCTTTTGAAGTGGTAAGGCTGCGGCACGGTGGAGTATGCGCGGACTTTTCGCTTTGCTTTTGCTCACACTCACATCACGGTTTTTGTCCCTCATTTTCCCCGCCCAGCCTCCCATGGACCATGACTATCCTTTGATCTTGATGGGGAATGTCTGCACCTAGACATGGCCCAAGCATCCATTCAAAGCTCCAGAAGCTCGGCCACAATGCGACCTATGCGATTAATCATGGACCATCCACAGAGGTCGAGCTGGTCGCATAAGTCCGGTATCATGTGAGATTCTGCAGAAGTGAGCTTTGAAGAACCCATTGGTTGATGTTCAGAATCTGGATGTGTCTTGAAACAGTTGATAGGCATGAGTGATGGGAAACAGAAGTGGAGAGGGTAGAGAAATCCAGAGGGCTGGCCGGATTGGTGTAGACTGGGATCAGAAGGGCACATGCACACTGTGATGTGATGCTGGGGGGGTTGCATCACAAAAATGAGAACCGAGAGCTCAGATGTGACGTTCCGACTGCCGTACAGTAGGTACTGTATTTGCTGGGTTCGATTGTCTGATCCTAGGGATGGATGACCATTACGGGCAGCTCGGCTTAGCTCTTCGAGGGTAATAATTCGTGGTTGACATTGGACTCGGAGAAATGTTCAAGATTCTTTGACATGAATGTCAATATTCGATCCCCTGCATGCAAGCCTTGTCGTGATGTATCCCAGCAAGCTAAGCAGCTACCCGATGTGTGTTGCCAACGAGCACTTTTGTCCGCACATGTGCTGTGATTTATCGGCTTCCAGCCTTGCTGGTCGGCCGCTCCTCGAGTTTGAGGGTCGTTTAGTTGGATATGCGGCCTTGATCGGAGGCTCAGACTCCAGACTCCAGAGTGAGACACCACGATGGTTACGTGAGACATTGCCATTGTTAACTAACTCGCATGAATGTCTTAAAACTCCAATGTCTACCGTTCACAACAGCCATCGTCGTCATCGGTATGAGCTTTTTTGCGGGCGGAACAGTCGGTGAGAATCCGAAAAGACGAGTCTTGCCGTAAAAGATCAAGGTCCATGCCTCGATGCACAGCATCTTCACCTGAAGGCTGGACGGGCATGCGAAGCAAAGCGGGAGCGAGGCATTAGCCCGCAAACTGGCGCAAGGATTTGAGCTAGGTCCGCTTGTCTCTAAGGAATGTCAAGGATCAAGCTCTAGCAGCTGTCACAGTCACATCCTGCTCAATATGGGTTTGTAAAAGAAAAGTGAAAAGTGAAAGTGAAAGCGAAATAATTCAATGCTGGGCATTAAACAAGGGTTGCAGCAAGGATGGAGTGACAAGTGAAGGTGCACAGACAAGGAATTCTCACGAGGAGGCTACCTAGAGCGGGATCGGTTAATCCCCCGCAGGATTGCGATTGATGGACACAAGGCCAATCGGTGACACCAGATGAGAATATAAACGACTATTGGATCGCTGAGGAAATTGTCTATCATGGGCTTGAGCCCACGACCACATTACGATAGCGCATTGATTCAGGCCGTTATTTTAATTTACGTACGCTTCAGCTCCGAAGCGAAGCAATTCGGAACACCAGATGTCTATAAGTTATCGGAATTGATGGAAACATGGTCGGGGTTCCGAAATCCATTGCCAATAATTATATCAAAGTGTGTGTTAAGAAACCCATGTAAGTCAAACCTGTCAGTAGCCGAGAATATTGATATCAAGCATCCATCATGGTTGTAGTGGAGCTACCCTACAGCCCAACAATTGCAGAAGGTGACAAGGACACTACCAGGGACACATGCCTGTCTGTTTTAACTCGGCTCATGGCTGAAAACTCGTATGCATTGTGACTTCCCGCATAGTGTAACATTGGTTTACTTGGTAGGTGCTATTCGAGTAAAACTATAGGAAAGTGGCAGGTTACTAGTTGTGCAGGTGCTACACAGAAAATCATAATCTTCGACCCCACAACATCAGATCTTCCATCATCTATTATGGCGATGTAAACGAATCAAAGTCGCGTCACAATGCATCTCAGCCCAGGCACAGAAACATTCGCTTGCTAACTTTGGGTACCATTGTTCATGAATTCATCAATACTCACCGTCGCGACACCTCCATGAGTGCTTATCGTTCTAGTCCGACATTGAATGTCGTCCTTCAAGCTTCATTTCAACCAACCACATCTCAAAGCCACTCACCCTCGGCTTGCTGAGCCGTCTGTCATCTCCTCAATTCTACATACCTCACGCAAGGATATGCCACCTTTTCGATAGATGTCAACGATTCAGCTGCTGGATGAACCAGGGCTGTTTGTTGATTGACAAGACATATTGAGCAAACTACAGCGGGCTAAGCCTTTCTCAGTGTGATCAAGACCTTGCAAACCCCAAATCCTAGCATACACTAATACTTGGAGTCTCGGATTCATTCTTACTGTGCGATGGAATCTCGACAAGGAAGAGCACAGTATCAGTCAATTATCACCGACCCCTCCAGGGGTATTATTGAAAGGATCGACCTATTCGCTCATAAGACGAATTGACTTGCTCATGTGAACATGCGTGGCTATGCCATTTGAGTCACACGACGAGCAAGACAATGTACGAATACTTGACCGCCAGTATGAGCAATGCTCGTAGTACCATTGACGAGGCGAAATTCCAGTCTGGAGCCAGAAAATATAGTCGAATTGTGGATGAGGCAAAAATGGAAGACAAGTTCACAGCCAACCAACCGATGCCGCCCTGATCCGCCTGACTACTGCCGCATGGAAAATCATAATAGCGGATAGCCATACTGGAGGCAAACGAACGAAGAGAGAAACGGTCCGTTCCACTAGACTGCCCGTGCATTTCTGCCATTTCATTCGTGGATAACAAGATCATTGACCGCTATCATTGGTTCTTGAGTGACATAGTGCCAAGGCTGGTGTCCTTGAACGCACTGCCTGAAGAGGAAATCGAGGTTGTTGGAGGTGGTGGCCCGAGTAAGAACGACAGGGACTTCTACAGGGACAGAAGGGACCCTCGCAGCCTCTGAAGGGCCTCACAGCAGTGGTGGGGGCCAGAACCTTGACGATCCAGGGACCCTTTGAGGGCCTCTAGCGGCCCCAGGACCATACGCGAGCCACGGCAATGATACGAAAAGATCATATTTCAACTGTTGGAGAACGTACGATGTATCTAATCTTCGGCGGAGTGTCGATAGCTTCGCAAAACCTGACCTGGTTCGGGGAGACTCAGTGCCCAAAGACCCTTTGCTCGCCTTCCTTCAAATTCAGCATCTAGTCCCAAGACCCGCCAATTGCTCTTGGAATTGATTCACTGAGTACATGACAGGTGGCGGAGGCTGGGGCATGGGGCTGGAGATGGATACAGCTTCAACTCACAGATCAAACGAGTTCTGAACACGGCCTCGAGATACTTTGAGGCTAATGCACCGCGTGTGAGTCAAAATGAACACAAAGTTTCAGATGTAACGGTTTCCGGTCCCACAACCCAAAAAGCCAACGTATCGAAGTGTTGGGAGCTTTGGCTGTTCCAGACTGCTGGGCAAAGTGCAAGAATCTACGACCGTTGAAAGCTTGTTTCTGGATGGAATGCGATGTGATGCGAGGCAAGAGTAAACTTTCCCTGTTCGGAAATAAATACGCCGTTAACTACAGAGTACAGAGATGCACAAGCTTTCACGTTCACACTCATTCGTAACTGCTCTATCACCCAAGTCACATGGCTAGCTTCATGCCCAGGAACGCAAGTGTGCTACGTTCCACAACAGCATGCAGGGGAATAACACGTTGGACAAGAGTTCAATTGATTCTCGAGCTGTCCACGTCGTTGACAACAGCATTGCCAACAACTCATATATTAACAGATGGCAATGTCTAAGTTTAAAGACAAATGCATGCAAGGACCCCCATACAGTGTATCGTATAATAAAAGAATAGCGACCCATGTCGTTTATTCTCGTTTCTCTAAGGATTTCGCATGCAGATGATGGGACTTGCTTGTCTCCCGCTCTTATGCCGAAGCTGCATGGTCCGTGAGAACCCTGTCACTGCAGAGAGAAAACTACAATGCAGAACGGATATGGAGACTGGAGTACGGATACGCAGGAGCCTCCAGAAGATGGAGCGAGAGAAGATAAGGTCGAATTCGAATTGAGAAATGTGATAGCAGGAGAAAACATGTCAACCGTGTTGATGCTGAGGGTTGCCCAGAGCATCCATCTCTATCACCATTATCACCTCAATCCATTGAAATGATAAATGAGATAGACACCCGTCTTGTCCTACGGAGTGGTACGTTGACTCGTAGCCCAACCTCACCTCACTCAGCACAACACAACCCAGGGTGAGCAGCTCAAGCTCCCGGCGCTTAAACGCTCGTTAGGGCCGCTATATTTGTCCAGATGGTGTGGCACTAACAGATCTCCAGTTCTCGAGATTGGGTGTGCTCGCCGAGTTAAGCCTAACGCCCCAGGAGCTAGGGTCGCAACGTGCGCCAGCTTAAGCCAATCGACAAGCACAGACAGCTTGAGGTATCGCGCCCCACGCTCTTTTAGCTAGGGCCAGGGTTGCTTTCTTCCTCTTAGCATCGTCATGAAGCGTTCTAGTATCAACAATGGACACTGCTTCTCTCTCACAGCATCTGGACCCCAGGCCCCTAGACCTCTTTTGATTCGTGATCTAAGTCAAGAAACGTGACTGAGCGTGCATTTTTGCACGCGAGACGCAGCCACTCTGCCAGATCGAAGGCCCAATTGATACTGCCAGCTTGACGCCGCGCACGCCCCCGAACCCTCGGTCCTGGATGCTCTCCGCTATGGATCAACTGCTATGGATCAACTGCTATGGATCAACCGTCTATGCGTATTTCTCAGTGGAGAGTATCTACTGTTCCTCAGCCTCGAATATTTGCTAACACGGCTTTCTCAGATTGCTTGCAAGCCCAATGCAACCGTTTGACGATCTGCTGTTGGCTGGCCGTTATCATCTAGTCCTCGGTGATTAAGTTGTTTGCTTTCCGCTTCCTGCGTCCCGTGCCGGTGTGATGAAGCCGCAGCACCCTGTCTACACCCTGGGACCTTAGCTCCCACCCTCCTCTTTCACCTCCCGTCTCTTTTGCTCCCGCCGAACAAACCAGGGTACAAGGGTCTAGAGTCTAGGGTCTAGGGACCGGCCTACAGCACCCCCAAGGGGCCTAGAAATATGGCCGCACACTGCTTTTAGTGCTCGCTCAAGTCTATTCTTGTCCCCATCCTCCGTGACCGCTCATACTCCATGCTGGTTCGGTTCCCTCTGTCTCCAGCATCGAGCTATAGTGCATACATAACAACCCGTAACCGCCCGCCCGCTCCCCTGGTCCCCTCCTCCCAAGTTTTGCGATCTGTGTATTATCTCCTCGCCACCACGAGGTTTATGTTTCCTTTATTAGTTTCTCTTTGTTTCACGGCGTGTTCTCGATCGTGCTTGTAAGCACTGAGTTCTAAAGAAGCAACTGCCGGCAACGGCAATATTGAGTAAAACCAGTTTATAAAACACTATCTCATCAACTCTATCTGGTGCCTTCCAGCATCAACCCTCGATATACTCTCACACAAAGCTCATAATGGTAAGAGAGAGAGCTCCAGGAGCGAATATGATGGAGATCACTGACAAGCTCACTATAGGAGTACACATCTTTTCGAGGCGGAGACCGCCTAACATATTCGCAAATGCGACAGAAGCCTCTTCCTCGTGATACCTTCTTCAGCCTCAAGAATGACTCTCAACTACTAGAGCGACCAATCTCAGTAGCAACAGAGTTCGTGGATACTGACTGGGAGGAAGAGGATGAGATCATTAGCGACGAGGAGGACAACTCCCCTCGCATAAGTTTGCAATCGGTATGTATCTTGAACACGAGAAGGACCAAGTCTCGGTAGTTGCTGACAAGTATATCTCTTCAGGCAGGACAGCCTAGTTTCACGACAGTTTCTTCCTATGATGAGGTTCCCACACCAAGGTCGAGCAGAAGCCAAGAAGTTCAACTTGAGTATTCCCCGAAGCAAGTGGAAGGTCCTCGAGGACCTCACCTGTTTCGTAACTCGAGTGATCAATACTCGGCTACCGAAGAGGACATCATTCTGACTTTATCGCCCATCACCCCTAAGGGACCACGAAATATTGCCGACTTTCTCATGACAGCTCAGCCACCACCCCGAGCAGGTCCGTTCCAGTATACCGATGAGGAACTTGACACCACAACTCTGGCATCATGGACTACCGAGATGGTTGCACAGGCTATGCTCAACGCTGGCGTTGAGCTGTCTGTGGCAGACCGGTTTATGGAAAATGATATCAGCGGTGCGATCTTGATCACGTTGAAGTTTGAAGATCTTAAGGAGCTCAACATACAATCTTTTGGTATCAGGACCAAGGTCTGGCATCAGATCCAAGCATTGAGAGACAGCCGGCCCGCATCACCTCGACCGGAAACACCTATTGAGGACGTACCAAGCAGAGATGTTGTGAAAGAGGTGCGAAGAGGGGATGATAATGGGCTTCGACATCGCCAGAGCAGCAAGCGAAGGCACCGAGCAAGGACAAACGGAGATGACATCACACCTATGGAGTCAGTTTCTATCATTGGCATTGAGCAGGTTATTCCCAAGCCTCATAACTGTTCCAAGGGAGAGAACTGCTCCAAGTTCAGGAAGCAACAACAACTCATCAGGGCCTTCAAGAAAGAATATCCTCATGTAGACATCAACGCCACAGGCACAGTCATGGTCGGTGATGCTGGCAATCCCGAGACGGCCAAGGCATTGGACCCTAACAAGGTGCGTCCTGTGTCGGATGCTGTGCCTTCTGTTGTCGCATCCTCGGATGTAATGGGTCCTGGTATGCCTCCTCTCCAGTACCTCTATGAGGCATCTCTCCGTGGCGTTCAAGCAAGAGATCCCCAAGACAACGTAAGGCAGTTCCTCAGTTTCCAGCACCAACACCAGCATGTGGGAGAGTGCAGTGAAGAGGTGCCTCCCACACCTCCTTTTGATGGTATGCCAAACGCACAGGCCCAGCTTCCTCACCAAGGGCTTCGCCGACTGCCCAAGCTCTCTATCCCTGGGAAGCCTCAGCTTCCACCTTCGCGTCTGGGTGCTTCCTCTGTCCCCCCACCACAAAAGAAGCAGGTACAGCATCAGTCATTTGCGCAACACCAACAACAGCAGCAGCAGCAGCAACAACTACAACTACAACAGCAGCAACAGCAGCAGCAACCTACCTTTGTACCTTACCAGATGGAAAGGACCAGCCCTCGATCTCCTGATCTAGAGATGACACCCAGGAACAGCTTCCGTCACGGTACACCTTTCTCAGAACTTGATGTTCCTGTTACAGCTGTACCTATTGGCCCTGTTGCCCGAGACTTTTCTCAATCTGTTCCCCCTGACATGAACTACCGCACTTCCCCCACCAACAATGTTTCCCCCCCTCGCTGCCAATCTCGCACTTCAGCCCGCCGCCCATCTTTCCCTGTGATGCCCGCCCTGGAGGAGAACAAGCCCATTTTCTCCAGCCGCCCTGCCCAAGGATCCTCGTCACCCAAGTCACCACGAGGCTCTCGAGCCCAGCAACCCCTTCAGCCACCTCCTCGTGATAATCTACCCTTCTCTCGTGGCAACCTCAACAGATCTGAGAAAGTTTTAGTACCGTCTATTACCCCTCTTGGTGCCAAAGGCAAGTCTCCCTCCGCTGATCCTGCCAACGGGATCAGCCACCAAGGCCCCATGAAGAAGCGAAAGACCAAGATGCTTCGACACGAGTGGCAGGATGGCTACTTCACTATCAAGGGCACTCGTCTCAACATGCACAAAGACGCCGAAGAGCTGGATCGCACTCTTGAATATGTGGACATTGATGACTATGCTATTGCATGCTCGAGTGTTGCATCTTCTTCCAAGCTCACTGCTGCCTTCAAGACAATGCATCTTTCTCGTGGCAACCACAGCCGCGAGAAGAGTGATCCCGTAGGAGCATTTGCTTTCCAACTCGTTCCACAGGACAAGAACACTGCCCGACTTCGCAAGCGTGAGAGTCACATTCAGCCTGCTGGCGCCATTCCTGTTGAAGGCGTCAACGGCACAGGCAAGACACACCATTTTGCTGTGAAGAACCGAGACGACCGCATCGACTGGATGCGTGAGCTCATGCTTGCAAAGGCCTTGAGGCAGAAGGGTGAAGGGTTCGAGATCAGTGTTAACGGCAACATGATCTAAGCCCATCTCATTCGACCTCACTCTATCGCTCCATCACTTTTATTACTTATGACGCTATCGCTTATGACTCTCTCACTTATCAAAACTCTACTCTGCGTCGAATTATACCTGATACCCTCGACCAGTTGCCATGGCTCCATGGTCACTGGGAAATCAGTTAGCTTGATTTTGCTTCTTTATGTACTCTTTCTTGTTTTTGCCTGCTTTCTATATGCCAGAACGTACAACCACTTTTGCGGATACTTTGCTTGCGGCTCTCTCGCGGGATGCTTACACAGCGGATGGATGTTAGCTCGAGACGAGCAAATGATGCTTTATGGGATTTGGGGTCTCGCATATGATGTTTTCTTTACTTGCTTGGCTTCTACTCCACGGTTACACACAATCTGTCTACTTTATACCATTCACACACACGACTCTAGAATCGCAACCCACTCCCTCAAAGGTTTTATTTTTTTTTAACGAAGGACGACGCGGATACCATTTGGCGCTAGTTGCTTTTTACTTCATATAGGTAGCTCAGGCAAGCTTCTTAGGATAGGAAAAGAAAATGAAATGATGAATTTATATATAAACGTGGCCTGACGGCCTGTGTGATGTCGAGTGCTTCCTTTAGGCGGGTGATGATTGGGTAATAAGACGTGCAAAGGTACGGACGTACATAGGTACTTGTATGTTGTCAGCTATGGACTTGTATGTTCGTCTTGAGATTTTGCCCTTGAAATAAGACTTTCTCGTCGGTTTCAAGTAAGCCTTGGTCGATGTGTCACTCGTGATGAGCACTTTAATGACATTGTTAGAAGAGAAGATGATGGTCCAAAATGGGAAACTTGAAGCCCTGATGACAATTGGTGGGGGCGTGGGGATAGATTCACAGCTTAATTAGGTATCATAACCGCCAGCCCCGCTCAGTAAAGTCTGACCTGAACATGATAAAGTACGCAAGTACTAGGGGAATCTATCTAGACAGTACAGCTGCAATACTATATGAAATCGTGTTATGGAGTCTATTAGGATTGGGTACGAGTAAATATAGGTGGTGCTGTATATTGGTATATTCAGACAAATGGACTCTTATTTGCTTTGGATTTCAACAGTGCAGACAGGGATATCTCTTGGAGAAAATGACTTGGAGACTAGCAAATAGGGAAGTGCTAACCGCCATGATATACGTATCCGTAGTACTGGATCCATTGTGCACTTTACAAAGCTTCATCATGAAACAATTCAAGGTCATTGATAGAACCACGTATGAAGGAGTCCCATTACACTCTCAGGTATGACAAGTTTCTCTTTTATTTTATGTATAATTCCAATGGTTCTTCTCAAACATGGTCAAGTGTTTTCAAGTCGACACCACCGAAAAAGGCATCTCTAAGCACCCCCGAATGATCCACATTCACAGACGGAGGGTCCTTCAAGTATGGGGAAATGCGGAGATAATGACCCAGAGCCCGCTTCTATACAACGATCTTGAAAAGGAAAGACGAAGCGCTAGATCAACTGCGAATGTGAGGTCAACCGTGACTACTACCTATGCCTTCAATCTTTGTCCGTCGAGGTTCATTTGCTCTTTCTCCATATTCTTGGCCTCCATAAACACCATCAACTATATCATACCATGTGCTCACTCGCCGCCTCACAACCTCTCACCAACGGCCCAGGCCCTGTAATCGACGACCAAAAACCCAACCCCAATCCCAACAGCCCCTTCAACCATGTCCAGACCCTCGCGGCTCCTTTACCGAATCCTTCTCTTCAAGTCACAGCAGACCACAACCTGAAGAGGGTCGATGCACCTGTATATGCGCCCCAAGCTGGTGAGGTTCTTCTTCACATCAAGGCCACTGGCATCTGCGGGTGAGATGATAAACCAAACTTGTAGCTGGAACAATCACTGATGTCTGTGAATAGTTCGGATGTTCACTTTTGGAAGACTGGCTGTATAGGATCCCTCGTTTTCGAAGGTGACTGCATCATTGGGCATGAAGCTGCTGGCGTGGTGATTCGAGTTGGCCAAGGTGTTGAAGACCTCAAGCCCGGTAAATTGATGATGAACCAAAGACCATATTTACTATTGTACTTACACGAACGGCAGGTGATCGAGTAGCTGTTGAGCCTGGTGTTCCATGCGGACATTGCTTCCTGTGTAAAGACGGCCGATACAACCTCTGCGAAGATGTTCAGTTCTCAGGTGTCTACCCTTATGCTGGAACTTTACAGCGATACAAGGTTCACCCTGCCAAATGGCTTCACAAGTATGTAGACGTCGACCCTAGTGTACGTATAAAGAGACTCACATATGTCTAGACTTCCCGATAGCGTCTCCTTCGCTGAAGGCGCCCTCCTCGAGCCTTTAAGTGTTGTTCTACACGGTATAAACTCAGCACCCATCACACTCGGAACACCCGTAGTTGTCTGTGGTGCTGGACCCATTGGTCTTCTGGCTCTTGCTGCCGCGAGAGCTTCAGGTGCTCATCCTCTTGTGATTACCGACATCGAGCCCAAGCGATTGGCATTTGCAAAGGAGCTGGTTCCAGCTGCCGTAACTTATCAAGTTGATATCACAAAGAGCAGTGAGGAGAATGGAAAGGCTGTGAAACAGTTATTTGGCGAGACGGAATATGTTCAGCCCAGGGTTGTGTTTGAGTGTACGGGTATCGAAAGCAGTGTCTGCTCAGCCGCGTACATGGTGCGTCGCGGGGGCATTCTCATGGTCGTTGGTGTTGGCCGTTCGATCATGAACAATCTGCCCTTTATGCATTTGTCTCTTGCTGAGGTTTGTAACTCACTCTGGTGTAGAAGAAAAGCTAACTGGGATGACAGATCCAACTTCGATTTATCAACCGATATAAAGATACTTGGCCTGCAGGTATCGCGTGTATTGAGGGAGGGTTGATTGATGTGAAGAAGCTGGTTTCGCATGTTTTTCCTTTAGAGCAGGCGCTTGAGGGCTTGACTTTGTCGTCGGATCCTAAGAATGGGTGTATCAAGGTGCAAATTGTTGATGAGACAGAGACGACATATTTCTAGGATGACTTGATGACATTGGCTATTATTTATCGGTGTACCCCGAGATGTTCGATATGTATGTCAGTATTTACACCCAAGTTCTATACTCCGTAGAACAATACATTTGATGCAAAGTGTAAGTGATTGTGTCGTGTGACTTTAGTGTAAGGTATGTATACTCGACGGTTGCTCCCGTCCCATGATACAAGGATTCGATCAGTGGAGTTTATTTGCATCAGCGGTTGAGGCACTGAAACAGTCTCACTAAACCCACGAGACTACCACCTTTAGCGACCTTGCACCACAGAAAGATATACAGAGATTACACATCGTCTCTTCAACTATTACTCCTACATACCTGATCAAATACTCTAAAATCCCATCATGGCGACTTTCCTAAACTCAAACCTTTTTACTTCTCGCGCTACTCTTCTATCCTGCTCCAGCTTAGTTAGGCGGCTCCCTAAACTCCTCAGCCCAGACCACTAACTAACTAACTAAGCCTCAGTGACCCAGCATAAAGTTGGTGTGATGACGTCGTATTCTTCATCGTCAGGGGGCCCCATGGAAGCATCTGACATGGCTCTTCGCCTTCTTACTCGTCGTTGCCTGGGCCAAAATCTGGGGATGAGGGTGTCGAGATGGGGTTTTGAGGCTTGAGAGAAAGGCTGAGCACTTTTATATAACAACTATGCAATGTCCACTTTGGGTATTGCTCGTGAGAACATAGGGCAGCCTTGTCTATTCATCACGCGACACTAGACTAGGCCTCACTATAAACCCATATCTCACCAACACCAGCCAAACTTGATCCTTCAACGTCAACCTATTTCGACGTCTAATGGCAACTTATTGAACCCTCACCGACTCTCCTCCCATCATCACCATGGGCGCAACTCAATTCTACCGCTCCCAAATCGGTGAAAAGTCCGTCATCGACTACTCCCATACCGACTTCCCCTTCAAGCTTCTCGCCAAAGACATCTACTACTTCTGCGTCTACATATGGGCCTTGCCATGGGTCGTATGGCCCGTCTATCCTTTCCAGTCCAAGGACTTTGACGAGCTGTACCCGTCATCTCAGAACATCTTCTGCATTGTCGTCCACCTTGTCCTAGTCATTCTTCAGCTGGCATTTCTACTAGCATTGCCATTTGCTGTGGTATTGCCTGTTTGGGTCGCAGCAGCAGCTATTGCTGGTTTTATGACCCTGAACTGGCTGCTCTGCAAGCTGCTCAACGGTACCAAAGAGACATATACCTCAGATGAAAAGTACGCCAAGGCCTTGCCTGAGCATGCTCATGAGCAGTGGGTTTTCTTGAATGGTGTTGCTGTTGGGTGCGTTATGTCCTATCTCCCGTATATCCTCTGTACTGACAAATATCAGAGAACATTGGATGCAATCAAATCTCAACCGACTGGCCTTGACCTTTGGACGGCCTATCCTAGGCATCCACAATCAAACTTCTGGAATTCTTTTCGACGTCATTGAATGCTTGATACAACGAAACTTTGGCTACGCAACCGGAGATGTCAGAATCTGCTTCCGACTTCTCAAAGATATTCTATACGACGAGAGCAAGTCCAAGGTCATATTCGTGCTTCACTCTCAAGGAGGAATCGAGGGCGGCCTCGTTCTCGACTGGCTGTTGCAGGAGTTGCCCCAAGACCTCATGTCTAAGCTTGAGGTTTACACCTTTGGAAATGCTGCCAACCACTTCAACAACCCCCATCGCCATAGATCTTCACAGACCTTGTCCCGTCTCAAGCCTCTCTCTGCGATGAGCACAATCTTGACCGAGTCTTCTTTCGACTCCCCAACCAGCAGTCCCCAGGAACCCAAAGATGGACTCAATATCAAGACTCGCAACCCTGTTAGAAAGGAATCTTCAAGCGTGTCAACTAGATCGATCTCAGCCGCCAAAGATAGATGTATCTTACATGTTGAGCACTACGCAAATGGTACAGATTTCGTTGCCATCTGGGGTATCCTACACTTCGCCACAAACCGGATGGAATCCCGAGAACTTCCCCGTTTCCAGGGAAGATTATTCTCTCGCGCAGACGGCCGTCACGGTGGACACCAAATGAACCAGCACTACCTCAACGCCATGTTTCCCCTAAAGACAGATGCCGACACAGGAGAGTACATTGGCGCCGACGAAGACAGCGAGTTCATGAACGAGATCATCAAGGTCGGCGAAGAAGGCAGCGCCTCCTCCAACGCAAGAGAGGCTTTCGAGATATCCTGGGCTGGAACACAAGGATTCGGTTCTGGCGACGCCTCTACACCGATCGAGGTACACGGAATCTCAAACAAATTCAAAGACGCAAACGGTGAACATGACATTCGTGTAAAGAACGTGAGTCGTCTTTGGAGTTACCGAAATGGTCGAAGTCCTGCGGAATTGCCACCTATGTTGGTTGCCGAGAATGGTGTTCCTAGAACCGCTACCTTATAAGCGCTTTGGAAGGACGGTTGGTCAAGGGGTTTTGGATGGTATGATTTGTATAGCCTACCGAATAGTAACAGGAATATTATTACGATAATCAAATATAACAAGTCAGAACGAATGTTGGCTGGGTAGGATTTCTATACTTCCATGGTATTAGACATGGCAAGACTATTATCATATGAAAACAATCTCAAGAGCAATCATATTTTAAAAATAGTATCCTCTAGATTAATATTATTATCGATGGTTTCATAGGTCTACCACATCAAGATTCTATCTCTGTATTTCATTTTGTATATACATCTTTTCATTTTCATATAAGAAATCCTGGTCCAAATCCAACCCCCTAGAGCTCCCGTCTTGATACACCAGGCCGCCCATAGCCATATCCAGATGGTGGAGTGTTGGTATTTCTTCGTCTCCGAGCCGCAGTATCTCCATCCTCGAGATCACCGGTGGCTTCGGTAATTTCCAATGGATACACAGGCTGGGTATTGCTCAGACGAGACTGTCCAAATTCAACAATATGTCCATTGAACTTTATCCCTCCGGACCCAGACCTCACCATCTCTGCGCTATCAGACGACAGATCTGGTCTAGGAGCAGAGATAACATCCCGTCGAGCAGCTCCTTCGGGATTCCATGGTCCTGCATGTCGGAGCTGCCAGGCTTGATAACCAGAAGGTATGTTTTCAAAGCTGGTGGTGGGATGACGTGGCGATGGCTCTGTGGCTGTGACTGAAGGAACACGACTTGCCCAGCGCGGTGCTGGAAGATTTGCCGCTGGTGTTCCTGATTTGGACGACGTGTTGCGTGACATGGGCTGGGATGAGGAACTGTCAAATCCTGAAGAAGGTGGTCGGAGGGTGCTGCTGGCAAGACTACCTGGGGAGGAAGAGAAGACGCCACCCGTGGAAGCGGTTCGGCGATGAGATGGTAGGGTTTGTTGGTAGTGAGAGATTGGCCTGAGACTGCTGACTGAGTGGCTAGTGATGGGTAGACCGGGTGCCCAATCGCCGATTTCTGCGTCTAGAGATGTATCAGAGTGTCTTGCCCGTGGGCGAGCCGGTGCAGGGTCTTCCTGAAGCCAGTCTGCATTGGCAATATCCATAGATGGAATCGAAGCGGCCCCTGAGGAGCCTCCCATGAAGGGGTTCTTCGCAATGCGTTCTCGGCTCGTTTCTCTGATATCGTGCCGTGGGGGATCAGTTCGCTCCCCATACGCCGGCGACGAAGTCCTATGGACGGAAGATGGCTTTCTGCTCACAAACTGAGCATCCATCTCGTCATACTCAGATATCCTTGGACTTTGCTGGTTTGAATAGCTTCCCATCATCCTTTGCTGTGGTGTCAGATGCCCTTCCCTATCATCTTCATCCTCATACAAGACTGGCGCCGGGATTGTGCTGTCGTAGGGATACGGCGCATCATTGTCATCCCCCAAGGAAGGAAAGCTAGTTCGTAGGTCCCAAGGAGTCTGTTGCTCTTCTCCCTGGTTATCGCTATCTGCGGTCGAGAAAGAACTTGACAGGGAAGCGCTGTTACTCTTCTCAAATACAGACACGTAAGGACCCCGTACCCATCGTCCTTCAGAATCTGTCGTCATGGAGCGCGCCAAGGTACGAATCTTGCCCTGGATATTCTCAAACCTACTTTTCAGTGCGTGCTCGGCAGCCATGAGTTCTATAGTTGGCTTATCGACCCCTTGTATATGCTTCAAGATCCTTCGGCAGTGGGTGGCGTATCTCCTATAATCATCTGGAAGTCCCATCTCCTTGTTGTTCTTGGCCCGATTATCAGCGTGGTCAAAAGATCGAAGGAAGACAGCTGCAGCACGCTCAAGCCAGAAGTGATATTGCCCATCTTGCTTCAAAGCTTCGATAAAGAAGCTTTGTACTATGCCGTGAATCTTGAGGACGTCCAAGGGCTCCATAGGTCTTGCACTGGGTATCTCTCCTGGTGTACCAACAGATGAAACATCTTCAATCTCATCACGTTCGATCAGTGCGAATGCAATCAGGACTGTGAAAGTCTTGTTGAGACTTCTTTTGCCCATTGAGTCATGGGTGCGCACTGGGGTACGCTTGTCTAGGGCTTTCAGGCCTGTAAGAGTTAGCTCTGTGTTATGGACACAAGACTGGGAACAAAACACACCAAGTGAGAGCAACTCAACAGGAACTCGGCCACCAAAGAAGGACAAGAGATACATCAAATTAAGTGCTGCCGACTCGCCGCGCTCCTGTA
Source organism: Fusarium sp. PT (assembly GCA_021020635.1). Taxonomy (NCBI): domain Eukaryota; kingdom Fungi; phylum Ascomycota; class Sordariomycetes; order Hypocreales; family Nectriaceae; genus Fusarium; species Fusarium sp. PT. Next base: position 2,271,490 of record JAHMRZ010000003.1, on the reverse strand, counting down.
ACTTCTCTCGTACAGCTTTGTATGCGCCTAGTCCCCCCGCACGAGGCCGCTTCTTATACGACCGAATGTACTTGGTGATTGGCTCTTTGGTAGCTTTCATCTGGCCGGCTGCAGCATGAATAGCCAGAGGCAGGCCTTCTACCAATTGGACCACTTCGAGTGCTCGGTCTAGATCTTCCTGGGTCCACGGTCTCTTCTTGTCCATCTCTTCCAGTAACAGCGCCTGGGCGTCATTATCAACCAGAGGGCCGAGTTCAAGCTTCTGGGGGTTATCGAAGTGATGGTTCCCTGAGATGGATGTGTCAGTGGACGTTAGAATCATGCTAGAGTTTCGTGCATCGGGTATGCAATTGGTAAGGTTGGGAGTATCGTTTAGAACACCGTCCAGGATGAGAAGCCAGTTTTCCGAGCGGTCAAGCCAATCTATAACCAGGGGTATAACCTTGCTCGGATTCTGAAGAGTTGTCTCGTCCTGGACTTCGATCTCAGCTCGAGAAATGGCATACTTCGCGATTCTCAAGAATCCGTCTTCGAGATCCTCCGGCGTCTTGGCCCGCACCCAGAACACCCCACCAGGATAGTCGTGTCGATGCTTGAATGCATACTCTCTCGCAAGATGTGTCTTTCCGCCTCCAGGGACAGACCATATAAGAACAGCAGAGGTTCCTTGATCTCTCCGGTCCATGTCCATGAGAATGCCGTGAAGATCCTCCAACTCTTGCTTTCGCCCTCTGAACAGCGAGTTTGGTCGAAATCGTTCTGGGTGGACAAAAGTGGTTTCGTGCTTTGTGAGTTGCGCCAGAGTCGCCTTTTCGAATACCGGCTTTTCTCCTCTGGCAGACGCAATAGCGTCTCTCTGATCAGGCCTCTGGTTTTCACTCGTGAATGGTGACATGAGTTCATTCGCTTTTGCCATGGCACGGGCTCGTCGCTCGTCTTCTTCAGCGAGCCACCTCTCTTGAATCGCCGAAGGGGCCTTCAGAATCCATTGCTGTATGGTGATGGCGATATTACGAAATCCAGGTGAGCTCATACTGTCGAACTTACACATGTTCGAGTGAGTTGCCTCTATTCCGTAGTAAGTCACTCCGGGTAACGGAGGCCCGGCTGAGTTGGCATCGACAATAATGATTCTATTGTCATGTTAGCTGGTTTTCAAGTAGAATGAGAGGATAGATATCATAACATACTTGTGGCCTTTGATGTCCGTCTTCTGATTTTCACGAACCATATGAATCTCAAAGCGTTGATAAATATCCAAGAAGTGACTATTGATGTTTGCCAAAGTTTCGTTGTCTTTCTTAAGCGTCTTGAGAAGCACCGACTCGGAATCGAAGAATCGCTTTGGAATGACTGCATCGGACATTGCTTGCAAAACGAGGCCCCAAGTTGCTGCAGTCGATCCGACATGAGGTGTGCCCAAGAATACGAGTCCAAATGTCGATACGAATATGGATCGAAGGTCTTCAAGATGGGGCTCACGGACATCCGAAGAATAGAGGAGAGCTCTCTTGACAAGAATACCACCCAGGCTATGACAAACCCATATGATGGGGTTTTTGAATGTCCCCTCGCTTCTTCGATGGATAGTGACGTTTGTTACGAGTGACTGCGCGTGTTGGTGGATGAAGTTATCACTGGCTGTTCGGTCATTCTTCTTTGAATAGACGTCTGCATTGTACCCGTAGACCATGATATTAGCCTGGACGCCTCTGAGTGCAAGTGGCAGCAGGTCTAGCGGCCAGAAAGTTCCGTTCTTTGCGGTCCATGTTTTATCAGGCACTCCATTTAGGCCGTGAACAAGAACAATGTCGACTTTGGCTTCAGGGTGTGTGTATACCGCTGTAGTCTCATAGCGGGCTATGGAACGGTTCTCGGACCCCTGTTTAATTGGAGTGTCAGTCAAGAGGCCATTCCCAATTTCACTGGAAGCGCTTACCATGATGTGTCGTAGAAAATGGGGAGGCTTGATAATTTTGGTGTTGCTGCTACAGACATTTGGGGAATACCGAATACCTAAGAGAAGGAACACTCAAGAGAGGGCGGCTTCCCGGCTTATAAATAGTTCATCGAATCAAAATAGCTGCCTAAGAGTGAGCAGTCACACTCTGAAACTTGCTATGAGGCTTTGGTATTTCAGCTGCAATTCTATTTTATTTTATTCCCTGGGCTGAGTTATGGCGCGTCCAATATTTGGCACCCGTCACAAGACTCTCAACGTCGAAAAGCTGACTCTATTGGTGGCCGTCAGAGTAATGCATACATATCGTGGCTGAGTCTTTGCCCGGCTGCAGGCAACCCGCGAGGCTTTTCTCGTCGGTTCCGCCGAATGAGCCTCAACTTGCTGGTACTTCGAACTGTTTCAATATTTGGCCTTGTATGATTGGTAATTATCTCATAGCTCTTGGGCGTGTTAGCATGGGGGCCAACGAGCCTCATTGTCTAAGCACCAGTGCTGAAGGAATGGGTTTCATCGTTGCTTGCTCTCCTTACTCAACTGGTCAGCAGAGGTAGGCCATCAATCATAAAACTCGTTTCTAGAACTTCACTGAAGTATTTTACCAGGCTATAGGAGTCCTACACATTACAAATGCCCTTCAAGTGATATAATATGTGTGTTTCCGCCAACATGACTGCACGTGGGACATCCTGTACTTCTTATTCTGCATTACTGTATTCTCTCAACATGGTGACCACTCAATACATTCATTCTCCAAGTTCGGAGAAGACATGGAAGAATAACAATAGCATTCAGGCAGAAAGTCCAACTAATTACTCATGGAGGCCCTTATCGGATCTTCTTTGAATACTGAGCATATACAGTCGTGTCAACTTTGATAAAGTAATGGTATATTATTCCTCTCAACCGGGTACGATCCCTTTTGTTTGGTCTACGCGTTCAATACGCAGTTCATTCTAAGGAACTTACAATGGCCGTCGCCAATAAGTCGTCGAACGGCAAGCAACCCCTTTTGAGAAACCGAAAAGTCCCAGCCACCATCCCACTCAAGAAATAGATACACAGATTCCCATTGATTTGCCCCTGTTACGCCAGGCGACCATCTGTCCCAAAGCTTGGTTCATTCAACGAGCTCTATGGAATCCGGGCAATAAATCCTCGGCCCATGCCCAGTGAAAGACCAGCGGTGAGATAAGCTATTGGCAAGACACCGTATTGATATCCAACCATGTCGTTTGCCAAAAGCCCACGTGGGCACCTGGTCATAGCTGAGTTGAGTCACAGAAGCCCAGTCGCTCTCTATTGCCCGGCTTGAAGGACTGAAGTATTGTAAAGATGTTTGGTTCTGGATATAAAGCCTTATTTTCAGGTGGTCTTGTGACTTGTGTCTTCACCACTGCAGCATGCCCTTCCAAGACAGTCATTTCGACAACAGTGCTCGTAGATATCCGTTTCGGCCGTCACTCGATTTGTTGCTTGGCCAGCTACTTTCGTTAAAATTTCAGACTAACTGACCACTGTAATAAATGGCGGGCCATTTTGATATATAAGTTTCTTGGTCGTGTGTAAACCCACTGGCCGTATGGTCACTTGGGCCATGCTGTCGTATTACACAAAGCTCAAGTCCGCGGCGCAAGCATAATGACATACTCCCTCGTGCTATGACCAAGCTGGATCATATCCTTATCTCTAAGCTCCAGATACCTGCTATCGGGGATCTTGCTATCGTTCAGCATAGTCCCATTGGCGCTCTCCAGGTCGATGAGATACGGCTTGACCTTTCCAATCTTATCACCATACTCATTCCTCTTTTCGACGTGGCGGAACTGGATAACTGCGTGCTGCTTGCTGATGCTCGGGTGCTCTGCGGGCAGGTCCACGACTGACATCTCCCGGCCGATGAGCCAGCAACTTCTCGCGCTTAGGTCTATTGTGTCGACGATGTCTTGGCCCTTGAAGACGAATAGTTTCCAGATATCTCGTGGCGAGGGCTTGCGTGCCTCGGAGGGCTCGTGGTATTTGAGTGTGATTGTTGTGCCGTCCGCTTGTGCCACAGAGTTGGACGCTGCCGCCAGGACACCCGTTGATCCAAAGTTGGGCTTCTCCTTGGGCTTTTCAGGCTCTTCGCCGGTGGTAACAGCGAAAGAGTCCGCTTGGGATGGCAAAGGACCAGTCTGCCTTACAGGACTACGTTTTGCGACACGTTTGTCATCCCCATCTCCATCGTCGTCGCGAGGTCTCCGTCGTGAGCTCTTGTCTTCGCGTGATCGTCGACGTCTATGTTCTCTGTTTCGGTCCCTGTCTCTGTCCCGGTCTCGGCTCCTCGACCTCCTTCGCGAAGACTCTGGTGTCCGGGAGCGTCTTCTGTCGCGTTTGTCGCGTGATCGACGACGTTCTCGGCGTCCGGAGTCGCGGTCTGACTGTTTCGATCGACGGTCGGTGTCTCTGGGTTCCTGATCCTCGTCATCGAAGCGCCTCCGGCTAGGCCTAGTTCCGCGTTCCTCGTCCGACGCCATTGTTGTGAGATGTGCGCTGTAGGGAGAGTAAAGAAGAAAAAGATGCAACCAAGATGACGCAGCTGAGATTGGAAAGCTAAGGTAGATCTGCACGACAGCATAGAAAAGTGGACTATGAAGTGAGTGGCTGATGCGCTAGCTGGAACAGGCATAAAGTCGTGGCTAACGCACGTGGGATTGCGCTTGCACATGCCAGAATTGTAAAGTTGATAAATTTCCAATTGTCATAATATCAAAGATAACTGAATGGATTTGATCTGCTCTAAACTACCAAAATTCTACTGTGAGGTAGGTGTATCATCGCTCATGCGCCGCCAATATACTCCAATAAGCGCAGTAGCTTAGATCCTGCTGCAAATCCCCAGAAAGACACAAGTAAAAAAATCCCGCTGTGGATGTCAAATCTCATCTTCCAAAAAGCAAAAGTCCGTATCCGTCGAGTCAAAATGTATCGTGAAAGTCATAAGCTGGTGTGAAGGGTACAGTCCCGTTACATGGCAGAAGAAATAGCCATGGCAGGTATTCTTGAGCCGCTGTCGAGATATGCTTCAGCGTTGGCGTTGAGGTCCTCGATGCCCTTTCTGGAGACAGTGAGACGCTGCTCATCTTCGTCCCACCAGACATCGTCGCCGACCTCGGCGTCGCCAGGGACCAGCAGAAGCATGCCCTTGTTGCTACCGAGGGCGATCCTGCACGACGAGTCCTTCACAAAGGCCTCGAGGAAGGGGACGTCGTAGCCCTGCATCCCCCGCAACGGTCCCCCACTCTCTACGAAATCCCTGATCAAGTTGCTCCGCTCGAGGCTCCAGAACTGCCTGAAGTCCTCTGGCCGTGAGAAGGCGTCGACGTTTGTGAGGAGTTCAAGCATACCCGCCATGCCGTTGAGGACGGGGCTGAGGAAGTGGATGAAGGAGTTGAGGATCTCCTCGCGGGAGTACTTTGTGTTTATCTCTGTTGTCAAGGCTGGTGACATTGTGTGCAGGAGGGTGAGAAGGCGTTCCTGCGAGCAGGGCTGTGGTGTCCGGACGTGGTAGGCCATGGTCAAGAGAGAGACGAGAGGGAAGATGGAGGACATGGAGGAGAGAGGGTCAGAGAGAGTTGCGATGCTGTCGATGTAGATGGCCTTGTTGGGCTGATTTGTGAGTAGCTTTGAGGGATGCATGTTGATGTTGATGTTTGTGTGTTGCTGTGATGGTATAGATGTTGTGTGTAGATATCTTGTTTTGGTGTTGAGATATGTCTGTAGACTAGGTATTGGTGTTTGTATAGATATTGTTTACTAGAAAGATGATGGACCAAGAGCTCAGCTTCTGGAAGGACATGGCAGACTATTTCAATAAAAGACAAGATCCATTCTAAGCGTAGCTACAAAAAAAAAAGAAGCGCCGACTTGGCCCCTCCCTTTCTCAAGACACCATCCCATCCAAGCCATGCCCATCTCCGTAGGCTCCGTTTGGCATCCATTCGTGGTGTGTAAGTGAGGTGAGAGGCCGGAGGCGAAGGGGGGGCCCAGCGGAGCGGAGTGGGCAGCAGCAGAAGAGAGACCTAAAGACCCTTGATACTGCACTGCAGTACACGCCCTAACTAGTCCCCTGGATAGACAGCTAGAATTACCCAATAGCGTCACTCATGATAGCAAGGTGGTCGATTGACAGGGCTCCAGGCCCCCACGAGAGACAGAACGACGCATCGGATAATTCCCAACTTAGGCTTGGACTTGGTCTGTGTCTCTGTGAGTGTTTATTGACTCAGTGGGACTGGGACAATGACAATGGCGTGCCTTGCGGTGCGGGTCGTTGCATCGCGCGTTTTCCTAAATGTCCGCCTGGAGATTAGCGCATAGCACAAGCTAGCCCTCTCTCTTTTTGGCCTGTGAAACTTGTTGAGAGAGAACCAGGCTTCTTTCACATGCTAGGGGTGAAAAAAAAACACGAGAATGAAATAGGTGGGAGATCGACGAATTTCGGTGTAAGCGATTCTCATGTTTTTCTTCCCCCCGAGGACATGGTAGCACTGCAGTCTATCACAGTAATAGTAATAGTTAAAGATTAGATGAGATGAGATGGGCATGGTTACAACAAAGATGCTATGACTTGCACAAATAGACGTGTCATCAAAACACACGCACACACACACACTCATCCAAGTACTCGTCGTATTCCAAGATTTCAAAGCTTTTGTTGATATCAAGCAAACCAAGCTTGTCCTGTCTCAGGTTCGAGGCTCTCTCTCTCTCCTGTGACTGTCTGTTATCACTCGGGCCTTTTTTTTCTTCTCTTCCCCTTCTTTTCTCCTCTGACCTGCAGGACCTAGAGTACCTAAGTTATTCTGCTATTTTCTTGGCCTAGGTCTAGGCCTGGATGTGTCTGTCTGTCACTTCTCCCCCCTTCTTTGTGTGCCCAGTTCATCAACGTTCAACGTTCAACCCTCCATGATAGGATCAGCTCCCCGTCGTCTCCGCGGCTTATGCGCTTCCTACCAACTTTTCTAGCTTGGAAAAATGCACAAACTCTTCTTTTGTCTCCTTTCGTCATCCATTGCCAACAACCACCAGGAAATCTATAAGAGAACCCCCACTTACAGCACATTCTGTGCCCTCCATTTGTTTTCTGCGGCGCTTACTTTGCGGGGGATGGAGAGAAAGCCCACGTCCCATGTCGATTCATCAGCCTCTGCTGCGACTTCGCTTGGGCTCTGGCTTGAGTCTACGTGGCTCCCACCTATCGTCTATTCTGTTCCCCTCTACACCTCTGCCCTTTGACCTGTGTGACTTTCTTTGATCAACTTGTAAGCAGTTGTAACCGAGTCTACCGAGTATCAAAAGGATCTGCGGCGTAGTCTTCGGTCAGATCCCCCCCCCTGTTCGGCTTCCGTAGCTCACTCACTCACTCACGTTATTCTCTTGCCATCTCAATCTCATCTTTTCTTGCTCCCTTTCTCTCTCGGATGCAACGCTCCAGCCTGTCTCTGTTATGTCATGCTGCATCCCTCGGCACGTACCGCTGAAGGGATCTTGATTGGTTACGTTGTCATTTATTATCAGACAGGGGGCCCTGAATGCCTTCATCACAAAATCTCCTGACAGCTGCGGCCCTTTTCCGGGTACGCCAGCAGGAAAACAGGTGATGGAATCTGAGCTTTTCGGTGTTATTCAGATTGAAAATTAGATCTCGTGTAGATCAGATGTTGCTTCTGACCCAAATGGCACGACTGCCGCAGAGCCTCATTCAACCTCTTCAACGTTGGAGTTAGGGAGTGTTTTAACGCTGTGCAGGTCTCAATTGCTTGAACAGTTTGGCAATTGCCGCATAATACTGCATTTGTATTCTAATTGTATTACCATTTGCTGTCTTGGTGCGCTGTAGCCTTTATTTGGCATCTCCTTGTCGCCTGGAATATATCCATCGCGCATGAATAACTATTCTTGTTTTGTTGTCACAAATGACATCTGAATACCGTGATTTTCTCTCGCTTTTCTAGAATATCCTGACTTTGCGGGCCGACTTTCGAATATCTGGGTCTTTGAAGTTTCCACTTCTTTGCCCTACTTTTTTGTCCTTGTTAAAGCGGACCTGGGCGTTAACGAGCTGCGAGCGATAGGTAGCGGTATGCATGCCTTATACCCTGAGCGTTTCACCTTCTTGTAATTCTAGAATAATAGCATTCTTATCATAGTCTTTCGATTCCAAGGTCAAGTCATATTCGTTCACTTAGTAATGATTTGACTTAATGATATTAATGCTTTTGCGTGGGGGTTAATAGCCTGCTCGGCACCGGTTGTTGACTTAACCGATATATTCAACCACGGAAGAGAAGGGTCCTTGGCTATTTGACGATCTTGCAGATCGTTTAAGGACAAGTTACATATGTAGGATGTTTCAGCTATAGATCATCCATTGCCTGTCGTGTTGCTGTGTCTGTGGCCAGGCTGAAGTGGACGTCACTTGTTTAGCTTGTGTAAGTGAGGAGTGAAGTTCCTCTCTTACGTCCTTCGTCCTTGATCAACCCTGCAAATGTAGCAAATCTTACCCACGTGTAACTTAACTGACCTTCCCGCGTTGGCCTGTCCTAATGCATCAAGAACAGCCTCATTCTACACCGTTTTAAGATCCCACAGGACTCATGACCGAGGAGTCATTCGGCTCGGCTCGGACTTGATCTCTGCCTCGACGGCGTTTGTGTTAACAGCGAGAACCAAACAATGGCAGAGGAAGTACGGATAACAAAATACACTCCCTACTTGTCGTTCATGATTCTGAACGAGAGATTTGGACATTTACTTCTGTAAATGCCAGCTGGGAGGACATCTAGAAGAGTCACTTATACCGAATGACTCAGCCGGCTTACGAGCTACAAATGCACACCAGAGAGAGACTGGACAAGACTTCAACTGCAACACTGAAGTAACTCTTTCAACTTCCAGACTCTTCTGCAGAATCTCAATCGACTTTAATATAGCAAAGGATACTTCTTTCAATTAATTATCAAAAATGCATCACTGACTTGAAAGATATTGTGAAATCAATTACGTCACTAAAGCAGCTCCATCTCAAGAGCTATATCGTTTGTAACACTCAACCGCACTTACACAACATAAAGGTAAAAACCACAATGTCTACAATCAACGACAACCCCGAAAATTACGCTCTGTTCCGGGATTGCCTTTCCACCACTCTTCTGCAGCCCGCCCCCTCGGCCCCGGACCCGCCCAAGCGCCGTCGGCGAAGAAACAACTCCGGTGCTCCGCCCGTCGCCGCATCCACCCCGGCTCCGAACCCGGCGAGGGACGCCGAGGAGCTCGCCGATTTTGTGGATTACCTCGCGACTGAGGTCTTTGAGAACCTCCCGGATGAGCTGCAGAACTTGGACTATCGCATGTGGCGCGATGATGCGGCGTTGCAGGAACAGTACTCTCTGCCTCTCACCAAAGAGAGCCTCTCGGTGCTGAACTTACCACCGTCTGTCATTGAGACACTGACGACGTACAACCTTATCTCCGCCGATCCCGACACTGAATCTTATCTCCCGTCCTCCTCTGAGGCATTCCTTCTACCCATCATCACCTCGTACATCACCCCCTTGATTGAACCACCTCCAGCTACACGCGCCACCCGCGCCGACGCATGCGAGCTGTGTGCCCGATCGTGGGTGCCCTTGTCCTACCATCATCTCATCCCGCGGTTCGTACACGAAAAGGCCGTCAAGCGAGGATGGCACCGTAAGGAAGATCTGCAGAATGTTGCGTGGCTCTGCGGTGCTTGCCATCGCTTTGTGCATAACTTCAAGACTCATGAGGAGCTTGCAAGGGATTACTACACTGTTGATTTACTCTTGGAGGAGGAGGAAGTTCAGCGCTGGGCTGCGTGGGTTGGCAAGTTGAGGTGGAAAGGGAGGTAGATTTTGGTATTACTATGTATGAATAATGAGAATTTGAGAGCATTGCATGTAATAAATGAAGTATTTGTATTTGACTCAGTTGATCGAGAAACTCGACTTTGCGATCATCAGCCTACATTCCCAATTTTCATTCTGTACACGTAGTCCAACCCTTGAGACAAGTTAGCAGTTAAGCAGTTATCTCTCAGAAAGTTAACAAAATGTCATTCACATGAGAGCCGCATGAACCAAAGTCTATCTAAATCATAGCATCGTATAGAAACACAAAAGGACATATAGCGTTGTACTGGAGACCAATTTAGAAGATTGTTGTGATGTGACACACTAATGTCCTCAACAAACAGTTACTTGGCTTACACGAACTCAACGCGACCGAGAGCTTATTCTCATGTAACTTGACCTATTTCAGCTCCAGTAGATAGACTTTCTTATCATTTGGTTTGTTGAGAGGGTCTAACCACCGTTGAGAAGCTACAACTGGACGATAAGAATGCCCATATTTGTTGAGCCATTCCTAAGGTGCACACGCCTCAGTAATATAGTCAAACTATTTGCTTGCATCTACAGAATATGCAGTATTACGCAAGCCTTGACATCATTAATCATGATCCTCCTCAGTCAAGCCCGGGCATCCCTCCATCTCAGTATCAGGATACGCCATTTTACACCAGAAGCAATACTGATGATTCTCCCTCAGATACTCCACCACCCGCCTCAACCGCTCTCCGATCTCAAGCTCGTTAAACTGATCCAGCTCCTCATCCTCTTCATCTAGGTCCTCAGCCGTAACGTAGACAGTATGTCCCTTTCCAAGCGCCCTTTTATCGTCTGCATCCTCCTGGTCGTCTTCGTAGGTGGGTAGTCGCGAGAGTGACTGCTCGAGATCGTAGCGCATGCGTCTGTCACGCTCTGCTTCTTCTCTGTGTCTGGCGAGGCCACGATATAGAAGTGGTATGGATTTGAGAGGGCGCGATGAGATCGGTGCGGATTTGGCTGTTTGATCTTTTGGTCTTGGTATTTGGGGGTTGGTGCCAGAAAGTTCCATCTTTTCATCGTCCATCCTTTCAGCTGTGCGTTGTGCCGCAAAGAACTGCTTCTCAAGTCTGGCGTCCTCCCGTTCTTTCCTCACGCGCTCACGATACTCGTCGGGGTCCATCTTAGCAGCTTTGATATCCCTCTCCTCAGCTGCTTCTCTGATCTTGCGCTTCTTCTCATTATCCAGACCAATACCTCCCCGATCATCCTTGACGTTGACTTTGATCGGCTCAGTCCGTCCAGGTGCATCGCCCTCTTCCGTTTTCTTTCCTAGGCCACCACCCGTGAAGCCCATCTTGGCCATCATGGCAAAACCTTTGCTCTTTTTGGCCTTTGCATCGTCCAGCATCGATGTAGAGAGGGCTTTCTCTCGCGCAGCTTCTTCTTCCTCTGCGATCTGCTCTTTTGACTTGATGACACCTCGTGCGCGTGCTTCGCGCTTCAGTCGTTGGGTGCGCTGTAGGGATGTCTCTTTTGCGGGTGTTGGGTCGTCAAAGGACATATTCATGTAGTCATCCTCTTCTTCATCCGGTGCACCTGTATCGTTCCTCTGTTCGTTGCTCATCGGTTCGGTTATATCTCTATCCTTTAGATGTGTGTGTGGTAGGAATTGAAGATGAGATGGACAAGTTTTTATCTAGTCTTGTGAGATTTCAAGATTCAATATTGATGTTGATGTTCTGGGGCTGGTTCAAGGATGTGACAACAGTGGGGTCCACTAATTTTAGTGGTTCAGCTCTGTAGGGCGTTCAGGTGTCAGGTTGCTTCTGAAGACATCGCTCAGGTATTGTATTACACGGCGCTTGCTTCCTTTTACTACTTATTATTCAATACAGAAGATATTCTGCGCTTGATGTAAATTTATCTAATTGGCATACAGAGGAAGCTCATATTCGTCCCTACGAGATTAGTCACATCAATATGGGCCTCCTGTCTGGTGGAAGCTGTACATTTGATAACCATAACCAATTTGATTTGGCTGCGATTGCAATCCTTTGGTATTGTTTTGAAAGAACATTATACTTACAGTCTGAAGCACATGTTGAAACTAATTGGTTGTTCATGATTACTAGCATTATGACAAGGCATAAAAAGTACAAATGAAGACATATATTGGTATCCTAAGCCCGTACCTACACCAGTGCATCCTTTTACCTGTTGTTGTTGTTGGCTCTCTTTCTCGCAGACTTCTCCCTCTCGTAAATATTCGACTCGCGACCCTCCTCGCTCTGGATCTCCGCAACAAGACGCTTGTACTTCTTCTCGTACGCCTCGTCCTTGGCCTTCTTGACCCGCAGCTTCTCCCGCGCCATGAAGTTGGCATCCTTGCGGAGCTCCCGCAGTGCACCCTTGCGCTCCTTCTTGTGCTCCTTCTTGAGCTTGGCCAACTCTGCGCGTTCGCGGTCTGGGTCGTAATGCTTGGTTGGGTCGAAGGTATCCTCGAACTTGGGCACGTACGTCTTGATGGCTAGGGGGCGGTGGTGGTGGAGTTGCACGTTACGGCGCGATAGTTGCGCAATGTTTAGCATGCGGTCAAACTTAGTCTGCAGCTTCTCGATTCTCTCGTTTAAGGCGGCAGGCAATTGAGAGCGACAAGCCTTGCTACCGAGGTGCTTGAGCACTCTTGCAGCTTGGCCAAATGTCTCAAGGAAAGCACTCTTTCCGGTCCACATGTCCGCTGTAACTTCCAACACTTGAGCTGCAGTGTCGAGAATAGCAACCTTTTGAGATGCTGCGTTACCCTTCTCAGCATGTCCGTCAATGCAGTCGGAGAAGTTGAGTTTTCGCAACTTTGTCTTTCCAGCGGCTTCTGCTCGAATACCGACGGCAACATGATGATCAGGATAGTTTCCGAGCTTCTTGGAAGCAGCAACTGGTGCCAATGCAGAGAGCGTGTTCAGAGAGAAGTTGATAATCTCGGGAACGTAGCGCTTAGCAAGCTTCTGGTAGCTGATAGCAAGAATTGTAAGATATGTGCCAATAGCGTAATGAGCAAGACTTTGCGGTACCCTTTGGCCAAGGTATCGGGTGATTGTCAACACAGCAGGGGTGACAACCTGGTGGAAGTGATCAGAAGTGGGGAAGATGGTACCGATGGCAGTAAGGAGAACGAGGTCTCCAGTTCCTAAAGCCAAAGAGCGAGACGCGGTCATCTCCTCAAGGTTCTGACGGAACTGCTTGCTGATCTCAATAGGAAACATCTTTGCAAGAGAGTGAATGTGTCGGACAATGTTTTCCAACACAGTGAAGGGGGCAGAGGTTGCAGGGTCCCAAGGTAAGCAGATGTAATCCACAAGCGCGGCAGAAAAGTTACCAAGCTTCTCCTTATTCTTGCTGCTAAGCTTGGGGTGGTAGAGGGCTCGAATTCGTTGGACGATAGTAGGGAAGGACTTTGCTGGGTATGGCGACAACGTGACCTGTAGTTCCTCGCAACTTTGAGGGCATTCGAAGGTATAAGGTAGGCCCTTCTCGTCGCCCTTTTGGATTGCTGAAGCCTTTGTTGCTGAGTCGGCGTCGAAGACGGGGTTTCGGCTCTCCTCTTCATTGAGGAGACCTTTGGTAAAGTCGTCCTCCTCTTCGGAAGCTTCGTCGTCGGATCCACCCTCAATGTCTGATTCCTCATCACTGTCGAGTAGCTCCAAGTCCGACCCGCTAGCCACGAGGTCATCATCGATAACAAAATCGTCTTCGTCTTCGAATCCAAGCTCAGTGGCAGTAGGACGAGCTCGAATACCGTCACCAAGGCCATATTCATCCTCCTCATCCAGATCCATATCATCTTGTTCGGGCTTCTTACCCTTATTGTCGACCTCGTCATCCTCGCTGTCGCTAACTGACTCTCCACGCATGCGCTTCTGGCGTTTGTCTTCAAGCTCCTTGAGCCTTGTGGACTCCTCTGCGGCCTTCTCGTCGTCGGTCTTGGTACGGTCCGCAGGCTGGGCCCGCTTATCCTGAGCCAACTTCTTTACTTGAAGATCGAAGTTCTTCTCGAAAGCATCTCGGTCAACACCAGCGATAGTCGATACTGCAGCTCCTCCAGTCTGAGGTTTGCCAGCAGGTTGACTGTGGTGCAGGATGTATTGGATATTTTGAAACTCCTTGTCGAGCTGTTCCCGGAGGTCTTCGTCTTCCTCTTTCGCGGCTTGTCGCTCGTACTTGTAGTGCTTGGACTTGGCGATGACCTCTTCCATAACCTCCTTCTTCGTCTTCTTTCGTTGCGGCTCATCGTTCTCGCTATCCCCGCCGTCACCCTGCGCCACCAAAGCACGAACGCGCTTCAACCTCTGCTGCTCACGCTCCGAACCGTCGCTGTCGTAGTCCTCCTCCAGATCATCCTCTTCGAAATCGTCCTTTTTGTCGAAAGAAAGGGACTTGCCCATATGGGTCAAGCTCATTGAAGGCTCGTCGTCTTCCAGGTCGAACATGGAGTTCTTCTTGTGACTTCTCTGCTTCTCTCGTGCGAATCGTTCGAGCATCTTCTCTTCGGGGGCCATGGTGGGATCATTCTCACCAAATCGGCGATCGAGAATACCACCGACTTTGTTGCGGCGCTGCATCTCAACTAGGAGAGTTTGTCGGCGCTGTTATACTTGGTCAGTCGACTGCTTCATCATGACACTAGTAATGCTGCTCACTCTCTCCTCGCTGGCTGCTTTGGCCTGACCAGGACGACCCTTGATGCTGCCAGCAGTCTGGGTAGGTCGGTTGCTTGTGACTTCAAATTTGGGGCCCTTGGCATGCTTCAGGTCAAAAGGATTGAACTGCTCGCGAATGCCTTCCAGTACCACTCCCCTCTGGAGTCGCTTGGTGTTACGAGCTCGCTCATCTTGAGCATTGCGTTGCCTTTGCTTCTTCGACTGCTGAGGGCCGACGATTCCTTGCTCTTTGAGGGACGCCTTGAGGCGTTTGAGCTGGGAGCCGGCCATTGCGACTGATAATTTGCTGGTGATGTGCAACTTGCGCCGAGAGCGAATGTGGATTTTTTTGAGATGGAAAAAAAGTCTTATCGTTATCAGTATATGTGGGGCATCTCCAACTTACAGCTTTAGACCCTCTGCTCTTTTTACTATTGTGAACGTTTTGTTCGACAGCCAGGTCCTAGATCAGTCAGCTTGAAGACTAGCATCAGTGAGAATCTCAAAATATTTTCGGCTGAATTAAGATTCCATTGTTATCGTATACTTGGCGCGAATTGTTTATGAAACTGAACTGAAGACTGTTCGCCATGCATACGCTAAAAGATGGGCCCTCGATGCGGGAAGTCTAACCCACTTCGGCTTCTCCAAGGCGGTATGAACTGGCAGATTGCCTTACGTCAGGAGCTTCCGGGTAGGTTGTCGCGATCTGAAATATCAACATTTAACAAAAGCATGAACTCAACAAGCAGATTTAGCCAAGATGGGATGGGCTGACAGTCTCCTCGCTTTTGCTCGCGATGAGAGACTCGTTCTCTTGACCTTGGGTCTCGCCACTTTTGGTGTCGTGAGCACCGTGTTTACTGCACTCACTATCATTAGAGACGACAATGAGATTCCCCCACCACAACCAAAAACGCAGTACATCACACAAGACACAGAAGACTCGTTACAGCTTGAAACTCTAGAAAAGTTACTGGACCACCCTAATTATTCCATCAGAGAAGTCGCCATCAAGATCCTTTGCGATCGAGCTGTCAACGATCCTGAGACAACCCACTCATTGTTGTTTGGTATCACTCGGCCAGACTATGACGAACGAATGCGATGCCTTCGGGCCTTGGCTTTACTTACCGGGCAGACTATTGGTGAGGATATTCACACTGAATTAAGAACACAGCTAACTTCCCCAGGGCTGGATGGACTTTCCAAGTTAAATAACCCAAAGGCCTACTCTGCTCTTGTTAGGTCTTTGGAATTGAGCCTGGATGACGCTGAGCGACCAAATCTTACCGACAGCCACTGGGATGAATACTACCTTCGCGATATGGCCGAAAGGTTCTGCCTCATGTTTATTCTGGAGCTCGTCAACAAATACGGTGCCAGCATGCTTGTCAAAGCACGCTTTGTAGAGAAGTGGCTAGCAAAACAGGAATGGGGTGACACCCCAGAAGAGAGACGCCGCAGCTTTAAGGACTACATGGCCCTCAAGGCAAACCGGATTGTTGAGATCGTCGATCGAATCAAGGAGTCTAGACGAGGTCTCAGAGCTCTGGAAAAGGCTGGATTGATAGATAAGGAGAACTCCAGAAGGAGAATTCGGGAACTGCCGGATCTAATGATGGAGATTGAGGAAGAAGCGAGAAACCTTGTTGAATCCCAAGTTACGCGGACAAGGGAGCACTCGGCTGAAGAGCAACGGCTAAGACGACAACATAGAGAGGCAATGGTTTTAAACGATGGAACTCGACCATTGGCGCGCGAAGATATCATTGAGAGAGAACAGAGCTCTCCGGCATAGTAATAATGAGAAACTTATACCCAGTAGCAACACAGCAAGGAGGACTTTCAGACCACATCCTGGTCAAAAGCGATACCCCAACTTCGATAGTCAATTTGTATTAGCCATTCAAGTCTATATCACGAATCTGGCGATACCAAGCCTGATAGCGCTTCTTAACAATATCACGTTATAGCATTCCGTGAATTCACAATCAAGATCTAGAGCTCACGTAGGAATGAATTGCCCTGCATTATATCATGTAGTGGCTCTTCTAAATTTCATACTCCAAACTCCCATACTACTACTATCCTGACCTTCCTAACCCCTTCTTAGCTGTCATAGTACAGATTCAAAGCTTCCTCCGCCCGGTCACGGCTCGCCTGAAGAATCTCAAGCAACAGAGCTCCGGCTCCTTGCAAGCCACCCCCCCTGGACTGCGTTGAAGGTACCTCCTGTGCCTCCCTCTGTCCTTTCTCCTTAGCATTCCTGAATCTCTTCTCAACTTGCTTACCTGTAAAGCCGGCTTGCTGCAGTAGCACCTGGGCTCGGCTGTCTGGGTCAGTCGGAGACTTAGGTTCGTCGGCTGGCTTCTCTCTTTGAATCAAGCAAGGCAGAATTCTCTGTCTTTGACACAGATTCTTTCGCAGAGAATCCATTTGAGTATCATCGATACGGGACTGGATCTCATGATCTTCACTAGGCCGCTTACCTTGTTCTGGCTCTCTGGCCTCTACCGGTGATTGGGGGAACTTACCGATTCGGTTTGCCCAGAAGTCATAATCATTGCCCATACCAAGAAGCGTCAGAAACATCCTCAGCATGTTCAGGTCGCAATGGCCTGATTCATGACACTGCAGTACGGTCGGTATGAATACCCCCCATGCTTCAGGAGTAGCTAGATCTGCGAATTGAAACAGAGATACCATTAGCTGGCCCCATCGAAGAATCAGTTCAGGATCGAGAGTCCCTTCGAGATAGCGAAATTCAACAGTCCCACCACGTACCTCGTTCGTATAATTGGGCGCATCCTCAGGGTCAGATATCCTGATGCAGCTATTTCCCCTGAAGTGGTCGGGTTTCAACCACCGCTGGAGCCCTAACACAGTAGTGGTTGCCCATAGCGTCTTCAAACAGCCCAAAACATGACTATCAACAATCTTGTCGACTGGAATGTACTGTTCGAAGTCACTCGATACCTCGATCTTTGTCCACGAGTTCGTGAATGAGTCTGCTAATCTAGAACCTTCCATCAGGGTCGTTGCCCAGCGGTTATGCCTTCGTTGTGGGTGACAAAGACGGAAAACCATGTTTTCCGCACAATACATGAGAACGCTAATTTTGCGCAGGAGATGAAGGGACAGAGGCTCGGTCCCCTTGCCCACGTGGATATGGAAGCCACATGATTTGGTTATTGCCACTCTGTAGTTGTTTCGAAGAATGCCAACCATGTCGAGAGCCTCTTCCCAACCCTTTGGCGTGTCTCTGAGAATAGGACTTATGACTTCTAGGCCAGCCAAATTCGGGTAACCTGCCCATTCTTCCCAAGTTAGGAGCGAGCCATCGTCTTCAATGGTCCAAGTTTGATGGGGAGGTTTGACACCGCTGATTGGAACCACTCCGTGCTTGCTGAGATTGGCTACCCATGTAGAGGTCCCCCACTCGACAGAGAAGTCATTCAACAGTGTCAAGAGTCCCTTTGATGTGATGAAATCCGCCATAATGTAAGCTCTCTGTTGAAAACTTCCACAGCCGACTTTTCTGTCGTCTTCTGGATGGGGATCGGACCATTCGGAAGGGTCTGAAATGTCTATCAAGGGGGCCGACATGTTATTCGGGTCGGATGCTGAGCCAGATACAGGGGACGCTTGTAACGTAGTGATTCCTTCTGGTACTGCTGGCATGTACATTTCAAGCTCAATGCCAAAGGAATAAGTGCTGTTGCCTGTATTCTTCGATGACTTCTCCCAGTGAAGGGCTTTGAGTGCAAACTCGGCAAAGGGCGAAGGAAGCGAATGGTTTGAAGGCCAATGTGGACTCACAATAGGCTTTGACTCGTCGAAGGCCAGAGTACTTTTCACTAAAGGCCAATCTTTCAGGTCCGCTACCTTTAAGGATGCCGGCTTCTGCTTATAGTAGTCGGATATCAGGCCTAAATTGTGCTCGGTGAGAAAGTTGTAGATGTCAGAGGTATATCTGAATCCAGGATATGCTTCGAAAAGTGATGTGTGAGACCTCCCTAGGTAAAACAGAAAGATCTCTACGCACAAGGCAGTCCAGTTGATTATCTCATCGAAGTCAAGGCTTCCGCAGTGCTGATTAAAGTCGAGAATGAAGTGCTTCGTAGCGCTCTCGACCCGAAAGCCATAGGCAGGTCGTACTTGAGGATAATCTCTGATATCTTGGACTTCGACATCAAAGAGACGAACAAGGCCTTCGATTGTGACAGCGCCAAAAATCTTTTCCGGTCCATGGAGATACTTTGCCTGTTTCAATTCTCCAGGGTGGGGGAGGATCTCCAGCGGGTGTCGATTGGGGGAAAGGTGGTTGTTCCAAGGGTCCTCAATATGAAGACTAGAGGCCAGCTCTGTCTTCAAATGAATAGGATAGTCCCTAACGAGGTTAGTGTATTGCAGACCAAGGGAAGGGAGAGCACTAGGTCCACAATGAGGAGGATGAATCTCGCTCAATAGAGGGTCAATCATCCAAATCATAGATGCCATGGCCTTCAGTTGGTCGATATTGACGTATAATCCTGCGAGTCTCACGGTGACCCCAAGACGTGTGTCCGAGTTCGCAACTGTAAGAAATCTTTTGTTCAGAATGTCTATAACATTTGCCAGGTCCATTTGCAAGGTGTGTGAAGTCGCAAGGTACTCGGGGGATGACAGTTTAAGTCCTATCCATTCGTAATGGTTAGACTGATATTCTTGAACAAGTGCATCATACTCCACGGTCCAGGACTTGAGATTCTTTTTCTGTATTTCAATCTCAAGCTGCTCAATAGCCCATTGGGCTCGGGAAAGGTGTTGCTGGTCTGCATCTTTGCGATTCTCGGCGTTCTTTGGTATTTTGGAATATCCTGCAGGGGGTGCTTCGAGTGGACCGCCTGAACGATCTGCGAATTCGGGAAAGGCAATGCCAATGTCCTCTTCATTTTTCATCGGTCGTTTCACCGCGAGGAGAAACCCGAGTCTCGTCTGAAAGTATACTCTTGGTGAATCCATAATGTCCACTAAGTACTTGCCTTGGTTTCTTCTGTCAATTGTCTTGCCGCTTAGTTGGGTGAACTTAACGATAATCAAGTGTGTCTTCGGGCTCTTTAACGCTGGAACCTCGGATAGGCGTGTAAGTGATAGTAAAAGACAACGATCTAGGAGCTGCAGTAGAATCATTATGTAGTAATGTGAAGCCCATTGTACCGCGACTGTATTACTTGTTCGAAGTTCTGTACATCGAGCACTTGCTCGTTCATAAGCCGTGCCCAGAACATAAACAGTCGTTCAGCGGTGGTCTTTGTCCATTGTCCTGTTCTTGATCGGTGTTCGCAATGTTCATAAATAGATCGAGAAAAAAACATAACAATCGTATGCTTCATTTGAATGAACAAATATGTGCTCTATAGAATTTATCGTGTCTATTCATTTGCCGGCTCCTCGACTTTGATATCCTTCAGTTTTTTCAGGGGCTCCAGGCCGAATATTTCATCCGAGTTCAGAGGATTGCGACTCTCAGTGACTTCGCCAAAAAGGAAGGCATTTTTCTCACGGCTAGCGCTGTTAGACATTTTCTTTTTGTGCTGCTGCGGTGGTGACTTGGCAGATGAAGCCGATGCTGATGCTTGTGAAGGTTTAGATTCGTCTGGCTCCAACATCCACGAGAAGGATGATTGAGCCAATGTCGATCGAGTCGGGACAGGACCTGGACGTGGTGGTGCTAATGAATTCGCAAGCTTTTTGTCTTCGGGAGCAACAATATCCATACGATCTGGACTTGAAGGGCGAGCTGCTTCGTCTTCGGGCACCGGTTTCGACTCGGTTATTTGGAGGCCAGATATATTCACCTCTGCAGGTGCTGCTGACACCGGCTCTGGCTGAACAATGGTTGTCTCCGCCACGACCACCTCTTGAGGGTCCTCTTCAGGTGGAGGAGATTGTAGAATCGGGACTTCCATCGAAGAATCATCTAAGTAGATTTTAACAAACTGGACCTTGGCTGCCGCGATCTCAATAAGCTCAAGGCTTTTAACCTTGTCGTCCAAGCTCGAAGCAGATATCGATTTGAGGCTGTTAACCGTCTCGTCAAGCATAGCGGCCAGATGTTGGTTACGTCTTTCCAGTGCCGCGAGGCTTCTCGCCGCTTCCTCGTCGCCTACTAAGGGGTGCGGAGACCTGGGTGCGGATCGCGCCTCGTTAATGTTGCGTTTGATTTCTCCCATGGCGTCTCTAACTGCTTGGTTAATACCCAACTTTTCACCTCTTTCGAGAACACCCTTGGCCCCTTTAGCGGCTCCTTGGAATAAGGCTTCCATTCCACCCTGCTGTTGAATGAAGCGTGAAGGGGACGAGATCTGTGATCTTACACCCGGCCTTTGCTTGAAAGAATTGAAACCGCGAAAGCTTGGGGTCCCTGTTCGAGAAGTCTGTGGCGGGGAAGATACGGTGGGCATCTTTCCGGAGTATTTCATAATCAGAGACGAACCCCCTGACGGGCTAAGGTGGTCCTTTAGATACAGGGCGTCGTCAACAAATGTCTGAGGCCCGTGAGGCCCTGTTGGGGGAGGGTACTTGAGAAGTAACTGAAGGCAGACAGAATAATCGGCTTCCAATACTAAGATTTGTCAGTTATGAACCACAATTTGGCCAAAGAACTTACAATCCCACCGAATCCGAATCAACATAGCAACGCAAATGAGGTCGATCAGTTCCAATGTTGGGTCAACCGCAAAGATGGTATCCCAAAAGACTAAGAATTGCTCAAATGGAAATTCTCTGCTGAAGAGTAATCGAATCCATCGACTATTCCAATATTAGTAGGAACTCTAGTGTCCACAAATAAAAAGACTAACATGAGGAAAATCTGTGGCAAGATTTCGATGTTGGTGAGGTGGGCAGCAAGCTCTGGGTCGACCTTTTGGAGACAAACTTCATGAATGAATTTACTCCGCTCAACAATAGCAGAGCTCTGTTCTGGAAATTTAGATGGCTGTAAAGGAGTTCCTGGTGTCGCGGCGATGTCCTTAACCTCGTAAAACGACTGAGCGCGCTCCATCAGCCTTGAAAACAGGACAAAGGCATCATGCTCTATGAAGGAATGGTCGAGAGTCTTGACAAGGGCGTCGTCCAGAGGGATATCTTCTGGCAGTGTTGATGGATCCAGGGCATCTTGCTCGATAACATGCAGAATGGGCGCAAGCAATTCATGCATGCCTTGTCGGTAGCCACCTCGCTCAGGGTGAATTTTACAATACATGAAGAGAATATCCAGGATAATTGCCTGGGTCGTGTCGTCATGATAGGATGCTTCATCGGGTAGCCTTTGCACATCTTGCTGGATCTCAGCTCGAACAATCTCATCTTGGCGAATAGTGTTCCAAGGTGACTTTTGTTTGAGTCAGTTTACTGTCCATCTCTGAGCTCAGATAACCTTACAGTCGGGTCCTCCGTCAAGGGGTCGATATTCAGCTCCGCAAGGGCTTCTGGGTGCTTGATATACTTGAGAAAATGGTCTCGTTGCTCGGTATAAAACTCTCTTCCATTGTCAAGGACCTGAGACCAGCTCAAACCCTCTGCAGCAGTGGAGAGAAGAAAAGTCTGGTCTGTAAGCTTGGTTGATCAAATTGGCCAATGGTGAAAGGAATTGACTCACCTTCCAGCAAAGAGAACGACAGCCTGATATACATGGGCTTGAAGGACCGTTATATCGAACAGCACGTCGCAAGTCACCAAGATGGGCGCCTTGGGATTGTGTCTCACGCCATCTGGAGCTGTGTAGAGAGGTTCTGGTCAGTTGATTCGAGGGTTTATATCTTGTTGCTGATATGCGCAACCTACAGCGACTCTTCTAAGGGTCTCATGATGCTTGGCGACACGGTACGGAGTAGAAAGTTAGATTAACGGTATCGCGAGCAAGGGCTAAAACGGGCGTGGCCGAGTGGAATTGCAAAGTGACTGTAAGGTTGATGGCGGAGGATGGACGGAAACCTTGATTTGTCGGCACTCCAGGTTCAATTAGGTTTCCGCCTCCGTACTGCGGCCCCACTTTCTCAGGCGTCCACCCCGCTGCACTTCGTACTGCAGCACTGACGATGACCCCCGGGGCGCCTGGAAGTTCAGGGGCTGACCGCCAACCAAATAGCATCATGCCAACGACCTCGGGTTTATCTTCAAAACCCGCCTGCTCATCGTATCAGCGGCTTTCTCTTTAAGCCTCAACACACGCTCTCTCTGTATATACGACATATCCCGTGACTTACGGCCACGGAGTGGTGCCTCATTGGGCGCTCCATCATGTCTGCAGATCTCTTTGCCGAGTTCAATAGTCTCTCAGACAACTCAAAACCTCCAGCCCAGCAGCAACAGACTGCTCCTTTTCAACCTCAAATCCAGCAACAACCGCCACCTCCGAGGCCTCTACAGCGCACTGAGACAAAAGATCTCTTCGACCTTTGGAGCAACACCAACAATGCTTCACCAGTGAATTCTCAGCCTTGGCCTGCTTTTCAATCACCATCAAGTACGCAGAATGCATGGGGAAGTGCGCCAGTCCCGTCCAAGCCGGCAGAGACAAATGACGAAGATGATGATGGATGGGGCGATTTCGAGGTAGCTGCACCTTCACAGCCTACACCAGTGAATGCGACACCTATTCCGACCCCGAATCCTGCGCCTGCGGCTGTTTCTGCTTCTGCTTCGGCTTCGGCTTGGGGCTCACCTGCAAGTGCAACTCCAAGCTCAGCAAATCCATCCTCCATACCATGGCCGAAGATGGAGCCAGGCTCGGCCGCTGCCGTCGCCCAGCGAGCACCTGGTGTCAGGCAGCAACCGCCAACCAGGATCGTGAGAGCATCGACGATGGATTTGTTATCCAACAGTCTCGTCGATACTGGGACTGATTCGCAGAAATCTACTAGCACCCCGAAAGCTCAGCCATCGGGACTACCATCACAGCTTACGCAAGAATGGGGTCAAGCAACAATTAGCCCAGAACCACAAAACCTACGAATGAAGGCCAAGCTCAAATCTACTGCACAGAAAGACCCTAGTGTTCTCTTTGACGCCGAGGATTTTGAACTTCAGGTAGCTGAGGATGAAGACGATGACGACGATGACGACGATGATGATGAGTTTGGGGATTTTGAAAGTGTTCCTCCTCCTCCGCCTGCACCAAAGGTCATCCACACGGCTGCTGTCTCGAAGCCGACACCTCCTCCGCCATCAATGGACCTGCTCTCATTAGACGAGCCAGCTCCAGCTCCCCCGCAACAGACCAGAAAGCCGCCACCAACACAGCTTCTCGGGTCCCTCGCCTTTGGAGCCATTAACACAAGCTATCCCCAAGCGCCAAAATCGCCATCTTTCCACGATCGCAACCCTTTCCCAGAATTGGCTATCAAAACGCCTACCTCTGCAGAACCTAAGGAAGTAAAGAAACCTAAGGAGGAGACTCCGACTACAGCGTGGCCATCCTATGAAAGCCCAAAGGGAAGCCTAACGGATTCCAAACTAGCCAACACCAAGGAGCAAGACGAGGAGTGGGGTGCCTGGGATGACTTCTCGACGACTGAGGGTAAGAAAGCGACTACCAGCGCAAAGAAGGCCCCTGAAAGCTGGGACTGGGACGCTGTTGATAATGTTCAACCGTCATACAACGACTCCCAGGACGATGCTCCTCCACCGATCAACGTTCCGCCTCCGTCAGTCATCCTCTCTGCGTTTCCTGATCTACTCAACTCTGGCAACGCCTTGTTCAAGCCTATGTCGGGCCAAAGCACGTCAATCAAGCAACGAGTACTGTCAGACCCCAAAGCCGTGGACTTTCTACAAGGCTATATCTTGCTAGCCACAACAGCGGCGCGCGTAATTGCTGGCCGTAAACAGCGATGGCATCGGGACAAGATCCTGGCCAAGAGCATGTCAATCTCAGCTGCGGGGAGCAAGGGTATGAAACTTGCGGGAGTCGACAAAACACAGGCAACACGCGAGGATCGTGAGGCTGCAGATATAGCTGCTGTTTGGCGCGACCAGGTTGGCCGTCTGCGATCTACAGTTGCTGCGGCCAAGTCGGCAGATAAGGGCCTGTCACTTAAGGTTCCTGAGATTAGCGAAAATATGGCAGTTCATACAGCCAAGATGGTACCAACAGCCCCTAAGGCTTGTATCATCTGTGGCCTGAAGAGGGAGGAAAGAGTAGCTAAAGTGGATTTTGAAGTGGAGGATAGCTTTGGGGAATGGTGGTTAGATCATTGGGGACACAAGGCGTGCAAGAACTTTTGGATAGAGCATGAGCAAAGGTTAAGGCAGCGATAGAATAGTGAATACCTATATCAACTCAAATACCATAACATGTTCCTTTTCTGGCGGCGGATGGACCATGCGTGCTCATCTGCCCGTTATTCTATCGCTAGTCGACGCTCAAATGCACTCACGGCAATACACAGGCTAGACAGGATGATATACATTACACGACAGGGGCTTCAGGTTGTTGAAGAGTGACGCTTGGTGACTTATGCGCTTTGCACGCTGCTGCAGCGTTACTCCACCCAGTTGTGGACATCAAATAGCCAATCGTGGAAGACGTTGGCTGCAGCCAGGTGATATAGAGTGTAAGCGTCACTTACTTCACCTGGCCACGACGAATTCGTGCTTTTGAGTGACCAACGCGAGAGGAAAGTATTGGTTGAGGATGTTTCATCGACTGCAGATTGACAACCGAGCCCAGCACGTTGTTGACGGTTGCGGGGTTGGAGAGTTGCACGACATTAGGGACTGGGAATGCCGTTGAAGGGAAAGGCGGAGAGATGAATAGCTCAAGAGAAGCATTGTTAGGGAGTTTACGCGGCTATTCAGTCAAAAGCACATTTCACTTGACATGGACGCATGGTGTTTTGATATTGGACAAAGCTAGAGCTGCAGCTCCATGGTTCAACATCACGGGGAGACGGCCAATGAAGCTGTCTAACCTGACCCTTGGTCTGCCATTGGACCTTGACTTGTATCGCTCTACGGTAGTACAATAGAGTGGGGATTTACAATCACAAGAACCCTCATCTCTCTGGCCTTTAACAGTTTTGAATCCCTCAATGAACTATGCGGCGCAGATCATTGTGGGCGTTTAAAAGAAAGTCCATGTCAATGCTCCGTGGCCCACTCCGGGCCCGTGTGGGTGTGGTGAAAATCTCCCGAGTGACCAGGTTGCCAGGGAGCGGGCAGAAGCTCTTCGGGGTATAAAGCTTGGCCACTTATAAGATCATGGGACAGACAATTCTAGACAATTTGAGTATTACATGAGCGTGCTTTTTAACTGCTACTTGTTCAGTATGTCTATACCCCTAGGTAGATGGTCGAGACCCCTTCCTTAAGTAGACAGAGCTTGAATCACGGAACAAAAGATTCCAGAAACTTGAGATACAAGCTCGAATGCTCGCTTGTTTCCTAGAGTGGATTAGTGGAATATGTCAAGGATCCTGGTCTTTACATTGTGTGTGATACGTCTATTGTCAAATGGAAGACATCCACGGTCGCGACATCTATGTACTTGAGCTAAGAGCACCTCGGCTGCTGATTGACTCTCGATGGTAAACTCAAGAGCCTTGCCTGAAGACGATTGTAATAAGATATAGTCTATACTACAGTTGACCTCCGCAATACCCATTGGTGTAAGTTGCTCATGTAAAAGCATCCATCCATCTAAAGAAAGGAAGCGCCTACCACCAACTTCTTACTTAGGAATAGGCTTCTAAAGGTGACTCTATAGTACCTAGGTTCTGTCGCACTGACAGCCCTCACAGACATATCTCTCGGCGTACAATCACCAGAAGACTTTGAGAAATACCTTAGGTACTCAAGCTCGCCGAGAGCTACCTAACAAGATATCCGCACAGAAGTGTTTAAGCCGGGGCCAGACGGGGTGCATGGGTGTGGGCATTAGAGCTCCAGTACTTCCATCGTAGGTATCTCTTCCCCTCATCCGATAGTTGAACCCACCTAAATGTACTGTGGCTCGAGATGGAATTGTATTAAGATACTCATCATCCAAGTACTTCATCGCTTCGGATGGTCATAACATCCTCCTCTTTCCTTCCCCTCCATGTGCTGCTCACCCCACTCCATTTACGGACGGGCTGCTGCTGCCACAAGAGACAAAGGCACGGCACCTTAGTGTAGGTTGGCAGGCAGGTACTGTTGCACCGTTCTTTCCATTCTGTATCGGATGTGGTCACTTGTAGTTTCTAGTGCTGGCCCTGCCATTAATTGGTTACCTACAGTAGAAGGTAGCTTGTAGTTCAAGTAGCATGGAAGTAGCCCGTCTTCTTCTTCTATCCTTCACCCACTTACGTTGCGCATCTCTCTCTTTCTCTCCTCTCACCTCACCTTTCACCCTCACCACCTCTCCCTCTCTCTCTTCTTCTCTTCTCTAACTTCCCACCTTCCTCCCGCTCGCCGATCATCCTCCCTCTTCCATCCAACTCCTGTCCCTGCCTCCGCTGCATCATATCAGCTATTGACGCCTTCTCATAAACCATACGCCTCCCGCGTATCGCTCAATAGCCCACCTTCCCGCTCGTCTCCGCCTCCGCCGCCGCTTTCTTAACCGGAGTGCTCGCGACCCTTGACCCCGCTATCCCGCCTCGCGTTCATACACCACCGCTGAAAAAAAAACCACACTGCATCACCTCCCCATCTTGCTACCCCCGCCTTCTCCAGCATACTTCAACGTCTTCGCAGTATCCCCCAAGCGTCGACCTCAAGGTTAGTCAAGTCACTCCATCTACTGTGCGATCCCCTCACGGGGGTGGTGTCTCTTACTATGCTATAAACAAGGCCATGCCATGTCATTCTGCTGGTTTAATTGTGCGCTGCCAGTGAGGGATGATTGCCTACCGCATGCTTGCGCCTCCAAGCATTCATCTTACACATTTGCAACTCAAAGAGTATGTTCTGACTTGACTCGCAGAAACTTCCAGACACTCCCTAATTGTCTGATCTCCTCACTCCGCCCATCCATCGAATCACTACTTCCTCTACGCCCCTCACGATCTACCTACCAGCAAGATGTCGGCTCCTCAGGATAACATCTCCGGCAACGGCAGCGACATCCTCGATCAGATGGACCAGCTTAGAATGGAGGACCGCCTTGGCCCTGACGGCGAGCCCGCCCCTAAGACGGACGAGGAATACGCCCAAGCTCAGCTTACCCTTCGTGCGATCGTATCCTCCAAAGAAGCTGGTGTCATTATTGGCAAAGGCGGCAAGAACGTCGCTGATCTCAGGGACGAGACTGGCGTCAAGGCCGGTGTCAGCAAAGTTGTGCAGGGTGTGCATGACCGTGTCTTGACCATCACTGGTGGTTGCGACGCTATCTCTCGTGCCTACGCCATTGTCGCCCGTGCTCTGCTCGAGGGTGCTCCCGCTATGGGCATGGGAGGCGTCGTTCAAAGCAACGGTACTCACCGTACGTTGAATATCTTTTTAGAAACGATGAGAATATCAAATTTCGCTAACATGATTTATAGCCATCAAGCTCCTCATCTCTCACAACCAGATGGGCACCATTATTGGAAGACAAGGTCTCAAGATCAAGCACATTCAGGACGCCTCAGGAGTTCGCATGGTCGCCCAGAAAGAGATGCTCCCTCAATCTACCGAGAGGATAGTCGAGGTCCAGGGAACTCCCGAGGGTATTCAACGCGCTATCTGGGAGATCTGCAAGTGCTTGGTAGATGACTGGCAGCGAGGCACTGGCACCGTCCTCTACAACCCTGTTGTCCGTACTCAACCTTCCACCAGTGGAGGTACTAGCGGTGGAGCAGGATTCAGCCAAGGCTCTGGCAGAAACGAGTATGGCGGTAGCCCCCGTGTCATGCGAACGGGCAACGGTGCCGATTTCAGTAACGGCAGCTCAAGGCCGTACAACCGCCGTTCCGACTCTGACGCTGCTCTTCGGGGCCCACCTACCCACGACGAGAATGGTGAAGAGATCCAGACTCAGAACATCAGCATCCCCGCAGACATGGTTGGTTGTATCATCGGACGTGCTGGTAGCAAGATCAGCGAGATCCGAAAGACATCAAACGCGCGCATTTCTATTGCCAAGGTGAGACATCTGAATCGGATTATGAATATGACATGGCTGACTGTATGAACTTCAGGCACCTCATGATGAGACTGGTGAGCGCATGTTCACTATCATGGGCACCGCCAAGGCAAACGAGTCTGCGCTGTTCCTGTTGTACGAGAACCTAGAGGCTGAGAAGATGCGCCGTAGCCAGCTTCAGGAGCCTGAGTAAGCAACTGGTGATTGTTAATCTCATTGAGTTTTGCTTTTTTTTCGTGTCTCATACGACTTGCTGAGGGTTGGTTCTGGCAAGGCGAACTGGGGCACGACCAGATCTGACTTGCCGCAAGGCTCTCGTTTTCTGAAGGATGATACCAGACGACAGCACTACGAGCGACCAAATCCACTTGTTTGACCCCTTTGCCCTCCGCCAAAAACGAAATTCATATCCCTCAATCCCATTTCCTTCTCCCAATTCTTATCATTCCCATTACCATTGCTCCATCAACCAGGGTTCTACCCGTGCCGATTTCGGCTCAAGCCAATGTGGCCCCTCGTCGCCTCCGAAACAAAATCACCTTCTTTGTGGCGCGATATATCGCTTTAACATCTGTAGCATACCTTGTGTATCAGTTTTGCTCAACCGTATCCTTGGCGGCAAGTCATCTGTTTCTTGGGCAAGGGTTTCATTACTACGAGGCGGCGTGACATAGTTCTCCCTCACGGTTGTTGAAACCAAGTCGGTACAGCCCGGCATGGCTATGGCTTAATGACATAAATCGCCCTTGCAGAGCTGGTAAAAATGAGAAGAGCGCAGTCTCTCAGGACCGTGAAGGGCACATCGCGGTTCCTATACTCAATCTCACCTCACTTCGCGTTACATTCCCCTCTTTCGCCTCGCACAACTGTTTCTATCTCTTACACTCCGTGGATCCTGACGTTGTCACGCGACTCACGCCCTCTCTCGTCTTATCGCTCACATAATTCCCACATCACCTATCGCTCTTACATACCCCCATGACATCACTACATTGACTCGCCCACTATGTATCTTGTTCCTCGCAATTCTGTACCCATCACAGGGTGACTCTACATTCCATATCGGAATTTGAGAAAAGATATTCTTAGTAGGAACAGATTTAGCTTGGGCCAAAGAGCCACCAAATAAAATCGAAATTATGAGCATATCTATCGTTGCTTGAATTGTAGTGAAATGAAACAAATGACTGATTACCAGACAGGTCGTAGCAAATGAGGCTGCAGAAGTACGCCACTTGATGGACCCTGAGATGTGGCTGAAGACTTTTGGTGGGGCACTTACTGTGTCTCATGGATTGAATTGAAGCCAACTTGTCAGTTTCATCATGGCAACTCGGGTTGAGTAAATTAACCATTTTCCCGGCTCCTTTTTCACTCTTTTTATCCCTTCATCCTCTCCTTAGCACCAAAGTCTAGACCTCGTTTTTATTTTCCTATATTGTTTCGCAGTTGTTTTCTATATTAAACCATTTCTTTAACCTGCGCCTACCACAGCACTGAGAATGGCGCGTTCTAAGCAGCCGGCCATCAAGCGCGAGCCGTCGTCCGAGTTCTTCAACAAATCGACCGCAACATGGGAGGAAACTGATCAATCGCAAAAGAGCTCTTCCAATGGAAACATTGTAAAGATGGCTGTTGATGCGACGCCTGCCTCGGCGCAAGATGCTGGGCTCTTGCAGCTCGTCATTGCAGTTGCAGGCATCTATGCTTCCTTGTAAGTTGATCCGCACAAGGTTCATGGACTAAATACTGACTTTGTCGTCGCGAATAGCCTCACCTGGGCCTATCTCCAGGAGAAGCTCACCACGAAGCCCTATGGTCCCGTCGACGCCCCGGAAGTCTGGCACTTCCCTGTCTTCCTCAACACCATCCAGTCTGTCTTCGCTGCCATCGTAGGCGCCGTCTATCTCTTCGCCTCTACGCCTCGCAACACTGCTGTTCCTCCTGTCATTCCGTCGCGCCGCATCCTTGCACCTCTCGCCCTCGTCGCCGTCACAAGCAGCCTCGCCAGTCCGTTTGGCTACGCGTCGCTTGCGCACATCGATTACATCACGTTCCTCCTCGCCAAGAGCTGCAAGTTGCTGCCCGTTATGTTCCTCCACATCACCGTGTTTCGCCGCCGGTATCCCTTGTACAAGTACCTCGTCGTCGCGGCTGTAACAATGGGTGTGGCTGTCTTCACCCTGCACTCGGGAAAGAAGAAGGGTAGCAAGGTTCGCCCCGACGATGCGAGCACCTCGTGGGGTCTGTTGCTTCTTGGTATCAACCTCCTGTTCGACGGCTTGACGAACAGCACCCAGGACTACATCTTCCAGACTTTCCGACCGTATTCGGGACCTCAGATGATGTGCGCTAACAACATCATGAGCACTATTGTTACCGGCGCTTACCTGATCGTCAGCCCCTGGTTGGTCGCCACTGGTCTTGGAGAGTGGTTCGGCATGGACGTTGCTGGTAACGCGGGTGAGCTCAGCGCCGCTTTGGACTTCATGGCCCGATATCCCGCTGTGTGGAAGGATGTTCTCGGCTTCGCAGCGTGCGGTGCCGTGGGCCAAGTCTTTATCTGTGAGTTTCCCCATCTCCAAAATCACTACTTATGGCTAATTATATACTCAGTCTACACTCTTTCTACTTTCTCATCTGTTCTTCTCGTTACCGTTACAGTGACTCGCAAGATGTTCACCATGATCCTCTCAGTCCTCGCATTCGGCCACCGCCTCACACAGATGCAGTGGCTCGGTGTTGCGCTTGTCTTTGGCGGTATCGGCGTCGAGGCTGGCATTGCGCGTCAAGAGAAGATGGCCAAGGAAGCTGCCAAGAAGGCGCAGCAGAGCGGAAAGAAGGAGCTGTAGATATGTGCTGTTCTTGTTTGATCTGCAAAAGATAGACTACAATGCAAGTAGAGTTATATTAGAGAACTCAGGGAGGGTGGGGCTTGTCAGATTGATGTACATAGGAGTGATTGTGAGAAGGCGTTTAGAGGAGTCGTTTCGAGTTATGTGTGCCAGCCGTGGTTTTAGTACATATACAGAGTCAAGTATATAGATAGACCTCGGAGAACAAAGCAAGTCTCTGAAGGCGTCTTCTGGCAATAAATCACATGAAATTTACATGAATCAGAATATTTCGTGAGAATCCTTGATTGTCACCTATGTAAGTCCACTATCGCTGCCTTGCTGTTCAAGACACGTTTACTTCCTAAAACGCCCTGCTGCCGTAGCCCAAGATAGCAGCAACTCGTCTTTCCCGTCCCCTTTCCCAGACTGGGTATTTGAGTCATCCCAATATATTCCCGGGGGGTTTCCATAACCCATACGCCACTCCGTTTTGTTGTCCAGAATAGAACAAAGCGAAACCAAAAAATGAAACTGAAACAAGGGTGACAAGACGACATGTCTTTGTCTATATTACACTAGGTCATCGTGGAACCATTCGACGCCATGCGCTGTGCATTGCTGGTGATTAAAAATAAAACGAATGTTTGTGATTGAAGATTGGGAGGTAACGATTGGATGAGACGGGTGACAAAGAAGATATATTTGTTATTTGCGTATCGTCGTGCGGCCGGTCAAGAGACCGTCCGGGATCGAGAGTCGGATCAAGTGCAGTCATGTGTCTGCTGTGTTGCTTAAACGCCCTGAAATGCTGTATTCATTTCCATGAATAACGAGTGTGAGGTGGATAGAAGAAACTTTGAACGAAGGTAGTCGTCGTGCTTTCTTTGTGTTAAAAGTGCTGCCGGTGCGACTTTGAAGAATGGTGAGGTTAAGCTTCATCATAAGAGATCGTCAATTGAGCGGATGATAGGTGCCTCGCCCTTTGTTGGTGGACTTCTTGGGTCCGCAACCACTGGAGGACTACCAAACGTTGAGAAAGGGTCGCGGGGGAACATGCCCGCTCGAGGAGAAAACAAGCCCTGGCCAGGAGTTGGCGGGCTTTCGACGAAGCGCATACCTGCGACTTCGGCGACCTCATGAAGCGGGTTATTTGTCATCGTCTCAGCTCTGGGCGATAATAGAGCGTTGTCCTCTGGGTATGAGCCAGGAAGAGTTATCGTTCTCGGCACTGGCGCAGGGTCGAATTTCATTTCCGTAGGTGCCGGGTTGAAACGTGGGAAGGACATGGTCTGGAATCCCAGGCTCGACTGAGACGAGAATCCAGGCGAAGGTGGAGGCTTCATGGTAGAATCCATCATGGGAGATGGAGCCAAAAGCGTTGGTGCCTTGCCTTGGCTTGATACGGGCCTCTTGGGCAGATCACTCAGCTTGAAAGGATCCAAGTGTTCTGTAGGTTTCTGCTCAACTTCATCTTTCCATGTGCATGTAGGGGGAGCAGATGCTGGACCAGGTGAAACTGGGCGTGGGCCAGGTGTCGAATTGCCTCGAAGTCGACTCGGGCTCAATTTCAGTTTCGATTCCTGAGATTCCTCGTTTTGTGTAGGGAGAGGTGCGGTCTGGGGTTCCTTGGGTCCCATGGCGATACCATCAGCAGAAAGTGTCAGTCGGTGTTTTGAGGAACTTCGGCCAGGGCGAGGGCGGTTTGAAGGCACGGCGGGTCGCTTTGTTGTCATTTCCTTCTGGAAATCCTGCAACGAGTACATGAGCTTCATGTTTGGGCTGATCCACTGGCTCTTGGCTTGAGCGGCGTAGTAAGCATCGTTGACAGTAAGCTCAGGCTTCTGGAAAAGACCATAGGCGATAATCAAACTGGCAGATCGGCTTGCACCCTGTTGACAGTGGATAAGTACACGTTTGCCAGCCTTGGTACGGTTGTCAATGACATCACACAGCTCCATCAGATCCGGCGCAATATCTGTGTTGTGGTCCCAAGGGATATGAATGTACTCTGGCTCCTTGAACTGGAAAGCCTTTGGTGTTGTAGGTGTCTCAACGGAGTCGTCGCCTTGGGGGTACTCCCAAGCTGTCATGAAGCTGGCTGTAGACATACCAGTGTCAGGAATCGGGCTCTCGATTCCAGATATGGGGCGTCGCGTTGACCCAAATGGTGATCGAGAGTCCCGAGCCGCCTTGCGGACTTCAAAGGGGTTGTTGACTTCTCTGGCGCAGTTAATGACGACGTCAAAACGGGCTGCCTCGTCAGCTGTGGGCTCCGAATAGAGGAAGACGTTGTCTTCATAGATGGCAATTGGACCATCAGGATAACCTGGGGTCTTCATGTCCTCGTTGTTCTCATTATCACGGTACGGATCGTCATCTCGGAAGGCCATTTGAGTGCGAATAGGCGAGTCCTCCTCGGTAATTGCAGATTCGAAAGCTGGCTTGATGCTGACCTTGGTAGGTCGCAGCACCTCGGAAAGACCGGATTCGTTTCGCTCCAGGACCTTGGGGAAGGTCATGCCACCTGGCGGGCCAAAGCTTGCCGACTTAAGACCGGAAGACATGTGAGGTGAGGAGCAAGAGTGCTTCAGAGCTCGACGCTGGAGCATGGGCATGGCTGGCGAAGGAGGAACCTCTAGGGTGGTCTTGTGAACCAGGTCGGAAGTGTTGGTCTTGAGACTCAACTGGCTTGGCTTCCGCCTCATGGCAGGGAGCGGAGGCTTGATAAATGATGGAGAAGAAGGCTCAGGTATAAGCGAAATGTTCGATGTCGAAGTAGTGACAGCGAAGGGAGGCTGAATAGACAGGCCCTTCATGTTGCGCCCTCTCCGAGGGGAGGGTGATGTCATGGGTCGCTGTAACCGGGGAGGCTCGCTCAGCATAGTACTGGTGGTTGTGTTGCTGTTGAGTCCGAGGTTCATGTTGGTAGAGAGATTACCGAAGCTTGTGGCTGGGAAGCTGTTAAGCGGGATGAGATTCATGGGAGAATCGGGAGAAGACGAGGGAGAGGCATCTGAAAGAGGCGATGAGTCTGTTGTAGAAAGCGTCGTGGTGGGCGACGAGTCGGCTGACTCGGAGGTTTGTGTTGAGGTGCTGTCATGGTGCTTGTGAGTAGGGTCAACAGGCATCATGCTAGGCCCGAGACGATGTTGGTGAGCGGCCATCATGCCAGGTCGCTTGGGTTCCAGGTCGACAAATTTAGTATCCATGAGTGTGACTGTGTCCCGGTCTGCCATTGTCTCGGCGTCCAGGTCAAATACGGTCATGAATGGCGGTATTTGGTCCTCGTACACTCTTCGGTCTGTAACTGAAGGCATGTTTTGGTGGTCGGCTGTTGGTGCAGTGAATCGAAGTAGATGTTTGGAGGCCAATTTATGGTCTCACTGTCTGCGTGAAGGTGATGTTTCGAGTATTCGCTCAAGGCGTTGAAACACAAGTTGGTTTCCACCTGGGATAAGTCTTGTTGAAATTATGTGTATATGTGTAAAGATGCGTAAAATTGAATGGCAGGTTGAAAACAATGCGGTAGCAGAAACGAATGCTTTCGCGGGTCGCAGTGCGATCGAGAGTAAGTCAAGTCGGTCGTTCGTTGGTCAGCACAGCTGATCTTGTCGCTGAGCTTGCCAGATAATAATGGTAGTGGGCAGTGCTCGGCAAACGCACGCAGGTAACTCGGCTTGTCAATGAGAGAAACGAGCCTCGCAGTTCTGGACGATGGGGGAGGAAATAAATGGTCCTGGTGAGAAACAAATCGCGAGCTGGGGCGATAGAAGCAATCGAGAAAGAAGCTACAGCTGCTGCTACTGTCGAATCTAGCGGGTAGCAGGGAGAATAAGGAACGAGCCCAGAGAAGCTGTGAGACAAAGAACTGGCGCCTCGACGATAAAAGTAGCGGCAGGGCAGGGCAGGGC
Source organism: Fusarium sp. PT (assembly GCA_021020635.1). Taxonomy (NCBI): domain Eukaryota; kingdom Fungi; phylum Ascomycota; class Sordariomycetes; order Hypocreales; family Nectriaceae; genus Fusarium; species Fusarium sp. PT. The sequence goes on along the minus strand of JAHMRZ010000003.1, from coordinate 2,236,104 downwards.
GGGCAGCGAGTGGCGCTGTCAAAGTCGCGAGATCATTATTTCCCTTTACTAGGGAGACCGAGTCGTCGTTCGGGGAGAGGTTATATCAGGCGCTTGGGTCTGTTCTAGGAGAATGGCAAAGGGAAGAAGATTGAAATTGAAGATCAAAGTGAGGAGAGAAGTGAGAGAGAAAGATGAGAGGAAGAGCGAGGACGTCTTGGGATTGGGTTGGATTGAGTTTAGCTCTGGGGGAGAACAGGCTGGGGGGCGTGAATGCAAAAGGCGCTACCTGACCTGTGTACTGTGCGTAGCCGGCTTGATCACACGGTACATACCCTCCAGGCTCCTCTCCTCTAAGTTACAGGGCCTATCTCTGTGGAGCCGTCAGCTGCCCTGCGGAGGCTCAGTGCCCTGTAAAAAGGAGACCGAGCGCCGACATCCATAGCAACGGGCGGCATCTAAAACAATTGTTGAAGCACCTCGATCCAATCCAGTTGCAAGCAATTCAAGAGACTGACTGCATGCGGCGGCAACTGGTTTGTTTTCGTTGTATGAAACAATTATCCGCCGTCAACAGGCGGTAGTAAAGATTTGATATGAACGCGATACGCCTTGTTGCCGCGGTCATCTACATAGAGAGAGTGGTTGTTCTGACTGAGAGGAAATTGGTAACCATTGGAAGTCTGCAGGGCAAGGAAACAGGCGTAAGATCAGATCGACTCCAAGAATGGCACAAAGAATCAAGAATAGCATACGAAACATGCGCTAGTGTTGACGATATACTTGGAAGCCAGCTGCTTACAAGCAAGGTCTCTTGCAAACCTAGGTTGTCCAATCTAGTTTACGGTTATAATCTTAAATCCTCTAAAGTGAAGGTGTGATCACGAGTAATGGCTGAATTGAATATCGCCTCGATTTATCACTGGCTTGATCGAGTTCTGCCTGTTATGTCACTCCCTTGCCGATAGATGAGTGCAATAATCATGGACTCCCAAAAGCTAACGGTGTCCAATAGAAAGCAAGAACTTGGAATCGCAAAGAAAAGACTCCTAGAAGATCAATTTCTAGGCCCAGTGCTGCTTGCGAACAGCTGCAAAGAACCAACTGGAGTGGACTGGGAGTCTGGGAGTGAGTAATTCCATGCATCTCCAGCTCTCGCTTCTGAATTCTGAGGATGGGTAGAATGGGGCGAACAGCTCGAGGGCGCTACGATGAACCACTCACAGCTCCTCTGAGCCGTTCCAAGTTAGCCACGGCCGTGGAGGCTGCGCTGTGAGTGGAGGGCTCGCTGCACGAAACGCGTCCGGGGTCCTAAATATAGACGTCGCGCAGCACTCTGCAGCTCTGCAGCATGGAAAGCGCCTACAGTTGGCCAATCAGGGCTGTCAGACAAAATTTGGGACTTGAGAGTTGCAGTCTTGCAGAACAAGGGGAGGGGGGGAAGGGGTGTGAGAGGTTTGCCAAACCACACCAGGGCAGGGTCGAGGGTTTAAATTTAACCTGATGGCGGAGTGTCTCCTTCAAGGTTGTCTGCAGCAGAAGCTGCACTGTGCTGACGAGAGCGTTGAGCGTTGCTTGAGGTGCGCTTGATCGTGTGCGGTCACGAATACAATTGAGCAGGTAATTTCCAATGCCATGTTTAACATGATGGGAGTTTCGGGATCAAGGCTAATCTGAGATCTTAGCAGGATTGGGAAGTGATGGGCAAGAGAAGGGACTAATAAGTCACTGGTCAATCAGGAGTTGGAAGACAGAAAGACGCTTTTAAGATTCCAACGTTGGTGTATCCGTTACCTACACATGCAAATCCGATACCGTTTTTGTCTTTCCAGCCTCCGCAACTCAACTCAATTCAATTCCAAGTCCGATCCAACGTCTCCAGCCTCCAGTCTCCTGATGCAGCTCTTCATATCGTTACATAACTTAGCTGGTGAATCACAGCTCGGTACGAATACTCCGTAGGTAGACTACCAAAAGGCAGTTGTCCATCGTCTCAACTCTCAACTCTGCGAAACAAAGCCCTGGTGCACGCCACTCCGCAACGCCGTCGTCGGGCCCAAGAGGAAGGGAAAAGCCTGGCCCTACCCCGGCCCGCTGTAACCCCGTTATCCGTGATTTGGCCATCTGCTGGCGTCACAGGTGAACAAGGGGTCCTCTGTAACCTCTCTGCAACTTGCGCTGCACTGCACTGCATGTAAGAGAAAGGCGGCTCACCTCCAGGGCCTCCAGGGCTTCTTTCAGTCCAGATGGAGGCGAAAGGGGTCTCCCCTGTTCCTCCACCGTCGACTAACGTTACTGCGCCTGTTGGCCGTATGGGGACCGGTCTTTTCCCCCAGCTAGGACTGTTAGAAATAAGCCTAGCACCTAACGTTACTGTACTCCGTAGGCAGTTGAAGCAAGAAGAAAAAGAAAGAGAGAGTCTAGAGAGTGCACTGGCTACCGCCTGGCCATGGCCACTGTTGCTGGCTGGCCGGACAGCAGGGTGCCATACAAGTTGGATACTGGATACGATACCGATCGAAACACGGGCATCCAGACGACTCCAGCGGCTGGGTTCTCGCGTGGCCTTTGTTTGGGGTTAAGTCGGGAGCTGTTTTGGTCACGTTGAAACTGTTAGTTAGAGGCCTCGTGGCTTAACCTCATTCTTGATCCCTGAGCGTGCGCCACTGCGGCGTCTAATAAGTTATGAGTCCACTTTGGTATTTCTATTCTCGGTCTAGATATTGAGAAACGCGTCAACTACGAAGAGGCCAGTGCAGTAAAAAAGCACTTATTCTGTGTAGATCGATTATCTAAAATGCTATTGCTGAACAGCTAGACAAGGACTATCGACGTTAAACTGGTGGAGACAATATTGACGACTTGGACTCGTACGCGCTTCTAATACGAAGGTTGAATACTCAATACTTTATTTTTATCCCATCTGAGAGCGAGATATTCTCTGTCAGTGAGTCAGACTCTTCTTGCCACTCTCCACCTTGCCCTGGCTCTTACGGAGTAGTTTGAGCGCAATTAAAATACTGTGCTGGTGTCCATTTCCCATAGGCATGTAGAGCATGTACACAGCAGGTTGACGTTATCTCCATTCATCCATCCACACGTACTAATAACCTCCATACTACTGCTACGCTTTCAGCCACCGTTGTCCGGGCTAAGGGGGGGAATAAAACACAAGACACAAGTCTACCACCAAGTTATCTTTGTTAAACATAGATAAATTAGATAAAATTCTTTCTATTGATTTAGACATCCTATAACTATCATTAAACTTCCTCTAAGAGTTATAATTTTTATATTCTTGTTATTCTATTATAATATATATCCTAGCGGAAGAAGTATAATATGTAGTGGATTCTATATCTCGTGTTTTATTTCCCCCCCGAGGCCGGGCCACACTCAGAAACAGACCGGGCCCGTACTTTTTCTCTCTTAGCCTCCTTCTGACGGCAGATCAAAAGCCGCCAAGCTCCCAAAAGAGTGGCTCACAGGTCTGAAACCCCTGGGCTAAGGAATGGATAGCGGGAAAATCTTGAGCCCCATTGAAGTTTCAGCTTTTTCCAACCGCTGAGTCGCTGACCAACGAGCGAGTGACCACCTACCAGATGCAGCAGAAGAACAACAGGAGAAGGAGAGAGAGGAGGAGGAAAAAGAAAAGAAGAAGAAAATTAGACCGCTAGCCGCATACCTAGTAGATAAATAAAACGATGAGATTGGCTGCTCTACTGCTGCACGTCAAATTGCCCGGGGTCGAGAGGTGATGATTACAGCCCACATGGCTTGAAAGATCATATCGAGTCCCTTTTTTTAGCTTCTTCTTTTTTCAGTTCACTTGTGGCCTTCCACGCGCTACTTTGCACTAAATGGTGATCTGTAATCTACTGCTACGGTATCTGTTGTAGGGTCCCTTAGTCCTCACAGCACACACACGTTTACCCTTGCGAAGAGTCTAAAGACCTCGTCCTCCTGCCGTTGTAGGAAAGTCCCAGATTCGCCTCAGAGACAAAAAGAAATTCGACCCGTTCCTTTGGTGTAATCTGTGGTTCACCTGAATGTTGCAGCCGCGGATCCTCCTCGCCTCTACGGAGTACCTACGGAGTAGAATGACACCGTTTTACCCAAGATGAGGCGGGTCTCGATCTGAAACGAGACTCTCTCCATTGCAGGGCCTCTTCACGCTTCGCCCTCGGCTGCTTGTACGTACGCAAACGTAAACATCAACGCAACACTTTCTTGATCATCAGCCCCAGCATCATCATCCCGAAAAACCCTACGTACTACTCCATACGTACTCCTGCCTCCCGGCCCCTGAGATCCAGACGCTTGGGCTTTGGAATGCTTGATTCCAGTGTCACCGTGGCTTTGTATAGCCGCGACTGCGCTTGTTTCGTCGTATCCCTTTGCTGTGTTGCCGCCGGCTGAGGATTTGTCCAGGCAAAACACCCAGGCTGTTACTCACTCGCCTATATACAGCCTGTCCTGAGACGAAAATATTACACATTCCTGCCAGAGGATCCCTCATTCTTGTCCCTGTATCACGTGTCGCCGATCAGGACCATGAAACGAGGGCTTTTTATAACATAGGTAAGGATCTGTCATATACCTAACCGGTTGCTCCAATGTCTCCGTTGTTTACATTTTCTTTGTGAAGACAACTTCCACTACCTCGGTATCCTATGTGTCTATAGTATCAAATGCCGGTGACTTAACAGAGAACTGAAGTTGTTGAATACACCCATGTTATAAAATCGCCAGCCATGGCTTTCGGGTGAAACAAGATCATGGTCTTAAATCGTTCATTAAGACATTACCAGTCCTTAATGATTACCCTGCCTACTTTGATGAATGGGTCGTTTACGTCGTACTGATCGGATATTCCCCAGGGTATGATGCTATCATCTGGCCGTGCAAGTAATAAATGACGAGTCTTGGCTGTCCGTCGTGTAGGGATATCGAATGCAGCGATAGTTGTTCCGCGCAAGGGTATTCAATCAATCTGTTTCAGGTTCAACGGAGAGAGGTTTAAACGTACAGGGTAACATAGGTAGAGAAGGCACGCGACCTCTTGGATTTGTAAAATCTTACTCCGTAGATACTGGAGACATCAATATGGGGTTTATATGAAGTAAGTGGATTTTCTTTGATGATGGTTTTGTTCATGTCAAATACGTTTCATGTCTGTTCGGAAACTACAGCGTAGGGTAGCTACCGATCAGGTGTATTCGACTGGTCGTTCTGGCTACCTTAGCTACCGTGGTGAAAGTATGTTCCATACATCTCATTTCGAAGTTTTGACAAAATCTCAATATGATAGAGGAGAGCTAATATTGTCGCTGGTCTATTTGCTCATATATATACACCCTGGCCCTCTGTTCAGCAGTATCTACGTATGTTGGTGAAAGCTCATGCGTACATGAGCTGTCTATCTCTGACGTCCCTTGACACTGAGGCTCACACGTCCGAATCTCACCCAACAGAACTTTGTGGAGTAGCATGTCTTTCGGTGTTTGGTGTGTCCATTTGATCTTTGAATTCAAACGAATAGTTTGTTATTGAGTTGTAGTTCCGAATGACTATTTGGTCAGATCAAAGAGTGTAAATGTACGGCATGACGAACGCACCCATATCTCGTTGATCACACGTCAACTCGACACTGGACCAAGCTTGAACAAACACTGAATTGCTTCATCTTAAGCAAGTCGGTTTTCATCTTAAACCATATCCGTACCTCATCTCTCTGACATTGTCCGTTGCATGTCGTTGCAGTGCATTGTGTTCAGGGTAAGCCGCCTACCCTATAAAGATTACAGTGGAATGCTATATATCTACAATGCTTGGAACACAACTTACTTTTCCGTCGTGTCGAACATTGTTACAATCAATAAGTCGCTATAATAGTCACTCTTGAGATATTGGTATGCGAAGTTTCTCAATACGGGTCAATATGAGCATGTCACAGAGAAGTGTCAAAGTTACGCCAGGTTAGACTACAGACCGGTATACAATGAACTCATACCACAAAATGAAAGAATCATAGCGTTATTTCACTAGTATATCACCTGTCCAGAGGAATTATAATCAAACAAGTTATTCCACATGCTTAATTACGATTGTAATAACATGCTCGAAAGCTGTCACAGCGTCCTGTTGTATCAAGGAATTAACTAAGTTTACAAACACGGGCATAGCAGAAAACATTCAGCGCGCTGGAGTATTGGACAACAGAACGACATAGTTCTTATAAACTACCTGCTTTCTTCCTAATCGAGTGGCTTGGGATATTGTGAGAATGTCCATAAATATGAGATCTAGGCCTTGCTGTACATTGATCATAACGGATGCCAGCTAGCACTTCCACATTTTGTTAAAGAAAGTATATGAATCAAGACGACGAGTCCGTCTATGTCAATATTACTGCTTACCATGTTCTAGTCGACTGAGAAGTATAATTGTGTGTGTTTCTGAAGTATTGCTTGAACAGCATGTTAGGATAAAAATTTGTTCGAAAAAAGGACACACAACTAGACAAATAGAGTCTAAGACACAACGCAGAATGATGTGTTATTACGTCCATCCGAAGAACCATAGGTCAGTATTCTGGGCCTCCTTACCTCAAAGGTAGACGTGCAGGATCTGGTGAGGATCCTCCGGAAGCACTAAAAAGCAAAGCAGCAAAAGAAAACAACTCGAGTAGCACCACGTACCAGGTCATCCATTGCATTAGTCTAGTTGCACAATCTAAACACAACAGCTAACGAACCCTTGGTTATCCGTACATGTGTTGCTTTTCTATTTTAAAAGTCTTTTATGAGAGGACCTCAAGTAAGCGGGAAAAAGGTCTTGGTAAAACCCATCAAAAGCAAAATCTCGGAGATCTGCATAGTTAGCCAAACGGCTAGACAGCCTAATTGTTGCAGAAACAATAAGCGAATGGCCGTTTGGCCGGTATACGGCACGAAAACGTAGCTGTCTTTGGCCAGAGCGGATTCCAGGTGCTGAGGGTATTTACAACATGGACAAGGGGATATCCTTGCTCGCTGGTAAGCACCACAGCAACAGTTGACATGGCACAGAAATTGAGGTCAGGCTTGACAGCAGGCGGTTCATGTCGATGGATGGCACGGGGATTTGTTCCTTGACCGGTTTGTTGGCAGTTGTTACTACTATGTGGAACTGTATGTTACGTTGTACGGATACTGGTCTGTTGAGTATCATGCTAAGAGACACTTATGCGAGGCGAATGCAGCATTCGAAATTATTGCTCTATAGTCTGGACACAGACCAGATGTTGATCATTTAATGTTTGCTGTTATCCCCCTTGACAATGCGTCTAATTAGAGTACAAGATGTCAGTACCGCGGATGATGGATGACACCCCATCGCACGATACGACCCCGGAGAGAGCCTCTGTTTCAGGCAGGGATAGGGGATAGGGATAGTTAAGGGTCGCGGAGTTTACTGAAGCGGTTCCCTTTATTGCCTAGATTGCGCAAGAAGCACGCGAAAGGATTGATGGCTCCCTGGGCACTATTCCTCGTTCAGCTCTCTATTACCAGCCTCCTCGGGCTACGGAGTACATACGTAGGTACGGATACTTCGACGAGACTACCCTTGCCAGCCTTGGAAACAGGGATCTGGTTATCCGTTATCCTATCTTTCAGGTCCGTTTAACGTTAGGCCATCGGAGCGGTTGACTTTCAACGGTGGCCTATGCTCACCCGCTAGTAAGTGACGACAAGGGATGTGAGTTGCATTCCGGGAGTAAGTGGACAAGAGAGATTGAGATTAGGATGGAGATGGGAGATGGGAGATGGTAGATGGTCAGTGGTTCCCTTCTTTTTGAGTTGGAAAAGGGAATTGGTCAAATGTCAGTTGATTCAGGATGAAGCTCAGGCCGCTGTGGGCATAAAGCTCGAGCGGCCCGTAGCCGTGGCTTTGGCTTTGACTTTGGCATTATAATCATAATACGAGAGTAACGAAAAGGGGCATTTTAAAAGTGTCGTAAGCGTGGCTCACTAGCAAACCGTTTCAACGAACCGGTTCTGTAGTCTGTACCTTTGTCAACTGCCGAGGGTGCCTTGAGGTGACAGTTGGTTTGTCCGGCAGGAATTTGGCTGTAACACAGCATCAAGAAATGCTGATGAACGAACAAGGCCATTTCTGAGTTTCTACTTCTGCAGGGGCAATTCGGTTGCAGATCCAGTTTAATCCTCCCCCAGCCTCCCCCCCATGTCGAGTCTGCTCGCTTCTGCGAGAGACAAGTGATGTGCTTTTGCAGATACAATTGGATAATACTGGATCACTTTAGATGGGTTCGGCCTCGTTTGTGAAAACTGCATCCACTATTACATAGTCACAGTCGCAGGGTCAAGTCAGTTGAAGCCCGCAAACGTTCAAGTTGTCCGTTGAAGGGTTTCAACGCCATAACTTGGCCGCATTTGAGGATGTGAATATGATGATGGAGAGGCTGAGAGAGTCTTAATTACCCATCTTATAAACAAAGTTTCCACTGCTGCATGATATGACACCCATAACAACCAACACTTTAAACCGTGCCTCTCAGTCTCTCTTCCTCTTTAAACCCCTGTTTGGTTGGTGTTGGATAGCCCTTGTCGAGGTCCTCTCCTCTCCTCCTCTCCTCTCGTTCTCCAGCCACGGCATCAGACTGGGTATTCTTCAAACCTTGAAGGGCCCCTCCTTACTATCCGTACGCTGTTTATCTTTATCCAGCCTTGGCTTTTACCTGCCTTTTTTTCTCTTCTTTTGCTCCCAGTCTTTCACTCGAGCTTCTTGTCCTTGAACACGTTGTCTAGGTCCCATCCTTTCCCTCTCTATTGGGCAGATTGGGCATAATTGTCCCCTCACCTTCACCGACTTCCACCTTCTCCAGCTTCTTCTCTGCGTCACCTTCTCAATTAATTCCCGCCGTCTCAAACCTATATCATACATAATAACATATCGACGACGCTGGTCCTGTTTCCTCGTCGACGTTTGTCTCTTTCTGTCCGTTTCCGAGGAACCAGTTTCAAAACGCTTGGACAGCCTATCAAGGCCATCTCGAGTCAAGGCAATAGGCATTCTACTGTCTCGGACTCTCATCCAGCCCATTGTTTTCTACGAGACAGACCAAAACTGAGACGACCACTACCGCATGCATTCGTTGTTAATAGCTAATACAGTACGGCTTTGGTCATAAGGTACTCAGTTTAAAAAAAGCCATATATAGGTACTCAACCAAGACTCTGTGCGCCCCCTTACACGACAATTCACTGCGACAATTGGCAAGACTTTTTTCCCGCAGTTCATTCGACGTCGTATTTCACAAACTGCAAGCACTTGTTACTTGCTGGGATGCTCTAATGCTCCGGCGCCGAGACTATGACTGTACAAGGCGGTTTCACCAGTGCGGGCCAGCAAGGCCCTGACAGTCAGCACCAGCACCAGCACCAGCATCAGGAGCCTACTACTGCGAGTCTGGACTCAGCTGCTCAGCAAACTGATGCTTCCTCCTCCTCCCCATCAACTGCCATCGCACACGCGGACTCACATCGACAGAATCACAATCCTTCCAAGCTGCCCGCTTTTCGTTTTGCCGACCGCAGAAGCAGCAGCTGTGGAAGTGTCCCGCTAGCTAATAAAGCCGGCCCCCTGTCAATTAGCACCAACCCATATACCCATAACAGAAACCAAAATCTCGATTTGAGACACAATAACAAGGACGATCACAACGGCGACTATCTCAGCCATAAGCCAACGGCGGCGTCGAAATTGATATCGAATTCGTCCTCAACACCAACCTCTCCTCACGTAACCACTTCCGAGGGCGCATCAGCGGCGCTTTCACCACTGTCGTCAATTGAACCCTCGACTATCTCACCCAATCTCGACCCTAGCACCATTCCCATTACTCCCACTGTCTCACTTGCCCCGAGCGCAGTAGCACCCGAGCCAGCAGCCCCAGCCCCATTGGAAGCCCCAGATAGCGCTGCTGGTGGACCAGTCGCTGCGTCCGACCCTGTCCCAGCACCAGAAACACTCGCAGAGGCGGCGGCCCATTCTACCAATTCTCACCCGACAACGCATCACCGCGACGAAAAACACGCTGTCTCTGCATTAACATCTACGCCTGCATCTGCGCCCACAGACCTATCCACGAACACAACGCCTGCGTTGCTCTCCAGAAATCCATCCCTACAGTCCAGCGAGCCCAAGTCTTCCAGCGACACGATTACACCACTGCAATCGCGAACTCATTCCAGGACGTCCTCGGTTCAACCATCGTCATCGGTGGTCCATCTTTCGCCTGGGGTCAAGCGTCCCGCTTCGTTCTCTGACGCACATGCGCCTGACGCGCTCTCCCCGCATCCTGTTCCTTCAGCACCCAAGACTCGGACTCGGCGACCGTTGGTATCTCGCAGATCGACAGCTGGAACCTCTTCTAGTGGCCCGCCACCTTCGTTAAACCCAGAGCGCCTTCAAGCCATCGAAGCCGCCCAAGAAGGTCAATTGACCTACCCCTCATCATCCGACAATTCACCTAGCCATTCGCCGTCTGGCCAACGCGAATTAATTTTGCCCAAGACGCTGTCCAGAACCAACTCCGATGAGAGACGAGGGTCCGTCTCGCAGCGCCCGCCCGTCTCATACCGACCACCTCTTACCACCACCAGCAGTACAGAATCATCATCCTCGACTGCTGTTCGCGTCCCTCCGATTCGATCCTTCCGATCCTCAGGCTCTCGTAAGAGTCTCACTCTCGACATGAATTCCAGGCCGCGCTTCCACGACTCTGGAGACGAAGTCGACGACAACAACCATGACCGCACTCTGCGCGCCTTGGAGGGAAGAGTCGACGACAGCGCCCTTCATTCAGCGCCGCCCTCCGCAAGTCGACGTGGCGCCTTTGATAACGAGGATACTGGCGACGTTTTCCTCAAGATTGCCAGAGAGGAGTCTTCGCAGCGCCAAACAGACGAACAGACTTCCGAAGACAATCGCAGCGTAGTAGTAAGTACCCATTCTTTTGCTTCCACATGATTATTCTCTATCTATCCTCGCGCATCGCATTATGGCTTGCGCGTTCAATGCGATTTTACGCCTGGCGCATTTGCTTTTTTTTGCGCCAAATCTTTCAAGACCCACTCGCAGGTCATTTCTGCTTGCTTGACGGGTCTCTGGAACTGGAGTTGAATATTGCCGGTTTCTCAAATATGAGGCTAACCGAACTAGTCTCGCGCAACACGATTTACACATCGACGACCGCTTTCCTCAGTGGTTCCTCTACACCAACCTAACTCACCTCCCCGGGTTCGACGTCGGCTCTCTGACCAACGAGACACCTCGCGCTCACGCTCAAGAGGCTATGAAGATGACAGAGCGACAGAAATCTCTCGTATGTCTACGTATCGCACAACACGTGAAAAGGCAGCATCAGCGCATCCTGGAGAAGATTCGGGGCGCATGCGAAGTTCCACCTCTACTATGCGTCCGTCACCAGTGACGCCTAGATCGATTATCTTCCAAGAACCAAGTTCTGAAAACTCGCAGTACTCTCGTCGAAGACCCTCCATCACTGAAAACAGTGCAAGTGGGAGCCGGAGCTCTACATATAAGTTCTCGGGATACGGCAGCCACAACAAGACATATAACTCGTCACCACTCATCAAATCTTTTGATTTCCAACGTCAATCGAATCAGGAAACTGGCAATACGGCAGAAGGAACCGAGTCGACTTTGTCGAACACTGCCCCTTCCACGGTATGGGACGAACTTGACGACCTCAAATCAAGGATTCATCGACTAGAACTGACTGGTAAGCTGCCTTCGACTTCCGGCGCTGCAGTATCGAGGTTATCGGACGAACGACCACCGACCGCGACTACGACAGCAACAACTATGTCTTCCTCTCCTAAACGACACGACAACAACCATCAGAACAACGACGCCGTCAGCACCACGTCCTCCCATCACCGAGAATCGCATTCTATCCTTCAGTCGGCCCTTGCTAAGTCCAGGGTTCTGCTCGACACCCAGGTTTACCAGGCTCTTGAGTCTGCTGCCAACGATGCTATGGCCCTTGCCTCCATGATGGGAACACCCGGCCAACCTGGGCCCATTTCTAGCGGCGCCAGCACTATTGGCTCGAGCGCGACTGTTACAGATCGCCAACTGAGACGGAAAGCGGAGAGTGTGTGTCGCAGCTTAACAGAGCTTTGCCTCGCATTAGGTGAAGACGTTACTCAAACGCAAAGGCCGCGACAGTCCATCGAAGTACCGCCCCCCGCTCAGAATGAGGCACCAATTACGCCAACAGTCAACAAGACCTTCTCTGGGTTCGCCCAGCGTCGGCAGAGCATTGGAAGAAGCGAGCAGAACCCAGTGAAGGAACAGCTCACCAGCCCCAGAACCATGTCCAAGTTTGAAGAGCGAAGACTCAGCATCCTGAACGGCAGCTCCCTGCCTATGTCTCGTATTTCTAACTCGATACCATCGACCCCGATCGAGCCGATGTCGAGTCGACGCTCGTCTCTTCAGGTGTCCCGATCTCGCCGAGCCGGCACCGAAGAGCCAGAAGATGGCAGGAAATCAACACTTATGCTCAGAACCAGACGCGCGGGCACTGAAGAACCTGATGAAGGCCGCAGGACTTCTCTATTCGTCCGCAACCGCAGAAACACGGTCGGTGAAGACGCCGAGGACGAGTCGAGATTCCACACACCCTCCCGGGCACAAACTGATCTCAACACTATTCGAGTAGTGCCACAAGATCAAACGCCACAGCCACAACAGGCTGAAGCGACATCGGCTATTCCGCGTCGACGCTTCGTTTCATCAAACCTGGGTGCCTCTCGACTGGCAACACCATCTGTAAACACATCTACCCCTCCTCGGAGGTATATGGAGAGATCTGTGGAGAGACCCACTCAACAAGACCACACTTATAGTGTAGCTGACAGGCTTGCTGAAGAGCGCGCACAACGCTACACTTCACTTGGGCAGACGACCATGGTCAACCGAACCGGCAGTATGATCAGAAGGCCCAAGCGGGATAGCATTGCGTCTGGCAACCCCTCTACAGCTGCCGGCAGCTACAGATGATGCCAATGACCAATGATTTTCATTGATTTTACGACTGTACAACTACACATTATGCTTCGAGCGCAGGACGTTGTTATCTTTTTTTATGTTTTCGGACAGGAAGCACCTCATCTTTTTAATCCCTTTGTTTCGCATACGACTCGGCTTAGCGATTCATAACGAATGCCAATGGCGGCGATTCGCCGTTCTCGCTCGGCGTATATACACTGTCCATAGATACACGCATTTTGCGCTAGGAGGACAAAAGCCCGGAGGGAAAGCAGTATCACGGTGTTCGGAGGGTTGTCATTTTTTGAAAACGGCACACTACGAGTGGCCACGGATGTAAGGAGCAACAGCCTGTGTGTGATGGTTATCTGTTTGATAGCAGGTGGATTAGCAAGGGGGATACGGTGCATCAGGATAAGCATTTATCTACTGAGTTAGTATAATGTATGACATGGTTTGATCGCGCTATTTGCGATCTTTGACGGTTGACTTTACTATCATGATATGACTGGCTGTAATAAGTGTGATGTGATGCACTGTCGTGGCTTCTTCTCACCAAAGTGTACAGCGAAGTTGACCTACCTATTGTTCACTTGGAGGCTGAGTCAGGCCGAAAAAGTAGTTCCAGGCAGGTACAACGCCTCAAGGTTGGGCTCCACCAGCGGGCTCATAAGAATTCACAACTCGTCAGTGAATGAATATCAACTCATGTTTTCCATCCTCACACAGAACGTAAAAACGACATTTCCAGTTGTACTCTCAGTCGCCCACAAACCACTCGCTTTCGCTTTCCAGAGCCCCTTCACTACATCTAAACCATTTCACCACAAAGCTTCTTCCGCACGGCGCCCACGCAACACCATGGCTGATACTACGCAGCAAGATCATCTGGATGTGGAAGAGAGGATGCAGAACAGACCTTCCAGGCCAAGAGGGGACAAGAGACGCGGGAAAGGCGGAGGTGGAGGTGGCGGTGGCCAGGGTCGAGAGGTGCAGGTTTCCAAGGCCTTGTCCAGGCTCTTGAGGCATCAGGCGGCTAATGCTGGTATTCAACTCGATGATGAAGGCTATGCGCCGTTGGAATCTGTGGTAAGTAATCATGTCTCAGCTTTGGAGCCGAGCAGATCTCGTCTATGCTCTGTATGTGGGCAACAAACTAACTCATTCAGCTTGCGTGGGGTCCATTGAGATCTCTAAAGGTCACACTCGAGGACATCCAAGCCATCGTCAGTTCCAACGACAAGCAACGCTTCACCCTCAAGCCCAAAGACCCCTCTCTAGACGCATCGTCTGCTTCATCTGCCGACTATCTCATCCGCGCCAACCAAGGTCACTCTATTAAACTCGAGTCAGCAGCCCTTCATGCACCCATCACCATCGAGGCCGGCAACGTCCCCGAGCGAGTCCTCCACGGATCGTTCTTCTACTTCTGGCCAGCCATCGTAGAAACCGGAGGTCTGAAGCCCATGAGCCGTACTCACGTGCACTGCTCGTCAGGAACGCCAGAGGAGGGCGTCGTGAGCGGTATGCGCAAGGATGCAGAGCTCATCATCGAGGTTGATATCGAAGCGAGCTTGAAGGATGGTGTTAAGTGGTGGCTGAGTGACAACGGGGTGTTGTTGACGGAGGGCGATGAGCAGGGTATCCTAAGCACTAAGTACTTTAAGTCAGTGACAGGACGTAAGGTTGATGTTGGGGTATTGTGGCAGGATGGACAGTGGGTTTCTGATCTTCCGTCTGGGTTGAAGGTAAGCCCGCCGTTCGGGAAGGGGCCTCGACAAGGTGGTGGACGAGGGGGGAGGAGAGGCAGACGGGGCGGCGGTTCATAAAGCGCAAAAGACAAATAAAGGGTCTCTATTTGATACCTATAGAGAGGACATATAATTTCTATGACCACCTCCCTATAAGAAACACCCTGAGTAAACTGTCTTATGATATCCGTTTCACCAATCCTTGTGATACCAATACCAACCTTATACGGATCCGATACTCGCAACTTGTTCCTCCCTGAGCTTCTCTTCCTTCTGAAGCCACTCAAGCACCTTCTCCGCGACCAAGTCCTCCGCTTGCTGTCGTCCAACAATCCCAGTCACAACGCCCATACCCTCGGGGATCCTCCCATCGTTTCTAAAGATCGGACGTCCCATCCAAGTCTCGCCATCCCCATCCACCGTGGTGCTTCGTTCGATGTAGTATTCCGGGGTTCCAAAACCCAGACGCTCACCGAGAACAGCAATTTTCTCACGCATGGTTGGGCCTTGGGTAGTGCTAGCTGAGGCAACCGCAGTTGGAGAAATAGGAGCCTGGGCATCTTCACCCTTTGAGGTCGAAGGACCAGCTGTAGACGCACCGCCATCGCAGGTGTCTTCGTCAGGTTTCACTCTGATATGATTAGGGGACTCCTGTGTCATGGAAGCAGACCGCTTGCTTCCCCGAGGTGACGGGCCCGCACCCTGAAGGAACCTGAGTGCGTGCATGGCGGCAAAGTTCTTGGCCTTTTGCGCCTTCTTGAAAGACGGAACTTCTTCACCTGCCTCGTAGCCGTATCCCTCTTTAGGGAACGATTGTTGTTCTGAGGAGAGAATGCAAGTGACGCGAGATCGTGGCACATTTGTGCCGTAGACTTGCAAATTGAAGGTCTCCGGAGCGAACAGCGGAAGTGATAACCTGTTCTGCTGGCAGTATTCTAGGAAGCAAACATACTGAGTCAGTTGTGCGTCTTATGGCCTCACGCTTGGACTGTAACTTACGGTTCAATTCGCCCACCCATTTGTCTTCAATCTCAATGTCCTGAACGAGTTCGATGAGTTGCGAGATGGCGATAATCTGCTGCTGGTTAAGCTGCGCTGGCATTCCGCTCTTCTCTTCCTCAGCCTTTTTCTCGTTGGCGAACTTGATGAGTTGATCCCATGGGATCCCTCCGCGAAGGGCTGCAGGATTGTGATTCGCCATGATTTCGTATTTGGGTATTTGTGTGGTGTGAATATCAAGTACCAGTATTTGGGTGTTGTATGGTGTGAGGATTAGGTGTAGAAGGTGAAGTTAATTGAGGTGGGTTGCAAGTAAAAGGGTAAAGAGAGAGGCGAGTGATTCCTTGCGTCGCTCAAATAAAGGTTGCTAGTGAAGGAACGGGAGTGTAGTTGCGCTTTATGCTTCATAGCAATAGCGAAGCCTCGTCTTGAGCTGGGGGAAAGGCGCCTCTTGGAATATCGCAACGGCGAATTACAACAGACCCTTGATAAGGCAACCAGGCTCCATCTACAGAGGCTCTTAACTTGGCCGGCCTCAATTAGGAATTGACAATGCTGATAGGAGAGCAATGAGAGAGATTGATTGGACGGTGTATATCAAAAGTGCATTGCATCCGCCTTCGTTTCAGAGTGGTTGTGCTTGGAATAGGACGACTGAGTTGGCTGTTGCTGTGGCTGTGAGGGGTCTGCAATTATGGCCAACATCGGTGGAGCAAGGCCTATTGACAGGCAGATTCACTGACTTACTGTACGAGCCATGGCAACAGAGAATGTAATATAGAATCAGGCTGAAAATCTCGAAAACGCTTGATTGGTTGTTTTGTTTGTATTGGCTACAGATAGGTCCAACAACTGGTCGACCCATCGGTCTCTCACAGGGTATCTACCAACATCTGGTTGCAGAATGCAATATGTAAAAACTCCCCCCTTGTCTGCATCGCGACTAAATCAACTTTTCCATCTATACCATACTGGTCCATCCTCAGAACCACTCAATCCTCAAAGAAACCACCCTCATCGCTATCGTCATCGTCGCCCTTGACCGTCATCTTTGCACCCTCGCGCTCCTGGAGTCTGCGCTCCCTGCGGTTCCTCGGGGCAGCCCCTGTCTTGCCCTTAGTGTAAGGCGTAGGCCTGGGCTTTGCGGGCTCTGGCTTGGTCTGCTGCTTTGGCTGCGCCTTTGACGTCGCTTCATCCTTGTTCGTGCTTGTCGAAGCCTTGGACTTGTTCTGAGGACGCTCTTGTTGCTTTCCTTCTTGGGCATCTTCAGCTGGGCGTCTTTCCCTCAGGGTTCGAAGCGCATGGGGACCTTTCTTCATCGCTTGTTCGACCTCTGACCACATCGGTGGTCGTTCTGTATGCAGTAAACCTCGGTGCTTGAGAGGTGTGTAATCGAGCTTGTCGTCATCCTTGTCTTCCTCTTCCTTCTCTGATTTGGCGTTGGTGTACAGGCTGATGTAAGGTTCGGCATGGGGAAAGTGCTGAGTGTATGCCTCGTCCACTTCGGCAACATGGAGATCGCGCTTCAATCCTTCGATCTCGTGTGTTTCTGTAGATTCGGTCTCTTCAATCTTCTTGCGTAGCTGCTTTACTAGTCGCGCTGCCTTCTTTCGCTCTAATCATCGACTATGTTAGCAATGCCACTCTCCCCAAGCAAGCCCATATCAAACATACCAAAGAAGCGAACCATGTGGTATTTTGAAATCATTGCGCTTCGTAGCCTCTGGAAGCTCTTATCCGAGACTGTGTTCTTGAGTGCGCCCAACTCTCGTTCGAGATCATTGCGAACATCGGCGGGAAGGTCTTGGTTTCGGTTGAGGAGTCGCTCGATCGTGCGCGTTCTCTTCTTGGCCCATGTCGACGTTCCCTCGTTCGGTCGATGCTTCGACTTGCCGTGTTTGTGCTTCTTGGCGCCGTTGAACGATCCGCGCTCTCGAGGTTCAGGCGAGCCAACCTCTGAGTAATCTCGTTTTTGCCCCATGACTAAAGTGTTTGGCTCTCAGGATTCAAAGCGCGCGAAATTGGCACTGCAAAGAAAGGGTTGAAAGACAAAAGTAGGTTAAATGTTGGATATAGTAATAGAAATTAGAACATGGTCAACTTTTTTTTCTGAGCTGGCGGGGACTTGATGCAGCGCCGGTACCTTATCTTATCTGAGCGTCCCAATTTGGGGTAGCGTGAACGCTCCTGTGGGGAAGGTCCGTTCCTGGGAGATCGATCATCTAAGCTCAACTCCATCCACATCCAAGATTGAACATTATCTACTTATTTTATCTATTCTGGTTTGAAACCAATGGCACCAGATCGTGGTTGTTTTTCCTAGCAATAACCTGGTTCTATACAGCGTCCTCACAAGTCTCTTCTCACTATTGAACCATTCTCAAAAATTGGGTTAATAACCTGTATCGCCTGACTCAAAAGCTCTCATCTCAGCTCTCTCAGCTCTACCGCATTAGCTCTGATATACGGTCGTCATCCTCAATTTTGAAAGATTAAGGCCATTATACACAACTAATACCTGAATATATACGCAAACTTATACAATAAGACTGTCATTGAGCCAATTCACCTCCGTTATGGACCGCCCCGAACCAGGGCTTGTCAAATGGTCGTCCAACCCTTCCTACGACAACTTCATTCATATCAACCTACAGCATCGCGTTGTTCAAGTCTATGAACCGACTGGGCACGCAAGGACCGGAAAATTCGACTATCAGAAGCTCACACGCCACGATGACTTTCCTCCTCTCACAACCTACGACTGGTCACCTACCAACCCCGGCCTTCTCGCTGTTGGAACTGGAAGCGGCGTCGTGAACTTGCTAAGAATTGACGATGGGTCCAATGCATACGTTGAGCTGGGCCTCAAGATGTCCCGCACATGCCAGGCTGTTGCGTTCAACACTACCGGATTGTTAGCAGTTGGCCTTGACCGAGTTCGGATGGACCAATGTCTTCACATATGGGATGTCAATCGACTATCTTCAATGGATAAGAACACAAAGGGTTTCCCTCCAGATGCAACCAATATTGGGGATCCGAAAACCCGTCTTGAACCTAGTGTTTCTGTGTCAAGTATTAAATTCTTTGAAGACAGCCCCCAAACTCTTGTGGTTGGCATCAAGGCCCAGGGCCTTCGAATACATGACCTTCGCGGTAGGTTCGAGAGTGAAATGAACGCGGTATCTATACTGACAACGAGCCTCGATAACCAGACCCTAATAGCATCGTCACGTTTCAAACAAAGTGCAACAATAACCTTACAATCGATTATGCCGACCAAAATTACTTTGCTTCATCTGCTCTCGACCATCCTGGTGTAATGATATGGGATCGTCGGGCGACATCAAGACCTGTGGCTTCTCATGCGTACATGCAAGCAGTCGAAGAGGACGAACTCCCGTGGGGTGGAGCATTGCGCCTTGACCGAGTGATTGAGACTGATTCTGACCCTTTCCTTGCGGAGGGAAAGTATTCTCTCGTTCGTTCGCTCCGTTATTGCCGCGATCACCGCGGGTTACTTGCTGTGCTTTCTCGCACCGGACAACTAAAGGTGTTGGATACTAACAAAGAAGTCCCTTCCTCTGGCTCAAGCAGTCCGGAGCTTCTTCAGGTTCAGAAATCATACGAAATGGATGTCGCGTATGTTGAAACATCGAGGAAGAACGATCGCATAGTTGCCTTTGACTGGGTGACTTTGAGTTCGCCAGTGCTGCGTCCACGACTCCTTGTCTTACGAGCCAACGGAAACTTTGAAATTTTGGAACAACCGTCGCAAACCTCAGATCACGTTTACAAGCTTGTGCCTTGGAAAGCACCGCACCGCGGACTTGAAGGTAAGTTATGTTGGCGATCGAGTTACTGATTAGACCTGACTGTGTCCAGAGGGCGCACCTTACCGTAGCATGATGCAGTTTGAACCATCACAAGCTCCAGATATCTTGGGACCTTTGCTCATCGAAGAAGCGCTATCAGACATACCTTTGTTCGGACCAGAGAGCGCCAGTATTCGAGTGGACACAGAGGCTGCCCTTAAGGCGAATTATATGTCTACCGTGGTCATAGAAGATGTTGGGGCAACCACAAGACCACTGCCTGAGGCCTTTCACAAGGCTTCCACCGTCGCTCCCAAGATAAGGGCTTTACGTGCCTTTGTGAGAGATGAGTTCCAGGCACCAAAGGGGATAAAACCACGCGCTGGCGATACAAAGATCGTACAAAGCGAGACTAGTGAGATGTCTCTGGCCTCTGATAGTTTGGGTTCATGCCGAGAAATCCACGATGCGTTGCTAGCTTCATTGGCTGAGGCTGAGGGTCTACCCAGGGAAGCACAGAATGTACTTGATCACGCAATGCTGTTGCGTGCTAAAGAGAAATACCTTTTTGACGCTGTGGAGAATCGGGATATCGTAGCAGACGATCCTTGGGTCAAGTATGTATGGGATTGGGTTGCAAGTAAGTGCCTATCTTAATCTGATACTTTTGTTATATGACTCAGGATGCTTACCTACCTTCAGCTGCGGAGGAAAATGCCGACGACGGAGGCATGATTATTTCAAATATTGATCTTAGTTATGTGGGTGTACACTCAATATGGACAAACTATCTTGGTAAGTATCTAGCATCAAACCGGGAGTTTTGGCTGACACTGCTTTAGGCCGTGATCCTACAACTAGATTGCCCCCAGGCACGGCATCTCCTGATCGTTCGACGTGGGAGCGCGTCATCGCAAGCTTTTGCAAAAAGAATCGCCTTCCCAAGTTCAATGGGGCAGCTACCAAGTGGCCAGCTCATCGACAGCTCTGCCTTGAAGTATGTGGCTGGGGCGATTCAGAAAAGCATGACCCTAAAGGCCGCAACCGAAAGGCAGACCCCGAGTATCCCACTACCATTCACACCATGGCTGCTGCTCGAGCGTTGTTTACAGGCGATCACAAAGAAGCTATCCAGATCCTCAAAAAAGCTAGCACTGCGCATCCTGAACTGTTATTTGTGTCTCTGGCTCTACAGCTTATGGGTAGCGATAACAGCACGCCCGCCAAAGAACAGCTGGACTTTGACGAAGCAGTAGCCTCCAAAACCGACCCTTATCTTCGAGCTATATCATCCCTCATTGCGACAGGTGACTGGGCGGCTATAGCCAGCCAGTTGTCTCTCCCTTTGTCTGATCGCGTATACATCGCAGTACGCAACTTGGACGATGATCATCTCACCAAGTGGCTTAACGAGCAGATTGCTCTGGCTATAGCAGATGGAGACATAGAGGGTATTGTTCTCACAGGTATCACAGAGCCCATGGTGGACATTTTCGCCCGTTACATCCAAAAGTTTCATGATGTACAAACAGCAACTCTCGTTCTGTCTATCTGTGCACCGCGATATATAGACGACATCCGCTGCCGAGCATGGCGCAACGCATACAGGGCCCTTCTGCAACGCCACAAACTCTTCTTCCAACGCACAAAGTTCGATGTTGAGTCTACCAAGCGTTCCAAGCGTGACGGCATCCCAAAGCTCAAGCCACCTTCTCGTCAGATCGCCCTTCGCTGCGTCTTCTGTGATGCTGAGACATCCCTCGCGAACCACGCGACCCACCCACCGCATATTGGTGGTTCCTCTGCGCAGGCCGCCTCGGCGCTTGAGTCTCGTAACCCTCTCCTCGCAACGAGTATAAACGCCGGCGTGAGCTGTCCCAACTGTGGCCGCCATCTTCCACGCTGTGTCGTCTGTCTCGAAATTGTTGGTGTACCGCGCTCTGACAAGCCTGAGGAGAAGAGCGAGGCCAAGATGGCCGGGCAATTTCCGACTTTTTGTCTCCGCTGCGAACATGTTCTGCATCTTGATCATGCACGCCAGTGGTTTGCCCGGCACGTTGAATGCCCAGTACCAGAGTGTCGGTGCCGCTGCAACTTTCGTGCGAATCCGGAGTTGAGTTATCATTAAGTCTGTTTAGCATATTCTTGAGAAACTCGATTTCCAATTTGGAGTGTAGGAGATAGGCCGACTGATGAATACTATGCAAAACTCATATATATTGGAATATGTTATCCATCACTCCATACGTTGGATAAAAGAGGCATGTGCATTTTGAATATTGATAATCATGTCTATCTTTGATTGCTCCTGAACTGAGGACAGGCTATATCCTTCATCTTTTGCTTCTATCTGCAGGTTGCACAAATTTCAAATGCATAGAAACAACTCCCGCCAATTCCCTGTCCTGTCCCATCACATTCCTTGAGAGTCCGGTCGTTATATCCTTCACGCCGGCATGCTCCAAAAATAAGTGTTCGTCCTTGCCCTGCCATGATTGCACCTGATAATCGAGTAGGTATCATTGTTCTCTTCTATCTCGTTGCGATCGCTCCATGCCAATCACATCTAACGCATAAAAGGAAAAGAAAAAGAATAAAAATGAGGTCTCCAATCCAAAAGGGGGACTGTGACCAAAATGAAATATGTGAATGGAGGTATTGACTCTCTTCGTAATTGAGATCTCTGAATGAGCAATGTGTTACTCGAACTGAGACGTATGCTTGCTCATTAGTCGGTGGTAGCTTGGCACCAAGGATGCTCCAGCACTTGGTTGATGTCGTAGCGCTTAGCAACATCGCGTTCCAACATGCCACGGATGAGGTCAATGCTCTCGTCGCTCAGAATATATGGGAGGCGCAAATCACGATCCATGATCTCGTCGATGCTGTAGAAGGGGTTCTCCTTATAGATAATAGTGTAAAGGAGAATACCAAGAGCCCAGACGTCTTGCTCTGTACCCCGATAAGGCTTACCAGCGAGAACTTCAGGAGCGGCGTAATCTAGTCACTAGTTAGCACATTGCAATATGTCTCTGGTTAAGGGTTTGCTTACCAATTGTTCCTACAAAGACATCGAAAGGACCGCTCTTGATGTACGCAGCACTTCCAAAGTCAATGAGTTTGATGTTACCTTCTCCGTCGAGAATCACATTTTCATCCTTGATGTCGCGATGCACCACTTTAGCTTCGGTGTGAAGATGATGAACAGCATTGGCCACTTGGACGAAAATGCTGCGGCATTCGGATTCGTCCATGTTTGTTCGTAGTTCGATGTAGTCAAAGAGGTCCATGCCAGGTAGTCCGTGAGGGATCATCTCAATGTAGTAGTTTACGTCATCTTCAAAGAAGCCCTGCATCTCAACGATGTTGGGGTGAAGTAGCTCAGGTCTGCGCAGGTACTCCAAGACATGGACTTCCAGAGGGACAGTACCGAGCTTCCTGTCCCTCGTCCACGTATCCACAAGAATGCGGCGCTTGGTGACATACTTGAGCACAATCTTCTTGCCCGATTGCTTGTGTCGGGCGAGCTTCACTTGACCATAGGCGCCCTGGCCCATTTCTTCTAGTATCACATAGTCGTTGATAGTTTTCTTATGGGGCGGCTCAACAACCTTTGGAACCGATGTTGCTTCTTCGGGCTTGGGCTTTGTTTGTTGTCCCGTGAATTTAGCAGCAGCATTAATGGCGGCATCCTTCAAATGCTTGGACAGCGAGCTTGCGGCCGAAAGCACATTCTTTCGAGGTGCCTCATCATCCGATGCGATCTCTAGTGGAGTATGAGCTGGAGTCTGGCCAGGTGATGGCTGGTGAAGGGGCGTAAGAGCTCCTGGCCGTGAAGGGCTATCGAGGCTGAGATGAGGTTGGCTGCCATGGAGATGGCGCGAGTAAGTAATCCACAAGGCATACACTATTTCTGAGTGGGTCACTTCGAAGGTTCCCTCGCCGTTTTTGTTGGCGCTTTCTTCATCACTGCCTTCGAAGACAGTCTCATTCACCACAAGGGTCTTCTTTTCACTCTTCACTACACGCATCTGGACATCAACCTTCAGATCGGATCCATCGCGATGCTTCGCACTCAATCCTGCAGGGTAGAGGAAAGCAGACGCAGCATCAGGTCTGTGCTCTTTCAGGGCAAGGAAAGCTGACGCCTTTCTGAAACGATGCTCAGGAACAACCATACCATCGAGAAGCTGGATACCATCCTCATCTATCAAGGAGTCCAGAATGTTGTCAAAGTCTGGAATCAGCCCATTGATTGACATACCGTCTGCCTTTTCGAATCCAAAGAGCGCACCACAAAAGGCCGAGTTTGAACTTCGAATCTTGAGGGTTTCTGGCTCAACCACAATAATTCCTGCCATGTGAGGGAATGTCGAAACGCGAAGTTCTAGCTTGCCACGTGTCTGCTCGATTGTGCAAGGCACATTGACCTGAGGAGAGTTGGGGCATGTGAAGTATCTTCGCCTCGTAGCCTGAGCAAAGTCGATCTCTCCTGTGTTGGGGTCTATACCTTGACGAGGTATTCTTGGAATGAGTCTCGCTATATCGAATCCACCAGCGACTGACTCGAATCCCCAGATGGGCGAGGTAGATCCTGAAACCTTTTGAACAATGCCGTCTTCGTCCAAGGTGATGTAGGCAACATCCTCGTGAATCTCTTCCATGACCCAGATCAAGCCGATCTTCTTCTCCTTGACCCAGAGACTAGCAGAACCGGTCGCACCGTTGCGCTTTTGGATTGGAACAACATCACCACAAAGGAGTACCCCTCTGGATGAATTAGTCGGATTGTGCCCACCACCTCGGGTTTTCGGGGGGCTAGGATCGCCGCTGTGAACCGTTTGTGCACGTCGTTGGGTGTAGCTGCGTGGCTGGGTTCTTGAGTTGGGCTTGCTCAGGAGCTGGGCTGTTATCCCAGATTTCCCATTAAGCAATGCCGATGCTGCTGAAGCGGCAGGCGTTGTTTGGCCTGACTGTGCTTGGTTTTCGCCAAGATCATCGTCGGCTTGTTTCAAAAGCTTTCTTTCCAACCATGACCTCCTCTCCTCCTGAACAACTTCCAAAATGCCCATCTTGCGTACCTCCGCCTTTGTAACACCAAACACCAAACAGGCAAGGTCGTTTGCTGCGATTATAGTCCACGGAGGTTTGACTTCTGTTGTAAAGATTGCTTGAGCGGCAGGCACCCATCGGTTGGTGTGACCATGTACAGAGGGGCCTAGCTGAGTAGGGAAGTTGGTGGCAGTGGCGCTCGGAAGCTGAGCCATGGACGGAGAGTTCAATGGCTCTTGATAGATGGGCTGGCCCGCCAAAAATGGTTGAGACATGGTGTCCATCAGCTTATCCTGAGCTGATACTGCAGTAATGTCGGTCATGGTCCGTTTTAAGGTCAATGTAGGTCGGACAGGTGTAGGTCTGTCTCCCGATCGCTCGACTGTGCTTTGTGATGCTGCAATCGATTGATCTGGAACATGAGGAGTCTCCAAGGGCGTTGGCTCTAGATTGTTGGATCTTCTTATTGTCTCAACTCTCGAGCGTCGTGGAGGCGGAGATGTTTGACGGGGGCTTGCTAAATCCGTGCTGGATTTCCGAGGGTTGAAATTCTTCTCGAAGACGTTTTCCTGAGATAACTCTGCGGGGCCAGATAGAGGAGCTGGTGTATAAGAATCGTCGGGGTTTGGCAGATTCCCAGCTCTGATTAACTGTGCCTGGGCAAGTAGGTCAAGCATATTCTGTGTTTCTACATCACCGCTGACTCTTGCTTGAGCACTTGCAAGGGCTGCTTGTGACGAGGTCATAGGAAGTCCCATATGGTCTTGCATGAACTCAATGGATCGTTTGAGAGCATTTTGCCGATTGTGTAAGAAATCCTCGGACTGATTGGCGAATGAGAAAGAATGTAAAGACTCGGAAGGGAAACGAGAAAGGTCGTCGGCGAAGCTGGGAGTTGGAGGGCCACCAGTCATCGACAAACTGCCGGTGCTGGCAGCCATGGCACTCATGGAAGTGGAGCGGGATAGGGCGGCAACGGACGGGCTTCGCGAAGAGGCTCGAGATCCTGGCAGTGTCGGGTTCCTTGA
This sequence comes from Fusarium sp. PT, assembly GCA_021020635.1. NCBI lineage: Eukaryota > Fungi > Ascomycota > Sordariomycetes > Hypocreales > Nectriaceae > Fusarium > Fusarium sp. PT. The sequence continues at coordinate 2,210,397 of JAHMRZ010000003.1, read as the reverse complement.
TGGTGGACGTTGCTGTCTTATTCGTCGGAGGCCTGAAAGGCCTAAGCCATGCTCGTGATCAGTCATGATGGGAGACCTGCAATGGTTGTGGTGGTCAGCAAGATAATAGGACCATGTTGGGCGCCACTGCTGAGCTCTGTGACGCATGATTCCACTTGACATACCTGGCGATAGCTTCAAGGTCAGCGGCTGCCGCCGCCGCTGCGGATGCATCCAGAGACATGCGTGCTCTACTTCTATCGGGCTTTGACGAGTTTCTCACGGCAGCCAAATTTCCTGTACTACGGTTTTTCGGCAAGGAGAGCGCCATTGGCAACTTCTCGCGTCCACGTTCATCATCTCCCGTGTGATTTTCGGCTCCTGTGACGAAGGATCATGGTTAGCTAACGGCAAGAGACAAACCGAAAGTAGTGCCAGGCTGCAGGTAATACCATGATCATTTTGTCCTCCATGCATCTGTAGCATAGTTGGAGTAGGCCAAGGACAGGCCGAAACCACAGGTCAAGTCGTGAGGGAAGGGCTGCGAGAGGCCTGCTCTGAGGATGGCGGGGTTGAGCAGGAAATCTCGGTTGGCTCGATTGCCCAGAATGTCGATTACGATTTGACGCCAGCCGTTGACACTGGAGAAGGCCGTCTCTTGAGGAATATCCAAAAAGACTAAGAGGAATTCTAGGGCGCGTAACAGTGTACGTATAAATGTCGGGTTGTCGGTATTCCAGGGTTGGGCGTCGAAGGGTGACGAACGAGACTGGACTGTCGAGGACGGGATGGGGCGTATCGTGTTGCAGGGCTATGTCTTGGCTTGTGACCTAAAACACAAAGAAACTGACGTTATGAGTCGAGAGAAATGCCGCTAGGTCGGATTTGAGAGGGGACAGTAGGTCTTTTTTAGGGATAATAAATAGATGATATGAGAAAAATGATGTTTCAAACCATGCAACGTGAAGAATATGCCCTCAAGAGATTTGATTGTCAAAAGGTTTATTAGAGGTAAGGTAGGTAGGGAAAGAGGATGGATGTTGAGCACCCGGGCGACTTTGAAGGGGATTTGAGTCGTTGTCATAGGCTGCTCTCAAGGCTTGTGAAGTCATCAGACAATCTGATTGGCAGGGGTAGGAACTGTAGTGCTTGCCGGCCCTGGAAGACTCCCCAAGATGCAGGAGGGTTACAAGTTCCATCGCACCTGAGGTAGCCCAGCCGTTGTAAGCCAGATTGAGCCTGGTCCGATGAAGCGAATGACGCCAACAGTTCTTTTTTTAATTTCTGTTGTCGTATAATCGGATTTCAGATGAGACAATATCCTGCAGCTTCTATAAGTGAGTCTGTGAAGGACGAGGTAAGATACTCTTGGGTCTCAAACGAGCAAGTCAAGCGAGTCTTGGTTTGTGAATAACTCGTGATCAATCAATTTGCTTCCCAACAACTAAACTAATTGCCTCGGCCACAAGTTCGCCAGTATAAAAATCCATCAGAGCCGCTAAAAGTCATTGATTCTGCAATTATTGACAAATGATCCATGGAGAAAATTGATACTTGATGACATTCTGGCAGACGTCGCTTGATTTCTCTTCCTACTCAGGCAACAGTGGCTTGACAGCACAAGAAGCATGTGAATCAAGAAAGTTGTTTCGCAAAACCAAGAACCTACCCCTTGTTACCCCTGGTAACTCAAAGCTTAGATTTTATGCATTAAGTATCAAGGGAGAAAACTTAAATTCACACGCTGCTGGTTTGCTGACGTAGTTTAGGTTGGACTGGCTATATAACATGAGCGATATACCGCCCGGCTTCTGGGTATTTAGCAGGATACCCAACTCCAAACAATCGATGGAGATACGGAATAAACAAAATAGAGTCGGATATTTGGTCTTACTATATATGTAATAGTATAAGAGCCATGAGCCTTTGTGTGCGTCCTATATGCCCACGTGGTGTCAAGCTCAAAGAGAGGGACTATTTGAACCATGCGAGACTCCCTGCCAATGATCTTATCTGGATATCATCCTGCCAAGAGCTTATGATGTGAACGGTTGATCCACCAGGACAAAACGATGGAGAAGAAAGCCTGTCAGCGATTGTCATAAATTCATGCATATTTAAGCATAGTAATGACAAGCTCGTAGTCGATAAATAACCATATTTGAGATTTCTAGTAGAGCTGCCATAACAATGCGATATCAGTTTGATAAAATATAGCTATGTCAGGACTTATCAGGATAGTAATTCCGAACCTTGCATGATGTATCTATCCATATATCCGTGGATTGCCAAGTATATATTCCCATTCATGGAATCGTATCTTCGAGGTGAGGGATTCGTTTACTCCCGTACTATGCTGTGTAAGAACTATTGCTAGTTAGTATAGTTGATTGCGGATGATGCACGTCTTCTCATAACCTACTTGTTGTTGCCTACTCGTATACCTATTTGTTCTTGGCAGACGACGAGTAAACAACTCAGACTTCAACTAATAACTGGCTATCCAGCGCTTGTTGAGCACACTGGCCTGATACGTAGCTTCCACACAAAGTGCGCAAAATGCACTTGAATTGACAGTGTTTGTGTCTCCCCATAATGAAATTTGACCATATCGACAAGTGAAGTGTGACCGAGTCAGACGATCAGCCTACCTGTCAGACGTCCTGTCATGTCTCGCTGGAACACATGAACTAACTACTCTCGTAGCCACGCGACACTACTGTAATCAGACAGCGTGCTCTGTGGTTGTATCTACAAAGTGACTGTTTGATAGGCAGTCTTGATGTCTATCTATGGCGCCGGCAGATGACCCTGAGAATATGTCGGGCTGTTATCAGAGCCAGAGAATGATACCTGGTGATCTCGGCAGCGTATCACCAGCCCTACCAAGGGGCACATGAGCACTACCGAGACATTTAGACATGAGCGCGGCAACCGATCGGTCTTTTTCTAGATACCAAAGTTTTGCATCCTCAACATGAAGCCTCCAAAATAAAAAACGATAAGGAATCGGGCGATAACAGCCCGGGGCACGCGGGGTCAGCTAGTAGTGTGAAAAGGTGAGGGGCATTCTCTCATGCTGGTGGATCTTTCCCCAGGCTTTTTGGCGATGGAAGGCTGGTCCATTGCTGACAGGCGAAGCTGAATGAGGAAGGAAACAAGACGAGACCGTTGGGCTGATATACAAGAGAGGTATCTATCCGCCAAGCAGAACTATTGAAAATACATAGCCTAAAAGTCAGCGCCATTCTATTACTATTTGTTGAGGTCTAAGTCTGCGAATATTATATTCCCTCAGTGACCAGACGCCAGAAGATGTTCTGACCGCCTTCCAGAATCTCCAGTACAGTCAGGTCAGTCAGTGCATGCGGAGAAAGTTGTCCCCTCAATGGTTGGTTCGGCCCCAGCTAAAGGCTAAAGGTGAGGCGGCTGGACCCTTGAGTCAGGGACGTTTTTCCATCGTGCTTTGGTACGGGCTGGACGTGCAGTAGTTTGAGGCAAGGTCCCTGGTTCGGGATCTGCTGTGTGGTGCCATCTGGCTGAAGCAAAACGGTTGAGTGCCTCAGTTGATACAAGTTTCTTTTTATGTCTTGACGGGCTGTGTCTTGTTGTTTCTGGTGATGTTCAATCAGCCATAGACCAAGCTTAAGCATCAAATGTCTACATCAAACATCAACATGAGAGATATAAAAAGCGCCACGCGGACACACGAGGGTTCTCCTCCCCGGGTTTGGCGAGGATGCATGAATGGATTAGACCAGTGGAGGCTACACACCAACAGGACCCTCAAAAAGATCCCCCCTGAAAAAAAGGGATCCTGACAGAGCATCTGGGTTGTAGCTGTGCCCACTGATTGGCTTCCGGATCACCGTCCCGTTGGGTTATTGGAGTTAGAGTCCGGCCGAGGGCTTGTTATTGGGGAGCTTGTCCTCCTTGGAGTTATTTTGGCTTTTTCCACACCTCGTGTATCCCGCAAAGTCTCATTCCAACCAGGCTTCGCCGAGGAGCTACAAGTTGAGCTACCTACCTAGGTAGGTACTGTTCCGATACCAAAGCCCCGGCGCCCAGAACTTCGCCATCCGGGCCGCCAAAAGAAGGGCCTTGCTAGTCGTGTAGAGCGATCTTCCCCGCTGGACGGAGTGGTGGCCCGCACGATAAGAAGAAATAGTGGGGGGTTTTAGCGTGCATAGTCTGATAGTCCCCAAGAGCCCAGAGTCCGGGAACAAAGTCCTAGTGGAGGTAGGAAGGGGTCCTCAACCAACTGGACCTGAGTGTACTGTGCTGTAGTGTGTATGGACTGTATGTAAGGTACTCGAAACTCTGAGAGATGTAGATATAATTGGCATGTCACTTTTATAGAATTGACGGGTAATGTTCTAGAGCGTCGTTTAAACAAAAAGCCTCAACCGACCTGGGGCCGTTTTCCTCATATTCTGCTTCCCTCCTCTTATCCTGTCTTGTCCTGTCCTGTCCTGTCCTGTCCTGTCCTCTTTTCTTGCTCTTGTTTCTCCTCTTCTCTTGTTGTTACATCAAGGTCATGCTCATTCTCCCATGGGCATGTGCCCTATTCCTTATCTCCAACTAGAAAACCTAACCTCCAATTGCTTCAGTCCTCAAGCCCATAGCCCAGTATAGTACCTACTGTACGACGAAACGGCCCCGCTGACCACCCCCCACCACCCTCTCCGACTCCCCCGTCGTCTGCTGATCCCCTCGACTTCCCTCCAAAAATTCCATTTGGGTGAGCCAGCTTTAACACTGGGCCTTGCTCTTCTTTTCTTTTTGGGTCATCTTTTCTCGACATCTTCTCTCGTCTTTTATTTCTATCTCTATCTCTCTTCCTCTATCGCTCTTGTCTGTTCTTGTCTTTGGCATTTGCATATATCGACATCCTTCGCTAGCCATGAAATAAGAGAGACCCTGCATTATCCCCTGCCGCCAGCGACCAGCGAGGAGCTTCGTATCATCCAGCCCCCCACTCTCGACCGACCGATCAGACGAATACAACTGTTCAGCAATAGGCTCTGTCCTGTTCTTCTTGAGGAAGTATAGCTACGAGATTCAATATCTCGAGCTCTTCTAGCGAAACCAGACCTACATCTTGTCGAAACCCAATTGGAACTTCTTACCATGGAGGTACACGAGATAACTTCGTCCGGTGCTCCGAGCCCGGCCCTAGAGGGCGTATCCACTCCAGCGCCGGACATGCCGGTCAAGGGCAAGAACCGCCATCGTCTACTTCAGAGAATCCAGCGCATATCGTCAACGCCCTCGTTGAGCAATTTGCGTCGCTCCAAGTCTGTTGGCAGTCGTGGAAGCCCCTATGGCTCACGAAGCACCCTCTCGTGTGTCAGTCTTGCGGCCACTGGACCGCCCCAGACTCCCTATAGCGCCCGTTCATCAACCCCACAGCCGTCGCCTCTCGGTCTCCCCAGCGCTTTGAATTCAACTCCCCATTCTTCAGGCGAATTTCCATTCGATACTCCTGGTGGCTATTTGGCTATCCGTAAAGTCGAAAATGGCACCCCAATTACAACTCCAGGCACTGCTCCTCTACCATCCGAGTTTCGATCTAAGCAGGATCTCCAGATTCGAGTTCGCCCTGGGGTAAAGCCTATCCAGAAGCCGCCATTCCGGTTTTGGGAAAAGATGCCCAATGAGCTTCAAATTCACATCTTCTCTTTCTTCCAGCCAAAGGAACTCGTGCAGGCATCTCGAGTATCCAAGGCTTTCTATAAGGCCTGTTTCGACGGTCAGCTGTGGACATCACTTGATACTTCAGAATTCTATCGCGAAATCCCCGCCGAGTCGCTTGCTAGGATCATTGTTGCGGCTGGACCCTTCATTAAAGATCTTAACCTGCGAGGATGCGTACAGGTCGAGCACTACAAGCGAACTGAGGTCATTGTCAAGGCATGCAAGAACCTCATGAACGCGACCCTGGAAGGTTGCCAGAATTTCCAAAAGAGCACGCTCCACAGCTTGCTGCGAAGCAATGACAAGCTGGTCAGCCTCAATCTTACTGGGCTGACTGCAGTCTCCAACACCTCTTGCAAGATTATCGCCGAATCATGCCCTCAACTCGAGACTTTCAACATTTCCTGGTGTGGCAGGGTAGATGCTCGGGGCGTCAAGGCAGTAGTTGAGGCTTGCCCCAGACTGAAGGATCTCCGTGCTGGCGAAGTCGGAGGTTTCGACAACGTCGCGACTGCTGAAGCTATCTTCAAGACAAACAACCTGGAGAGATTGGTTTTGAGCGGATGTGCAGAGCTCAGCGACGAAGCTCTCAAGATCATGATGCATGGTGTTGAGCCTGAAATTGATATCCTGACCGATCGACCTATCGTCCCGGCCCGAAAGCTTCGCCATCTGGATCTTAGCCGCTGCGTCCGACTTACAGATGCAGGCGTCCGATCGATTGGACACCTTGTACCAGACCTTGAAGGTCTACAGCTGTCCGGCTGCAAACTACTGAACGACGATGCTCTTGAGTCCATCCTAGCATCTACCCCCAGACTAACGCATCTCGATCTTGAGGATCTTGACAACCTCACAAACTCGATCCTATCCGAACACCTCGCCAAAGCCCCTTGTGCAACATCAATCGAGCACCTATCTCTAAGCTACTGCGAAAGCCTTGGCGATGCAGGAATGATCCCGGTTATGCAGACTTGCACGAACCTGCAGAACATCGACCTCGATAACACTCGAGTCAGTGACCTTGTCCTCGCTGAGGCGGCAGCAATGGTCATGAAGCGCTCCCAAAGATCTACCGAAACAGGAACACGACCGAAACTCACCCTCCAAATGGTCGTCTACGACTGTCAAAATGTCACATGGACAGGAGTTCGCGAGGTTCTCTTCCGAAACACTCAAGTCAAGGCTGTCCCAGGACAACCCGGCCGAGTCAGCTACCCAACCGAGATGATCGGCCTCAAGTGCTTCTACGGCTTTCAGATGACTGTCGATGAGCATCAGAAGCGAGTTCTGCGCGGTGATTTCGCATCTGCCGGCCGCCTCGAGAGGAAATGGGCAGACTACATGCAGGCCACCGAAGAAGCTGGCATGACAGGTTCAGGTCACAGAAGACGCAGACGCCGAGCAAGAGAAGCTCAGGCTCTCCATCTTGATGAGGAGGACAGCGGCGTTGGTCCCACTGGTCGTCGTAGGGCACGCACCCTGGGCTCATGCACTGTCATGTAAGCCTCTGATATGATATAAATGATACAATAAGTGAATGCACGCCAATATGCACAAGAATGGTATACGAACATGTTCGGAACGAAATTTCTTTTTGGGAGTATGGAGCTTGGGTAAATGGATAGGTGTTCAATCTGGGACAGGCTGCTTTTTGTTTCTTACATGGGATGGCGTTGAGGTAGATCGGAGCATTTTCCTCTTCTTCATGGCGACTCATGTCATGATAACGATATACACTCTTTGTGTATCAAGCATATTGAACGACTTTGTGTATATCTGTATAGACAGTCAAGTACATTGGACGTAAATTCAGGACAGCATACAATACTAACACGATATCTCTGTGCTTACACGTCTTCCATTAAAATATCTCGGTCACTGTTCGCTCACCACGAATGGACCTCCACCACCGTGAATTCCTGGCCAGCTCGCCTTCTTCACCCCCTACGATATGCGACCACTTTTGCAAGAACTCCTCCGTTGCATCCCAACTTCTGGAGTCCCAAGGAGTTCCGGTGTGTGCGCCAGTGACACTTCCCCAGCACGTCAAGTGATTAAGAGAGTCGTGAAAGAACTCATCCTCGTCAATGTCGTGCATGTGCTTGATGATGTTATCTCTGATGTCCTTAAAGGGAATCACATCGATGAACGGGTGGTGGTTAACAACAATCTGCTGTCTCGTGGGCCGTAGGTCGAAATGCATTGTGCGAGACACACGCTGGACAGATGTGATTATAGCCTCCGGGCTAGGATCCGCCTCCGCATCGTGCCTATAAAAGGGCGAGACAGCGTCGTCAGAGCAATACATGGAGCGGGTTATCCCCAGCGCGAGACAGTTCTCTAGCATAGCACTTATTATGCAGATGATATCGATCTGAAGATTGTTTTTGTAGGGGTCTGGGATGACGGGGAGAAGGACTTCTCTCGAAGTATTGGGGATATGAAGGGTAGGACAACCACAGTTGAAGAATAGGACTGCCGTTGAGTTCTGGATGCAAACCGGGCTTGATGTAAGCCATTGGTCGAAGTCTTGGAAGAATAGACCCGAGTCCCACGATCCAATATCTGTAGTTGAGTTTGATCGCAATGCGGCTGCATTGGCCTGGAGGTAGGAGGGATTGATGGTCTCGGTATTAAGACTTTCACCAATAATACCAGAACAGAATTCTTGAACGGGCTCAAACGTATCGGGGAGATGACCGACAACATTCTCTGGTGCATCAGTCTCTTGCCCTGCAGCACGACGCTCGAGCTCCTCTATACGCTTCCTCTGCTTCTCCCCTGAAGATGGATCATGTCAGCCACTGTTCGCTACGTACCGACTCGGATCATAATATAGGAGAGACAGGGCATCCAATTCATTTCTCTGTTCTAACTTACTGTAGGTCTGCTGGGCCATACGGTTCTGCAGGCGTCTCTTCTCTGGATCCCGTCGAACAACCTTCTTCTTTATGGTTGAGAGTCCATTTTGGATAGCTTCACTCGCGTTTGTCGAGCGCTGAGAGGCTCGGGTACGTTCCTGCACCATATATATCGGTCAGAATAGTTTTGCTGAGCGTATTGCTATAGAGATCAGTGGAGAAGTTGAATATCTTGAGCGAGGGTGTCGTGAGGAATCGTGTAAGCCATTAAATGGCTTATGGCTGACATCAGCCACGAGTGGGGTCAATAATATTCAACGGTTTCCTATTTTAGACTACTTATCACGACTCGTTTACCCTAGAGCTGCCATTTATCTGACATTCTTTTGAGATATGCAAGATACATGCAAGATACTCGATTAAAACTGTGGCCCAACCCACGTAACACGATGTGGTGTTTCTCGTAGATGTCCATGGGCGTGGGTGTAGCCAGGATATCAACGTTCTCGTTACAATTCGCAAATATTGTCGTCAAGCTCAATTGAGGCCCTTGTCTAGTGTCCGTTAGATCAACCGTTCATGAAGAGAAACTCGGACATTGCCCACCAATCGCAGCTGTTCACTGAGTAAGTGCTATTCTAGTTTTCTCATTGACCCTCCTATCCACGCGTCATTCGAGCTAGCTGATATGAAGCTCTTGACTCGGGATTGGACCGGACGAAATGATGCGGCGGTAGCATAGCACTACCCGTAAGTTTGGCGCTATTTGCTTGCCCCTGTTAAATCGTTGAAGATTCGGGCTCAAACTATCCGAAAATGTGGTTCTTAAACGGCTTATTATTTAATTTTCCCGTGGTCCGTCTCATTGGCATCTTGCCCTCTTGAGTCGTGCCCGGTGATATTAAAAACGGCTCCGGCCTTTCGGCAGCTTGTTGACGGCTGGACGGGAGTGTGGGGCCGGACAGTTCAGCATGTGGCCTACCGAGGTCCCGAGGTCCACCAAAGCCGTAGTTTATACCACTTGTTGACGGAGGCTTTCCAACAACACAGCAGCGACTTCAAGTCACTCGATACTTCGGACCTCAACCACAAGGTTACATAGCTGTAATATGTCACTTGAAGTCATTTATGTCACTCGTCATGGGGTAAGTCTGCTTGAGACTCGAATATCCCCCAAGCGATGTTCGGAGCTGGTTTCTTTGTTTCGGTGTTGACATAACGACCCTTTCTCTAGTTCCGATCTGGCTGGAGCGTCGACCCTTTGACTGGCATCTACTCTGCCTTCATACGGTCGCCTACGGGTATCCCCGCAGATCCGGCTCTGACGTCCCATGGAGTTTCGCAGGCAAAAGAGATGGGCAAGCATTTGATGACCCTGGACCCCCCAATCGACGCCGTGTATTCAAGCCCTTACTATCGCTGCTTGCAAACAATAACACCGTTTGTTGAGCTCGAGCAGCAGCGATTGAATGATGAATCAAACATCCAGGGCTCTGCGACCGCCACTATCTGTCCAGAATACGGAATAGGCGAGTTCTTTGGGGCAGCGCCATTCGATCACCCAGTCCCAGCCTCTCCTAAGCGACTTAAAGAGCTATTTCCAGCATATGATGACAGCTACGAGCCTGTTATAACGCCTTCTAGAAAAGGCGAAACGATCAAGGACCTGTATGAGCGTGTTGCAGCGGCCGTGCAAGGTATCATCGACCGCTGTAACGCAGACGGAAAACGTGCAGTGGTGCTTTGCACCCACGCAGCCGTCGTCATAGCCTTGGGCCGTGTTCTCACGGGTCACGTCCCTGACGCCGTCGAAGAAGAGGATTTCCACGCCTTCACTTGCGGCTTGAGTACATACCGCCGAGGAGGCACGCAGAGACGCTCGACGTCGAGTCTTGGTAAGTTTGTTCTTAAAAGGCGTCAACTGACAGAGCTTGGTCCCAGAACGTTAACAAACATCCTAATAGACGAATCCCAAGCGTCCATAAGCGAACGCAACTCAGTAGGGGAGTGGCAGTGCGAATTAGACAGTGATTGTAGTTTTTTAAGCTCTGGAGAAGAACGAGGCTGGTGAGTTCGCGAATGTTCTCAGCCGATTGCTTTCCATTATTACACCATCTTATCCCAAATCTCGTATTGGCCACAACTAATTGCAACGCTAACACGAAATTCAGGAAATTCTCGGGCGATGAATCATTCCCAGGAACTGGCTCGATGTCACAAGGGGACGTCGATTCCAAACTATAGAGCTTGTTGTTTAATGAATCTCATGCCCGGCAACTTCGTTCAACGGTCGGTAATAGTGAAGACTCAGGGAGCTCATGTCATCCTTGCGGCGGAGCCTCAGCTGGCAATTTCGCGGATATGCTCGGAGTGTTGAGTCTGGGTGATACGTCAATTATCAACTGCTCTGGATTTATGATCTGAAACCGCTCAAACTGCTTGTGTCATACCCATGGTCCTTGTGCTAAGCCGAAAGAGCTGATTATTGCCGAATGCACGTCTAAGAACAAGTAAGAATTAGAATGAGGCCAGATGTAAACAGTAGACCAAATGACGGCCGGCAATGGATTGCTTGTCTATTCCTGTCATTTAGTTTCTGATGTAGTTGAGCAAGGCTTCCAATGCAACGGACCCCTGATATTCGGTAAAGCATGCTCTCATCCGTATGCAACAGCGGGAAACCCTGGTTCGTTGCCAAGATCGAGGTGTGTTCCCGTGGCCGAACATATCTAACGTCAAGTATCCGTAACTGCAAAGGAAATCGTTGACAGTGCCTGTCGGGAGTAGTAACTCCGCGGCCTGGACCTGAGCCATTGGAAAATTGACCTATCAGTATTGTTGAATGGCAAGGGACTTTCCCTTACATCGACTGCATGAAAATTTCGACATCCCCATCTGGTCGGGCTAGGCCCGTAGTGAGAAGTGACAGTATCGTCTGACCTTTGTCCTGAGCCGATCGAAGTAGCCATTTCGAGTGACCAACAGGGTTGGCGCTAAGTTGCGTATGTAGACATCCTAAAGACCTGGAATACGCAACAATCTACGGAGTACATAGAGATCAGTCCTCGTGGGAATTAGGCTATCGACGGCGACAAGGATTACCATACCAACGATTGTTTCTTTCGAAAGAAGTTAGGGACATTGCTTACCTTTGGTCTAACCGTCAACTAGCGCCTCTAGCAAGCGAACTGGAAAAGGTCATCGACAAATAGCAAGCTTGTGTTAACGAGGTTTGCTGAAAATACCGAAAGGATTGTGCTCTCCGTGCCCTGTGCTGTATTGTATGGGTTTGTGGAGCAGAAGCCGACAAAGAAGAATAGCGTTACAGCTAGACGGTGCAAATAACAATAGGCCATAGTCCAAATAGTTTATCAGTTGAGAAATAACATTATTTTGAGATGTTCTCCATACATCTAAGGCAGGGAGACTACTGAGCTCGGGTATGCCATCCGTGGCATAGCGCTGCAGATGGTTTGATAAAAAATGGGGATATTGTCCTAACTTTGGGTGAATTTATCCGTAGTTTAGTAAGGGAAATAAATTAGACATTAGAAACTGAAGAGGATTCCTAGCCATAGGAACTCCATAGTTCATGGTCTAGTTAGCCATATACTCCAGGCTACTCGTCAAGTAAACTGTGCTGGTCATAGTGAGTCAAGACGATAGCCTGATGAAATGGTGGAGACGGTGGAGCCTGGGGTTTGAGGAGGAAAGAGAGAAGCCGATTTAACAAGAAATCATCGGCATTGACCATATGAGCGTTTTAATGATGAGATGCGTGGCGTCCGATGGCTTTAGACTTGTATTCTGTCCCTGTATGAATGAGGTGCTTGAATAAGTCGATCTAACGGTTGACTGAGGTTGTACAACGGATGTTAGTAGCGCGACAGACGCCAGGCGCTTGGGTCATGTGCTTGCGGTTGAGGTAGGTACGACACACGATAATTCAGCACAGGGCAAGTGCTTCCATGAGGCTCAAGCTAGGAAGTTGACAACGCCGAATGGAATGGAAGTCACGAAGTCTCACGGGCAAGAGCGTCATCGCTGGTCGATACCTCAGGTTCCAGATGAAACAACTTCCTTGCCACTCTTGTGTCTCGAGTTGACCTGAAGTCTTGACCGACGTTGCCCTCGCAAACTTGTTAATTCAGCATCCTGGCTCAATATCTGTCATCTCTCACTTTGCTCGACTCGCAACGACGCAACTACAGTAAACCGCGACACCGCCTCAAACAGCAGGCATCTTTTCTGCACCGTCCACCGGAATAGGATTGGCAAGGTGTGGCTGGTCGCCCAATGTGCAGCGACCACTCGCCGCGTTGGCCAGGGCAATGGCAACGAAAAAGCAAAATTCTCATCCACTGGTGACACAGGTCTCCCTGACTGTGGTCCTCGACTCCTCACTCAATATGAGAAGCCGATGACGCCCAGCCGCATGGTGCTGCGGGCTTGCTGGGGTTATCACGATACCATGACGGCGCCCGAGACGCTACTGCGCGCCTATACTGAGTTCAGTCGGGCCTGAGTGGTTGCTACCGATCTGAATATGCCGCCATCTGCAAGTATCCGATTATGATACTGTAGATTCTATCTTAATGCAGCAGATACATCATTTATCGGATTTTTGCTGAATAAGTCAGAAACAGTAATGCATCGACCTGCTTCCACACCGAAGAGCGATCTTCAACGCAAATTTTATCGCCACAATCAAGATCAACTCGGGCCAGAAAGCATTACGAGAACCAACAGTGCTGATTCAAATGACATCGGAACTGTCGATAATTGATACTGTCTCTGTGCCTTATACTCCCCACACTGCAAGCTTGCCCTCCCTCTCAGCATGAGCCCGAGATGACCTGTGTTTGGCATCATCAATACATAGGACCTAGTCGACTGTCGTTGCACATTTGCAGACTTCGCTAGGAAGAGATGACTTATCGAAGCTCGATTTGGAACAGCGCAGTTTGCTGGAGATGAGCCATCTGCACTAAAGCGGAGCAAGAGCTCCCATGCGAAATACATGTCAGATGTGACAGTCTCTTCACTCTTCACGTACCTTTCAGCTTTTGCCCACTGCTACTTGTTTTTTTCTTTTCTTTTCTTCAGCATGCGGAACTGCTCATACCCATGTACACCGCTGCTTGAGAAAGACGCCTTTTCTGCGTTCTTCGTCCTTTCATCTCCCACCACGGCAGGCAAGTTCCTGCAAAGTAAGTGGCCATCGCTGCAGAATGCATAGCACCCCATTCAAGTCTTGTTAGCTCCTGCGGATGCAGCACAGCACCATAGGTTTGCTTTGATTGGCCTCGTCAATTGCAAACCGTTTGTTCCTCTCCACTGAGGCCCAAAGCTCGTCTAGTCTAGGCTGTGGGCTGAAGTACATGCATAAATACTACCGAGTTACGGTGTTGCGCTGGATGCCATGCGTAGAAACTGTACGCAGGCATCCGAAAATCATGCTGAGTCGATTGGGGCTCACACAGCAGTTGGCTGGGTGTACAGTAACCTGTTGCCATCACATACGTTTCGCGAATAACACCTCCAGCTTGACTGGCACCTGACCATTGGTTGTCCCAGCGGAACGGTTGAGGCGCACGCTACAGCCTATTTCCAACTGCGGTGCATTAAGCTAATATTGTGAGCAAACATTTCTTTACGAGGGATCTTGTTACTCGCGGCAGTGAGAACAACAGCGGATTGGCCCAGATGACACACACACCAACACAGTGGCAACCCCGGCTTGCTACCCCCGGTCCATTGCTTCCTGCACCCATCTCGAGTGAGATCTGGCTATGATCTAAAAGACAGGGTTCGCCCCAGACAGTGCAAATTCGGCTTAACGCGATCTGAAATGAACGGCTCGTTAAATGGGTCGTGGTAGTCTAACTAACAAGAGACAAGAGGAGCCGGGGTACCTTGATCTTGGTCCAACACGCCCACAGTGCTCAACTTCAACAACCCAACCTTAATAGCTTGACAGCTCTGGTAGGGCATGTTGGCTGTTGGAAGCAACAAGCTTTTCTGACTGGGCTCTTGAGAGAGATGTTGCCTATCCTTGTCTTTCTCTTGGGTCGCTTGCTTCAGGTGAAAAGCACAATACAACACTGAGATGTGCGCTAAAACGTATCCCGTATACGTACCTTGTATTATTAGGGATGGGCTACTCCGCTCAACTGCCCTCCCTTGCTTCCACGCGATGCGGGCCTCTGACTACTTGAGAGTATCAGGGAAGTATCTATTCCTTATACTATGGTTTCTCTTAAGCGTATTTGCATCTGCTTCGTGTTGTTTCGGATATGATTGGCTTTGGGCACCTTTGCTGGATGGATCATTCACCACGAGAGATCCAGAACTATCCTTATGTGTAGCCTGTCTGGACTCTGGAAACATCATCCATAATGCGCCCGTCCTCTGACACTCCACCATCGATGACAGATGAAGTAGCCCGCAAAAAAGCATGGTAAAGGATGATCATCCCGTTGTGGACGGGCGCCTACACGTGCTGACAGAAGGCTCCGGCGCAGAAGTGGCGCTCTCACTCGCATCAAAGTATCCACGCGAAGCTATCTTTCAAGCCGCAGGTACGGATATAACCCCGGTTGATGCTTTACTTCTTCGCTCCACCTTATCTCCTGTGATGGCGGGGAGGGTGTCCCCTAAATGAGGCGCTCTGCCCAACGCCAAGTCGGACTGTTAGTAGCGTCTACTGTATCTACTCGAGCAGGGATGACACACATGCCCCTTCATAAGTCCAGACAATCACTTAACTAACCATCTTCCTTTGATGTTGGCTCACACTGTCGGTTCACGTCTCGGACAAAAGAAGAAGAAGAGGAGGCATATGTTAGTAGAACCACCAAACATTTCTTGGTCCTACCAACAGATCGACTCTCGACATATCGCCAGTCAACATTTGGCTACAAGAGAGGCAATTCCCCTCTAATCGGGACGTTATACTTCGACGACCTAACCGTATTTTCTACACGGCCTCACACAAATCCTCCCTTCTTTACTTAACTCCCTTTCCTTGCCCTTCATCCCTTGCTTAAGTCTCGTCAACCGAGGCGGATCTAGGTTCAACTCGCTTTTGCCCTTCCGCCAGCCTCCAAACTTTTCAATTGACATCTAACGCCTCCCTGATAACTCTTCAAGAGGCGAACCATTTCCACCTGAATCATAACAAATAAGTCTGGATCATAACAAAGAGGAAGAACCATTTACATCGTCCCGTCTCCTTATCGTGAGACGGTTGCCAACATGAGTATTCATCCATTCCTCAGGATGGAGGGGACATCTGAAAGACCCTTGGGGCAAGTTCCCAACCCGATACACACCTACCAATACTCAACTCGACCCCAAACCCCACCAGGCTCAACATCAGGAAGCCCTCGGGTGAAGATTGAGGGTAAGTTTTTGGCCTAATCAACCAGCTTCACTTTCACCACAGCAGTAGAAACTAACAAGATTGCAAGAGTTCACAATACTTCCTGGACTACACAATGTCGCATCGCCTCAAGGGAACACACCGACAAGACTCCCTAGTCTAGGAGAGTTTGACCAAGGAGTAGAGGCCCTCATTCGAGCGCATGGTACTGCAAAGACTTGCTCCCCTCAATCTCCACTCGCTCGAATCACCCGTAACCCAACTGCTCTTGAGCCCCTAAGAACTATCACTCAACCTCAACCTTCCTGGTCATTGAAAGACCGCTCAGCCGAGGATCCTGCCAGCAACTACCCTGCCTCAAGAAGGGGGACCGTCACCACCAGCCAGTACCCTGTTTCTCCCGATTCTTGTCAGCAACCTTTTGGGGGCAGCTATGGCAACACAGACACATATTACGCCTACGCTGCCAGCAGCCCTTCTATTCAAGGCCTCCCAAGCATGAGCTGCTACCCAAGCCCACCGCCAGATGGTGGCGAAGGCCGACATATCAACCAGAAGTACACGACAGAGGAGGGCGATTATATTATCTACGCCTGGCACGACAAGAAGATGAAGTGGCTACGTATTAAGCAGGAATTTGCCGCCCGATTCGGAAGGACTCCCGAACGTACCGTACAAGGTCTTCAGGCCTGGTACTACCGCATGAATCAGCGCATACCTGTCTGGGACCAAGATGGCTGGCTCTGCTTCGACAACGAAGACGATCTCGAACCTCAACATGTCAGCATCAAATGCCGGGAACGTGACAGTCAGGACAAGCCCACAGAGCCCCTCGGTATTGCCCAACGATACCCTGAACGAGCCATCCACTACTCTTGGGTTGATGCAGAGACCAAATTCAAGGCCCGAGAATGGGGTACGTATCTTTTGCCAATGCATGGTGATGATCATCAAGACTAACGAGGCTTATAGCTAGCAAGCGAGCTTCACAATACCGCGAGAGGCGAGAGCGGCGTCGAAGAAAAGAGCAGCGACGATTGAAGTTATGAAGAAGCGAAACGATAGTGCCATTAACCTCAAAACAAGGCCACCAGCAAGTGGGCGCTTTGGAGTAGACCAACAGCGAAAACGGAGTGGCCTCAACCACTGCCCTGACGAAGCGATTTGCTTTTCTTCTCTTTTCTTTTCCTTTTCTTTCCGACTCAAGGTTTCTATATCACGCCTCTCGATACGACCGAATTTCCGACGACACGAATATCATGTACCACATGCCCGTATCATACCATAAAGCATGTAACTAGCTCTCCTTTGTTATTTACCTACATTTCATTGCACATTCATGTTTACTTCCCCCGGCACTTATATAAATGCACAAGGGGCAAGTCAGAGGAGGACCCAGACGGTTTAGTAGAACTTGCATCGAGCGAAACTCGATGTTTGAAGGATCAGATGTTTTGCGAGCAGGATCATGGTCACAATGAGCTCCTAGGCCTCACTATTACGTTTCCCACAGTTTTGTACCACTAGACAGATTACGATGAAGTATCAGGAATAATGAAGGATGGGATACGAAAAAGAAGGCGTTAATGGATGTTAGTTAAGACGTAAAACTTTATTTGTCAATATGATGCCAAGTCCACTACCTCTCTACCTTTCCCTAGTGAAAAGCTTCTATGTCGATATCCATTGTGATTACCTTGGCGTTCAACTACTGCAATAAGCTTAAGCTTAGTGGAGGTGTCATCATATCTCGACATTGTAATCTCAAAGCCACCATCCCCGCCCTCCTGCCGTCATCTGCGCACGCACACGCCAAGGACGCAAATCAACCCATTCGGCCTTCGCGTCTGTGATAATAGAGCGAGGGCAAACATGTAGATCCTCTAGCGGCTGAAACGGGCGAGGCCGTTAGCACAGGGCTGAAAAGTCCGGATGCTTCGAGGGCACGTGTTTCGACGACGGTGTAGCCAGGCGGGGGGCAGATGCAGGTTTCCCTGGCCTGAAACGGAATTAGAAGTTTACGATCCAGGTTTTCGATATGCTTCTGCACACATCGGGAAGTGCGTTGAGTTCCTGGCGCACAAACCAGCATTGTCTCGAGATGGAACACTTCATAGTTCAGACCCCTCCCTCAGGAGCAAACAATCGAGAGTCTTCCACTGTGCGACGGGCTGTCCGAGTCTATTCATTCGACAAAATAATGGCCAGCCTTTGCCGGATTGGGGATCGTTGCTTGTATTGTTGGTTGTTGGTTGAAATGCAGGTTCGGCTAGCGTGACGAATGACGATGGTGCCACGCCTCCAGGGGCACACCGTTGTGGCTTACACGATCTGGGGTCCTAAGAATAAGAGAATAAAGAATTGGAATGTACAATTATACACTGTCCGTTGGTGGTTGTTGACAAGGCTGGTGTCTCCACGCGTTGAGGCTTGGCCATGTTCCATTGTCGATTTGCTTGCTGCTGGTGGGCTAAAAGTGTGACGCCTCAAAATCTTTAGACTAATTTAGTCTATCCTGCGCTGCTCTGCTCTATTGGAAAGCACGGCTGCGTTTCACATAGGTCCTGATACGAGCCATGGTGGTATCGTCGTCGTTGTTGACATCGAGTACCATGTCATCGTCGCTTTCGTCAAAATTTTCGTTGTCAAACTCCTCGTCGTCGGATGCATTTCCGTTACGATAACCATAGGCATGGCGCCCGTATTCGTCGTCCGACTCCACCTCGTCCTCTGGATAGTCTGCTGTGTAGTAGTTCTCGGCTGAGAAGTTTGCCTTGTTAGTCTTTTATTCCTGGAAGTCTTCACACTGGGTGGTGTCGTCCATGGACGGCCGAGTGACTCACCATTCTCATCCTCGTCGTCCTCGTCAAGCTCATCGTCTTCGTCGCGTTCAGGTCCAAAGAACAAGTTACTCTCTTCCTTACCGTCGAGAACCAACACGCCGACATCTGTTGGCGCCACGTTGACCTTCATTGCATGCGCGGGAACACGAACGTACTCCTCAATAACCCAGTCGTCATCGTCCTCCATATCACTAACATCGCCTGTGGTCATGTCCACGTCGTTGGATTCCGTGTTGCTGGTGGCTGCCTCAGGGTGACGCTCCTGGTATCTCTTTGCCGGAGCTTTAGGCTTGAATCTAGCTGCCTTCTGCTTCTCTTGCTCCATCTCCTGGAGGTTGGCACCAAGTTCTTTCATGACCCAGCTGTTCATATCCTCTGCCATCTTTGACAAGTCCTGGTTATGAGGGTTCATGACAGATGTTGGCAGAGCTGTGCGTGTGTTGGGGCCGGGAAGAGGAGAGTTCTGCCTGCTCCTGGCTGCTGGCTTCTTCAGGCGCCGCTCTTCCGGTGGTCGCTCTTCCGTGGGCCGTACCTCAAGTCTGTTGTCGGCTGGCATGGTGGCATCGTCGTTTCGTTGGACAGATGGCACCGCCACAGATGCCTGGATAGATTGGAGGACCTTCGATGCTCGTTGACTAGCCTTGGCACGACTTCTCTCGACAAAGACAGCAGGACCGTAGCGAGGTTTCTTGTTGAGGCCAGTGGTGGGTGGTTGAGGTGTACTAGAAGCCATCATCATCTTTCTTGATATATGGAAACGTCGAAATTCAGCGGCTTTGGATGCATCGGCTGGTGTCGTATCTGAGGTAGAGGTGACACCTCTGTGTGTGACAGCCTCCTTTGCCTGATTTGCCTCATTACCAGGGCTGGAGACGTGAATGATGGGTTTGGCATCACGGAAGTTCGAGGCGGGAGTTTCTATTGTTGGAGACTGAGGGCCTGGATTTCTTCTTTGGTAGACCCAATTGCTGTCATTTCGATGTCTTTTTGCGCCTTCGTCGAACTCTGGATCGAGTTAGATGTTGCAAGAACGAATGTGCGGTGAAAGAGAGAGCATACGGAGAAATGTCACGGGTGACTCGTCGTCACGCTTGCGCTTCACGCGAATGAGTTGAGGTGGAATAGACATGGTTTCTATCTGCTGCGGGTGATGGACAGTCTATGTCTATGTTTTGGTGATGAAGTCTGTAGAACGGTTGACAATCAGAGACGTGAGTGCAGGGTTTATTCGTGAGCACTTCAAAGCCTGTAAATGAATGCGGATGTATCGTTGTTATTGCGCCGTTGGCGAACGAAAGTGCTTGCGATAAGCTGCGAACGAACGATGAGGTCAGAAGTTGTTGGTTATTTTTCTCGTTAATTTTCAATCATCCACTTTCCGTAGGTAGGTGGGGCCCGTGGGAGCCTCCGAGAGTGGGGACATGCTCCGTTTAGTGCCGGTTTTACGGATAGTGAGCAGTTGCTTTGATGGAGACATTGAGCTTTGGTGGTGCGAATTGACCGCGAAGCTCAAGAGAATGACAGAAACGAGTTAACAAAACCACCCAACACTTGGATAAGAAGGTTTCTCTATCATTTGGAGTCGTTCATTATCTTGAAACATATTGAGTCTAGCTTAGCCTGCTTGGGGGTAGCTCTTGAATGCAACTATGGTGCCATTGGATTGGCTTTTTGATGGTGCAATGTTGAGCTGGGGAGTGGGTACATAAAACCATCAACGGAAAGGAGTCTCCTGGATTGCTGGAATACAGCGTTTGCGGGCCTGAAGAAAGTGGGGGATGTTTAGAGGTCTGCAGAATTCTATCATCACTTGCGGGTCTGGGTGTAATATTTACCCAAGTGAAGAAGAGAAAATTCGAGCCATTTCCATGAATATTTGATTTGATCCATCATGATAACGGTTGGAATGCGGGGGCGCACGGTCCACCTTGGCTCATGGATGCCGTGGTACAAAACCATCCCCATCCATTGAAGAGCTGCAAGTTAAGGCGGCGGGTAGTCACCGATACTCCCTTGCTCCCGTTAATTTGACGTGCAGGAAGTTTGAAGAATCTGGCATTGATCATGATTTGTGACGTACAAGATATCACTGTTCACTCGTTCCATGTTCGATGCGACTCAAAGCATCAACCAACTGACTGAGCTATGGCGGATCTGCAGCTACCAAACAAGGCACCAAAGCTAATTGGCACACGGCCCAGAGAGACCCGTCGTTGCAGATCGTGATTAACCCCAGATTCTGCGCGTGGCCTTCAACACCAAAAAGTGAGGGAGACATGGATATGCAAATGTGATGATGTAGTGACATAAACAGGATAAATTCTGCAACAATTGCTTGTTTTCTTCCAGTTTTGCAAATTGGGCAATTATGATTCTCTTATCTTTAGCTACGTCCTCCGTATTTCCCCTTCCTATCTTAACCCCCTCCCTGATGACGTCCTTGGCCTCAATCTTTGGTGGCACTAAAAGTGACCTGTAAAAGTAAAAGTAAAAGTACAAGCAATGGAACTGTAGTTACTCACCCAATCTCACGTGTTTGGCCCCAACGGCAATTTCCAACGCCTTATTCTTATTCTTGCTCTCCCTTGTCGAGTTAAGTCGAGTCCTGATCCATTCATTCATTGCCTCACTTTCCTCCTCTTTGTTACTCTAGTTACTACAAAGATCAGCCTACCTACCTAACTCTGTAGAATACCTAAATCTTGGCCTCTCAGGGTCGGTGTTGCATTGGCCTGTCGTCATCCCGCTTTCTACCTCCTACCTCCAAGCTCTAAGCTCCTCGGATCTCCCTCCCTCTCCCCGTTTCCTTCTCCTCACCCGTCATAACTTACTTCTCGTCATCCTCCACCTCACATCACCTTATCTCCTTTAACCTCGAATTTCCTCTCCTTTTTACTTTCCCTGCACGTGTTGTCGCATCGTCAATGCGCTGTGATGCTGTCCTGATCCCTAGATCATTATCGACAGAGGTACGGATATCCCTGTTCATCGTTCGATTCTCGCGCTCCAAAAATCAGAGCATCAAACGCCAACCCAATTCTTATTTAGAACCTACGACATAACTTAATTGCGCCTCAACTTCCTACCATTCTTAACGGTTAATTCATGTACGTCCGTTAATCACCGTTATGTCTGGCTGTGGTTACTAATAAAAATAGTATACCAAGCCTCATCATGACGTCCAAAACGCCTTTCGCAGTCACCTACAAGAAACCCGGGACCTCACCTCCCATCTTTATTGCGGGCTCCTTCTCCGATCCGCCATGGGAGCTCCAAGAGATGGATTGCGCTACTGACCAAGACGGAGAGCATACTTTTCAATCCAAACTCATGCTTGAACCTGACCAAGATTACCAATTCAAGCTTCGCATAGGACATGATAATTGGTGGGTCCTTGCTGAGAACTATCCCACCGGTGAGTTCCGTGATCGCTTCGTTTCGGATTCTCTCTAACATGTAGTACCAAAGCAACCGATGATTCTGGCAACGAGAACAATGTTGTACGCGTACCCAACAAACCGGCAGAAGAGCAGATCGCTCCAGCCGGAGCCGACACGCCGGAGATCAAGCTGAACACTATCACACAATCGAACTCGATTTCCACGGAAACAGACCATGTCGACGAGAGCACCGAGGACTCTAAGGCGCCGTTACTTGCACACGAATCATTAGGTGACATTGTCGAAGAAGACACCGAAGACAACAATGCACCATTGTTTGCGCATGAGTCCCTAGGCAACGATTCCGATGAAGAAGGCGGCGAGGATAACAATGCACCACTATTTGCACACGAGTCGTTAGGTAACGACACAAAAGAAGATGACACAGATGATTTCAAGGCACCACTTTTTGCGCATGAGTCCCTTGGAGACGATTCCAAAGAGGAGACTGAAGAGATGAAGATGCCTTTGTTTGCACATGAGTGCTTGGGTGCTTATGATTTCGAGGAAGAAGCTGAACACGACGTAGCCCCGACTGTAGGCAGCCCGAGGCAAAATGGAAACGCTCAATCGAAGCACGATAATGTGGCCAATATCGACGTTAACGACCCTACTCTCGAAAGCTTTCCCTCTGAACGGGGTTCGATCCTCGATGCCATTCGGACCATTCAAACTCACCTTGGGGAAGATCAGACTCACCTCGATGATATCCCCTCGTCCCCTCGTGTGGTCTCGTCTAGAAGAACTAGCCTGGATTCTAATGATGACTTGTGCTTATCCCCTGCGACTTTGAGCCCTACAGTTACTAGGAGACGAGACAGCAGACCCTCTCACAGCTTCGGAAGAACACGATCGGCAGTGTCCCTAGGTTCAATAGAAGAGGAGCCCAAGCCCTCCACCAGCAAACGATCGCAAGGACCTCCCATTGTGTCTCTGCCGAATCCTAACTCAAGAGGAAAGACTGATGGCCAGAAGTCGCCCCCTAGCGAGGAAGACGAAGCTGTTGTGATGAAGACCTCTGAGGTAAAGCCCAGTGCGAAGACCGATAACGAATCATCATCTCAAGTTGAAAGTTATGAGGCCCAGACAACCCGCCAAGACAAGGCCCCCAGTGCCACCACGACCGAAAAGCCCTCGGAGGCTACGGAGGCCACAGAGGCTACGGAGTCTCAGACGATCGATGACCGAGCCGCTGATGCTCCCTCACTTAGCAAACCAATGGAAGAGGAAGCTCCTGTCAGATCTGACTTTGACCCTGTCCCCTCTCAAAAGGAAATTCAACCTGTCCCGGATTCGAACAGCGAAAGAAAGGCAAAGAAGGCAGCGTCTACGGGGGATTCATCTCGGAGTCCACCTCGTGGGAGCCTAGTACCCATGTTAGTTCCCCGATAAGTGACAATCCAAAGAGCACCACTGACAAGAACAACCCAGGATCATCACAACGGGAGCTCTCGCGGTCGCTATCGGGATAGGATGGTGGCAGGCTGCTACTGACCATTAGGAAGATTAACAACTGACATGGATGAAGGATTCTCGTTCTGGGCTGGCTTGGGTAGATTAATAAGGATATGGATAAGGCATTGATAATGCAGGGATTGGCGACAACTGCACGAACCAGAGAACGAAAGCAGTGTCGCGGAACGGTATAACGGTATAACTAACCTGTACGAGACCTAGGAGCAACTAGGAAGCATATTTATTTTGTTTGCATGAACAACAAACCCTTTGTATGAATTAATACAACTTTCCTTTCATTACTACAATAGTATTTGGTAGCTTTCTATAAGAAGTAATGGATTTC
This sequence comes from Fusarium sp. PT, assembly GCA_021020635.1. Lineage (NCBI taxonomy): Eukaryota > Fungi > Ascomycota > Sordariomycetes > Hypocreales > Nectriaceae > Fusarium > Fusarium sp. PT. Next base: position 2,186,389 of record JAHMRZ010000003.1, on the reverse strand, counting down.
ACATGCCTGACATACATGGTGGGGATGTACTTAGAGCTAGGGTGGTGGTACGTATCCATCATGACTGGTGCAAAACCTCCGATGGCCGACTTGAACAAAAAAAAAACTCCACTACCAAGATATCAAGAAGATTTATTGCGATAACATACCTACTCATTCAAACCTTACAACAACCGCCAACATGCAGCGTATAGCGGCGAAACCGATATGTTCGCTTTGCATGTTCACTTCTCGGCCAGTTCCCACAGTTCGTACGTCGCTACAACCATGTCTTAGCCAACGCTTGGCCTCGCAACATTTCAAGCCTCGCCCCTCGCGCATGGTTCTTTCGGATCGAGTCGACCAAGCCCCTGGTTCTCGCGACGACCGACGAAGACGCCGAGACGCCCCGGGTCCCTTTGGAGGAATGAACAGAACGGTGGCCAATGTTGACCCCCGCCGAGGAGCCGGTCGACAACGTGCAGTGCCAGGAAAGGATTCCAGAGGAGGGAACGCAAGAGAGAGGGACAATAGGAGAGGAGGAACAAGAGACGGAGACGATAGGAAGGCGCTCAAGATGCAAAGGGCCCTGGCTACGGTTTCATACGGAAAGAGAACAGTTATGAAGGAGTCCATGACCGATTACGATTCATTCGACACCTTCGACCTCATCCCTGCCCTCCAAGTCGCCGTTAATGAGGAGCTCTTTAAGGGCATGGTTGATATCAAGCCGACGCCCGTACAGAGACTTGCAATTCCTGCCTTGTTAGGACAAAGGAGTCCTGAGGACCTTAAGAAGCCTTCAGAAGAAATGAACTCGTTCTTGCTGGCTGCTGAGACTGGTTCTGGAAAGACTCTGGCCTATCTGCTACCAGCTGTCGATGCTCTCAAGATGGCAGAGGCCGATGATCCCGAAATCAAATCCTACCGTGAGCGATGGGAAATTGAGAAGGCGAGACAAATGGAAGGCAACTCCAAGTCCAAGCCGTTCGACGAACCACATCCTTCAATGGCCCGCCCCAAGGTTGTCATTCTCGTGCCTACAGCGGAGCTTGCGCATCAAGTCACCAAGGTTTCCAAGGCGCTTTCGCACGTCGCAAAGTTCAAGACAGAACTTCTATCATCGGACTTGAAACCACAACAAATCCAGCGCAACTTGTACGGACCTAGAGGAGTCGATATCATTGTCTCGACGCCTCATCTTCTCGCATCCATTGCCGACTCGGACCCCAACATCCTCTCACGCGTATCTCACTTGATTGTCGACGAGGCAGACTCCCTCTTCGATCGCAGTTTTGCTCCTGTAACGACCAGCATTATTGAGCGAGCGATGCCATCCTTGAAGCAGTTTGTATGTTGCTCTGCCACCATTCCTCGAAAACTCAACAACTTCCTCGCCACAAACTACCCCAAGATGACCCGAATCACCACCCCCAACCTCCACGCCATTCCCCGACGTGTCCAGCTGGGAGTTATTGATGTTTCAAGAGAACCATACCGCAACAAGAAGGACCTTGCCTGTGCCGATGCTATTTACTCTATCGGCCGTGAGTCCGCTAGTCATGATGGTCCTGTGAAGGGTGAAGTTGACGTGCGCCGCATCATGGTGTTCGTCAACGAGCGTGAGAAGACGGAAGAATTGGCGGCGTATCTCAAGGAAAAGGGCATTGTTGCAGAAGCCCTCCACAGAGACACCCCCGAGAAGCGTCACGGCGAGGTCCTCGAAACCTTCACGTCTCCTGCGCCGCTTAGAATCCCTACGCCAACAGTCGCTTCCAAGGGACGATCCCTCGCCAACGTGAGAGTACTAGTTGTCACGGATTTGGCTTCAAGAGGTATCGACACTCTTGCAGTTCGTCACGTCATTCTCTACGATGTGCCACACACAACAATCGATTTCATCCACCGACTTGGTCGTGCTGGACGAATGGGTCGTCGTGGTCGTGGTATTGTGCTTGTCGGCAACGACGACAGAAAGGATGTTGTTGCAGAAGTCAAGAACAGTATGTTCAGAGGACAGGCTCTGATTTAATGTTTCCATTCCATTTTACGCGCCATGTACGATAAAGACGAATCATTGGATGGGTATGTACAATAGCATAGGCATGAGACTAGATAAAGTCTATTTGCAGAGACGGATTAGGACTTGTATGACTATCTCCATAGAGGCACTGAACAATATCCAAGCAATTTATGACTTGTTTATGATTAAAATCATTTACATACAGTAACACCATAACAAAAATGCAAATGAATATGAATATCCTTAATAAAGTATGAAATGGGCGGCTCTATCCGTGCTGATCTCTGACGTTAGAACTTAGAAGCTCTGGATCATGGGTCAAAGCGCTGAAGTTGGCAGGTTGGGTCAGTTTTTGGCGATCTCCAGTTCCCCACCATGGAAGACATCCCGCCATTGATTGGTACGTACCTCCAATTTGTCGCGTCGCGTTATCGTTGGCGTGTTTCTCTTCCGCACAATATCATCATCATAGGTTATCCCGTCCTCTCCTCACACCAAGAGCCAACCCCCTTCGAGTCCCTCTCGAAACGCCCTTCTTTGAAGTCGCAAAGGGAAACTCGATCATTATTTCCTAGAACTGCCTTTACGCGACTCAAGGACCGAAAATATTAATTACAATGCCTCGAGCTAAACGTGCCCGTCGTGCGCCCGCACCATCTGCAAAAGCTATTGCACGATCACCCTCACCCGACGCCCACGACAGTGGTGATAACGAACCGGCTCAACAGAACAAGTCCCCTGAGAGAGGCCGTAGACGAACAACGCGATCTTCAGGTGCTCGTACCAGCCTTGCCAACGAACAAGATGTGCTCGCAGCAAATCGACGTCGCGACGCGGCACTTGATAAGCTTGCCAAAGAGGATCCTACTTCCACAGCCAGTAACAATGCTGAGGATGCGGACTCTGGCAGTTCGGTTGAAGGAGGGCGACGATTGACAGCCACGCCGAAGCAGCGAATAGACACGACAGGATTGGAATTGGCGGACAGCGTGTTTGGCGACCTCGATAACAGTTTTGGACTCGATGATGATGACGATACGCGCCCAGGGCTACGGTCAGCCGATGCATCGTCACTTAACCTGAGCAACTTCAAGCGCAGACCGCGTCAGTCGAGCATTATCGGACGCAACGACCCTCCCATTCGACCCAGCAGCCGCGGTGGTAACACTCCTAGTATCAGCTCGACACTCCACTTTGGCGCCTTCAGAAGGCGTGCGCGAGAACCAAGTATTTTGGGGACTGCACGAAAAGCCCGTCCAGAGGAGAATGCTGCAGGACAGGAGCCGGATTCGGAGAGTGAGGACGAGGACGAGGATCAGTTCATGCCTGAAGCTGAATCTACACCGGTTAACAACCGTCGGAGAACACAGCCTCATGCTGAAATAATCGAAGTCCCAGCCTCTATTGAAATTCCAACTTCCCCTGAAGTAACAGGATCGAAGCACAGAAAGAGAAAGAGCGAAGACGCGCTTCCAAGTAGCGAACGACCAGAGAAGATTTCACGACTTGAGAGTGATGCCGAAGAGTCAGAGGAAGAAGCGGGCCCTGCACCTGAGGTTATCGATTCCGACAATGAAAGTGATTCTTCCCTGTCGGAACTTGCCTCTCCACTAGGACCTTCGCCTGTTCTCAGGGATCGACCTGTTACACCCATCAACGACGAAGAACTCATGGCTCTCCCAGTAAGCAGTGACTCGGAAGACGTGAACTGGCCTGACATTCATACCTTGGCCAAGAGACGCCGGAGGCCCTCTGTCACAACCCCTATCCGCGCCGATAACTTCTCAGATGTTTCTTCACCCCCATCTCTTACACACTCTCCTAACTTTGGCGAGGTACAAAAGCCTAAAGGCCGAGCTGCAGCCAAGCGAAAGGCACCCTCGCCTAAGATTACAACCGCCGACTTGACAAACCTTCTTCCAAAGCGTCATTACCAGAAAAAGCGGGATCCTCTAGGGCTGGAGAGCGATGAGGAGCATGATACATCAGGCATCGGGGAGAATGAGGATGAACTCTCATATCTCGACGGCCGGGCTGCACGCCGAAAACGAGGCGGACGAGCGACGAGCCGTGGAGGCCCAAGTCGACCAGCCTCACGAGGCGGGCGGACGGTACAAGCTTCCAAAGCCAAGCAAACTACCTCAGGAAAGCAAGCTGCACGCAACGCACAAACCTACTCCCGCCGGTCATCGGATAAGGAGAATGAGGATGAGGAAGGCAGTGGGGATAATGAGGAGGATCAGCACGAGAACAGTCGCTTCCAGCCACTCCCTGACGATACTTTCGGCGAGGGAAGTGCCGAGAATGCAAGCACACCCTCTGCGGATGAGCTCAGACAAGCAGCAAAGAAGTTCAAAGAGGTTGACAGATGGGAACTTGACTTTGAAGAGGTTACGCAAAGTTCGTCTCCACTTGCGCGGTGAAAGCAAACCAAAGCATAGGGACTGGAGTACCAGGCAAGGCGAACGAAAAGGGTCGAGGGACAAGCAGGCGTTGGGTTGGCCAGGATCGATTGTTTTTAAGCCAAACGTTAAGAGTTACACAATTGGGAGTAGGGTTAGGTCATTTTATGAAAGTCTGAATGATGTCTGTTTCGGGCTTGTATTATAATGCACATGTTCGGGGTCAAGGGGGTCAAGAATTCCTCTGGTAGTTGGGGCAAATGGGCACGGTAGGACTGATGGGGATATGGCGGAAATTCTTTGATGGCTTTTTGATATCAAACTAAAATTCTTAATCTGCGAGTCTGATCCCGCTTCTTCAAGTTGCAAGAAATGTGCTTTTGACTCCTGAAACGCCGTATCCTCGTTTTGTTGCTTTCTATCGTAGCGTTGTGATCTCATGTACTTGGGTTAAGAGCTTCTGCCCGATGCTCTACCAGGGGCAACAACGGAGCAAGGACGTTGGGATCTCGTAGTGCGATAGTGATATCGTCAGGGAGTCTTCCAGACATGAGCAGTTTCTGTGGTATTGGGTTAGCGGCTATATCGTCAAGGGGGATCGATCGGCTCTTATGCTGCAATTGTGTATCAGGCTTACTCTCTTAACATTCTCGTAAGTTTCCTCTTGCGCAGAATATTCACGAATTACTTCGTCAGTTTCAAAGTCAACGTAGACCCGTGTGTCACGTATCCGCAGAATAACGTTATCCAAGCGCATGAACAACCGACATAGCAAGAGCATGCGCTTCTCGTGTACGCGAACTTTAACGCTGAAGATGGAAATGCCGTTGTCGTCTAGTTCGCTCTCGTACAGCATAACGTCGTCGAAGAAGAGAATGGGATCTCGGCGTTTAAGCAGCTCAATGGGAATCTGCTTGTCCGTGGGCGCAAACTGCTTGGCCGATGGGTCGGCGCTCCCGGTGTATATCGTCGAGTAACTCCAGTCGTAGGGCTTCACAACCTCCTTGATACCCTGCGTAGTGCCCTCTCGAGTGCTCTCCCAGTCCCGAGCGTATGCGACCTTGAGCATATGGCGATCTGTCTTGTCGACAGCGTCAAGGGCGTCCGGTGTGTTGAAGTTCAAGGACCAGCCCGAAGGGACATGCTCAATGCCGACGATGTTGTCGCCAAAGATCATCTCAGGCATGGGAATGGCAATCTTTTCGGTGAGGGCATCGATGGCGCCGGCCTTTGAGATGGGAAGCTTGCGGGTGGATATGCGGAAGCGGCCCTGTTTATGTGTTGTCGTGGCCGAGGCAAGAGCCTGGGGCTTGGGAAAGGGCTCGTTGGGGTCTGTGATGTGGTTTAGCTGCATCTTGGCAGTTGTGAACGGGGCCTTGTTTCCTTGAGAGTGTGAGAATTGTAAGAAGGAAAGCTAGAGCGAGAGAGCTTGCATCTTTGATGTGGTGGTAGTGGTGTAGTGGGGTGGGGGGTAGCGGGACACCATGTCATGCACCCCGCAGGAAGTTCATAAATAAATTGATTCGCCAAACAACGCCCGGACTCAATGACAGCACTATTTACCTCTCAACTAATCACGGACCTGTAAAGGTTTACTACAAACTTCTTGTGGAAATATGAAGAGCCTGGCATTGAGTTGCCATCAACAGTTTGGAACATTAGCATTCAGCATGTAGTGTAGATGGCAAAGTTCACGATTACAGACCAGATCAGATCCGATCCGATCCGAAATGCAAGGAGGATAAGGCAGACTGAGACCAAAACTGTCATCGTCCAAACTTTCTATCACGAGTGAACTCTTATTCGTATCAGATTCTCTTGAATATCGTGGGCCAAAGCAAGCTTCTGATCCAGTTATACAGAAACTCTGCGGGAGGTCTGTGATTATGTGTCCATTACCAAAGTTCCTAAGATTTTATTTATACAACCACCACATACGCCAAATTTCCAGCAGACAATAAGCAAAGCGACACGGATGATAAGAACAGGAAAAGAAAAGGAAAAGGAAAAGATCTCCCATCTCAAGCGGCAGTACCTTCGCCCTCCCTTCTTCCCATCGCATATTCAACGACATCTGGACAGAGTCATTGCCATCGTACAGTTGAGATGTCGCATCTTTCAGCAGAAAGTAGAGACGGTCGTTCATTGGTTTTTCCGACTCACACTTCTTCACGAGTAAGTTCTGTTCATCTACCTCTGAGTTCCTACACGCCTTACGAGCTATTCTTTCCCAGCGCTCAATCATTGTAGAATAGAACGAGCATGCCCCGAGGATGATGAGTAAGAACTCTCAACTTGCTCGTCATATCTCATGTCTGATTTAGTACTGGAAGTATTTAGCCCAGGGGTCTGACGAGCTTCAGAAATGATATCTCTTCTGGTGGAAGATATGCTACAGTTCCAGTTTGCCCATCATATGAGCCTGAGAGCGGCCCCATGATGTAAGCCTTCTGAAACCTGTCGGTGATAGCCTGTCAGCATTCAACATGTGGGATACCATGGATGACCATAATCCGTTCTCCTAGCATCATTTGACAGAAAAGCCGATTTTGCAACTGCATGGTACACTGCCAGTCAAGTTCTTATCACATGCCAGAAACTGTATTCCTTGGGTACTACCTAATTAAATTCCATATAATGATAATTAAGCTCCCATCGTCTTTCTTTTACGTCCTGAGGGTTTCATGAAAATGTTCGGTCCTACAACTGTGCCTTGCATGAAGCACTATCCTTCTCTTTGAACTACCCTACGTCATCCTCGTCCCAGCATCAAAACAGAACCGAAAGAATAAAAAGCTTATCTGACCACAGAATAGATAACAATTGAATATACGGATAGCATGTAATAATATCTTGTTTTAGATGTGATGTCCTGAGCTTTCTCTTACAGCTTTCCCATAGCATTTCAAGGGTCCACCTCCACTAACCTCCACTCCACCCGACCTCCAGAAATCCACCGATAAGCTTTCCTTATCAGTTGCCGCTCCATCAACTTTTTTTCCTTTGCGCATTCAGAGTTGTCCAGCCCGCTTTCAAACAAACACCAACACCAATATCAACACATCACCCATCTCTCCACACGAAACCGACACAATGCGCCCTCTTACAGAAAAGGAGACCCAGACTCTCTTTGAGAAACTGGCAAACTACACCGGCGGCTCCCTGAAGAACCTCATTGCGCCCCTCGACGACTCTCCCAACCCTGATCGCTATGTCTTCCGCCTCGTTCGCGATCGTGTTTTCTACGTCCGTCTGTCTATCGCCAACCTAGCTACTTCTATCACGCGTGAGAAGATCCTCTCTCTTGGAACATGCCTTGGTATGTCGTTATTTCAAACTAGAAATCCCATGTAGTACACTGTCTAACCGCTCAAAACCTCTACAGGCAAGTTCACCAAGTCAGGCAAGTTCCGCCTGCACGTCACAGCCCTCCCCATCATCGCCGAGCACGCCCGCTACAAGATCTGGGTCAAGGAGAACGGAACCATGCCCTTCCTATATGGCAGCAACATCGTCAAGGCACACGTTGGTCGCTGGTCTGAGGACTGCCCCGAGCACCAGGGAGTTGTGGTCTACAGCATGAACGACACACCGCTCGGATTCGGTGTCACAGCCCGCAGCACCGCCGAGGCCCGAAGATTGGACCCTACCGGTATCACCTGCTTCAGGCAGGCGGATTGTGGAGAGTACCTCCGTGACGAAGACAACTTGTTTGCGACGGGCTAGAGTGGAAGATGACTTTGCTTCGTCTGGCGTTGGGGCTAATTTTTAACCATTCTTTGGCGTTGAGAGTGAGGGAAAAAAGAAACTTGCGGCCAAGTCAACCATGCTTGGATTATTTGGTAGATTGGTAGATATCATCATCGTCATCATCAAAGCGCTGTATATGTTGAAATGTATTTCGCTTGCCCCATCTTGTCCATTTTCACATTCACCTTTTTGATCTATCATTCCATTACCGCTCCGTTGATCTCCCGAGCAGGGCTCACAGGCCTGCTGTCTCTCTTGAAGAAGCCGACATGTTGTCGATGAGCAACATACTCACTATCAGCATAACCGAGAATCTTCTCGATTTCCACGCTCTGCTTCCCCTTGATTCGCGCGATCTCAGCAGCGGCATAGTTTACCAAAGCTCGACCAACCTCTTCAGGGGTACCCTCCCACATCTTGCCGTCGGGTCCAGGGGTCGATCGTCGCTTGACTGCCACGAGCCGTACGACTTCCTGCTGGGCAAAGTTGCCCTCAACATCGACGACACCGACCGGGAGCAGGCCAGCCTTACCCACGAGAGCCTTGTAAGCCCCAGAATCAATGTAGAGAGTGCCATGAGGGTGTGGGGTGTGAAGCAGCCAAAAGTGACGGTCTCGAATGGGATCATTGGCAGGCACGAAACGGGTATGTAGAGGGGGCCAAGGGGCACCACCATTGGATGACGTGGAGAGGGTCAGAGCTGACGCTGACCGGGACAACCCTTCGGCGCGTTCATCTGGACTGGGAGGGGTGTTCCCTCTTTGTATTGACTGGAGGTACTTCACAATGTTGAGTACGTTTCCAGGATTAGAGGACCTCGTAATAATGGTGGTAACACCAGCCGAGGTACCCAACCTGGCAGCGATGATCTTGGTGCTCATGCCTCCAGTTCCAAGAGAAGAACCGGCACTGGAAACTGTTGACGGTTAGGAGTGAGGCACAACATGTGATTGAACACGAAACTTACCATCAGCTTGAAGTGCCGAGATGTCTTCCACTACCTCAATAGGCTTGGCATCTGGGTGGGTTCGGGGGTTCTTGTCGTAGAGGCAGTCGACATCTGTCATCAAAAACAGCATATCGGCGTGAATCATAGCGGCAGTGATAGCAGAGAGAGTATCGTTGTCGCCAAACTTGATTTCGGAAACGGCAAGAGTGTCATTTTCGTTGACAATTGGAATGACTCCTTGCTCCAGAAGCGCGTGAAAGGTGTTTTGGGCGTTGAAATATCGAGTTCGCTATTAGATCATCAGAACCACTGCAACGGATATCATGGAGAAAGGAAAGTCAACATACATCTGCTATATCGTTTCGAGTAAGGAGAATCTGAGCAATTGGCTGCCTAAGATGAGTGAACAGACTGTCCCAAAGACTCATCAAGCGACATTGGCCGATTGCTGCGAGAGCCTAGAGACATTCGTGTTAGTCAATTAATGACACCAGTTATTGAAAAGACATTCAAATCCAACCTGTAGCTGTGCGAGATGTTTGGGTCGCTTCTCGACATCCATACGTCGGAGGCCAACACCGATGGCGCCCGACGAAACAATAACCACTCGGTGACCATCTTTACGAAGCTTCACGGCGGTATCGACGATGAGAGTCAGAATTGGCAGAAGCGGCTCATGAGTCTCTTCATCGACGATAGAGCTCGTTCCTATATGAGGACCAAGTGTTAGTGGGGGATGAGTCAGGCTTGGTGTTGGTGTTGAGAATTAAGACTCACCAAGTTTGATGACGATGGTACGAGACTTTGTCCCGTTTCCTCTCATGTCTGCGAGATTTAAAAAGAGAGAATATGTCAGTTAATGCCGCTTCAGTGAAATAATGCAATGCGTGTATCAAGGACAGGTGCTTTCACATGCGTTCGCTCTTCACAGGTGACGCAGAAGCGGGACATGTATATGGACAAATTCAGCGCAACAGAGTCTCTTTCTACAGAACAATTCAAAAGAATGAAGATGCAAGAACGAGGAAAAACTCGACAAGAAGAAAGAAACATCAATAATGCTTACACTGAAATATGCTTTCGCTCGTCATTTTTGCAGGCGCCCTTGTCGCTTTTTTCCCTCTTCCCTTGTCGCTGTGAGAGTGAGTGTGGAACCGTGTAAAGGATGTCTTCAACCTGTTGATCCTGGGAAACGTTCGTCGAGAGTCAAGGTGATTGGATATCGGGTCTGGGGGAGTAGCACATCGGAAAATGAGCGGCAACTCGGTAAGCGCTCCGATCAGCAACTTCCCAACTTCCGCATTCTCCACTTTTCCTCGCCTCTTTTATCCCACCGCCTTTACCCAAATTGGACCTTTTGGATGGCAGAATTTTAGGTGGTCTTCAGTGCAAGCTCTACCTAAATGTTGAGGCTAAGACCCGTGTGAGAAGGTCGAAAGAGATCAATCAATTAATGATTCATTTCAAATCAAACTGCGAATAGATTCGTCGACACCGGAAACCCTTAACCCAACACACTATCGAACAGGTTCATCTCAACGTTCTGTTCAAAAATGTCGTCCAACTCGACAACTCCTCCTCCAGCTTCAACTTCAAGCGCCACTGCTACTGCTGCGCCAAGTACCTCAAATGCAGCCCCCCAGGAAATCAAGAATGACCCTGCAAGAACCGGTTTTTCTCCAGAAATGTCATGGTGGATGAATTACTTCAAGCAGCTCTCGGGCCAAATGACACCCGAGGGTCAGTTTCACTTCCGAGAGTGGAGATACCGCGTCCATGAGGAGCGAGACTGCAAGCGCTGCGAAGACGATCTCAAATGGGTCTTCACCTATTCCCCTGTTGTACGCTTCATGTCTGAGAAGATCCAGGGTCTCAATGGGCGAATAGACGCTAGCAATGTCTACTGTCGTCGTTGTGAATCACACCTTGAACCTAATGGTCAGGTTCTTCGCCAATCTGGAGGATTCAGCCCTGACCACGGTATTCTGATATGTGCCAACGAAGTTCGAGATCGCAAACATCTCGAGGACACACTTGCGCACGAGATGGTGCACGCATGGGACACTCTTCGATGGAAGAATGTCGACTTCATGGGTAAAAAGGACTTGAAGCACGCCGCATGCACAGAGGTAGGTCCAATCTGTACATTTTGAGAAATCACAGTACTGACTCATCTCAAAGATCCGAGCCTCAATGCTCAGTGGCGAATGCAGGTGGACTCGAGAAGCTTTCACTCGAGGAAACTGGAAGTTGACACAGCAATTCCAAAACTGCGTCCGCGGACGGGCCATTCAATCTGTCATGGGCCGAAGTACGTGCAAGGACGACGTACAAGCAGCCAAAGTCGTCAACCAAGTTTGGGATTCTTGCTTCTCAGACACGCGGCCCTTCGATGAGGTCTATAGATGATGGACAACCTGCTGCATAACCTTGTGTACGATATCTGAGCCGGGCGAGGGGCGCTTTTAATGAAACATAATGCCTTTGTTGGATACTCCGATACTATCAATGATACCCTTTCAATATGCTGAAGCAACTCTTCGATTCAGTTTGACAATTCTCAAATGATGCCACAAAAGAAACCCTGTACTCCAACTGATGCTAACGGCTAGACTCCGCCGTGGTAATTACAATTCGAATCGCCAATAAACGCCTTTCAACCCTTGTCCATTTGTTCGTATTATTGCTTGTCATTAAATCGTTATTGCCCCTTCTCGCGGTTGGAGGCGCGTTCACCCTTGACACAGTGCTTGATGATCCAAGGGTGTTGTTGAATCTGCTCAAGCGGAATTCGCTTCTCAGGATCCAAAACAAGTAGCTTCAGTCTTGTTAGTTACTATTCTCGTGAATCAATAGGGAAAGGGTCAACATACCTTCTTGATGAGGTCCGTAGCCTCAGCGCTAACCCACGTAGGAATGGACATATCAGCGCGAGCAATTCTCCGTTGCGTCATGACCGGCGTGTCCTCGAAGGGCGCTTCACCCACAAGGAACTCGTACGTCAGGACACCCAAACTCCACAGGTCAACCTTCTCGTTGTAGAAGTTGTCAGAGGTGCCGGGCTTGATCATCTCTGGGGGGAGGTAGTCAAGAGTTCCACACATGGTCTTTCTTCGGTTGTTGGGGGCGTGCACACTCCATCCGAAATCCGAAATCTTGATCTCGCCGTGAATGCCAACTAGGATGTTCTCGGGCTTGATGTCTCGGTGGATAACGTGCTTTCGGTGAAGATATCGCAATGCCGACGCCATCTGAGCAATGTACTGAGCGGCCTTCCACTCAGGGAATCGACTCTCCTTCCGAAGGTGCTTGTACAATTCACCCTTGCCGGCAAACTCAAGAATCAAGAAAACTCGCTTGCTGTCGTGGAAGTGGCCATATAATTGAAGAATGTTGGGGTGCCTGAGGTTGCTTTGAATCTCAATCTCTCGTCGAACTTGCTTCTCGACTCTGCCTGCCTGCAGCTCGTTCTTGTGGAGGACCTTGAGGGCGCAGACGAAGCCTGTCGTTCTCTCTCGGGCAAGGTACACTCGTCCAAACTTGCCCTTACCTAGAGGGCGGCCGATCTCGAACATGCCGAGGTGGAACTGTTTTGGGACGCTCATTTGTTCGGGCAAGGTAACTGATTTGCGTTCCTCTGAAGCCTCGTCCGATGTCCTTGAGGAGGAAGGAAGGGCCTTTCTGGTGGGAGATGGAGGAGCGGGATTGACTTTTCGTTGGACGGCCTGTGACGGCAGCATCACAGCGGCGTTGGCATTGCTGCTTTGCGACTGAAGGGCGACCTTAAAGAGGTTGGGGCGAGAGACACCAGTAGTCGAGGAGGAGATAGTCTGTTGGTGTTAATAATTGATACATGGTTGCATTACAAAAGCAAACCTACCTTTGATTTGCTGTACAGCTTGGAGCCGTCGCCGAGAGGATCGTTCTCGTCGTTGACAGACATGCGCTCGAAGCGCGCTTCGATAGTGCGGGTAGCCATGGCTGATAGGACTGGAAGGGATAGGCTGTTGATGTTAGTGAAAGGCGGACGTGGAGTTTGAAAAGACGACGGATGGATGTGTGCCTTTTTGAACGGTTGCGGTTGCAGTGCGGTCAGGCCCGTCGTCTAAGCTGGGGTTAGTTAATACAAACAAGGTGGTTGCCAGGCAACGGATGCCGAGAACGGTCAAGCTGGATTGCTTGGGGCGATGCGTCGGATCGGCCCATTGAGCTAGCCATCGCCAAAATAATATAATTACGGCTGAAAATAACTCAGGATTTGCATAACATCTTTATTTAGAATTACAGTTTATCATCAGGCAGTTTGATGCTGATCAGCCGCGGTGTTGAACATTAGATAAATCTGAAAGAGAGGCTTTCCACAATGTATCATACATCCAATCAAATACATGTCTACCTTGAATTAGATGTAATTCTATGCCGTTTATTTTGCAACAGTACGAACGTTATGGCCAGTTCTCATACCACTCCTACAAGTTACCTATCTTCGTGCATTGAGAACCGGTCCTTTCTCTATACATCTACACCCAGGGACAACCTTGTGTTGGCAGATTTGACTCTATCACAATCGAACGCCTGACAGGTTCATTTACAACGAATTGCGTTAGAGCTCAAGAATAAGGTGTAGTTCCAGGGTAGAAGAACTCAGAGCTAATTAGACTGCATCATATTGATTCGCTATAGTATAACTTATATCATCTCAAGTTGTTCCTCCGTTCATTACTGTTCTCACAAGTGGTGAAGTCGTACTCAGGCGCACAATATTCACCACTGCATGAGCTACATAACTAAGGTAGGTAGTGTTTTGAGCATCAGCCATTATTATCTATGTCAACTAAATTGTTCCGCAGCTCAACTTTGAAGCCTGGCGAGAGACTTCATTGTCATGGTGATTAATATCATGATCAAGCATCCATATCGATGGCACGTGCTGGCCGAGCCTCCACTGTCAGGACCGTGGAACAATACTGGTCATGGCGGGGAACCTAGAAAATGTCAGTCATGGATGTCTTTCCTGAACAGCTACAAAAACAGTCCTTTTTAGGGTATCAACCACCAAAATCATCGAATCAGCGCTTAGCAGACACCAAAGAAACTGGCAAAACCCCCCCACCATCCACATCTATCCATAACGAACGTCTCAAGTCGCTGGGTTACTACGGGCTGAAGCTTGTGACTCATGCCCCTCACCTCTAATAACGGACCTGACTCTACCTTACCCTACGACTTTTCAAATCCGGTTGGATGAAGCCAATTCGACTTTTGTCACTATCTTCTGCCTCACTGCCAACAACAGTATCAACATCTCCAGCGTCGCCCTTATCAAGGCAGCTTAGTTTGTCTCGTTTTGGCCCCAGGTTCCGGTTTACGGCCTGCGCAAAACCACCCCGCACCGTCGTCGACTCCCGCACATTTGCGACCTCACGACCCCTCAACGCTTTTCAACTGCAAAAGTCGCAGAAGCGCAACAAAAACGTCATGACTTCCAGCGCGACCACCCTCAAGGGCCAGCCCCTTGACAAGGCCATCCTCGAATCTATCCTCCGACGCCGCATGTTTTATACCCCCTCTTTCGAGATCTACGGCGGTGTTGGTGGTCTGTTCGACTATGGCCCTCCCGGCTGTGCTCTTCAAGCAGCGGTCATCAACGAATGGCGTAAGCACTTTATCCTCGAGGAGGACATGCTCGAGGTTGACTGCACTGTCTTGACTCCCCATGAGGTTCTCAAGACCAGTGGTCACGTTGACAAGTTCGCCGATTGGATGTGCAAGGACCCCAAGAACGGCGAGATTCTACGAGCCGATCACTTTGTCGAGGCCATTCTCGAGGCCCGATTAAACGGTGATAAGGAGGCCCGTGGCCAGAAAGTGGAGGACAAGGAGGAGGACCCCAAGAAAAAGAAGAAGAAGGCCAAGGCTGAGGCTGTCAAGCTCGACGATGCCGTTGTCCAGGAGTACGAGGAGGTTCTTGCCAGAATCGACAACTACGGTGGCCCCGAGCTCGGTGAGCTCATCAAGAAGTACGACCTCAGAAACCCTACCACTGGTGTTCAGCCCGCAGAGCCCGTTTCTTTCAACCTTATGTTCCAGACCACTATTGGCCCTAGCAGCAACTACCCTGGCTACCTTCGTCCTGAGACTGCCCAGGGCCAGTTCCTGAACTTCGCCAAGCTCCTCGAGTTCAACCAGTCCCAGATGCCCTTCGCCTCCGCTTCCATCGGCAAGTCATACCGAAACGAGATCTCCCCTCGTGCTGGTCTGCTGCGAGTGCGTGAGTTCCTCATGGCTGAGATTGAGCACTTCGTCGACCCTGAGAGTGGCAAGAAGCACCCTCGATTCCACGAGGTTGAGGATGTTGAGCTTGTTCTTCTTGACCGTGATACCCAGCTCTCTGGTAAGACCACTACCAGGACTGTCAAGATTGGCCAGGCTGTCAAGGAAGGTCTTGTTGACAACGAGACTCTGGGTTACTTCATTGCACGAATTCATCTGTTCTTGGAGAAGATTGGTGTGGACATGAGCAAGCTGCGCTTCCGTCAGCACATGGCTAACGAGATGGCCCATTACGCTTGCGACTGTTGGGACGCCGAGCTTTTCACCAGCTCCGGTTGGATCGAGTGTGTCGGCTGCGCCGACCGAAGTGCCTACGACTTGAGCGTTCACGCCAAGAAGACCGGTGCTCCTCTGGTCGTCCGTGAGCAGCGAGAGACCCCCCTCGTTATTGAGGAGTGGCAAATCGATATTGAGAGGAAGAAGTTCGGTCCTCAGTTTAAGAAGGATGCCAAGACTGTGGAGACAGCTCTTCTCGCTACACCACAAGAACAGCGAGAAAAGCTTGCCAAGGAACTGAGCGAGAACGGTAACATCACCCTCGAGGTCCCCGGTGTCGGTGACGGCAAGGTCCAGGTCAGCAAGGACTCCATTGCCATCGAGTTCCGCAAGAGGGTTGAAAACACCCGCGAGTTCGTGCCCAATGTCATTGAGCCCTCATTCGGTATTGGCCGTATCCTCTACTCTTTGATGGAGCACAGCTTCTGGACTCGTGGCAGCGAGGGTGGTGATGAGGCCCGTGGTGTAAGAACAATTCCAATGCTACATATATGAAAAATTGCTAACGTTTTAAAGGTTCTGTCCTTCCCTCCTACAGTGGCCCCTACCAAGGTCCTGCTTGTTCCCCTTTCTTCCAACGCCCAGTTCAAGCCTCTCCTTAAGCAGCTTTCGCAGCGTCTGCGCAGTGCTGGTATCTCTAGCCGTGTCGACGATTCATCTGCCAGTATTGGCAAGCGATACAGCCGAAACGATGAGCTTGGTACTCCTCTCGGCGTTACTATTGATTTCCAGACTGTTCAAGACGGCACTGTTACCCTGCGAGACCGTGACAGCACCAGCCAGGTCCGAGCTGAGCAGGAGAAGATCATTGATGCTATCAAGTCAATCGTGGATGGCAGCAAGAAATGGACCCAGGTCGAGAGTGAGCTCCCCAAGTTTGAGGGCCAGGAGGTTGAGATTGCTGCGCGATAAAGTAGCAGTACATAGGATTGGCATACAACAAATGTAATATAGATGCCACGGTGGCAGCCACCGTCTGTTCATGTCATGGACGTCAAGGCAGGAGTTGAGACTTGTCAGATCAAATCCACGGATTTAGAAGACAACATAAAAGCTGGTATGGTAGGGTAAATGGAAAAGATGTCTCCTGTCAGTAACTCGTCCCTCCATGTGAGCACATTTGCAGCACATTTCCTCACCGATATTTGTGCTGGTTTATTTCGTGAAATGGGATTTAGCTAAACGCAAACGCTATGGAGGAATCAGACATGAGAGGGTCTGTGCTATGTATGATGAGTGACTCGAGTCAAGACAAGTATCGATATCTCCCTTTACATGTGAGCAAGACAGAATTGGACCCTAGACAGAATATTGGAACCGTTGAGATTGCACTGTAATTGTGGGCTTTGTTGCTGGGAAGAAACGTTGACTATCTCCAGTTTAACTGCGAAGCTGGCGGTTGGGCAAGGTTCTGTCATGACAAGGAATCTTCACCGGAGACCTACCATGATATCCGTACAAAGCGCCACAACTGTGGCATTCTGTCAAGTTAATAAACAGTATTTTAACTACGGAGTACCCTTGGTCATCTCGTTTGCATGGGTCAATTTATAATGGACGAACCTTAGTCAAACGCCCAGATGAGTTTGATTAACGAGGAGGCTCGTCTGGTATGGGGCTCTTGAATAGCGGCGGCTATTTACGCCATGGGTAGCAGAAACCTTGTACGGAGCAGGATATGTTCGCTTGACAGCCATGAACATCGTCATGACGCTTGTAAGCGAGGAGCTATAGAACATGCAGCAGTTTTAGAATAGCGACATGGTATACATCACGGGATTTTGAGTGATGTATACCATCATGAGTACCTACCTAGGTAGGTAGGCAGTGAGCACTGATAGGGGAAGGCAGTACGTACTTGTGTTCATATTTCTAAGACACGGCCAATTTTTAGGCTTTTACGGACTGACACAGATAACATGGGAGATCGAGACGCTGCACGAGGAATGGAGTTGCGTGGCAAAGGACGCTTGAAGTGCAGCAGGCCACCTTGGGACCAGTTAATTGTTTAAGGGTGGACAGCTACTGGATCGTAGGAACGTAAATTGTTGATCAACTTCGATGGAGAGACAGGCATCAAGTTTAAAACTTGCAGGTTTAACTTGGAAACAAAGGTGATGGATACTGCAGAAGAGTATCAGGCCCCTCTAATAAACCAATCCCAGTAGAGAGGCAGAGAGGATCTAGACTAGTTAGTGACCGTAGCAGCCGTGGTTACAAGAACAAGATTTGACCTTGGCCAGTGACGGCCCGGGCCATAAAGTGGCATTTCCTCCAGGTCTCCAGGTCTCTATGGTTGGTTCTCATGATCAGCGCAAACATGGAAGGTGGGGCACTATTTTCTGCAAAGGTATTTGCAGTTGAGGCTAAGATGGATGAGCTGAACCCCCCTCTCTCTCTCAACGCTATTGCTGCCATGAATAAGGTAGCAGAAGAGTACATACACATACGGTACTCCGTACATGACTGCAATATAGTTACGAGGTGGAGGATCGTTTTTACTACTGCGGCTCTTGTGAATGGATCTCATGCATGTTTAAATGTCCCCCCCCCCCCCCCCAGGCTGGTCGTTAATACCGCCAATGCAAGCAATCAGAACCGGACCCCCCTCATCTTCATCAGTGATGCATTGTCAATCCAGGGGTCAACGGAAATCAACCCCGACTCCACAAGCGTGTTAGGTGCCTTACCTGAGAAAAGCATTGGAGCCCAGCCCCAGCTCTGTAGCCAGACTGACAGAATGGCATTGAGCATGATTACCGCCGGCTACGCTACTTGCCTACTTATGAATAGAGCCTCAGGAGCCTAGGTCTCTGATAAGTTACAGCACCTCAAGTATGGAGGTAAGGTACCTACGGATACTGGTGCGGGCAAACGCCACTGGAACTGTCCCGGCCCTCTTCATCTGACACTTTTACGGCACGAGAATACCTCAAAGTACTGGCCCTGGGGGAACTAGGGGTCATCTATCCTCCTTCCCCACCTTTCTTCGTTTCCTCCTAGCCTCCTTCACGTTCTGTTCTCTGGTCCAAACGTGGAAGGCTACTCGCTCATCCAAACCCACACCCTGGCCTTGACCTGGCCTTTCATTCTTATCCATATCTATATCGCCTTCTGCTTTCTGCTTGTTCTGCCTGTTCTTCCCTTTAACCTCTTTAACTGCAACTGCTCTCAGTTCTGCGGCTTCTGGTTACGTACCTACCCGTTACCAGTTGTAAGTATTTTACAGCCTCTCGCTCCCGCCGAGAAGCTTTCTTTGTGCTGTAGCGACGTGCGCCATCCGTCATCCTGGCAAAGTGCCACTGGAGCCAACGCCGCGCACCTCCACTTCCGAATCTACCTACCTAACCCCCCAGTACTTTGTCGGCGTCGCTGAGGAGCTACCTACTATTTACCTACCTCACCAACCCCGATTTCTGTTCCTGACCGCTGCTCCAACATCGTTTTCGAATACATGACCTCTTCCTTTGGTCGCTGAGAAGGCCTTTTTCTGCGCCCAAGATCAATTTCTCATTGGTCTTTGTTTGAGTGCGCTTAAATATCGTCGACAGTAGACCGCCCAGAGCCCCTGTGAGCGCTCCTGAGTTGGTCATTTCTCAGAACAGCCCACCGCTCGCCATCAGATCTTGGAGCCAGCAAGCGTACGACCCGCCATATAAACTGCTTGCATGTCATTTCAGACTGGCTTATCTTTTCTAGTCACCGTTGAAGTATTACTTGCTGCGTTCTGCAGCAAAGTAATTCAAGATGGCTCAAAACAGGTACGTTCCTTAGATTTGCCAGATGAGGCTGTATTTCAGCTCAACGGGGTGGGGTGAAGACTGCGGGCGATCTTTGCATGTGTTTCTCGACGTTGGAACTCAATCCATCGGTCAAACTTGAGCATTTCCGGGTCGCGATGCCTTTACCTTGATGATGCTGGTATCTACCTCTTCAGGGGCTATCGACTTAGTCCCTGAAGAGGGGTTACTACACTGTCAGCAACCCACCAAAAGGCATATATCAATCGCAACAAGAACGACAACTAACATCATGCAGTATGTACTCCTCCGGGCAGTTCATGAACCCGGGCCCTGCGCCTCGGCCTCCCAACGATAATCGACCGCGTTTGAACCTAACGCCCAATGCCAACCTTCCAGGAAGCATGGCCAATATGGCTATTTCGCCCATTCGAAGTACCGCGACCTCGACGTACACCGGCTCGACTATTTCGCTCCCGATCGCCCGTCAACAGTCCAATAACACCGATGGTCTAGGCGGGGTCGCCGTTAAGAAGGAGGGCTGGGCATCCGTCAAGGAGAGCAAGAATTTCATCCAACCTTGGAAGCAAAAGTACCTAATCCTCCGCAAAGAATCGCTCGATTTTCACAAGACCGAAGGTGGTAAGGTTTCGTACACGCTGTACCTGAGGGATGTAGTCAACGTCGGACGAGTCGAAGCCGCCGGAACCATCTTCGAAATCAAGCGCAAACCTGATGGGTCGTCTAACAGTCCAGGAGACGATGATGGTCAAACCAAAACCCTCCAGATCAAGGTAAAAAGTGATGATGACTTGTACGAGTGGATTGATTTTATTTATGGTGCTTGCCCAGGCATGGGCGGAGTTAGCAACCCTACTAACTTCTCTCACGCCGTGCACGTTGGCTTTGATCCCAAGACTGGAGAATTTGTTGGTTTGCCCCCTGAGTGGTCGAAGCTTCTTAACTCCTCAGCCATCACCAAAGAAGATTACGAGCGCAACCCCCAAGCTGTCTTTGAGGTTTTGGACTTTTACACTGATCTCGCCAAGAGGGCCGAGAACCCCAACCAGTACCCCAGCCTGACTCCTACTCCTCCTGTTCAGAGCCAGGGCAACAAGCAACTTGGGTATAATACCGGTGCCTCTGTGGCACCTCCTCGACCCGCGCCGCCAGCTCCTTCGCAACGACCAGGTTACAATCCTTCTCCTGCCCAACCTAACCCCAATGCTCCTCGCCGGCCTGCCCGACCCGATGAGCGTCCTGTTCAGCAGGACCAGCAGCAACAATACCAGCAGCGCCAGCAGATGCAGCAAATGTCTCCCAACTACGTTTCTCAGGATACTTTAAGAGAGGAGCAACGCAAGAAGCAGCTGGATGCCCAGAGACAACGGGAACGCGAAATTGAGGAGCAGAACCGACGTGATCTAGAGGCTTACAATGCTTCTCTTCCCAAGACCAAGGTTCCTCTCGCTCAGCAGGAGATTGGGGGCGGTTACAGCTCATCACCCTCCCAAGCCGACCGCTTCAACCCCTCACGAGCAGCTCCTCCCGCACCAAAAGCAGCGCAACAGCAGGGTGCTCTACGAGCACAGAGAGCTGCTCCCTCACCCCCAACACCGTCCTCCCAGCGACCAGCTCTCACTTCTCAGTCCAGCTCTGGTGCTTTGAGAGACCAATCCCAGGCACAGCGAACTCCTCGCAACGATAATGCCGCCCCTGGTCAAGCAAGCGCACCTCGGTACGCCAACGGGAGCCAGTCGTCTCAGACTCGACAGCCCCAACAGCAGACCCAAGCCTCCCGCTTGCCAGCTCCTGTTAAGCCTCTCAATGTTGCTCCCAAGCCTAGTCAACCTCAGCAGCAGCAGGCTGATGGTGTCAAGGCCGCAGAGGCCGCTTTGACTGCTAAGCCATCGCCTTCAGAGCGCAAGCAGGATGTTAGGATGTCCACTATGTCTGAGAGCGAGGTCATGGCCAAGCTAAAGGAGGCTGTCTCCAAGGACGACCCCAACATCTCTTATTCTAAGCAAAAGAAGATTGGACAGGGTGCCTCTGGATCAGTCTATGTTGCAAAAATCAAGGAGACAGCCGTGGGTATTGCCCGCGACGTCCTACGTGCCCAGGGCCCTCGGGCCCAGGTTGCCATCAAACAAATGGATCTCGCACATCAACCTAGAAAGGAGCTTATTGTGAACGAAATCATGGTTATGAAGGACAGCCGGCACCGCAACATTGTCAACTTCCTGGATGCTTTCCTGCGTAACAACAACGCAGAGCTTTGGGTTGTTATGGAGTTTATGGAGGGTGGTGCTCTCACTGATGTGATTGACAACAACCCTTCGATTTCTGAGGAGCAGATTTCAACTATTTGCCACGAGGTACGTCGTCCCGTTTGCTTTTGTCATCCGGCCATAACTAACAGTTGTAGACTTGCCGCGGATTGCAACACTTGCATGCGCAAAATATTATTCACCGTGATATCAAAAGTGACAATGTTCTACTGGACGCTCGCGGAAATGTCAAAATTAGTAGGTTGATCGGTAACAACAACTGAGTCAATTTGTCTAACATATTTACAGCCGATTTTGGATTTTGCGCCAAGCTCACAGAGACGAAGTCAAAGCGAGCCACCATGGTGGGAACCCCCTATTGGATGGCCCCCGAGGTTGTCAAGCAGAAGGAATACGGTCCTAAAGTCGATATCTGGTCTTTGGGTATCATGGCTATCGAAATGATAGAATCTGAGCCTCCATACCTCAACGAAGAGCCTCTCAAGGCTCTGTACCTGATCGCGACCAACGGAACTCCTCGGCTCAAGAAGCCCGAGAAACTCAGCAAGGAACTCAAGGCGTTCTTGTCCGTCTGTCTGTGTGTGGATGTCAAGAGCCGCGCCTCAGCAGACGAGCTCCTGGCCCATGACTTTTTGCGCCACGGTTGCCCACTGGCCAGCCTGGCGGATCTCCTAACTTTCAAGAAGCACGCCAAATAAAGGGCGAGCACGAGGATACTTAAGGAGCAGGCGATCATGTTACAGTTCGGCATTTTGAATGAGGTTGAAGCATGGTGACATATGTATTCCCCCAGATGATGTTTTTTTCCCTCTTGGCGTTTTCGGGCGAAAGTTCTTTGGCACCTCGCACTTGGCAAAGATGTTGCGCGGTGTAGACATATCTACACCTGTTTGGCGGCAGCTAGTCATGTTCTTCAAGAAGTCTCACTACGCGGTATCGATGATGATGACATGCGATGAAAGCTCAGACAAATACCATACCCAATGTACTAGGAGTCGGATGATATGAGGGACTCATTGAAACTTTTAAAGCTGGATTGTGTGTCTGTCTTGGGCACGAACAACCGTGACATTTTGAGCGCAATTGGGAACTATCAAACGCAAGAGTCACTGAAAGAGCATGATAGAGACGAAGATCTATATAGAAAAAAATGAAAACCGGGATGTTTCGACCATGCCCCGAATGTCTATTGTATTCATATGATATATGCTGCTGAGGAAGTCTGACTTGACTCACTCATGTACTCTATGTATAATCACGTCTAACTCCAGATTGCACTCCGCGGAAACTTTGAATAAAGACACAACCGTGGACCTCTAACCCAAGGGCCGGGGACTGCGGGCCGTTATCTGAAACAAGGCTCAGAGCCCTTGACGATACTATGGTGACATCTCTAATAAAAGTAGTGGTAAGGGGGAGGAAATGATCAGAGTTGTGTTTCGAGGTATCCGTGCTCAGGTAGTCTTTTGGCTACCTTGCTAATCTTAAGAAGGAAATAAGGTCATTGAGATGCATTGAATACCATGACATTGGGTAGACTTGGTTGTCTACAACGAAGAGCTCAGAATTACATAGATTCTGAGAATACTGGACCAGTACCCTCACGATATGTTGAAATTCTTAGAACAAGGGTGGAAGCCTCGGTTTAACCCCTGTGTGTTCTCTTACAGTCAGCCAGCCTCGATGATGCATATGTACGGGTAAGGGATGAAAAGACAGGGGCAGTAGGGCTTGTTTCATCGGCAAGCTAATAGATCCTCCGACAAAGCGATGGCGAGACATGATTGGCTCTGTTGTTTGTAAGGGGTCAGTAAGAGATGGAGAGGTGTCATGAATGCAGCCAATGAAAGTTATGCCTTTGAGGGAGCATGAAAAAGAAGGATAGTTGAGCTGTGATGTTATCAAGAAGAGAAGATGAGTAGACAAGAAGGAGAGTGATAGATTGGTGGCTACTAGCGAATTATATTGGCGATGTGATGTTTGATTCATTGCCAGATGTTTCGTTTTGACAGGATCGTGTCAGATCTTGGAGCTGCCCCAGCTGGTTCGTTATATCGGTAACTGGTTGGCCTCTTTTTAAGTTTGCTTTGGTCTACGGCGACTGGATACTGGTACATCGAGTAAGGGATGCATTGATACGTGATGGCATTCATGTTCTACAATATCCAGGATAGGTCCTGACGAGACCGAGAGATACTCTACACATGTGGCTTGGCAGCCCCTTTCACCCCCTTTGAAGTCAAGATACAACAATTAGTGTTTATTTCAGCGGTTCCGAGGGCACAGATCCAATTACGGGCTTTTGTTTGGCAGAATTCCCGATGCACGATGCCGCAAGTCCTCGGATACAGCCCTCACTCGACTATCCGTATGGAGTATCCGAACTGGTCAAAGAGGAATCTGTGGAGAAGCGAGGTGGCCACACAAACCGACCAGAACAAAGCAAAGAAGCCACCGGCCAGTAACAATTACCTACTAACCTAGGTACTCCGTAACTAGTCAATAGGAGATGAGAACACGAAATCTCGATTACCTAGGGAGGAAATAAAACATAACATACAAGTCTGCCACCAAGATATCTTTAATTAAATATAATAAACTAGATATAGTTATTTCTTCTACTTTAAATACTCTATAAGTATTACTAAAGTTTCTTCTAAATAGTATTAGATTTATATTCTTATTATTCTATTATAATATTTATCCCGGCGGAAAAAGCCTAATATCTAGTAAATCTTATGTCTTGTATTTTATTCCCCGCCGAGCATTACTTCCGATCACTTTGTTACAGACAAGGAAACTTGGTGTTAAGTTGAACACATATTAATTAGCCATCAATCACGTTTGGAGGATTCGAGATAAGTCCTTGGAAGCTGTCCATGGGACGACCGAATATTTCTAAATAAGCCATTGTGGGGGAACTGGGTTTGAATTTACATACCTCGTATTTGACGAGGCATACTGCCCAGAAACAAGAAACACTATCTGAGTTTCGTCTTTCAACCGTTTTTACATGGGCAGTCTATGATATCCCTAAATAGGCAGCGACTTTTAGCTATCGTTTCTTGACTTAAACCAACGGTACAACACATTGCCGTTGTGGTCAACAGTTGAGGATTTATAATCTCCATCAATGTAGTCTGACAGCTTTATATCAAAACCCCAACGATGCGTTACGTGACGCATACGAACGCGTATACAGCCCTGACAGGAATGCGCACAGCCTGGCTACGGACTGCAAGATCATCCGTTCCTGTGTATCTTTATGGAAACGTCGAGTTAGGTACTGTACCTTTGGTGAACGGACTGCAAAAGGCGACGCCCCCTAAAACTGTTTCTTGTAAGAACGGCTGTCCAGTGACAGCTGTCTGTTTGCTTGACGGCATGGAGGCTTCTCCCGCTCTTTCGTTCTTGCCTGTTTAGCAGTTAACGTTAGCAGGACAGGGCAAGAGCAACTCGGGCTATCGGTACCTTCCATTGGGTTAGCAGCTCTGCCCAGGCACAGGTACAGGCAGGTACAGGTACAGGCTAGCGGGCAGTGGAGGCTGACAGGCTAATAGCCAGGGCACCTTCCCTGATTGTCCGCGCCCGTCTTCGAAAGCTACCAAGGCCCTTCTTTCCCGTTCTCCTCCTCGCACATCACACATCACACATCCCTCCTTCTACTCCTCCTTCCCACCCCCCGTTTGTGCCCCATTCCCCATAATCGCGCGCCTCGTCCGTCTTCTTCTCCAGGCCCAGTCAAAAAATCTTCCTTTTTTTTTTGTACTTCTTCAATGAGGCCTGTATATTGATCCTATCTTTGTTTGTGCCCTCTTCCCCCAACCCGATATAGTCCCCTTATTACATTCCCTATTCTTTTTTTGCGCCCTCTCAAGCCGCGGGCTCGGACGACGCTGGACGACCTTTGGCCAGATCCAAATCCACCTCAATTGCATTGCATCTTCGTTTGAGCAGCAAATTCCTTCGCCCTAGTCGCCGCAGTCCCTCGAAAAATTAGAATCTCGACCTGTTCTCGGCTCAGGCAGGCCTTGTCCCATTCCACGAGCAACCTTTGTAATACCGGCGGTTCCTGGATTTCTTCTTGTTCGCATTGCGCTCCTTAGATCCAGCCACCGTTTCTGTCGAATACGCTCGAATCACCCTCGGACGCTTCCACGTCATCATCTACCTCGTCCATCGCTCGAGGTCGTCGAAAAAACAGCTACTAGACTGTCTCAACCACTATTCCCAACTTAGGGGTTGTCTTTTTTCGCTGTTAGCAACGGCTCAAACGTGTTGATCCACTAGGTGATCAATCACTCTCCACCGAGAATAATAATCAGCTATCCGGCCTGACACTTGCTTGTGTCACCGTCTCATGAGGTCGGCTAGATAATCGATAATGTCAACTTCTAGATCCGAACACTTGGCTCTTGGCTACGCCTCTCAGTCTGGTAGTCAACCTCGTTCTGGTTCCCCCTCTGCCAGCAACTCTCCCATCGATCCCCTGCCGCCTTCTCGTTCCCCATTCGGCTTGCCTGGTGGTCTCAACCCTTCAAGTAAGATGGCGGGCAATTCGCGATCCGGGGCTGGTTCTCCGTCGCACGAACTCCCTGGCTCTAGCCGTCTGTTCTCCAAGAGGTTCGTTTGGCCCCCAAGACGTGTTTTCTTAGTCGCCCCAACAAGAGGATGTCCCTTTCCTGGTTACTAAACCAACCATATGTTTATTCGTCCATGACGCTGACCTAAATTGTCTCACCTCATAGAGCCCGTGAGATCCAGGCTCAAGAAGGTGTTTCCGGCATGCCACTTTGGGGCGGCCCTCCCACGAGTGGCAATTCCACGCCGCTTCGCGAGAATATCCCCGAATCTCCTACCGATGGGTTCCCAGATTTTGCTCCGCTTCCTACACCGGACTCGATGCCGCAGGCGAGGCGTGCTCGCGCTGGCACAGTGCCCTCTCGATTCTCTCCTGGGGGTGCGGGTAATGGCGTCGTTGGTATCCCCGGCCTAGCTGCAAAGACGAACAGGCCCACGCCTACTCAGAGTCCTTTCAAATCGCCTTCCCCCAATCCGGATGGACAGCAGGAGAATCATCCCAATAGTTCGACCTTGCTTTCTCGTCTCCGCGCCGGTTCCATGCCTCAGAGGAGCCAGTTTGCCCCCATCCCTGGTACCAGCTCGCCTTTCGGTCCCTCAATCTTCAGCAGCTGGAACCCTACAGGTGGCGGACGCGAGCGCGCTTCTACCTTGGCAAGCATTGCCAGCGTTGGCTCTAACGGCCCCAGCTCTCCCGCTCAGTCTCAATTCTCCAAGGAAGGAGGCGGTGAGTCCGATGTTCATATGAGGACTTTGGATTATCTCGGTCTGGCAGAGACCCCGCAACCTCCTCGTGCACAACTCGCAACTCCTTATCTGGCCAATCTCGACTTTACCAAGCAAGCCAGCCGATTCCGGTCCTACTCGGTCAATAACAAGGACAAATACGCCGATGACGAGGATGATTATGATGCCGAGATGCCCTTGGACCCCCAGTACGTGGCAGCTCTTCAGGATCAGCTGGCCGCTACTAACGCTGCTATCCACAATCATAATCTGGCCGTCCAGGCTTTTGCCAATCAGGCGTCAGCCAACCGTCCTCGTGCTCGAACCGCCGGTGTTTTGGATACCCCTGGAAGCCGTCTGATGAGAACCTACATGTCGGGCAATTCCAACCTGTCGAACAATGTTGCACCTGCTGAAATTCGACTGCAAGACGAGAAGGATTACGAAGATCTTCCTCAGGCTGTTGCTGGTATCAACCTCGGTAGATCCAACAGCCGCAACGCTGGCCTCCTCAGCGCTGACGAGCAGGGCCTTGAGGGTCCTACCAGCGCACTCTGGTTGGGCAGCATTCCCACCTCGACCACTACCTCAACCTTGATCGAGATGTTCAAGTCCCACGGCCCCATCCTGTCGGCTCGAGTGCTCACTCACAAGAACTGTGGCTTTGTTAACTTTGAGCGGATCGAAAGCGCCATCTCTGCCAAGGCCAGCATGAACAGCAAGGAGATTTTCCCAGGCGCTGGTCCTATTCGTATCAACTTTGCCAAGCCGCCCTCTGCTTCCAACACTCCTGGTCATGATGGCGTCTTTCCGTCTCCCAGCCCTGATCCATTTGCCAAGGGTCAAGATAGCGCTCAAGGAACGAATGTCACTACACCCGCTGGCGAGACTGCCCCTACCACTACGTCTACAAATGCGGCTCCCAAGGCTCCTACTCTCCGTGAAATGACAACAGATATTCTCGAAATTGTCAAGCAGTTTGGTGCTCCCGAGGAGGACAGATTCAGGATCTCTCGCAACCTCCAGTCGGCCATTCAGTTCAACTCATTCGTTGAGGAAATCCCTCCTATTCGCGAACCTGCTCACACTCGTGTTCACGATGCACCTAAGCTTCGGGATATCCGCAAGCGAATTGACAATCAGAGCTTGTCTCAGGCTGAGATCGAGAATATTGCTGTTGATATGCTCCCGGAGATTGCCGAGCTTTCGTCCGACTATCTGGGTAACACTGTGGTGCAGAAGCTGTTCGAGCACTGCTCTGACCAGCTTCGCGATGCCATGCTGTCTGAAATTGCGCCTCACATAGCAGAGATTGGTGTGCACAAGAACGGCACTTGGGCGGCCCAAAAGATCATTGACGTCTGCAAGACCCCTGCTCAGATGTCTCTGATTGTTGAACACATTCGTCCTTACACCATTCCTCTTTTCCTGGATCAGTACGGCAACTATGTTCTCCAGGGCTGCCTCAAGTTCGGCGCTCCCTACAATGACTTCATCTTTGAGACTATGCTTGCCCGCATGTGGGAGGTCTCTCAAGGCCGCTACGGTGCTCGAGCCATGAGAGCATGCCTTGAGAGCCACCATTCCACCAAGGACCAGCAGCGAATGCTTGCTGCTGCAATCGCCCTCAACAGTGTGCAGCTGGCAACCAACGCCAATGGTGCCCTGCTTCTGACCTGGTTCCTCGATACATGTACCTTCCCTCAGCGCCGCACAGTGCTATCGCCTCAGCTCGTACCTTATCTGGTTCATCTCTGCACCCACAAAGTTGCTTATCTCACTGTGCTCAAGGTCATCAACCAGAAAGCAGAGGCAGATGCCCGTGACGCTATCCTCCAAGCGTTGTTCTTCACTCCTAATGACCAAGTTTTGGAGGCTATTCTCAAGGATCACCAGTGCGGTGCTACTCTTATCTTTAAGGTGCTTACCACGCCTTTCTTTGATGAGTCTATCCGCAACCAGGTTGTCGAGAACGTTAAGAACGTGCTTGTCAGAATCAAGGCTCAGCCAAACCAGGGCTACAAGCGACTGATGGATGAGGTTGGCTTGTCGACTCGCAGCGCTGGGAACCGTGACGCTAGCACTCATGCCGAGCAACGCCAACGTCCATCCTCGAGACAGGCAAACTCCAGTGGTCACCCCAACTCCGCACACTCCAATAAGCCTTTCTATAACCCTATGAACCAGCCAGCTAACCCTCCCGGATTTGATATGCCCTACGGCGGCCAAAGAAATGAGCCTGCAGATGGTGGCGTCTCCGCATTCCCTCAGTTCAACCAGGGCATGATGTACAACACACCTGGTGGCCCAATGCCCGCCAACATGCAGCAAATGCAGTACCAGCAGCAAATGATGAGCCGCGGACCACCACCCATGAATTACAACTATCCCCCCATGCAGGGTGGATATGGCGGTTTTAATGGCCCTAACCCATCGGTGGACCAGTATCGCCAGCAGAACATGCCTAACGGAAGCCCGATTCAGCCACCTGTTTCGCAGATGCCTCAGATGCCCGCTGGTCAAACCCCATTCGCACCTCCGGGATTCGGCATGGGAATGGGCAACTATGGTTACGGAAACATGGGAGGTATGCCCAACATGGGATACATGCAGCAGGAGCAGGGTAACCCCAGACGAGGCCGCGTAAGACAACCTCAGTCTCGCAATGGGCAACAAAGAAGAGGGGGCTAATCAACTTATTCTCAGAGATAATCAAGACGACTGCAGTTTCGCGCCGATTTAAGAGGCTCATGCCTTTTTAGACGGACCTTTCCAGGAATTCTCCCTTTTCAGGCCAGTTCAAGCATGAGATGTAAACGCAAGTTGATGTCTTTGAGAATTCTTGCTCAGGATGCCGGCATTGCAAATACAGCTGCGCATATCTTGATGGGCCAAAAACGGAATCGACTTTTCACGTGCGACTTTGGATGCCTCTTCGCCTTGTTTCAACATATACCTGCCTTCCTTCTACTTCTTGCGGGGCTCACCTCAGGCAGGCCTTGAAAGTTTTGGCACCGTCAAAAACATTGAGGAGCAGGACTACTTCTACGATTGAACGAACCCCGAAAACACTTAACAAAGAAAATAAAATACTTGACGAATCTTGTTCAAAGCGAAATTTGGCTCTTGGTCTGTTTATCTTTCTATAGAGTTCTTGGCAGCGCTGCTTGTGACGAGTCTTTTTATAGGTCTGTGTCACCACAACGTCGACCTTGATGAGCGAGATGATGCTAGGTTTGGGTGAGGATGTATGGGCATCATGGGTAATGCCATGGATTTTGTCTACAGCCTCCGTGTGGACTGGGCTATATCAAGACCATGACTCACGAAGGATTGTTGTATATTAAACCAAAAGTTGCAGGGGCTCGCTGACGTATCTACGTCTTGTAAACTTTTACGACTTAGCAATTGATTTTTTACGGAATTTATTTGACTTGCTCCGTACATGTGTAACCTACCTATTTTTCCCTAAATGGTTGTTGGGACAGGATCAGGTTGTTATGAGGCCTCGTGCTCTGAACTCAATGCATGAGCTGCTCCATTAGTGAGTTAGGCTACGTGGGTGCTATTCAGTCACGTCAAGATGGCATCTGACTAACCAGAACTTGAATTGACTAGGAATCATGTCTTATATTCTGTTCTCTTTCGTTACCACGTACTTATGTCGCTTCCACCTCTCTGTACCCCTTCTGGGTAACTGAATCGACCAATGTTTCTTCCTATGTTGTCTCCCGCCTACTTTTAACTATGATACAACGAAGAGCAATTAGTGCAGCGCGTTCGGGTTGCCTCGCACCCTGCTGCCCACTCACTTCCTGCTAATGAAGCTTCGCCCACGTGGCGAAACATGGGTCATTTCGTGCCTAATATAGAAATTCGGAATTGAAGAAGACAAGAGCGTGGGAAGGGCAAGAGCGCAAACCAGATGATGATGATGGGGTGTTTGGTGAAATAGAGGGGATGATGGCGCTTGGGGAATGATGGGCGTCTTGAGTAACCTTGGGGCTACAGTACCCTAATAAAAAGATAGCAATAACAGGGAAGAATCGATTAAGGCAAAAAGCATCCAGGTCGTCTCTATAACCATGGTTCATGATTCAAGTAGCAAAAACCTCCGTACTCCGGCGATCCGTAGTCAAGAAGGTCGCACGAAAAGAAAAGAGATAAGTAGTAATTGCGTAGGGTCAAATGCTTGCAAGCAAGGCTTTGGAAATTCGTACAATGGTCTAATTCCTCAAAGAAGAAAGCGGAAAAGGGGGGGTGTTATGGTATAGTCAAACGAAGTACCAATCTGGATGCGATTATTGGAAATCATGATTACTCTTTGGAATTGATTAGAGTAGAAGCTCCGTAAGCAGGTTTTTTTCAGTCGAGGTCCATAGAACCCTCGGCGTGGTCAATGGTGGAGGGAGGCGTAGGCTCTGTGACAGGAAGCGCCGTAACCTTGTCGAGTGGCTCGGCAATGGCCGAGTCTTGAGGGGAAAGGATGCTGGGTATAGCATCCTGGTCAATCATGGAAGCGGTAGCACCGCTAGGCTCACCAAGAAGGTGTCTGATACGTGCTCCCATAGTGTCCATCTGAGTGAGAAGAGCGCGTAGACTGAGTTTATCGTTATCTGTCAAGTGACCAGTCGCAACATTGGCGGCGTCTGTCTTTGCCATGAGCGATAAAACGCTGGGATCGGCGGCATTCTGTTGATTGATCGTCAGTAACACGTGCGGGGATGAGGTGAGGGAATCGCCACGACTTACCAGGAGAGCCGAGATCAAGTGGTCGACACCATCAGACTTGCGCTCTTTGAGGCTGGTCAAAGTCAAAGCCAACTGCATTTCATCTACTGTTCGCTGCAACTCGGAGCCTGCGAGAGGACGACTTGGGTCCTTTCCAGTTGTTGGAACATATGATACCCATCTGGACTCATGATGGCGTGGTCCATAACCAGCTCGTTGGCGACGTAGTCTAAGTAATTGTTAGAACATAAAGGCCACGCAGGAATTGGCTATACTCACTGCTCAATGAAATCAAGCACGATGCCCTTGGCTGGAAGCTTGTAAGCTCGGCCAAATGAGTCAGGATCTGGCCAGCCAGATTTGTTTGCAGGCTCGGGCTCAGGCTCATCACTCCAGTCTACCTCGATATGTCCGTTGTTTTTGATACTGCGAGGAAGAGATGGAACTATAATGGGCGCTCCTTTGATCTTGCGGAAACGGTGAGCAGGTGCCAGTGGACGGACCTCTGCCATTGTCTCGTCAGGGTGTAGAGGACATCGCCAGGTTTTTAGAACAGGTGGAACGGCGAGAGGAGGATCCAAGCAGTCAATATGCCAGTAGAACGGACAAATGCTGCAAGGAATGATGGCTCGCACATCTGTGGCGGGTTTTTGACACCCATGGCAGATTACTGCCTGTCCCTCATCACGTTGCTTAAAGAAGTCTGGCACCTCTTCATAGCCATTCTTTCTTCTGAAGTATATGTCAGTATATTTAGATACGCATTTCTTGCGAAGACTGTCACTCACTTTGTCGACTTGAGAGTAGTAACCTCTTCGTACTCGCCGTCGGCACCAGCCTTGACGCCCTCAAAGCGGGTCTGCAATTTCTTAGGGAGGCTGAAGGCACGAGG
Organism: Fusarium sp. PT; assembly: GCA_021020635.1. Lineage (NCBI taxonomy): Eukaryota > Fungi > Ascomycota > Sordariomycetes > Hypocreales > Nectriaceae > Fusarium > Fusarium sp. PT. Next base: position 2,153,719 of record JAHMRZ010000003.1, on the reverse strand, counting down.
AATGCTCTTCTCCAGATTGGTAAGAGGAACAGCAAAGATACCCTTGAAAGGCGGCATTCGTGATGGGTATTTCTTATACAAGCACTCGTTGCAGAACCACTCATCAGGAAGATGATCCGAGGGTATCATACCCACGCATTCGAAGTGGAATGACCTAGGACATCCATCGCAACACACGACATCGCCAGCAGCACCGCAAGCAGAACAATCTTCATCATTATCCGACGCCTAAAAAGGGGGTAAAATTAGTCAACCATGGCCATGTCATGTCATGTCGCGCTGCGCTGCATTTCACGTTTCAACGCGTCCTAGTTGCTGATTCGAATGCTGGGGGCTGGCTAGGAAAAGCGGATCTTCGGGGGCCACCAGAAATTACCCCGTTGGTGATCTTGGCCCGACAAGACAGAACAGGCCAGGCACAAAATTGGCCACCATCTGGTGAATTTCACAGTAAAGTCCGTGATGCTTCAATCCAGGGCGCGTTTGCGTGTTCAAAGAGCGCAGACAGACAGTTCACAAAAACACATACCGGGTCTTTGGCTACGCCATTAGTTGTAGGGGTTTCTCCCAAAGGTCGAGGCACTCCAGCAGCAGTTCCTCCTCTCTTCTTCACGGGCCTGGAAATGAAGACATGGTTAGCATATGATCTCAGAAACACACAATGATGTAATGAAAAGATCTAGTATGGATATCACCAAGTCAAGGCTATGCCTGATGACCGAGATGAGAGCCAAGAGATGGAAAACAGGCACATGCTCTCACGCGTCCAGTAGTCTCTCAAAAAAAGGTACTACCAGGGTGGCATCCAGAAGACAATGGCGATGATTTTTTTCTGATGACCGCAGCGCCGTTGAGGATGAACATGATGATTCGGGTGTGACTTACGATGATTTGACACGAAGGCCAGTTCTCGGCTTCTTTGGAGGGCGTAGCGTGGGTGTTGCAGCCCGTGATCCGCCGACTGAGCTGTCCTCACGCTGGAAAGACCACGCAACAGGAGACACGGCAGAGTCGACCTCATCATGAGGTCTCTTGCTCGCCGACCGCGTAGACCTCGTCGTCGTCGCAGAAGCGGCGATGGATTGACGCGTCTTCCTCGTTGACTTTGCAGGAGTTGTGAAGGGGTCCTCGTCGTCGTCGTCTCCTCCTCGAACAGAACTTTCATGGGCCGTGACACTGTTGGCAAACCTTTGCGCATCGCGTCTTCGATCCCAGAAGGAGTCGTCGGTATCAGGAACAGTGGAAGTGGCAGCGGCAGCGGCAGCGTCATCAGCTGGGACAGATGATGCCTTGTTCTTTGCTGTCTTGGACTTTGTTGGCAGGTTGGGAAAGACCCTTCCTGGCATACTGGCGTCGGCACTCACACTGATGGTCGCACTTGCGGGTGCATCAGCGTTAATTTGATTATGTTTATGGTTGTTGGTGATAATGTTGATGTCTGAGGTGAAACTGGTGGAAACTGGAGATGATGGTTGCTGCTTAGTAGACGTGGACGTGGACGTAGACGTAGACTTGGTCTTGGGCTTGGCCTTGGTAATAGTAGTAGAAGACTTGTTGGTCTTGGTACCAGCACTGGCACTTGCTTTGGAGGCGACTGATTTGCGGCGGCCATTGATTGGTCGAGATTTTGGCGTATCACTGGAGTCGGGCCCAGGTCCAGGTCCAGGTCCAGGTGGCCCAGCGCGACCGGTGCCCCCTCGACGGACAGGGCTGGGGCTGCCCATGATGGCCTCAGGCGACGACAGGCTGAGAGCTGATGAGAGAGAAGAGTCGCTGGATGCAGAATCTCGTCTGTTTCTCTTGCGAGAAGGCGTTTGTGGTGGATTGTCTGAGGCCATTTTCCGTGGTGAGTTGCGGGTTGAGTGAGAATGAGTCTGAGCGTGACTCTGAGCTGTACCCAAAGAAGGGTGGGAAGAAGAGTGAGTGCAAGAATGCGACGTCTTTGCCCTCTTGGCAGCTCGCTCTGGAGATTGATGACTGTTTTCTTCTTCTTGTTGTTCTTCTTCTTCCTCTTCAGCCTCTTCCTCTTCATCAGCAAAGTGCTCGTCTGACTCCTCCTCTGTCTCCAAGTCTGCCACCTCAACAACCTCCTCTACCTGATTGTGAAGCAGGAGTTTGCCGTACGGTGCTGCCTTGGGTTTGTGGGGAGTGAATCGGCTGTTGGTCGTAGGGGGGATAAAGTAATAGCAGCCTTGGTTGTCCTTTTTGCCCTCTCGTTTTTTCTTCTCCATCTGTTTGGAAAACTTGCGCATCGTAGCCTCATCCGCTGTTTGGTTGAAGACGTCTTCGAGCATGGCAATGAACCCCGGATCGCCAGATTTCTCGTCGTAGAGAGTCCGCAGCGCCCAGGCTGTTGGATATCGGTAATGCTTAAGAGCTTCTTCCACTGCAGCCTCGACGACCTTGTCTGTGAATTCTTTGTCCTCAGGTTCCACAGGCTCAGCTGCGTGAATCGTTGCCTCTGCGGGCACTATCTCTTCAACCTCCTCCTCGGCGGCCTCTCCGGGTGCTTCAACCTCCTCAGAAACTAATTCCGGTGTCGTCGTATCTGCCTTGATCTCCGTCTCTGGTTCTTTGCGCTCATTCACCTCGTTTGCTTCCTTTGTTGTGGGCTTAGTCACGATGGAGCTCCTGCGACCGGCTGAGGAGCGTCGCGCCCGCCTTCCCAGAGATGCACGACCTGATTGACGTCGCTTCGGTCTGCTTGGATCGTAATCTTGGTCGTTCTCGTCGTCGGCAGCTGCTGCAGCGTCTTTGAGAACAATAGATACCCTCCGTGGCGGTGTAGGGGGTAGAGCCATAAGTGGAGGGGAAGAATCTGCCGCTCTCGCCGTAATCTCAACATGCGCCTCCACCTCCGCCTCCGCATCCGCGCCCACATCAAGATCCATCACTGCATCACTCGAGACGACCTGCGCCGCATTTTTGGCAGCACTTGCCCCTGACGGCCTCAATATAATCCTCTTGACACCCGAGGTCGTCTCGGAACCCGTCTTCTTGGGTTTGGGCAGACTTCCCAGGGGAGCCATGTTCTCGACGACTCCATACCGCACCAGGCCGTCGTCCTCGAAGCTCGCCTTGCTCTGCACGGAAGGCTCTAGCCAGCGCTGCATAAATGCCCTTGAACCCTCGGTTGCCCCCTTAGACGCGTCGAGTAGTCCATTCCATTTAGTATTCTGTGATTGCGCGGGACTAGAATAACGGGATCGTGTTGCGCGGGTATTTGACGAGATCATCGTGCCGGCCTTTGGCTTGCCTGTCCTGGTGGTGGTCTGTCTCCAGCTGTCTGCCTGCGTTGTGTGTGTGCCAGTTACCGCGGGACGGGCAGCGCACCTCTCTAGGCCTTTACTAAAGGGATATTTGGTTAGCAAGGAAGTTCGGTAGATAAAAATAGGGGAGATTTGATTTGATTTTTTGTACTTTTCTCTTGGACAACAGCATGAATTACTGCTGTGCTATCGCGTCTTTTCAAGGTCTTGGACGCGAGTTGTTGGTTGTTGAAGAGGGAGTGGGTGGGTTGCGTTCGTTGCAGGTTGAGTTGAGACTCGGCTTTTGCTCTGGCTTTGCTTTGCTCTGCTCTGCTTCTTCGCCTGGCCTCGCCTCGCCTCGCCTCGCCTCGACTTTGACTTGACAGACCCAAGACCCAGTGTCAGTCAGTGAGCGTCAGTGCATGCGTCGGACCTGGCGGCGCGGGTCGGACAAGGGACAAGCCTACAAGCCTACAAGCTACAAGGGGGGGGTCAAGGCAACCTGGGCTCTGGGACAGAAAAAGAGTCCTTGCCTGCCACCTAAAAAGTGAATCAAATATGGTAGCCCAGGATGGATAATTGTGGTAATTGGCTGCTTTTCTCTCACTGTATTATTACTGTTGTTTGGTAATTTTTAGGCGGCAGTTCATTCTGTCAATTCCATCCATCCATCCTTCCCTTCCCTCCCCTCCACTGTCCTTCAGTGGTTTTAATAGCTGGAGCACTAAAGCTCAGGCGTTCTCCCTACATGGAGGTGTTCGCTTTCATCCATCACCTTTTCGTCTGCTGTTCTTCACTCCAAAATAAAAAAGACATCTCCTCATTCTCTCTTATTATTGTCTCGTCATGGCTCATCTCAGTCATCTCCCCACTCCCCATGGTCGGAATTTTACTAAGCTTTTGTACTAATAACAGAGCTCTCCTCTTAGCTCTTTGCCCAGCAACCACTCCCTAACCCACCCACTCACTCACTACCTACCTACTTACATTAGCTCGAGCTCACCATGCTTCTGTACATAATGTCCATGTCCAGTAGTAACTGGACTGTTACCATAGCTCATAAGCTCTCCTCCGTCTTTTCCCGTTTTGAGTTGATATTGCTCGATTTTGTCGACAAAGACGCCGATTATCATGTGCTTGCAGTTGGCTTTCTCTGCGTCGTATAAAAAGGGGTTGGCCTGGCTTGGCCTGGTCACCTCCATATTTGCACCTAGGTTGCTCCAGTTGTGAAGCCACCAATGTGACGTGTAGATGATAAGGATGACCAAGGCGATTGTCAGCTCTGCGCAGTCAATACTGTGCTTGGATAACCCAACAGTGTCTTTCGTTAACTTGCAGGCTCACTCTAGTCACTGTAACTCACTTCCCTACCTACCAAGGCAGCCACATCACCAACGGCTTGACAATTGTCTGACTCCCTCCTCTTCTCTCCACACTTCGCTGCCGTTCCTCGTCACAAATCATGTGCAATCAGGGGGGGGTCTGCGCCATGGGCGGGCATGACAACAGGGTGATTCACGCCGAGTCAACACTTTAGAAACCGACCCCCTGGGCGAGCCTAGCACCATCATTGGGTTTCTTCAAGAGACTTCGTTCAGTCACGTCGGCTCTCTGCAACAATCGCTGTCAGCTCCTCAAGTATTTTTCCTCAGGCAGTACATTCCATGCAGATTGAGTCGAGCATCGCAAGCATGAATCACAAGGACATCCATGGTTGATCAGTATCAGGCTGTGTTGGACTTCTATATATCTTGCTGGTCGTGCCAGACCACCTTATCAACACGGTAGATATGCCTTTTAGGGTTCAGTTCATCCCTCGGCTTTTCAACCGTCTTCCAATGGAGTATTTCCCCTTCATATGGTCCATCCAATGGTGTACAGGTTGGCGGCTCAAATGTCGATATGCATCCTGTTTGACATGCTTTTTGTTTGTCCATCCTCGGGTCCTTCTTTGTTGAGCACCTCTCCAACACGTCCTCTCTTATTGTTAATTTTACTTTACTCTTCCTCGCCCTCCTTCTTGGCGGCCTTCTTCTTGGGCTTGGCCTTCTTCTTGCCAGTGTTTCGGGCCAGAGGCTGCTCCAGGATCTGGAGGATTTCCTCATCCTCAATCTTCTTGTCGGTCTCGTACTTCTCGAGATCCAGGGCAGGGGGAGCACCCAGCTTGGTAATACCGTTCTTGGTAATGGCTGTACAGTGTGTTAGTATCAGATGTTATGCTAAATATTTTCTTCGGGTGCGATGCCACTTACCAAGGGTTGTGAGGTATCGGGCAACAGGGGAGTTGTCCTTGTCACCAACAAGCTCGTACTGGCGGAAGACGTTGCCTCGGACACACTCGACGACACCCGACTTGGCATCACGCTCGTCCTCAAGCTGGCGCAAGCTGAAGGGGAAGATACCGAACTTCTTCTGGACCTCGTTGAGGATCTTGCGCGAGGTAGGTCGCTTGAGGCCGTAGGTCTGGTTGGTGCGGCGATGGAGAGTGGCACGCTGGTCGATGCTCTTCACCTTACCAGAGCCCAGACTGACACCGACCTCGACACCCCAAACCTCGCCAACCTCAGGAACACCCTCGCCCTTGGTGCCCTCGGCGGGAGAAAGGATAATCTTCTTGCTGCCTTCGATCTCGTTGTGGTCGAACAACCATGATGTGGTGCTCTCGACAATGTTGACATCGTAGGACTTGGCAACCTTCTCCAGAAGGCTGGTGACCCTGGCCTGGGTAGGAGCCTTCTGGGAGGCAGCCTTGGCCTTCTCCTCGTCGGTGCCTTGGCTCAGGAGACCAGGGGGGACCATCAATCGCAGGAGAAGCTCGTTGACGTAGTAGTTGGCAAGAACCAAATCGGCAGTGCGGCCAGTGACCTTCTCGCCAGCCTTGTCCTCGGAAGTAGCAATTACGGTATCACAGACGATGGAGCCGAAGCCATCGATCTGGGCACCGAGCTGGATCTTGATAGCCTCGCCATCCTTGATCTCGGTACTGGCCTCAGCCTCGTCGGAGGTGAGAGGAGTGTAGGGAGTGACGTATGACGACGGGGAAACGGTGGTGGGGTGGGAGAAACCTTTAAGCGGTGTCAGCTATGTCATGCGAGTGAGCTTCGTGTGTGACAAACCCTTGTTGATCTTCTTTCCTCGGTAGACCTTGGAGATCTCCTCCTCGAGGAGCTTGTCACCCTGTTGGCAGATATCGACAATCTTGGCGCCAGGAACGACAAGCTTGGAGACCTCAGCAAGGACCTTCTCAGAGATCTGAGCAGCGGTCTTGTACTTGGTGAGGGTATCTGGGTTGGCCAGAGAGTAATCTAGGTGCATGTGTCAGTACGAGTAGAGCTCAATGCAATGTTTTTTTGGCGCCAGAGAATGGCTATCGTGGGGCGTTTGATGACGAGGGCATTCGCAAGAATGGGTTGTTGTTATGGCGGGGCATTGAACGACGAAGCAACGAGGGGTAGCAGCAACGCCTAGCAGTGCAGAGCTTGTAGGGGAGCTTCTGTAGTGACAGCTCGTGGACGTGGGCATTCATTTCCGATAGTCAATAGAACTTACCGATTTCCTTGTTCTCCAACGACATGATGGGCAATATTTCAGTTGACTCGTTTGGTATAAAAAGGTGAAGAACTGCAAATACCGGGGGAGTGTGGATGAAAGCTCGAGCAAGTCAGGTCAGTTGCGCAGAAGAGAGGGAGCGCCAGTGGATTTTGCGAGCAAGTGGGGATAGAAACTGGAGGGCTTCAACAGCAGGGTTTAGTTTGCATGAAGGGGGGAGCTTAGGTTAGACCTTTTCAGTGCGTGGTTGTGCTGTATTTACTATTTATTATTATCCGCCAAATGCAATTGTATCGGTACATGATGTGAGACATTATGAGTTAGGTAACCTCGTATTGCCCTGCCCAGCTTGTGTCATTCCTTAGTACCTATCTGCTCTCTATCCTCGGTAGTCTTGTGGCCCGACTACAAGTATAAGTGAAATAACCATGTCGTGTGGGCGTCTTTGTGTGCGCAAGCAAGCGCCACATGCTGCATGCAGTATAGTAATGATTAAACGCAATGGATCAATTAATTATTTCAGAAACAGTACAACAGTTGACGGGAGTAGCTGTATGAGTTACTCACTCATTCCTTACCTTGGGGTGTATTTCTTCTCATCCGCTGTAAATGCATTTCCTCTCAACTCAATATCCATGCATTAAGTTTGGGCGGTGTTGAGGGGTCAGTAACAACTAACAAGTGCCGTCCGTTGTAATCATGACTTCATCCAGCCCTAGGTACCTTTTTGTCCTAGCACCCTAGGCTGTCGGTCACTCCCGTCTGTCGGCACCCTCTTTGAATCTACCCTACACTGTTCACGTGCCCTTCGAGGCTTCGATCCAGGAACCATCAATCACCAGCCATGCAGAGTATTCTTGTTATGTCCTGCTTCTGTACTGATCTACAATTCCACAGTCTTTTTGACCGTCAAGTGGTCTTCCAATCCGCATCGCAACACCTCTGTTTTATGTGGTTTGATGACCTAGCGTCGTTCGAATATTAATACAGTCGAGTTCAAACTTTTCATTCGTAGGCTGCATATTCTAGCTACACCAAAAGGCATAAGATGAAATAAGAGTATTTCTAATTGTACCGCGTGGTTGAGTTCCCAGTGGAGATAACGTTATGTTGGGCATAGGTAAGTTGACGTTCAAGTATATGGAGGTAACAACCAAAACTCAATGCTTACGATAGTGTCAATACCAGGAAGTCAATGTGGATAAGACAGAACATTAAAACACAGGTAGATGTTTGAGACTACGACATAATCATGAGTTTGTTAAACATGCTTAAATTGTTCACGAGAATATTAACATTGGATACATAAGCCCGGCTTACAAGCCACAACCATGCCAAACTGTGTGGCGCAGTCAAGTATAGACACGCCATAGAACTGTAGGATAGCATGCCTTCAGGGGTACATATACTTTCAGCCACTGAACCTTTGGATCGATTTAGCTTCCTGTCGCGGCGCGGCAAAACTCTCCCAGCCTGCGCCTGCACCTGCATTTGCAACTGAACTTAACAAATCCTCAAGCATCGCTGCTGCCACGCGCCTTTTCAACCTCAAGCCTTCCACCCCAACAACGTCGCACCCACCCACTCCATCGTATACCGCAACATAACCAGGTACATATTCAATACATGTCGTGTACCGAAAATACATCTCTATAATAATACTTTGTCCATCGTCTCTCCCACGCGGTCGTTCCGCTGCGCCGCGACCCGCGACCGCGATCCGCGCCCCGTAACCCTCTAAAGATGGCTGCTCAGCCTTCCGCGTCCGCGTCCACGTCCACGGCGCCGGCAACGGACCCGGCCTCAGGCTCCGACCAGGATGCTTCTGCAAACTCCCCGAACAATATGCCGGTGCGCACCAAGGAGTCCTACGATAAGCTTATGGTTGAGCGATTCATCACTCGCGATGCCATCGCCGCCGCGGCGCTTGGTGGTCAACTCGACCAGACCCGTAAAATAGTGAGCGACACGCGCGATAAGATCCAAGAGTATCGCCAGGTTCGCACCGACTTTCGCCAATGGTTCCCCTCATCAAGGCTTTACGGCGAGGGCTACAATGGCTTTGCCAATGGATACACGGAGAACCAAGGACCTTCACGAATCATCTATCCCTCCCAGAAACCTCGACCTGGTCAACGAACGACACCCCCTCTCAAGTATAAGCGCAAGGATATGCTCAAGCAGGCTGAGCAGCACGAGGAGCTGGTACCTTTGCGATTGGAGGTTGAATGGGACAAGATCAAGCTGCGCGATACTTTTACTTGGAACCTGCACGAGAGACTTCTTCAGATCGAACTGTTCGCCGCACAGCTTGTTGAAGACATGGGCCTGAAGCCCCCTGCATCCCAACCAGTGTATGAACAGGTTGTGCATCAAATTCGCGAACAGCTCAACGACTTTTACCCGTTGGTATACTCCGAAGACGATGCGCTTGATCCCGAACTGCCATATTCAGCATATAAAAACGACGAGATGCGAATCCTCATCAAGCTGAATATCACAATTGGTCAACACACTCTTGTTGACCAATTTGAATGGGAAATCAACAACCCTTCCAACTCACCCGAGGAGTTTGCTGCCAACATGGCACGGGATCTGTCTCTATCAGGAGAGTTCACAACCGCTATTGCACACTGTATTCGAGAGCAAGTCCAGCTCTTCACAAGGAGCTTATACAGCGTTGGGCATCCCTTCGATGGGCGTCCAGTTGAGGACCCTGACCTTGTCGGCGCATTCCTCCAGACCCCTCTACCTACAGTCTTCCGACCCCAGCAACAGGCCAAGGAGTATGCACCATACCTTTATGAGCTCAGCGAAGCCGACTTGGAAAGAAACGAAACGATATTCTCCCGTGAACAGCGACGTCAGAAGCGATCGATCAACAGACGAGGAGGTCCCCAACTACCAGATCTGAGAGAGAGGCAAAGAACAATCCGAACACTCGTCGTTTCGTCTGTTTTGCCTGGAGCTGCTGCCACAATTGACGAGAGTCGCTTGTACAAGAGGGCTGCTGGTCCTAGAGCGAAGCGTGTTATACGTGACGGAGAAATCTCAGACTCAGATGAGAGCGACGACTCGGCCCCTGAATCGCCTGCCCCTTCGCAAATTCCAGGCGGCACTGCTCGAACGCGCGGTATGCGTGGAGCTGCGTCGGCAGCCCAGCAGAGAATGGCCAACATTGGCCGATCGGAAACCCCTGAAATCAGTTCCATTTCACATCATCACGAGACAAGGACTTCCCGCCGATTTAGAGAAGAAACAGAAGAGCCTACACAGATGATCGTGACACTCAGACTTCCGCGCGATAAGCTGAGGCGCTTGATGAACCGTGACTATTCCGACCTAAGAGCACCATCTCAGACACCCGTGGCCTTCCCACGAGCACCCAGCGCATCTGCGGCAAGATCTATGCCTCCGCCGCCCTCTACCCCGTCAAACGCCACTCCTCATGCGTCCATGACTCCCTCTTCGTCTCTCCCGCCAGGCCAAATAGGCCGACTACCAGCCCCTCCCACAGTCCCCGGGCAACAAGCTTCTATTCCACAAGTAGGTTACCAAGCCTTTAAATAACGCGGATGTCAACATTCGTACTGACCGATATTCTTCTTCAGCCCCCGCCCCCTGAATGGCTCGTCGCCGCCCTAAAGGAACTAGAGAAGACGTACAACCGTGGCGATAGATTCGAGGCCATGATGAAGTACTCTTTCCTTGACCCTGTGACAGAGTTGCCCATTCAAGGTCAGCCCTTGCCTGAAGGTGTGAAATATGCCTGGTTGCCGCGTATTCGTTGCCTTGACTGCACAACCAAGCTCTACACACCCGGCCCAGAAATGACAGTTAAGAAGTTCGAGGCCCATCTTGAGTTCTCGGGCCACAAGAATGCAGTTGCTAGGCGTGTAGCAATGGAGGCAGCCAGTTCCTAACTCATATTTCACTACGCAAGCGTTTTCTAGGCGAGTCGTGAATCAAGCAGTTTTTAACGGCGTATCCCGCTGCCATGGGTTCGTTCTCATGGGCTGTATCTTAATAGACGACAAAGCGGCGTTGCTTTTCAGCTTTCTTTTGACAGATTTTCTTTTTTCAAAAAGACAAGAGTCACAGGGTATCTTTTTATTTGTATTTTGTACATAAAACCTCGAGTTCAGAGACGGAGAGAATGGAATGATCGGGTAACAGGGTACGGTGGAATGAACGAACGTCTTCCTACCTACAGGTTGGTCTACTCATTTGGAGTCTTGCAATGAAAGAATTAACTAGGCGCTGTACAGCTGGGCTAGGACAAGCGGTGGAATATCAATATTTAGAGCGTTGGCCTGCACCTGATTCCATACGAAAACCTTGGTATCGTCTTGTCAACCTTGACCTGCTTAATCATGTGATGTTGCGTGATACTAGTTTAAACTATAATGAATGATTTGGTGCTATTGATAAAATCCCATATGAGAGGGTATACAACAATACAACGACATACACAAGCCAAAGACTCCCTGCCCAGCATTGATAGAAGAAGACATACTCCCCCATTCGCAACGCGTCCTCTCAGGAACGTAGCCACTCTTGAGCCTATATAATAGAGAAAAACACCACAAAACCCCCAACAGAACAGGCGTCATTTCAAAAGACACTTGGGTTCCATGTTTTCATCCTCGTTCTTTCTCCTTTCCCCCAGATTACTCATCGGCATCAACGTCCATATCTTCTGCGTCTTTGCCCCGTCGCGATCTGGTTGCTCTTGCTGGTCGCCTTGTCTCGGATGCACCGCTGGCCTTGGCAGCTGGCTTGGGGGCAGCTTTGCCCTTCGTTGTACCAGTGGTATCTTGCCCATTGGACTCCGGTTGCTTGGGCTTATCTTCCTCTAATTCGGAAGCCTCTTCGTTGTCTGAATCCTTGTCGCTCTCGGCTGCTTCCCCATCATCTTCCGGTGCATCCGAAAGCTCTGACTCACTTCCCTGTGCCTGTGAGTCGGACTCACTACCGTCGCCGTATTTCCACTCAGTGACACCCGCCAACATCTCTTCCTCATCCTCTTCCTCATTTCGCTCAGTGTATATAGAAAGCTTGTGAGCTCGACCACTCCGACGGCGTTCAGAAGGCGGCGGCGAATCCTTAGCAGGCCTGGATTTCTTAGGTCTCGAGGCCTTCTTTGTCTTAGGTGTCTTGAGCTTTGGTTCTCGCTTCTCTCTGATCACCGTTTTGATTTGTGTCCTTGCCCTCTTTGATGGTGGGTCCTGCTTCTCACCCATTGATTTTCGTTTCTAGCACTACATGTTAGCAGTCGCTTTTACCGGCGGGGGAAATGGTAACAAACCTTCTTGCGATCAAGGGCTTTTAGCAGGTCATCCAGCTTCTCATCCAGTTCTTCTGGCATGTATTGCTTTTGTGCAATCTCATGTGCCGAAGCGCTTGATGGCAAAGTCTGAACGATGCCGGTGGGCATGCCGACCTTGCCTGGGTAAGCTTGGAAGATCCAGTTCTTCCTCTCTTGCCACTTGCGTGTGACAGCCATGGCGATGTCGGCCAGTACATACAATCGTTCGCTAGCATCGGGGTTGAGTGCATCACGCGTTTGCTTGACTCGCTCAGCATATTTGTAGATCAGCGATATGTTGTCCTCCGTCGCGCACGTGTTAAGATAGAAGACGAAGTAATTAGCAAAGTCAGCCAGGTCATTAATATCGGAGCTGTAGTCAGGATGGTGAGCGAGCAATGGAATGAAACGGCTCATCATGACCTCCAGTACTCGTGTCTTGTTGTCAGCGAACAGTCGTGCTCGGGATTTCAACCACGTCTCTACACGGTTCTTGAGTTCTGCCGAAGGTTCAAATGCAGCAAGGAAGAGTATTGTGTAAAACCTTACCCGTATACGTCCCTGTGTGATGTAGCTTTGCAGCTTCTCCGTGAAACGACGACGGACTTGGAGTTCTGTATCTTGGACAAGTTCGGCGAGTTTGTTGAAGCTACTGGGGTCAAACTCGTCATCATACTTCTTGACAGTGCAGAGCTTCAAGATAAGAAGCCCAGCAAGGAGCCTGAGACGTTTTTTGTGAGCCAACGGGGTGTCCTTGACTTTGCAGAATTCTCCTTCTGAGACGACGATTTCTTTCAAAAGTTTAAAGACAATCTTAACTCGGGATAGAGCATTCTCATCGTCCTGGTTTGCGAGTGCCTGGTTGACCAGTGCCCTCATCGAGAGACATTTTGCTTGCAGCTCCTCATTCATGTCCTCGTCCTCAACCCATGAAACATCAGGCTTGTCATCCTCCGTGCGGACTTGACGCAGAATTTGCTTGATCGCTAGATCGTTGATGGTGTCGTCGAAATCTAAAGTAACACTCGGTGCTAGACGCTCCAGCTGGCCCACCGCAGACAATCTGGTCAGGAAATGAGGTGAGCCGTACTTCAAATCCTTCATGACTCTCTGTAAAAGAGTAGTTGCAATGACTTTGCTCTTGTCATCGTTCTTGGCAAGCAGAATGTTGACGGCGTACTTGGCGCTTCTGGCAGGGGTACCATACAAGGCGTAGTCCATGAGGACTTGGACGAATTTCCGGTCATGGTTTATGTCGTCTGGGTATCTCTTGGAATAAGATGAATATGCCTTGAGAATATCTACCACATTTGAATCGTTAGGCTGGCTCTCTGACGGAGCTTGGCTAATGATCTCTTTGCGGAGGTTTGCCGAGTGAGCCTTGAAAAGATCAGGGTTACGCTGCGAGATGTCATTCAAGATATCGTGCGCAACCGCAGAGAGTCCTGCTTTGTCACTTTTTGAGTAGTCCATAATAGTAGCAAGATGGCTTCGGTTGAACATCAAAGAACTGGAGCGGTATAACAGAGGGATGAGTGTGTCCAGACAACCTATGGCTGCAGGACTGGCTTGAACCTTTCCACACAGCTCACTGATCGCTCTCCGAACAATATAATACTCAGTATTGGACTCAATGGCAAATTTGACGAGCGTGTAGGAACGGCGATCATTTAATCTGGCAAACTTCTGCAGATCGGTGCGAACCTTTAGCGGATCAGGGAACTGGCTACCAATCCACTGGTAAGTCTGGGTGAGCGCTGCTTTGACCTTTTCTTCATTTGCCTCGATAACACCACCGTTGTACGCCTCGCATTGTTGGATAAAGCTTGCAACAACCTTGGCAACCACAGGTTGACGAGCCTGCATATGAAAGAAAGCTTTTTTGGCTGGTGTATCCAGTGACTTCAGCATCAAAAGGATTCTCTCGGCGCGGATCTTGTCCTGGTCCGCTTGACTACCACCGCTCTGTCCTCCTTGTGACTGCGAGGCCGCCTTTGCTTTTGCACCCTTAATGGCCGGGTACTTCAAGGGAATAAGGCACTCAAACATGACGCGGTCCAGAAGAATGTTGAGATCTGGATCGTTGGCATAGAATGCATTGATGATCCGAGAGGGCACTCCGCCTAAGCAGAATGTGACAGCCTCTTGACCATCGGCGATCTCACCAGCGCCGACCGCCCAAAGTTTGCTGAGCAAAACCATGGCATCAACACGCACACTAGGCTTTCGATCACGACATCGATCTGCCAGGCTGGCGAATATGGAGCCACCCTTTTCTACACCCCCGAGGGCACCAAGTTTCAAGACGATATCACGGAAATCGAATAACTGGATCGCCCGCACTGCAGCCAGTCGGACTTTCTCTTCGCTGTCGTTGAGCTTGTCGCATAGCGCCTTAATGAGTTCGTTCTCTTCTTCACGGCTAAGTCCAATGCCTCCTGCAGATGTGGAAAGAATGTAACCAGCTGCCGAGACCCAAGCGGTACGAATAATGCCCGTCTTATCATTCCTTCTTCCAACGAAGTTTCGATAAGCGGCATGATGGGTTTGGGCAAAAGACTGAGGTGAATAAGGCTTCGTTAAGACATTCTCGACGGCAGGCGCTGGAACATCATCTAGCAATTTCAACGGAGGATAAGCCGCTGGGTCCAGTGCAGGAGGAGGTGGCGGTCCCGCTGCTCCGATACCTGAGATCATATCGCCAATTGTTTCCGTAGCGATTTGGCGAAGATGAACATTATCGGCAGAGAGTTCCGCCTCGATTTGTGGTACCACGTTGAGAAGGATCGTGGGTGCTGCTCGCCACAATTCGCGAATCAGTAGATGGGCCTGGCGAAGACTCTTCAAATCCGCTTCAGATGGACCCAGGGTAACATCCTCGTCATCGTCGTCGTCTGCTTGTCGGTTCCCATTGGCTTTGGTCGCGAACCCAGAAGCATTGAGGATGACATCGCTAAGATATTGGCTCACATAGCGAGACATTTTATCAGAGCACCCGTTACAGATATTCTTGGCCATAACGTAGGCTGGTGGCTCGGCCTTGATAAGAAGGTCGGACTGGTTTCCATTCTGTCCCTTGTGTCGATTTCCCCCTGGAGGCGCGGCCCTCAAGAACTGACTGATAACAGTGTCAACAACTGAAGCTGACACGCTAGTAGATTCGTCAATCAGTTGCATGAGCATCTCTGTTAGGTGAAGTTCGACATCTTTGGCGACTTGCTCCTCAGAAGCCGCTTTAGAACCAGATTTAGAGATGTCATCAAAGGTGGATTTGAAGAGTCGCAGTAGTAAGTCGGGGGCATCAGAAACTTCGTCAATGAGCAAGATGCTCTTTACTTCGGTTAGAGATGTAAGAACGTATTTGTGCTGGCTGTCATATGGATTCGTGGGATTATGAAGAGCCGGCAGAATATCTTTGATGAATAGTGAAAACATCATCTATGGTATGTTAGCATTCGCGCAGACGCGGACGTGTGACCATGCCAAACCCACTTTGATTTGATCATCGGAAAAGGGAGCATCGGGGACGCAAAGTCGTAGAATGTCAACAAGGCAGCATGCAGTGTATGCTTTGACACCGCGATCCTTGTGCTGGAGAAGGTTGCGATGTCCCAACTGTTTGGCGACAGTTTGGAGGGACTCAACGTCGGTAGCGCCCTGATCAAGCTCCGAGAGCTCCTTGGATAGTTTGTCGAGTCGATTTATCAAGGTGCCAGTAGGAATTGGTTTGGCGGGTCTCCAGGAAAGCTCTTCGTCGAATTCAAGCGCGCGTTGCTCGCCTTCCTCGTCGTTTTCTGATGCCTGATCGTGATCGTGTTCTTCATGTTCTTGTTGTTGCTCTTCTTCCTGTTCCACAACCTCATCTTCTTCCTCCACGGCGGTCTTCTCAACGCGCCCACGAGTACGCGCCATTATGCGCTATTGTATAAATTGCGGTTCAACTGTGGCGACAAGTCAAGGAGGAGATGGCTCGGAAGCGCACTCTGTGTTTATGTGTTGGCAGATAGCGTCGTTGTGGCGGTTTCGGGTCGTGCTGGGATACGAGAATTGGTGGTGTTTAATAATACTAACACGGTATCGCATGCGCTCGCTTGCTGAAGTAAATACCGAGCTACTACCTAATACCAATGGTCTCGATGAAGGAGCCGCCTGTGCAATGCTTCGGGGATAGGTATAATCGGGCTGCTCGAAGACGATAACGCAACAGCGACTTGAGGATGACGATGGAAAATAAGATAAGATTGAAAGAAGGCCAAGATCAAGATTTATGTCAAGGTGGGAGAGGGAGAGGCTCTTGTGATAAGCGGAGGCGTGTTCCGTGTGCGCGACGCGACCTTACTTTTGGGCTTCAGACTCTCCACTCCACTTCGAGGTGAAGGACCAGGAGCACTCTAGCACTCCATCCCACCCTACCACTGGAGGCTAAGCCAGCTCAGAGAAGCTAAGCCAGTGGAGGCCAAGGCAGGGTAGCAGGGTAGCTCCCGCTGACCAATAGGAACAGCTCTGTAGCTGTATGCTCTTAGTGAGCTAATGCTTATGGTTAGCTGCATAAAATCCCAACCTCAAGTCGCCATTAAATCATACTCGACTGGTTGCTTTGAATAATACTACACGTCATTCTTAGGCCAATTGACTGACTATAGATCTTGTCTTGATTACTCGATCGCACGGCGCGTTTTTCGCATGTCGTCTTATTCTGTGGGCAATTAACGCGTCTTTGAGTTCACTTGCAGCAGTCTCAAGATACCAACCTGATCGGGCCATTGTTCAATAAGCACCCATGAATCAATGCAGCTGTGTCGAATGGTTTTACTGTCACCCAAGTTCTAACTATTATATTCCTTGAGAAGGATATTAGACACAGAGCTACTGTTTTTACTTTGAAAACCCTGATACTGCGCTACACGGTAGTTGCGGGTTGGGTGAGGTTTGGGCATGAAGAAGATACGTGATGGACTGTTGTCCGGATATGCACCTCTAAAGTGGTTGCTTAAGATCGACGCAACATCCCCTTCTGGTTCCAGATAAAGGCACTCTTAGGCACTGGATTTGAAGTGTTGCCTACTGGACACTGGTATGCTCTGAAGTTGGAGCTGGGAAACACATGGAACAGTATCGTAGGCACTCCCCGAGTTTTCTTCCGTGTTACTATTACCCATATAGTAGATATCTGTGCCTTGCATAGTAATCTAGCTATTGAGAAAGCTTACTCCTTTGTCAGTGCTGGAACTCCACCAGTTCTTCTGGTCAGATGTGACAGAGGAATGCACATGCACAGCATACAATTGTAGGTTGTGAAAATATGTGATACTTGAGTCGTCCCATCCTAGCCGTTAATGTACGACCATGAAATGTTTGCCTCATTTCACCGCGAGGCGACATCGACACACAGAGCCTCCTTTTTGTGGTCCCGTACCTACTTGAAAGTTCCCTGGCGGTTTCGGCCTGGAGCAATTCGGGATAGTTATCTGTAGTACAAGTTTGGCCGCAATGTTTGCCGTGTGTCAAATCCTGTTGCAGTCCTGTAGATGAAGGAGCGGGGCAATTCAACTGGTCGCCTATGAAAGGGGAATTCCCGTTGATGGAAGCGGAATATGGTGTTGCGTGTATTCTCTCCTGTAGTGCTGCAGTGCTTTGGATGGCAAGCAGTTCTGTTGAGTACAAGATAAGCTCCTCCTCCTCCTCCTCCTCCTCCTCCTCCTCCTCCTCCTCCTCCTCCTCCTATCAATGATACGGCGGCCCTTCTCCTTCTCTTGCCTTTTTCTCTTTTTCCTTCAACACGGACGGGACAAGGCTGACTACCTATTCACTCACTTCTATTTACAAAAGCACAACCGACTTTCGTTTGCAACTTGATAAAGGGGTGCGAAGATAACTAACCAATTCTTGTAAGTCAACAATATCAAGTGACCAACTTCAAGAGCTTCTCCCATAAGAACCAAACACTTTGCTCCATCGATAGATCCTATATTGACTCTGCACAATGCTGTTACATGCAAATGTGAGGTATGGTTTGCAAGTGCTGAGTCTGCCACTGGCTGCCAGCTGCGGACCAGCCGTCAGATACGTCCTTGCCTTAACTCTTTGCTGCCTGAATCACTGCCTCTTTCTCTCTAGCCCTGCCATTCTTTCCTTCTTCACAGAGAAGATCCTCCTACTTTGTTTATTTCCTTGAATCACCCTCCGACTTCGCCCCCCCTCACTCACTATTTCCTTCCTTTCTTCCGCGTCTCTCGCCTCTCATCTCTCGTTTTCACTTCACTCCACCACCAAACTTCGTTACTCGGACATCTAACATCATTTGTCTTTGAAGCCAGCAAAGACTGTATTCTATCCACACGATCGGTATGTTCACACTCTTATCCTTTTCCTTTTCGCAGCCTGGAGTAACAGCTTCGTCCTGCAACATCGCGCTCCCGACGAACCGCGAGTGCATCGTCTTCTGCCTCTGATACCTTGCCTACTAACCGCTTCAATAGTCACTTTGATTATCCAGCATTTCTCACTATTACTCTGATCCAAGTAGGTCATGCACTACTTGCACATATGCCTCAACTGACCACGCCTCCAGTGGCGACCGTGATGGACCCCGAGAAGGGCGAGGTGACTCCCCGAGTGTCCAATATCAACAAGATAAAGACTTTCTCCGCCCTCAAGAAGGTTGTCATCGGCTCTATGCTTGCTATCTGCCTTCTTGCTGTTATGTTTGGTATGGGCGTTCTTGGTGCAATCTACGGTACGCCTTCCTCCCTTATAACCACGACGACAGGTGATGACTGACCATCCGGTAGCCGAGAAGAAGCTTTCCTCTGAAGACGGAATCATCGTTGTCACGGGTCCTGAGCCCCATCACGATTATGCCTTGGCCCGCCGCGACGAAGCTCTTGGTGCTTCGTACCCTATCTCGTACGTAGCAAACACACAACATTACAATCCTAGGTATTGATCATTTGGCATAGGACCAAGACTGCTCTGTCTACTCTCTATAGTGTCAGCTACTTTCCCACTCACGAGGTGGTCACCGAGGTCGAAACTGTTACTGGCACCACCTATGTCACCGTACCTAACGAGGTTCATGTGTCTGTTTCTGTCACCACCCTCGAGAGCAGCTCGGAGTACTGCGAGATCCAGGTTGTCACCATGACTGAGAGTTACACTATCACCATCACCCCGGATGGAGAGTACTCGGCCACTTCTAATGCTCTCCCTGAAGCCACTGTCACCGGTAACCCAGAGACTGTGACTGACACCCAAACCGACTTCACTCTGACAAACCCTCTACCTGATGCCACTATTTCTGGCAATCCCGAAACTGTCACCGAAACCCAGACCGACTTCAGTCTCACTCACCCTCTGCCTGAAGCTACTGTCACTGGTAACCCGGAGACTGTGACTAACACTCAAACTGACTTCACTCTCACCCACCCTCTGCCTGATGCCACGGTTTCCGGCAACCCTGAGACCGTTACGGATATTCAGTTGAGCTTCACAGTCACTGGCATTCACACAACCCTCACCATCTCAGATATATACCCCCCTGCGCAAGATCTGAGCACTGTCCAGGGAACAGTTACTAGTCCTAAGTCCCTAACGACCATGACCGTCACGGAACCATGTGACGTGTCCCAGACGATCATCACTGTTACGGGGCCCTATGAGAAGCCGTCCTCCGTGGTGGATGTGGTGTCTGTTACGCCGACAAGTACTTCGACCACAACTGTCTACGAGTCTGTTGGGGTGCCTTGGACCTCTACCACGACCGTCCGGGTTCCAATCATGAGTTCCCCTCCCTTTCCAACGACCAACAACACCACGATGCCTGGTTCCTCCGGGCCAATTCCCTTGCCCCCTGGGCCTTCTTCTACTCCTCCCGCCATCGTCAGTACCTCTGCTGGCACCAAGAAGCCCGAGCCTCGCGGCTGGGGAGGTACAAGCGGCACCACCAACCTCAGCTGCACTATTATGCTGGTAGCCATCATGATGTTGGTCCTCTAAGCTGGAATAGAAAAAGCAGCTCATGATAGGCCATCTTGGGGGAACGTTCAGAGGAATTCGGGTCTGAGGAACACTTGTACAAGCGTAAAGTAATCATACTGGGGACTGGGAGTTTCATCGGTCGGAACTGGTATCGGACTTGGTATGGAAACTGGAAATCAAAACGAAGTGAACTGCAAATCTGCTTTTGGCTTGCGCTGTGCTGCATACCTAGGTAATAAATGCGGTGACGTTGGGTGCTAGGTATAGATCAAAAGTTCAATAGCGCAACATGGCTACATTAATTTCGATAACGAAGCATTGGTCCTGATTTCGTACTAGTATTGAACCTTCATGTCTGGCTTGAGAAGTGATGCGGCAAAATCCTATTGACCAGAATAACCAAAACTCTTTATTCCATGATGGGTAGTGCAGCAATAAAACAGTGATATACAATATCCAACCCCCCCTTGCAACGCCTTGCCCTTATCGATACTGAAGCATTATCCTAAGACGCCATGTTGGCCCATCTCTACCTAGAAGCAGTCCTACTAGCCCTTGCCTTCCAGGCATTTTTTATGTCACCGGCTGCTCTATAGAGATCCTTGTCCGATACTCGATCCTCGATGCTCTGAAGCACACTCTTCGTCGTAGTGATATGGTTGGCCTCGTTCTTGTCATCGCGGAAACGTAGGATGCGCCATCGTCCCTGCTCATCGATATTGCACTCTACGACGCGCCAATCTAGGGGGTCGTTAAGAGACTTCAGGGTCTCCCATTCCTCCTCGGTAATATACACAGGATTGAAGTACTCGTATTTTTCAGGGCCGTTACCGCCTGTACACACGTAAAGCTCGGCCTTTGGAATGCTGTCGTAGTCGGTGAAGGGCTCGGTGACACCTTCGCGACGTTCCGCTTCGGTAGGCTCAACCGTCGGGAAAAACAGGCGGAGGCGGCAATCAATGGTGTTTTCCTCCGGGGGCTTCCATTTCAAGATGTGGTTATCGGTGCCGTGCTTGTAAGGCGTGGTGCGACAGGTGAAAATCAGACCGTCGTTACCATGCTTCAACCGAGGCAGGATCTCTTTAAACATCATGTCGATGGCGTAGGCGAACTGTGGCTTCTTCATCTCGATAATGAAAGGTTGAAACTCTAGTTCCTGGGGAAACTCCTGGTAGAGCCTCTTGTACGGGCGGTAGAATCTTTGGTCGAAGTATGCAAGTCGCTTGTCGAGTGTTCGCTCCATCAGCAGGTCACCGTCCAGCACCAAGCAATCGAAAACCAGAAACACGGGGACGCGCTTCTTGTCCGCGTTCGTATCCCAGACCAACTCGCCATCGATCAATGTGTTTGTGTGGAAAGAGGTCGGGGAAGCCTCTGTAGGGCAGTGAAAGTTCCTGTTGGGGATGTACCAGAAGTCATTTTTGCGATCGATGAGATAGTGCGCCTCGTTTCCGGCTTCGTCGTTCGTCGAATAAAGAAGGTATCTGATGCCGTCGGACTTCTCAACAACGTAGTAACTGCAAAGCCAACATTAGCCAAAGCGCTCACTTTGCAAGCTGCAAGGACCTGTCTTACTCGTGCTGAGCGAGCTCGTCAAGATGCTGTCTCGCAAAGCTCACGGGCTGGGCGCCAGGGAAACCAGTCGACGATCTCTTAAGAAGACTGGCGACCTCCCTGCGCATATCGTGTAATAGCTGGCCCTGAGCTTTGATGCCTGGCTCCGAGAGGGAGACGACAGGCCCTTCACCTTGATTGTCCATCGCGATTTGCTCTTGGCAAGGATGCGCGAGGGGGGAGTGGTGTTGTTGCGACGAGAGTGTCAGTGCCCTTTATAATGGCGTTATCGATAAGGCAACAAATGTCAAGGCACCCATGGGGCCAATAATATAAAAGTTACCTACCCATCAGTTGCCTTTTATATCTATTCGGAACTTGGCAGCATTCTTCTGGAACGGAGATCTTATTTCTAGTGGTTTTAAAGATTGAGAGATTATCAAACTTCAGGTTTGACTTTGCGCATCTACCGTTGTTGTAAACATTAAATATAGCTTATTCGCTGGATCGGGAGACTTGAGGATCCAAGGAAGCCCAAAATCCGACGAAAATCCTGAAAATTGTAAATTAACCTGGTAGGAGTTTCCTGGATAACAAATACTCGATTAAGGCAACAGTACAGGTTTTTGCTTACTGATTTGTAATAGCTATAATACTCTTAGTTAAAATAGAGTTGTCAGTAAGGAGCCTAAGGAGCCATCTTCCATTCATCTATCAACATGACACCGGGTATTTTAACGATCGCATCGATGATAGGACTGAGACAGGTAGTTCGTTTTACTTCAAACTGCTCGGCACATCACGTCTCGCTGCAATAAAGGGCCAACACTACAGGTAATGCATGATGCATGATTAATGAGGAATCCTCAAATCGATAAATTATAATAGGAGTCTTGCACTCCACTCTGATCTTACCCTCTACTGCTTTCAAAACCATTCAACCAATAGCCGAAATCATGAAAGAAAGACATGCTCAAGACTCATCAATCTTTTCCACCTCTGCACGAGCTTCTTCCCACTGTTGCTTACTCTTCTTTGCCCACTCGATTTGGCTTTGCGCGTACGCAAGCTATGATGTAGTTAGCATTTGAGCATCTGCTCGGTACCGCAGACAGCAGCTCACCATATATCGTCGCAAGTCGTCCTCCTTATCCTTTTGGAATCTTTTCATGTCCTTCAAGACGCTGGCGCTGGCGTCTTTGACATCTCGCTCTGAAATAACTTGAGCCTGCTCCAATTGACCAATGCTTTCTCTTGTTTTCCCGATCAAATCACGACGTGTCCTCTCTGGATCGACATCAACAACCCCCTGTACTGCATGCCGGATAGGACCAAAGATCTTGTTCGTTATCGAGTTGCCGCTTGGCATCTTCTTATGAGAGGGCGCACTGGTACTCCTCTCGGGTAGGCCTTGACTGGCGGAAGGCGTATGAGAAGCGAAGTCGGAGTCGATGGATTCGGTGTCCTCCTGGCTGCTTTCCCGCCGTTGATGAGGAGACGACGATTCTTTCAGACTTGTCGATCTCTTTGGTGGTGGTGAAATCTGTTGGCTACTAGATAGGTAATTTTCGATTCTTCGGGCCTCGGCCTCGCTCTGTTCTAGCTGATCGAGGAGCGCTCGCTTCTTGTTCAGTTCTTCGGTAGTCAAATCTTGCTGAACACGCTTGAGTACACGGTATTTTAGCACGCTCCGAACAACACCTGCAAATTGCGCATGTTCACGCATGGGTTCAGCAAAGCTTGCGCCTAGAGATCCCGAAAGCTCTTCTGTCGCAATATAGGACAGATCAGCTGCCTGGCCTATACGCTCAATAGCAGGTCCGAGTGATGGTGCTTGCTCCGAAACTGCAAAGGCATTATAAACAGATCCCAGCTCGCAAAGATCGGCGGCTAAAGATGAAAGATGGCTGAGAGTTCGGCGGTTTACTTTCTCCATCGGACCGGTCAGAAGTTGCTCAAGCTCTTTAATCGAGGATTCATATGAGATGAAGTAAGGGTCCAATTCCTGTTCGCCAAGATTATGCCCCTCGGGCGGGAATCGGCCAAAGGCATGAGGCCCTGCTTGAATATGACCTGAGCTGTGATCGTGATTGGTGCCAGCCACTGTCTTAAGCTTTGCCGACGCTGCCGGGACTGGGAGGTAGTTGTGGGCGGGAGTTGGGTTCGCGGTGTTCAGTGGAGGGGCTTTCAGAATCGACTTTGGAATCGAGGCCACGGGGTGAGAGTGCAGGACCTCACTCTAGTCTGCTGTTAGTAGTGATGACTGTGGTTTGACAAGGTTGACGTACCCAACTAGCATTGGGGTCGAGAAATCGCCACCAAACTCCGTCTGTTCGGATCTCGTCCATTCGACGACAGCGATTGAGAAATACCGCCAGCATGCGCTTTCGGAGATCAATGATCTGCTGATCTTGCTTCGCGTTGGTGGGGTTTGCAGCATAATCAGCCATGGTGTGCTTCTCGGGAATGGGGGGAACGATGAGCGTAGGATGAAGGCGTGTCAGGGCGTCGCGAAGGGAAGCGAACTCAGAGTACCGACGGCGCACTTCAAGGTCCTGTCGTAAGGTGATCAGTGGTATACCCAGAACAAGTAGAGCTGAAGAGACATACGCCAGTCTTGATCGTGTACACAATATATCTGCCACCGCTCTCTATGCTCTTACCGGCATCTGTAATGATGATGGACAGTTTGGGGTTCTCATAAAGGATTTGTTCGATTCGACTGTCGTAGCCTCCAGGCTTGCGCTTGGGGCCTGCATCTTGTGCCGAATCTTCATCGTCATCGCTATCGCCAGACCTTGCGCTGTGATCAAATTGCCTATGATCGTCATCGCTTTCGGGGGTGGGTGTCTGAGGAGCCTCGAACGGCTGATCTGTAAGGAAATCGTAAGTATCAAAAAACAAGTCTTCCTCGTCGCTCGAGGGAACGGATTGCATCATCTTGCCGCGGTTTTCGTAAAGCTGAAGGGGAATAATGGTATCGTAGACCTACAATTACGAGTTGACGGCGACGTCGGATTGACAGACGACGATTGCGAGTCGCGCCTGTCAAAGCTGGTGCCGTATGGGTTATTGTCCTCGTCGTTCCACATGGTGATGGTGTTGGGTGGTTTGCTGAGGCAATCGCGACAGCTGCTGCGGAAGGAGTGTTTGCTTGGGGGAGTCTAGGTAGGTAGGTGTTTCGCGCGGTTAAGCTGGAGCCTGGAGTCTAGAACTGTCGACTGATGGTGGAGGATGAGCTTCAAGCGTAAGGTACGTAGGTCGTTGCTAGCGGGGGAGGGGCAAGCATGGGGTCGAATGGAGTGACACGAGGGTGAGTGCGAGGGTGAGTGCGCTTATAGCTGATACAGGCAAGACAGGGCATTCAGGGTTATCGCATTCGTCGAATGTGCAGTATAGTTATGTAGAGAGTAAAGTGCCGTAATGGATGTCGTGGTCGGCGGTGTTGGCGGAAGATGGAACCCCAAGGTTGAGTAAATGGGGGATAGGATGACGTTGAATGTGGCTGGGCTGAGTTGGCCAAGGTTGGCCTGGTGTCATTTTCTCTCCATACAGAGCATCCGTAGAGTGCCTACCAAGGTAAGTACCTAGGCAGAGTTCAAGGGCCCCAAAGCTTCGAAGGTTTTACCTGTTGTGGAACCTGTTTCGATGGAGATCCAATGCGGGTGACTTACTGGGATCAACGTGGGCGCTGCTTTTATCCCCGAGTCAAAGATATAAAGTATGTAAATACGAAGTAATAGTAAAGTTTTTATTTCTATTTGAATTATAGCTAAGAAGGGACTGATGTGTATGGACAATACTCTGTTTGAAACATCTTCCTATCAGCAAATTTTGATCTGATACCTGTACGAACCATGCACTGACACTACCTGAGCATCCATATCTACACAATGATTGATTCGAGATAGAAGATTGAATATTAGAAACGGTCTACAACAATGAAAACCAAAAGGAAACACTCTGTATAAATTCAGTACTCAAGTGACATCACTGCTAACGCGAGACAAAAAAATGTCCATTAAATACCCTACAGGTGTGCTCTAGCTTCAACGATGGATTGCCGACTCAACATGTTATCCAGCCCTACAAATTGGCATCCTAAACTTCCCCAAACTGATATGGAGTTAGCCAATCCTTTGGGTAATCCAACTAGACCTTGGTCAACTCAAACACTCCAGACTCTCAAAACTCTCAAACCCAACCCACATATCCAGGGTGTGTTGTCTCATACATGAAACGATCAACGTCGTCTCTGATGCGTGGGCTGCGGTGCAAGGGGCCCAGTATTGCTTTCGAGTCTTTCTGCTAGAGATCCAAATCTGAAAGAACAAATTAATACCGGAACAAGGCAGAGAAGTAGAAGATGTAGACTGACGTGTAGTCCAAGGCACATCGTTTGGCTTCGCGGCCTCTAGCATGGTATTGTTCGACACCACCTGGGTAAACGGTAGACACACCATTTCCGTGGCGAATCCTGTGGGGGCATTAGAACTACACATATCCAATATTCGGAGAGATCCTACATTGGTGCAGAGTACTGCTGATGGCCAGTATGTTGGCGTCCGGTGGCTCCATCTGGCGTGGAAGTATGTGATCTTTTGCCAGGGTTGCTTACAGGCGGACCGCTGATCGAAACGAGAAAAGTATGATTCTCTGAGACGGCTGTGCTGTCTGTAGCTGGGGAATTCCCTCCCGGGCTGGAGCCGCTGGGAGTCTGTCGTATATCGTTGCCGGCAGCATTCGGGTTTGAGATGGTGTCATAATCATCACTGTGTACTGTGGCTGCAATAGACACGGGTGACTGAATTCTGCTGACATCTTCTGGGTGGATATCATTGCCCCCTGAATACGTGTTTGTAAGATCCCCGTTTTCTTGATGCTCTTGGTCGTTGTGGGCTGCGCCATGGTCACTCTCCGTGGAAGGCTCTAAGTGACTAGGCTGTGCATCTCCTAGAGAGAGATCTAATCGTGCCTCCAAGGAAGTTCGAGCTTCAAGTGTGGAGTTAGTGTCTACCGTCGAGGCTCGTCCAACAGGCAGTCCAAAGGCTCGATAGACACGCTGGACCCAAGTGGGCTGGCGAGGGATAGGATCATACGAGGACGAGACTGAGGCTTGAGACGATACGTGGTGAAGAGCTGAGTCATTAAGGTGGTTGCCACGATAATCACTCGAGTGATGGATAGGGTGAGGATGACTGTAGGTCATTGGTTCCACGGGTATGATCATGCATACCGGCTGCTGAGGAGTCATCAATGGATGAACCTGGGTTGGTGTTTGAACAGCTAGAATACCCGGCTGGGTGTAAGAAACCGGCACATACGTAATGCTAGAACTTGGGTATAGCGGCACTTGAGGTAGCTGATAGAGAGGAAGAGAACCACGTTGGGTAAGCGAGCGGTGCTGCTGTCTTCCTCCTCGTTGGAGTGCTTCTTGCTTTCGAGTCATGGTAATTCTCCCCAAGACATACATCCACGCAAAAAGGGCAACCATAGTTACTGTAACGGCACTTATTATGATACCAGCCTGCTCGGCCGAAGTGAAGCAATACCAACCACTACAGTGGCTGTAATGTCGAATATCGATGTGGTTGGTGGGCGAAGCGGCGGCCGGCCGCTGAACGGGGGCCATGACCGCGAGGTAAAGCAACTCGCGCGTTGCGTTCTTGAGTATACGTTATCAAAATAAATTGTCGGTTCAAAGATTAAACTTAAGGGAACAATAGATGCCTGCTGTAGAGGCTGAGCTAGCAGTAAGAAGTGGTGATGCACCGTGTTGCTCATGGTATTGAAGAGGCGAGAAGAAGAAGAAGAAGAAGAAGAGAAGGAGGAGGGGAGGAAGAGAGCGGGGAGAGGGAAAAGAAGGAGGGAGGCATCAAAGGCGAATGCCAGTGCCAAAAGTTTGCTACCCGAGCTAAGAACGTGTGTGTAGCTGGAATATGAAATGCAAAACCGGACGGCAGTGGTCGCCAGCTGTTCGACAGATTACCCCTAAAGCCTCGAATCAACTTGGGGAATCACTTAGGACCGCGCGGAGGATCATTGGCCAAGAGGTGGAAATGTCAGGGACAATAAATCTATTTATCTGAAGAGCGAACTATAAAGATATATGGATGATTTAGTGTTGTCGTGTTGCGGTACTTTATATGAGGAGGAAGGGCTGAATCATATGAGCACATACACTCGGCAAGTTCTCAGCATTTGGGGGTACAACGAACGATATAATAGCCTCACATATAGAGCATACTGTAGTATTACTGGCCTCATATTTGTAAAGTATGTTCCTAACATAGAATCATGAACACTCGTAGTGTTCTTTGGTATTCCTGTATGGATTTGGGAGGAAGGACTGCATGCAAGCTCATAAGCATTATCATTGCTCCGCCTAAAAGAACATACATACTTCAAGCCAAAAGATATCAAAAGAGAAGTGAAAACCAAGAAGAGAGTCTTGAAATGGTTTAGATAAATGTGAATATTTTCGGACAATATCTGGTCGAGGTCAAGTTGGTGGTTGATGTCTTGTAAGTCGTCAACCAATTAGCGAAGCGGAGATAGCCCCACTACTAAAGTACGTACCGCACCTCGAGAACGCAGCGTCTCAGATTCTCTTTCATCTCGTTCTTGCGATACAATAAATCGAACACGCCAAAACGTCTCTGCGCTATCATCGCCATTCTCCTCCTTTTCGCCTACATATACTCAAATTACACCCAAAACCACTCACGCCTCGCGATTGATTATGCTGCTTGGTCTTTGAACCACTCGATGAGCTGATTCTCCTTTAACTCGAGGCGCATTGCTAGCTGCTGTGAGCGACGCGTTCCTCGACTCAACTTTTCGCTCCTGAACGAACACCACAACTCCTTTATCCACACACAACTCCCTGAACCATCATGTCCTCTTCACAAAACGGCACCGCAAATGGTGTCAACGGCGACGCCCAGTCGGGCCCGGTCAGCACCCGATTTACCGATATTCCTTCCGCTATCGACATTCCTGTGCAGGGCGACCAGGAGGACGAAGCTGTCGAAATCGATCTCGAGGATCTCGTCGATGATCCTACCGAACTCTGTACTCTCTTCGAAAATGAACGCGCCGCCAAGACATACTGGATGACCGTCGCTCTAGCTTATGCCAAACAACACAAGATCGACCATGCC
Organism: Fusarium sp. PT; assembly: GCA_021020635.1. Taxonomy (NCBI): domain Eukaryota; kingdom Fungi; phylum Ascomycota; class Sordariomycetes; order Hypocreales; family Nectriaceae; genus Fusarium; species Fusarium sp. PT. The sequence continues at coordinate 2,124,920 of JAHMRZ010000003.1, read as the reverse complement.
ATCGAGATGCTCCAGCGAGGCGGCAGTGCCATCCAAAGCAACAGCTCCAACCCTCGTGATAAAGTCAGCATGATTTGTTGTCTATGCTGGATGTACTTGTGGAAGAGCAGAGAGGCTCCCCGTGTCGCGCCTGAGGGCGTGCCTGTCTCCGAGGCCAAGACTAAGGAGTACTACCTTCAGCTGGCAACATCTTCCTTGAACGACGCCGCCCGACTCAACCCATCGTTCCCACCCATTTTCTTAGCTCGCGGTGTTCTCCTACTTCTACGAGCTTCCCTGCAAGCACCATCGAAGACAGCTGGAGGCATTGGCTCTGAAAAGCACGAGCTTCTGAAGACTGCTGTTAAGTCCTTTGACGACGCTCTGCGAGTCTCCCAAGGAAAGAACATGCTTGCGTTAATGGGCAAAGCGCGCGCTTTGTTCTCGATGCACAAATACCCCGAGTCGTTAGCAATCTACCAGGATGTTTTGCAGAAGATGCCCGATTTGGTTGATCCAGATCCTCGTATCGGCATTGGCTGCTGTTTTTGGCAGCTTGGTTTTAAGGACGATGCCAAGATGGCCTGGGAGAGATGTGTCGAGATCAACCCTAATTCCAAGGTTGCCAACATCCTCCTTGGTCTCTATTACCTGGACGCGAGTGGTCACGTACCAGTAAACAGCGATGAATTTCTGAAGCTTTACAAGAAGGCTATGACGGAATACACGCAAAAATCCTTCAAGCTCGACAAGGACCTGCCCCTCACTTGCTCTACTTTTGCCGGCTACTTCTTGTCTAGAAAGGCGTGGGACAACGCTGATAAGCTCGCACACAAAGCTATTCAGTACACAGACGTCAATGCCATTGCCAGTGATGGCTGGTATTTGCTTGCGAGAAAGGAGCATTACACCGGCGATACTGAGCGTGCGACAGATTACTATCGCCGTGCTGATGAAGCTCGTGGAGGAACTGAGACAGGCTATCTCCCTGCCAAGTTTGGAGTTGCTCAGCTGTCTGTGCTGAAGAACGATCTTGGAGAAGCTAAGCTTCGTCTCGAGAAGATGATCCAGCAGTCCAAGAACCACGAGGCAATGATTCTTCTGGGTACACTTTACGCCGAGGAAGTCTTCGCCAACCAGGTTAGCGACAGCAAGGAGGACAAGTCCGCTGAACTTAAGAAAGCTATTACACTTCTTGAAAGCGTTCGCAATGTTTGGAAAGACCCCAAAAAGACACTGTCTCCCGATCCATCAGTTCTCCTCAACCTTGCACGTCTGTATGAGACGGATCAACCTGATAAGGCTCTGCAATGTTTGCAGCAAGTTGAGCAGCTGGAGCTAGACCAAATCCCTGAATCGGAACAACCTGAGGATGTTACAGACCCAACAGAGGTCAAGGCCGCACTTCGCAAGTCTCTCCCGCCTCAATTATTGAATAACATCGGCTGCTTCCACTCGCAAGCCGAAAAGCACGAACTTGCCAGCGACTTGTTTGAGGCCGCACTTGGTGCTTGCATCAAAATCGGTGAGAAGGACCCCGAGATGGACACAGATGCTTTGGTATCCACAATCAGCTTCAACCTGGCACGAAGCTATGAGTCCCGAGGCCTTACAGACAAGGCCGTCGAGGTGTATGAGGGTCTCTTGGCCCGACACGATGATTACACGGATGCTCGCGCCAGACTGGCCTACATCAAGCTTCGCAGGAACCCGAACAAGGAGGGACCCGACGCTGTTGCCAAGTTATATCAGGATAATAACACCGATCTCGAGGTTCGCGCTTTGTACGGCTGGTATCTGGGAAGGGTGCACTCGAGGAAGCGCACACCTAATCTTAACGAGGACCCCGAGTTCCGCCATTTCAAGCATACCTTACAGAATTATGACAAGCACGACAGACACGCGTTGGTGGGTATGGGCAACTTGTATCTCATGCATGCACGAGAGATGCCTCGTGGATCGGATTCAGAAAAGCAAAAGCGAAGCGCCACATATGGCAAAGCTGTTGAATTCTTTGAGAAAGCTCTGTCGTTGGATTCAAAGAACGCCTACGCTGCGCAGGGTGTTGCCATCGCTCTTGTTGAGGATAAGAAGGACTACAAGTCGGCGTTGGGTATCTTCAACAAAGTGAGAGAAACCGTCAAGGATTCTCACCTCTACGTTAACCTGGGACATATCTTTGCGGAGCTCAGACAATATTCAAAGGCCATTGAGCACTACGAGATGGCTCTTTCTCGAGACGGCAAGGCCAATGATCCAGTAATCTTTGCATGCTTGGGTCGAACATGGCTAAACCGTGGCCGGACCGAGCGTGATGTGGATGCATACGGCAAGGCACTTGAGTGTGCTGCAAAGGTACGTTATTGTCTAACATTTTTGTATTGGAATTGAACTAATTGGAGACTTTTAGGCTCTTGAAGTTGCCCCCGATCAGGTGCACTACAAGTTCAACGTTGCTTTTGTACAGATTCAGCTTGTCACATTGGTTCAAGGACTGCCAGAGAACAAACGCTCAACAGAGCAACTCGAAAAGGCTGCCGAGGGACTTGAGGCTGCTATTACATCATTGGATGAAATCGCAAACCATCCTCAGACTCCTTATCCTAAGAATGATGTTGAGCAGCGTGCCAACATGGCCCGTAACACGTTGCGCAAGCAGCTTGAGCGAGCCATTGGCAAGCAAAAGGAGTGGGAGGAGAAGAACAAGGAGAAGATACAAGCAGCAAAGGAGCAGCGAGAGCAAGAGCTCCGACGCCGTGAAGAGGAGCGTCAAAAAATTCTGGATAAAGAACGTGAACGACAAGAAAAGATCAAGAAGGAGCGTGAGACGATTGCTCAAAAAGACAGAGCTCTGGCCGAGAAGCGAGCTGAAGAGGAGCGTTCTCGCGCTGAGGCCGAAATGACGACCGACAGCGAGACAGGAGACAAGGTGAAGCGAAAGCGGAAGGCTGCTCCTAGAGCTTCAGGAGAACCTAAACCCAAGCGATCGGGAGGAAAGAAGAAGAAGAAGAGTGAGCGTCAAGATGACGAGTCTGAAGAAGAGGAAGAGCGTACCAAGAAGCGCCGCCGCCTCACAAAGAAGGAGTCAGCCAAGTACAAGTCGGCCGAGATTGTTGTTGACAGCGACGAAGAGAATGGCAACGATGACGATGAGCTTGAACGTGCCGAGAGAAACCTCGATCGAGACGAGACTCCCCTGTCTGAGGCTGATGAGAAGGCCTTTGAGGACGACAAGATGGATGTCGACGATGGTGCCAATCAAGGAGGCGACGACGACGATGAGGAAGAAATCGCTCCGCGCCAACAGCACAAGCGAGCTCGCCGCGGCCGTGTCGTCGACAGTGACGAAGAGGACAATGACGATGACGAGGCCCCTGCACGAGCCAAGAGTGCATCGGCTGCTGAGGATGATGAAGCTCGTCCGGCGGCAGATACCAGTATGGTGGAGGCCAACGAAGACGAGGAGTAATGGGAAGAACTGGGTGATTAAGAATGTAACTTTGCTAATATACGCCGAAAAAAGCTTCCCGACCAGGCTGGGACTATTTGTATCATAAGTTAGATGGTTTTACATTAGGGCATTGGGTCGAATAGGAAGCGTGTTTATTCTGTAATTGTCATTCAATCATCCTGTGACTTCGTGGACATAACCAATTCTTGATTTTGTTTAACAGTTTAACGAGTTGTGGTATATTACTAACGTGAATCTACATTTCTTCGCGTCTGCATAACTTCGCACACCTTTCCCCAGCACTTCAGGCTTTACGTATCCTTCCATTTCTTCCCAATTCTTTTTATATCAAGTTGCATTTTACACACTAGAACCATTGCTTACACCCTTTCCATCCAATGCAGGCCGGGGACCGTCACAGAAAGGCTCGAGTAGTTATGTTTAGAAGGCAAAGACCTGGTCAACAAGCTTGCTGACGGGGCGGGCCTTCTTGAAGCCAAGGCTCTCGGTGGCCTTCTTGAGACCGCTAATCATAGGAGGAGGGCCACAGAGAAGAACCTTGACATCGTCGGCAGGCTTGGGGAGGTATTTCTAAATCAAGGTCAGCTGGTTGAAATTACCAAACTAAGAGACGGGTACTTACGTCGATCATGTCGGCAGTGACGTAGCCAACGCCACCGGTCCAGCCCTCCGGAGGCTTGTCAAGAACGTAGTGAATGCGGATGCCAGCGTCCTGGGCGGCGAGAGCGTCAAGGTCCTCCTTGAGGAGAATGTCCTGGGGGCTGACGTTGGCGAAGATGAGGTCGACCTGGGTCTTGTCTCCAGCATCTCGGCCACGAACAATGGCGCGGATGACTTGAAGCATGGGTGTAATTCCGGTGCCACCAGCGATCATACCAAAGTGTCGGACCATGTTAGGAGTGTAAACGAAAGCGCCCTTGGGGCCGCGGACCTTGATAGTCTGACCGACAACGAGAGAGGCCATGTGCTTGGAGATGTTGCCCTGGGGGTATGATTTAATCAGTAGGTCGACGTGGCCAGGCTGGTGATCACCGGAAATGGGAGTGTACGAGCGGACAATCTCCTTGGTGGTGCCATCGGGCTGGAGGCAGGGAGCGCCAATGGAGATGTGCTGGCCGATAGGAAGACCGAGGATGTGCTTGGGGCTGGGGAGCTTGAAGCGGTAGCTATTGCGCAATCAGTATACAGAGCAGAACATGTTAATTGTTGGTGGGTGCGTCGGTGGCTTACATGGCGACGTTGTGCGAAACGATGGTCTTTTCCTCAAGCTCAAAGTCCTGGAAGACATCGGGCTTAAGAGTCTTCTTGACCTCTGCGATTTCACCAGGTTAGATATTGTTGAGGACTCCACAGTAGCTGCAGTAAAGTATCTGGTACAACTTACGGAAGGCCATGAAGTTGTAGAGGCCAAACAGGACGGCAATAAGAGCGGCATAAGGAGTCCACTCCTTCTTGACAATCAAAGTGCCAACAACGAGGAGCAGACCAGGCGCGTAGACATAGTCGATGTAGTGCCTCGCGAGAAGCGAGCTGTTGTCGGGAACGGGAGAGGACATGGTGGAGCTTGAGTTCCCCGCCTTGGAACCACGCGATGGGATTTGTGAGGTGAAGCGTTTATGGGCTTGGCTTGAGCAATCGAACCTCGCAAATTGAGCCCAAGTGAGGTTGCACAGGAGTCTTATATGCCCAGTCCGATTCAGGGCGACTGGGGAGAGGGTGGGTTTTGCGGGGTGGAAAAGAAGCTGAGGCCTTTGACGGTTTAAAGGAAGAGGAGGAGGGGAGCTCTTGCTGTTGAAAAATCCGAAGGCCGGTCCCGCTCCGAAACCATTGAGGAAGATAATGCTACGTTTGGAAGGCGGTGACGGGTGGGTACGGTGGAAAAGACCGTAGATACCGTCTGCTCCTACCCAGTTCGTCGAGCAGATCGATCGTTGATGTTTGAAAGACGTGATTGGTTGTTACCCCAGACTATGGCTTCGATTGCAAACTGTGGCGGGGTAGTTATCTCGGTTTTTGTCTTGTTATAAGCCGTGATCGAGCAGGATCATGTGGTGATTGAACTCGACGGACGAGATGTAGGCCTGAGGGTATAGCATGATCTCTATAGACCTCATCGAATTCCTTTATTGCAGATTACTGCTATCGATATATAGAGATAACAGGTCGTGAGACTCGTTAAGCTAGTGAGTGTGGACCATAAAGCTTTCTTTCCAGATCTAGTCAGTTTACCTATCAGCTGTGGCTTGGTCTGTCTCGTGGCTCATACAGAGTCCTAGCGAGATCTGGTAGTTTGAGTGGGAATTCTTCCTCGGGCTGAAAGTGGCCGTTACAACTACCGTACCTCGGAAGGCTCAATTCCGAAAATGATGATCAACCTCATGACTTCTGTTGTGTTCGTAACTAAACTTGCATGATCTCACTTGTTCAGTTTAACGAGAAATTCTGCACGTGGTCTTCGTTCTCTATCCAGCCAATAGGCACTTGTTAATACCACTTTAGACCCCTACTTGTTAATCTCATGAAGAGAAACATTCTCAAGAACAAGAGGCAATCTGTATAAGATAGAACTCCTGGGCCTACCAAACAGAGCCTCAAAAGCTTCTGTTACCACGAGATAGGTGTGTAGAGTATCTCATAAGGTAGTATCGTACTTTCTAATATGCGGTAGGTAATGAGACTTCTAGCTATCCTTCTAGATATACTAAAAGGTTTCAGTTTCCCCTTCAGACTCCATCGTTTGTCGTAAATAGTTCGCTCTTATCTGTGACACCACAGCTTCAAGTTTATGATCCTGGCCCGTAGCACACAATCACTTCTTGACCGGCATTTGCTCGGTATATAACTATAAGCCATGGTTCCCAAGGTATGAGAATAAACACCGGTTAGTTATGCTGGTGGCGTCCAAGCCCAAGGTGGTATTGATGAAACAGGTGGGTTGTGCAAAGAACACAACCTCCACTACGGAGAACCTTGGACGATATCCGCAAAGCACCAAAAGTATCAATTAGGCGGTCAACAAGAAATAATAATTGAGAACCCACAGGGACGGAATCACCGTGGAACAGCGTCGTCACTGCGCCTGGAAACGGTGGACGAGGGCAACTTTTATTAGTCTGGTCCCTGAATTTATGTAGCGCAAGTAATTGTCCGTGAGGCATGGATCTTGGTGGGGCGTTGCTTTTCTTAGAGCACGTCGAGACAGCGTCGTTCGTGTTGAGCATCGATCAACCCACATGATGCATCTGAATTCAAGGTCAATCTTCAAGGGTCTCTCGGTAGATGGGGGGTTCTGTGGATGAAAACCACAAAGCTAGGTAGTTTCTGGTAGCGTAGATTCTACAATACGACCTCGCAGTCAGGCTGTGCCATAGCTATACCTTGGCGGACTCGCCGGTTAGGTCATCGGCTTGACGTGCTGACAAAGTTCCAGATTCTGGCGGATAATAGACCCAGGGTTTCACCATGAGATGCCACGCCGTCCATCACCAGATTGAAAGGGGTTTGTGGGCTTAATTTCCATTAATCAAAAGAAAACGGTTAAACACAATGCCTGCCCAAGCTTCAGCCTCCAACCTCCCCGTCGTCTCCCACGCCATGACGCAAATCCTGTCAAAGGCTGTCCAGACGGCCCAAGACCATGGACCGTTCTCGAACTTCCCAAGAGAGACGGGAGCACTATCATGGTCTCCGAGCTTGCCCTTAAAGAATACGCTGCGTCGTCTAGCGGGTGGCTTGGATGCACGCCAATCGCAAGCTCCAAGGCTCTGTTGAGCTTTGCGACTGGCACGCTGAAGAAGCTCGTAAGGTAACACAGCGTCCGGCAATACGACAGATAAGGACTCTGTAGAGTTTTTGGAGTCCATGCACGAGATTCTCTTGGTAGAGTGTAGTGCACGACAGTCGGGATAGTCATGATCAGAAGCGGCACGAGATCATTGAATACGATGCTTATACGTGCATAGTCTGTGAGAGGAAAGGAAGGATTCAAGACCTGGCTTGGCCGGGGCCGGGGCCAGGGCAACGGACAGCTGCTCCACCAACTTACGAGTACAAACCATATCTCATGTGTTAAATCTCATGGCCAACGTGCTTGAGGTAAGAACTGGATTTTGGGTACTCCGTAGTCGGGGCCGGGAGAGGGTGGGCAATGGGTGTGAAGGTGCCCATGCTATCGTGAGTTTCGATCAATTGATTAATAAAGACCGAATTACGGATACCGACCACGGCAGCTGAAACAATGATTTCAATGCCAAATTAGCATTCTAGGCATCGAAGTTGAATTTGGTCTATTCAGCAGGACAGGGTACCCCACGCGGTTAATATTTGGCCCTGTTATGGATAAAACCAACAGCCGAAATAATGATGGGTTTCAGTATCAACATCTATCATGGCTGCCGGTAACCACTCAGGCGGGTCAGAAAATAATAGAGAATTCTCATACAGTTGACTAAAATACTAAAACACTTGGAGTATATGTAGGAATGTAGTTTTGATGGAGCTTTTAATGTCTCCTATCTTAATGAGAGCTTGGGTTATGTACCTATTATTCTCTGACCCGCCTGCATGGTTCTTTACAGTAGTTTCTTGGAAAAAGTATCTGTGAGGTGCAGGCACCCACCAAAACTCTCCACGTAGTAGAGTGAGATATGCATAACAAAGAGGACTTGTTTTGAGCGACCGTTAGCCGTTGTTCTATTCGTTGTCAGCTTCAGAAAAACCTTGGTTCACGCCATCCACCATCCGCAGATTCCCTCTGCTTGGATGTTGTTGTCCTTTTTAGTGCCTGACGCTGGTGCTGGTGCTGGTGCCGGGTTACCAGGCCGAGCAAGGGGCCCTTGTTGCGGCCATAATCAGTTGAGGACCAGTAGCGAGAGGGGTGACGAGTGTGCATCTTTAGGTTGGTTCATCCAATTGGCTTTTCTAATCGAGATCTAATCTACTACGCGTTAGAGAGAACCCGGGCCTTGCAAGGATTGTTTCTTGAGGTTGAGTTGCTTGGCCAAGTCCAAGTTCCAGGAATCCAGGAGATGGAGGAGGAGGCTTTTATTTAGTTTTGTCCCGCTGGGTGGGCTGCAATAAAACTTCGCACACTTTAAGAACTTGGATGATGAGTATTAGACAGACGCAAAGACGGATTTACCGTAGAAGGGGTCGATCAATCTATCTCACAGTCTAGACGGAGATCGTCTGGTGTAGCTCGCTTAGAAGGCTTAGGTAGTTAGTATGGATGACTCTCTGCCTTAAGTTCTGTGCCGACTCTATAATAAAGCACCTACCTACGGCCGTTGGACTTGGAGAGATATTTACTCGGTGGAGCTTGGGTTTGTTTGACCCAGCTGCAAGTGCGCAACGCAACGCAACGCAACGCAATGCACGGGCAGATCCATGGCGGTCCTCCACTAAAACCCCCCCCCGGCCGCAGCAGTCCTTATGACGACGACAGTTGAGGTAATGGCTGATGGTCGTAGCTCGACAAACAACCCGAACCCGAACCTCAGACCATCCTTTTCATAGTCTACACCTTACGGATACTGTTACTTTTTTAGTAGTTTGATGGGCATGGGCATGGGCATTGGCATTTCTCTAATCTTCCATTTTCCTTCCTTTCATTTTGAATCTCGACTTTTCCCTTTCTTCTCTTCTCTTCTTCCCTTTCTTTCAAAGAGATAATCCTAGTCCACTCCTCCCATTCTATTCTATTCTGTCCATCCATCCATCCATCCTGACCTATTCCCCTCCTCCGTCGAATCCTTAATCATCCCCTTCCCCTTTTGATTAGCGGCCAAACTTGTTATTCACACTCGGACAGCTCTGTGGCCAAGACATATCACCACTGGTGGTGGCTCTGTTTTTGCTCGACTTTCTTCCTATCTCTCCTTTTTCTACTTCCTTGACCAAGCCCAAGACAACGCTTGTCTCTCGTTCCTCTTAAACCCTGCCCGTCGCCCTCGTCGTCTTCGGGACTACCGGCTCAGAAGCTCATACGCACCTCGTATAGTGAAGCTCCCGCTCACTTCGACAGCTCCAAAAGTCGAGCCATCTCCTGTTTCTTTCCGCGCTGCGTTGCTGGGCATCGCCTTCGCCCTCAATTCCCCCGTGCTTGGCAGTCTATCGGCATGCCTGCGATTCTGCGATTGTGATCTAGGTCTCACATGCTTCTAATTGAGTCAACTCTCGGACTCATCACGACGTCATTCTGAATATTGGTCTCATCAAAGCCATTCATTCATTCCCGCTCCACCCATCAACCGACCGAAATTTCAGCTCACACCGTGATATCTCTTTCCAGCTCTCCAGCTCTCCAGCTCTGCACCTGTCGTTCCTATTCCAAGGAGTTTTGTCTTGCGTGACTGTCTGCAGTATCTACCAAGTTCATCTCGATCGACCGCCCGAACTGGAACAGTTGTACAGTACAATAGCGCTCCGCCTCTTAAGCTCTAAGCACATTCCTCGGCCGGTCTCTTGCAACGCTCTACGGCCGCCAAACGCAAGCCCAAACCCAAAATAATCGGATTCAACGATACACTCGAAGGTATCAACGCCAGCCACACCCACTTCCCGCTTCAACGTCAGCGCATGCGGGGAGGTCCTTTCGGTCTGATTCGTTCGACTTCGCTACGACATTCGCATAAGTCAGTTGCCGAAAGCGCTGAGACATCTTGACGTCGAGACGACCTTATCACTCAGTCTCCGCGGTTTCCGTCTCAATACCGGCTTCGGCCTCTTTCGAAGGAATCCTCATTTGTTTTCACCTCGAGATTTTGGTGTCGTGTGCATCCCCTATCTTGGCGGCATGCCAGGCATCTACACATCTTGAATCGTCCTCTAGGTATCTTTATTTCTAAATCGAGGCACTGCGAATTATCGAGCCTCGAAACCCCACCAAACGATTCTGGTCCAGGTGCAACTACGAGTCTATCAAGATGAACTCCGAAAAGTGGAAGAGGATGACTCTTCCCACCCTCAAGACGACACCCCCTGTACCAATTCCGAACGAGGGGACGAAAGGATTTGATAATGGCGACGGAAAGAAACCACGCGTCTTTTCGAAAGCGCTTCGCTCTCTCAGCAATTCATCGATGGAATCCATGTCGCAACCCCCGCCTCGAAGCTCCTCCTCTATGCGGCGCTTACAAAAAACAAATTCCGGCTCAGGGTCTATGATCGATAGAATACACCGCCGAGTATCAGTAGCGTCACCAATGAGCGCATCCGCCCCTGAGTTTCCTTCAGCTGGCCCTGAAGTGCCTTATTCGTCGATGGAACTTATACAATTCGGACCTCTTAAGACCGATGTCACACTCCTCAAAGCTCGCGCCGAATATCTGGTTCTGACGGATACCTGTCTAATCAAGTTTGCTGGTGTGGAGGGAGCGAAAGCTGCTTTCCCGCAAATTAAGTCAAGCGATGGAACGCTGAAGCCGAGCAGCCATCACTCCTCAAGTAAATCTTCATCCGATATACGGATGGAAATTCCTTTGCGATCTATTGTCGGTGTTTTCAACGAAGAAGGCTCTAGCCCTCGATTCGGCGTCGAAGTCTGGTGGTTCTCTCAATGGCCAAAGTTGGCGTACTCGAGGGCACATTTGTTTTTCATGTTGCCCAAAGATAGGGATGACTGGCTAGCAAATATTCAAAGGGCTTGCAGGATGAGCCATAGAAGGTCTCCGTCACCCTCCTTGATACCTAGCAACCTAAAAGCGAGAATCAACCATATTGTGGAAACCACAGAAATCGACTCAAACGCCAATACCTCCAAGACAGTGACGTTTCCCGTCGTCAAGCGTACTATAGGCGCAACCCAGAAGACGAAGTCTGATGAAGAGTCTCAGCATTTTGTGGACGGCTCTTCGTTTTACATTGTCATCGGGCCAGCCATGCTGTACTTCCTCGAAGTTCTCAAAGCAGATTATGCAACCGCCCCCGGAGACCTGCGTGTCAAGGTCCAGTCCTATGGTACAGTTTCACTCATTCGATTCCGAGCATCCGTTGCGTCACACGAGCAGCGATTCGTGATGAGCTTCCGGTAAGTCACAACAGGCTGCCAACATTGTTCCTGGATGCTAAGAAATTACAGGTTACCACTTGGTCGTGAAAATAGGCTCGAACTTGCCAGTGTCCATTACAGACATGTGATCGAAGCTATGACTAAGGTCGACCGAGAGCTGAAGCCCATGTGGCCGCAGCATTTGCAAAAGGCTATTTTCGATATCAAGGGCCTCCCTCCACCACTTCAGCTAACCTCTGGAAACGATTTGGGAGGACTCGAGCGAAGTTTACATGCCTACTGCGCTGCCTTCAAAGTTCAGGTTCCGAGATGGACTATCGAATGGAATACACCCTCGCAACCAGCTTTCCGCCTTTTACCTCCAGGCGCACAGCCATACTCTACGTTACAACTCCTTGCATTATTTCGAGCGCTGCGTTACAACAGCTACTTCAAAGAGCTTTCGTTCCGAAACATCGATCTATCTGGTCTCGCTGGGAAGAAGGACTACTCTCATTTTGGAGATACCATCGCTTGGACATCTCTCAACGGAGTCAAGATTTCTGAAGAGCACTATGACATTCTCATGCAGTCTTCTGTCCTCAGTCAGGAGATGCACGCTCTTGCATTCTCGTCCGAGTCGATTAGAAGCATGGATCTGAGGAATATTCTGGGCCCACGAAGCACCATCGGTCGCTCTAAGGACCCCGAGGGTTTTCGCAGAGTCAGTTCTGAGGTGCTGCGGCCTATTCTACTCTTGTTGAAGCGTCAAGCGTGTCTTTGTCATAGCATCACTATGTCGGGCAACCTCATTTCACCAAATGATGTCGAGGAGCTCGCTAACCTGCTCGTGCTTGATGAAGTGTATATGAAGAAGCTTGATCTCTCCAATTGCGGGTTGGGCGACGAGGGTCTTAGCACCCTCTGGACCGGCATCCCAGGCCAGGGCGCCAATCTCCAACATATCGACACATCAGAGAACCAGGGCACGGTCAAGTTCGAGATCATTCGTGACTCACTCAGTCAACTTCAGGCTATAAGAAAGCTGAATATCGCTGGCAACACCCGGATTCCTTATGATGTTCCTTTATTTGAGGATTATATCTTGAATTCATGGTGCCTGGAGGAGCTTGACCTGTCTGGGATTGCTGTAAGTACGCACACCGAATGGCTTGGCCAAAACTAACGTGGTTTATAGCTCAACGGTCCCACTGTTGATATTCTAACCGGATATCTGGCATCGCAGAGCTCCGAAGGCCTCCGAGTTCTACGCTTGAGCAAATGCGGTCTAACAGGTGCCCAAATAGCCCAGATGTTCTACGCGATGGGCCAAGCCCGGCAAATCACACTATACATCAATGGCAACCGTCTGGACGAAGGCATTGATGATTTGTGTGCCGTCATTGGAGAATGCTTTGGTCCTTGGGGACTTTTCGTGCAGATGGTTGAGTTTGCTTTAGAGTCCAACTATATCAAGCTATTGAAGGCCTTGACAATCAACCAGACTATAGAATGCCTGAGTCTCGCTGGTACTGCCACTCCCGACGCGGCCAGCGAGAGTGCCTGTCGAGCTATTTCTGATCTCTTTTCTCAAAACCAAACAATCAGATTCCTCGACCTGTCGGGCTTTGATGCCAAGTTAGACGAAGGTCATCTTGGACGGGGTTTTTCCAAGGCACTCAGTGGGCTCCGATTCAATACCCGGCTTGAACACCTGCGCGTACGCAGTCAAATGTTGAACGTCAATATTGGAGACCTGGCTGAAGCCATCTCTGCCAATAAGACGCTCCACAGTCTCGATTGCGAGGGCAATGATTTCAATCTTTCCAATTTTAGGCATCTCGTGCGACATTTGAAAGACAGTACGACCATTCGATATTTTTCGCCTTTCTCGGATCGTGATCTGGCTCAGACTATACAGAAGTCGGTGGATGGTGCTGTGGCTACAGCATCCTCAACACGCAGACAGTCCATGATTTCCAAACTGCGACATGAAAAGGTCCCTCAAAGCATTAGCGATCCGCTCACGCAGCAACTGCGAGAAGGATGGGAGGATGCAGTGCGCATACAACAGGAGGTTCTCGAGAGGAACCAGCTATTGTACCAGGAAGGCGAGGATGGCCGCTACGATCCCGGCCAGGACGGATATTTGCTTTGCGATGGCGAAGAAGATTTCTCCAAAGCATTTGGTGGGCTGGCGCTACGTGCATTCGAGGCGAAGAGGGCTATGAATCGCCGCGCATCCAACCCTTACTTGAACAACAGGAGAGCCAGTATGATCTCGCTGGGTCCAGCTCGACTTGTCAGCGCCGAGCCAGGTGCCAGGGTGTCGAGATCTTGGTCCAGATCGTACTCAATCGTCTCGAGTGAGGGAGGGATCAGTGCAGCCGAGAGCCCAAGTACAGGCTCGGCAGTTCCCACACCACCTGAGCCTGAAAGCCCAGTCGACAAGGAGTATCACATAAACCATCAGCAAGACGGGCACGACGATGTCCTAGACTACGAATACAGCTTCGCAGATCCTCACGATACAGACTTTGGGCTGGAACTTCGAGCCCATCGACGCTTCTGGAGCGATGAGGCTGGGTGCATCGAGGAAGAAGAGCATGGGGTGCAGTTTGACGAGCGGCGCACGTGAGATGAGGAAATGAAGTTTAATGGGTAAACATGTGAGATAACGGTGACATTGAGGTCGACTCTTTTCCCATCATTCCGGAGTTTTTTTTGTCATTTGGCATTATGGTTTATACGGGAGCTGGCGTTGATGGTATTGGTATTGTTGTTTGTGGTTTCGTTTTTTTGCGTATAAGTTACTCTTGATACCCTTCGCTAGTTTACTGTCTAGATGAGTCAAATTCCATATCTTCACATGTCTCAAATTAGGTATATCCGTACCTTAGAATCCAATGCAGCCTAGAAGTGCGCGTCGTCATGATACATATGCGAGTATCCGTAGTAACACAATAAGCGTGACGAACTCGACAGACATGGAGCTTAAGCTGGTCTTCGGCATAGGTTGCTAATGAAAAGCTCCAGATGTGAAAAGAGCGCCAATCCTTGTCAGTTTCCAGGAGAGTCTACCTCAGCCACCCGACCTCAATTTGCTTTGGGCTTCCATTCCCCTGTAAAAGCCCACAGGTACCTTGGCGGGCCACTAGAAGCGCTGCACTCCCGACTCCATGGGGGACGCCTCCACTAGCGACCTGCCCAAGACGCTCGTCATCACGTACCTACGAAGCCGGGCACTCGCTCTCTCACTCCTCCATCCTCCATCAACATATCTCGCGGATGCCCTCTGTCCACTCCACAATTGCCATCCGAGGGCCCAACAGTCCTTTAATATTGTATTTCTCATCTTTTTACTGCATTTGTTTTTAACTTAGTATCTACCGCGAGAGCTCCTACGCTCCGGAGAGCAGCTCTTGGTTCTTCGCAACCCCCCGAATTTAGCGCCTCCTCGACCCCCGAACGAGCTCTCGTACGTGGTCTTGGGAATAAGTAACCAGTCCACAATGTACTCCAACTCGAACGCCTTTCTAGGCGGTAATAGCCAGCGGCCTGGTGGCCAACAGCAACAATATGGCGGAGGATCCTTTGGTAATCTTGGCGCTGGCCAGCAGCAGCCCGGCCAACCCAGTCCCTTTGCGCCTCAGCCTACGGGCTTTGGACAACCTCCTTTGCAGCAGCAGTATACTGGCTTCCCAATGCAGGGCCAGGGTCTGCAGCCGCAGCAGCCTCTTCAGCAACAGTTTACCGGCTTCCCAGGACAACAGCAACAGCAACCTCAGCAGCAGCAGAGCTTCCAGACTGGTGCTCCCGCGATGCCGTCGATCCCGCCTCAGTTTCAGCAGCAGTTCCAACAGCAACAACCTCAGCTCCAACAGCAACAACCCCAGCCAACTGGTTTCTCTGCCTCGCCTCAGCCGGCCTCTGGGCCCTCCAATCCACCCGCGCCGCCGATGAAGCCTCAAGCTACTGGTTTCACTGAAATGGCTGCGTCCTTTCAGACTGGTGGTAGCGCAAAGCCCCGAGGTCGAAGAGCTGAGAAGTCGCAGCCTAACAAGATCCCTAATATCCGATTGTCCTTTATCACGGCGCAGGACCAAGCCAAATTTGAAACCCTGTTCAAGTCCGCCGTGGGAGACGGTGGCATGACAATGTCAGGAGAGAAGGCTCGCGATCTACTTATGCGATCAAGACTCGATGGCGACGCTCTATCGCATATCTGGTGAGGATTACTCCTATTGGCAAACCAGATTTGTGATTATCATAGCTGATATTAACATACATCACAGGACTCTCGCTGATACCACTCGTGCCGGCCAGCTCTATTTTCCCGAGTTCGCGCTCGCCATGTACCTGTGCAACTTGAAGCTTACTGGCAAGCAGCTGCCACCTAACCTTCCCGATAACATCAAGAACGAGGTTTCCAGCATGGTTGATATCATTAGCTTTAGCGTTGCCGACGATGGCGCCACTGCAGCTGGTGCTTCTTCTACTCCTGATATCAGGACCAACACTGCGACTCCTCCGACTATCCAGCAGCCTCAGCCTCAAGCTTCGAACGCCCAGCTACTCCAGACACAGATGACGGGATTCCCTGGGCAGCAAACAGGATTTGGGCAGCCACAGGGCTTGCAAAGTCAGCAGACTGGCTTCCCTGGCATTCAGAACCCTCAGGCCACCGGATACAACGGCCCCAGGCCTCCAATGCCCCCTATGCCTACAGGCTTTGGTCAATCGCTGACTCCAGGTTCCGCGGGTGGTATGGCAGCTCCCCTCAACGCTCAACCTACAGGACGACCTGGTCAATGGGGTCTAGTCAATGCTCCCGCTAGCGGTCTTCCCAACATCGATGCTCTCCAGGCTCAGATGATGCCTCAACAAGGTCGAGAGGCTGGGAACTTCACAACTCAAGGCCTCCAAGGAAATGCGGTCATTCCCTGGGCGATTACAAAGGAGGAGAAGACCCGATATGACTCTCTGTTCAGGGCTTGGGACGGTCTTGGCAAGGGATACATTGCCGGTGATCAGGCTATCGAGATCTTTGGCCAGAGTGGTCTTGAGAAGCCCGATCTCGAGCGTGTATGGACTTTGGCTGATCACGGTAACAAGGGACGTCTGGATCTCGACGAATTTGCCGTCGCGATGCATTTGATTTACAGGAAACTGAACGGCTACCCGCTGCCCAACAATCTTCCTGCCGAGCTTGTCCCTCCTTCTACTCGAAACTTCAGCCAGTCTATCGGTACACTGAAGTCAATGCTTCACGACGAATCTGAGTTCCGTTCCAAGTCCGGAGCCGCCCTGCTGCCTCAGAAGACAGGCGTGAGTTATATGAAGAACCGCTCGTTCAGGGGCGCACCCGCTGGAGCCGTCGCCGGCCGCAAAGATGCTACAGTCTTCAAGAATGAAGACGAACAATTTGGGTATAGGTCCAGCGCTCGCCGTAGGGTTGGCAACAACTCTCCTCGACCCGAGTCCCCTGGATCTGTTACTTCAAATGATGAGTTGTCCATAGATCAGCTCAAGAAGAAGATCAAGGAGAAGGAGGTTCTATTGGATGCTATGGATTTTGCTGATGAGAAGAATCTTGAGGAAGACGATATCCTTGATCGTCGTGACCGACGCGAGGCCGACGAGCTTTATCGCCGAATCCGTCGCATTCAAGAGGATATCGATTCTCATCCCGATGCGGCCTTGGCAAGCGGCGACTCTGAGGCTGAGAGAAGAGCTCTCAAGCGCCAACTTCAGAATCTCACCGATAAGGTTCCCGAGCTTGCTTCGCAGGTGCGAAGGACTGAGAAGGCCATCATGGAGGCCCGACTGGAGCTGTTCCGTATCAAAGATGCCAAGGCCCACCCCGGCAGCGGCACTCCTATCGTAGGAACGGGACCTGGTGGTGCTGTGACCGAATCGGATCGTCTTAAGGCCAGGGCCAAGGCCATGATGCAACAGCGAACCGCGGCCCTGACCGGAAAGAAGGTTGATGTCGGCACCGAGGACCACGATGCGCCCAAGCGACTCGAGGAGGAAAGTATCAAGGTCAAGAACGAGAAGGAGAGTAACGAGCGTATGGTCCGTGATGTTGAGGAAAGTGTTCGCGACTTTGCTCACGGCATCGAGGACAGTCTTAAGGAAGGCGGTCGTGATAACACCAGTGAGCACGAAAAGCGCCGTTGGGAGGACGCGCTTGGAGTGGAAGATGAGGTTCGCGATTTCATCTTTGATCTTCAACGTGAAAGCCGTAGCAGTCGAGTTCGCGCTCAGGACAAGCGGTCAGCCCCAGCCTCAGCACGTATTGAAGAGACTCGACCGGAACGTGTCGCTAGCCCACGAGTTGAGAGCCCTGTTTCAGTCTCTCGTACTGCAACACCCCCTGCTGGAGGGTCATATGCCTCGTACAAGACCCCTGAGGAGCGAGCTGCTTTCATCAAGCAACAGGCTGAACAGCGTATGGCTGAGAGGTTGGCTGCTCTAGGGATTAAGGCCCCTACAAAGTCCGGCGAGACAGCTACGCAGCGCATGGAGCGTGAACGATCTGAGCGAGCCGCTAAGCTACGACAAGCCGAGGAAGAGGACGCTCGCCGGGAAGCGGATCGCCAGGCTCGTCTAGCTGAAGAGCAGGGATTGCCACCTCCTGCGGCCGAACAGCCCAAGACAGAGGCCAAGAAGCCTCCCCCTCCTCCGACTCGACACCGTGGTAAGCCAGAGGCTGATCAGGAGGCCACCAAGAAGGCCGAGGAGGACGCTGCTGCTAAGCAAGCTGAAGAACAACGACTTTCTCGTGAACATGAGCAACAGCAGCGTGAGACGCAGCAGATGGAGTAAGTGGCATGCCAAAAGCTTAGAGACATATTTACTGACCATTGTATAGGAAAGATGCAGAGGAGCAGGAAGACGACCTTGCCAAGGAGCGCGAGGCCTCTGCAGCTCGTCTCAAGGCCCTCGAAGAGCAAGTTAAACAAGGCAAGCTACGCAAGGAGGAAGAGAAGAAGCGAAAGAAGGCTGCTATGGCTGAGGCCAAGGACAAAGAGGCCAAGCTCGCCGCCCGACGTGCTGAGATCGAGGCTGCCCGTCAACGCGAACTTGAGCTTCAGCGACAGCTCGAGTCCATGGAGGATGATGATAGCTCGTCATCCGACGAAGACGAAGGGCCTCAGCAGATCACACCTCAAGCTTCGACACCTACCAAGAGCGACAGCCAAGCAGCCAGCCAAGAACTGGACGCAAAGCCCTCGCCCGCCCCTGAGCCTGCTGCTGAGCCAGTCTCTTCTCCTCCACCTCCCCCAACGGTTGTTACATCGCCCCCTAGTGAGACTGAGAGTAAGAACCCATTCTTCCGGATGATGTCTCAGTCGAACGAAGGTACTCCCGCTGCTGCTTCTGCGCCAGCACCTTCGGCCACGAACCCTTTCCACAGGATGACCCAAAACCAAGAGACAAAGGCTCCCTCTGGACCTGTCTCACGTCGCCGTGCTGACACAGACGATTGGGGCTCTGACAATGATGACAAGGACGATGAGTCTGACGACGATCGACCTGGTGGTGGCAACGCAGCTCAGCTCGCCTCCATGCTCTTTGGTACGATGGCACCTCCTCGTCCTCTGTCGGCAGCCGGTAGGGAGTCAGCAACAGCTAGCCCTGTCGCCGCGAGCGCTGCGTCCCCTATCGCTCCCCCTCCCCCTCCCCCGATGCCTAATGTCGATGCCCCGGCTCCGATGACTTCTCCGCCCCCTCCTCCTCCCATGCCCGGAAGTGGTGCACCTTCGGCTCCGCCACCTCCACCACCACCGATGCCATCAGCTGGAGCACCTCCTCCCCCGATGGGTGGTGCTCCTCCTCCTCCTCCACCTCCCCCTCCCGGCGGTGCACCTGCTGCTCCTTCGGGCGGTGGCCGACCTACGGGTTTCTTGAGCGAGATCCAATTGGGCAAGTCCCTGAAGAAGACAACCACTAAAGATAGCAGTGCATCTGCAGTAGCCGGACGAGTTTTGGAGTAATGCTTTGGGGTGTATAGCTTGGAGATAACGCGGAAAGGAAAGTGGAAGCAGGCCATTGCCAAGTATGAGGTGGGACCCGAGACAGGTGCAACATGGGGAAAGGAATGGCCATTTGTGTGAGGCTTGTTGAGCTAGCTAGTTGATAATCTGAGTCTGGAATACGATGGATCGTGGTTCTGATGGACCTTTTTGGATCGGTATTTAATTGTGAAGACATGTCACCGCTGTGGAACGATCCTGTTGGAGCAATGAGCTGTGGTATGTAGAGAAACGTTGCTTGAAGATGCTGTGAAGCCACTGATGAAGCACACTGCCGCTTCACGACAATGGTGTGCGTCGGCGGCAAGGTTTTGTGCTTCGATATGGATGTATTGCAGTATGGAACAAACTGTACCACGTTGGCGTAGAAAAAGTCTCAGCCAAGTCTCAGCCAAGTCTCGAGGCCATTTCATAGATTCACGACGGTTATGGCTTGGGAGTCGGAGTATACTCCGTGAGCCGACTTATGGACCAATTGGATGTATTAGCATCACGAAGAGAGGGTTCAGTTCTCATCATACTATAATTATAAAGTTACAATTGGCATTCTTCATCTTGATGGACGTTCCCGAGTCAAACACTTTCAGCATGTATGCAGCAGATTTCTGAGGCATGCTTGTGGATGCTGAGGTACGTGATACAGGTGGTACAAGTGGGTAGTCAATCTAAATGAAACATGCAAAGTCGGGATTGAACGAGGGTTGCATATTCAAGTTCATATCATATCCGTACATACGGCACGATAGGTATGTCAGAGAGCCGAGCCTTGTGTTTCTCATTCCTTACGGGTCAGTGTGCCTCGGAGAGTAAAATTGACGACATATGTACAATATGACCCCTGTAAGTTTAGGTGCAGGATACCTATGTCTCAACACGCCTCAAAAGTTCAAAAAGAGATATCTTTATGAATAAAACAGCTAATTAAAAGCAGAAAATTATAGGATAAGCTTGAGGATATAATTTTCTCTATAACTAATATAATAAAACTTATTTTATAATAAAATGTTAAGATATTCTAAGAGTCTTAGATATCCCTTGCATAGAGGTAAGTCACTTTTTCCCAAACTTTCATGGGTTCAATTGTAGGAGGGGGGAAATGTATAGATATCATTAGAGGTATATCAGGGATAGATGGCACTATAGTAGAGCATACGGATAGTTCAGGTGGTTTAGCACCGGAGATGGGGCCGAGATATGCCACTGTACTGCATGCTCTAGAGAGTAGCTGCGTGCTGGGTTTATGTGCCAAAGACATGCGCGGAGCGTCCGATATACTGCAGGGATAAATGCGTATATGCAAAAAAGACTTCAGTCTCGGCGATAGATGGGATAGGCGTTTCTGATACAAGACCTCGGTCCTTGATTGAGGGGAAGTAGAATGAATTGAACTAACCGCTAACCAAATCGAACTAGCTAGAATAAAAGAAAGAAAAGAAAAAGGAAATCAAGAGAAAAAAAGAAGGAAAAGGAACTGAGCGTCGGATCGGATGAAAAGCTCAGATCAAATGCTGTGCTAGGCTACGGAGTAGGTCTTTTGACGAACAGGCCTGTGAGTCCCCCTCATCCTCGTTAGCCTGGGACTACGGAGGCAGCGCTCAAAAGTTCTTGCCAAAAGAAACTGTGGCTAGAGAGCTATACTAGCCACATATACAGAGGATACTTTCGCTTCTTTTACAAGCGCTGATCATCATCTCGCTATAGGGGAAAGAGCAAACATTATAGAGGATAGCTAGCTGCTACTTCCCTGTAGCTATAGGGGACTATTAGAGGAGGCTCTTCTATAGCTATTTTAGCTGCTTGTATCTGTCAGTAACTGATAAGGGTTGTTGATTGTGGCGTAAGTTCCTTTTGGCGAGGACTTTTGAGCGCTGCCTCCGTAGATGAGTTGTCAAAGTGTGAATCTCTTTTTTAAAAACCTGGTTGTGCAAGATTGGCCGTTTCTCTTTTTCTCATGCGAAACGAGGAGAAGAGTCTAATTGCCAACGTTGGAGAGTCTGTGAGAGACGGCAGATGCTGACACTCGCTTACAAGGCATGTATCCCCTAGCATCCCCCAATATCAGAACCCATTTAAAGCCATTGGGTTGAAAGATTTGCGGAGAAAAGGCCTGGGCCCCCCGGGAAGTATTGAACTAGGATGAGCATGTTGGAGCGAATGGCTTCACGGAGCGTGTTCGCTGTGGACACTAGTTTAATTGAGGACGGGGGGGGGCACGAGACTCATCAGCTTCTTTTTAAAGATCATGTCCATGATGTCACAGTCAGTCAGCTAGTATCGGTATCCGCATCGGTATCATTATCAGGCCAGGCCAGGCCAGGTCAAGTCTGATACATACTAAGAGTGTTCAAGTTGGGAGTTCTTGTTACGAGGCGACGGGTATAAGCCGAAATAAGGGAGGGAGGAATATTGGAAAGGCAAAAGAGCGGTCAAGTAATTAGTTAATTTACAGCACAAAAGTGATCACGTCACGCCAGACTCAGCTCAGTCGTGTCAAGCCAGGCCTGAATGCCTTACTACGTATGAATAGGTCGCATTTTGGGTTGCATATTCCATTCCTGAGATGCGATCGACAGAGGTTGGACTTTGGAGTAGAGTTTGTTGGTTAGTTGCCTAAAGAGGAAATGTGTCAATAATGCAAGCGACCAGAGACGCGTGAGGGAGACGCGTCGTAAGCTTCCCTCTCCCGATTGACTTTTTTTGGTGGTGGAATTGGAATACGAGGACAGACAGACAAGAAAGAGGGGAAAGTGATGCCAACATTGTGTGGCTTGAGGCTTGTTGAGGCTTTTTTCCCTTTTTTTTTCTACGTGCAGATGATTAATTGATCATTATGACGCCTCAGTTGATACCCCGCCTGCATGGAATATCCATGTTTACTCTCTTGGCTTTTCTTTTTTGTCTTTCCCCTCCTTCCAAAGTAGTAAAGTGCTTTGAGTTTGAGCCTAGGCCGACGCCGAGAGGATGGTTGTGGTGGTGTTGCGCCATTGACTCTCTGTGATAAAGAGAACCCCATTGACAGCTGAAACCAGTTGATAATGGGGCAAAGATCATCGATCGACGTTACTAGGCAGTTACTACATTGAGAAACATGGATGCTAGCGATACCCTGATTCTCATCATTCCTACTTCGTATTCCGTACGGATACTTGGAAAGCAATTGCCGAGTCATGGCCTTTGCTAATCATGCATTTCTTTAACAGCAGATGATGCATATCCTAGCATGGCCATGTCAACGACGATACCCTGATCCATCTTACAATGGTTGTGCTCTGGGGGTTTGTGGAGTTTGGACGATATTCCCACCCTATACTCTACACAGGCGTCCTTAAGGCGTCTAGCTGTACAATATGATCTCTATCAACGAACGAAAGTCCGGCCTTATTCGAGGCCTTCAATTGAGTCCGTGTCAAAGATTCCTTCTTGTCCCGTTTTTGATCGACATGCTGTCGTCGATCTCAAGACAATTGACCAAGCTACCAGACAGATCAAGGGAGAGGAGGGGTTCATGGCCACATTTCGGAGTCTTACAGATACCAGACTAACTACCTACCTACCCGTAAAGCATGGCTTATCCTTGGCGCCTCTCGGGCTCAGGCAGTCGGGACTCGGCCTATTCTTCGTTCTCGGTTCTGTATGGCAATTCAAAACCTCAATGCAAACTTTAAACCAAAAAGGACCAGACGGCACGAGGAAAACCCGTGTCTTCACATGCAAGGGAGCACTCTTGTTGAGCCCCTGCTACCCTTGACCTATCCTTACACATCAGTGGATATAGGCGGCCTATCCGTGCGTGGATACCATTGTTAAAGAACGACACCATGAGCACTCAATGACGATGAAAGAAAGAAATGAAATGAAATGGAGGAAAGAAAGAAAGAAAAAAGTGCGGGGGTTCACTTTTGTTGCTTGTTTCACCGGCGCCAGCGGCTGATGGTGGAGGCAGATACAGTAGATGCGATGGTGTGCACAAATCCACAACGCATCCATTATCTTGCAGCTTTTCCAGGCACCAAAGTCAAGTCTGAGACGCACCATCGCACTCTTTTGTTCACCTATGGACCATTGGATGCGACCTTGGGGGACCCTTGATATTGACCATCCAATGCTTGATTGGTTCTCACCAACTACAACCCAAAACAAAAGAACTGTCCCTGAGAGACGCGCCGTGGCGACATTCAAAAGCGCGGCCCCAAAACCTGTTATCTTTCAAAGCCCAGCGCATTCATTATAGAGAGGCCATTCGCACTTTGCCTCGCTTCCATTCATTCCCACCCACACCTCTTGGTTCGGAAACAAAGACCTCCCTCGCCTTGCGCACTGACCCGACCCTGGCCTCTCGAGGTTTGTCCTCTCGGCTCTTGGCTCCTGCTGGGCTGGCGGCCGTTTTTCTACCAAAAGAGGCTGTTGAACGGTTTTATTACCAGGCTAGGGTCCTTCTCAGACTGCCTTGATTTTGCCAAGCAAGCATTCCACCTTGTTAAACTGCCTCGGCGTGGCCAATCATCGCTTAGAGAACCCTGTACGGAACTCTCATGGGTTGTGAGCGGGGGCTATACTCCGTGATTCTCTGCCTGTTACTCTCATGCTGCTGATGAGAGTTTATGTGATGTAAGAGAATTAGGTAGAGAACGAAGCCACGAACATTCAGAGTTCAGACGTAGACCAACAAAGAGAGAGAGAAAAGACACGTTGGCTTTGTTGAAGAGCAGGCGTTCTCATCCAACAGGTTTCGGCATCTCCAACGTTAGATCAAATCTGTTATTGATTGTGGCTGGCTGGTTGTTCTTGATCAGGTATAGTATGGCAGGCATGGGGACTCGTTTATCTGACGGTATAGTCTATGGGTTGTCCTTTTTTTCTTTCTTTTCTTGTTGTGGCTGAAATGTTAGCTGTCAAGATATCTGAGATTTGATCGAGACAAGGTTGATAGAAAATTGGGCTAAAAAGAAAATAAAAAGAAAACCGTAGTTTCAAATGTGCATATGGAAAAGTTACGGTACTGCACACTCAAGTGAATGTCGATTCTAGGGTCCCCAGGTCCCGTCTTCATCTGACAAAGACTCTCGCATCCCAGGTAGGATCGGCACCAAAGTACATACAATCCCAGCGTCTGATCCGGAAGCAGGAGGAGCATAATCCCACCAGGCACGACATAATTCGCTTCGCATTTGGCCTAATAAGCTGCCCAACGGAGACGACGGAAAGGAGCAGACACTGCAGACAAATTGTCATTCATGTACTGTAGATTGTAGGCAAGGGCAAGGTACAGTACTGTACAGTTCCTACCTAGCTACCTTAGTGTAGGTACTCACAGACTCCGTAGGTACCTAGTTTAATAACTCTACCGCACAAGATCGAGATCTGCTGGGATCCTAATCTCCACTGCCTTACATACAGATCAAGTTTCGCAGGGCGCCGTGGCCGTCTATCAATTTAGATGTGGTGCCAACTGCCAACTGCCAACTGCCAACCGACAGGCTCAAACCTCAAACACCCAATTGCACAGCCGAGAATAGCATGATCAACGGCCTGGTTAAACAAGTGGCCGCATAATTTGAGGAGGAGAGATTTGGCTTGATGTGCTTCTTGCTGTCACCAGAACTGAACTGAACTGAACTGAACTGTGATATGATCCAATATGTGTGTGCATTCATGGCCCATTGCGTGACCCGGAGTCGCCTCATGACGAGAGAATGTCTCATCATGGAATTAACTTGTGTGTTGGGGTGATGAGAGGCAACTGAGTCTGTCCGTGAAAAGGGAGAGGCTTTTACCTTGTCTCTGACGTTCTCTTGATAACCAACATCCAATGTCCAATGTTCAATGTTCAATGTTCAATGCGCGTCCAATTGAAGCATCTCTTGGCTACATCATTCTATCTCTGACGTGTCCAATCATAACTGTATATTCAACGCGCGCATCCAGAAGTTCAAGGACGAGGGCGCTTGGTGATGCACGTTTTGAATCCAACAAGAAGAGCATATCCCATTCCCATTCCCATTCTCGCTCACACACTCACATTCACGGGTTTGATAGTGTGAGGACCCCTGTAAATTTCACGCGCTGCACGCCCCTAGTAGTCCATCGACCCACACCTCGCGCAGGTGAGCTCACTTCAAAGTCAACACCATCTTGGCCCTCCCTTTGGTCAGTTCTCGCTTCTCGCTCTCTTTCGGTGCAGACACTCACTCAATCGCCCATTTCCCGAAACACGCACGCCCTCGATCTTATTTACACCCTCTCCCTTGCATTCTGGTTGGTTATCGTACTGCACTGCACTGCACTGCACCGTGCCGTATCGTATCGTACCGTAGCATTGCGTTGTGCTGCGCTGTGCATCTTGCCTTGTGAGGTGTCTCCTCTTCCCCTCTTGTTCTCTTTTCCTCTCTCTTTTCCTACCTGAATCTCTCCAGCTCTTACGAAACAAAAGAGTCTATTCGCCCAAGTTCGATAAACCAAACTAAACTGCCAATGACATCAGTCTCGCGTTGTCCGAACTGACGACCGTCTATCAAGGCAGAAGCAGAGACAGTGCTCGCGCAAAGTCCCCTCTTTGGCTCTTCTCTCGCGCTCTTCCTGTCGTGTCGTGTCAGCCCGGACGCTCTCCATCCAATCCCCTGTCGTCCATTCATCCTCCCTGCGCCGAGTCTCCACTCGGCCTCACACACGGCGGCCAGACGTGCAGACCATACGCGGTACAGTGCAGACAAGACACTTGCTGCACTCAACAGAGAGCGAGCTCCAGCTCCAGCTCCAGCTACAGCGCCTCCACCTTCGCCCGCCAGCTGCTACCAGACCTACCTACTCCCACTGTTCACACTGCTAAAGCTGGCTAGCTGCTGGGGCCCTTCCATTTCGTCCTTTTTTTTCCCTCTTCCCCGACTGCAGGGCGCGGCACCGCACACGCACTAACTACACCTTGGCTGCATCATTCAATCAACCGGTCACTCACACACCTCAACTTCCTCTCACTCACCTACACTTTTATCCTTACATGTCCACTCTTCCTCACTTTCTCAACCCTACTTTTTCTCTTCTTTCTTGTTTTCGAAGAATCGTCACATTTGATCGCTTATCTCCTAGAGAGTAATCAGCGAATTTACTACATCTATCTATTCTACATCGCATTTGGCCGCCATTCTTCGACTCGTTCCCGGTTCACTGCTTGCTCTTCAGACAACAACTTCCCCTCCTCTGTTGTGTGTCAGCATCGCCGGTTTCACTCTCGATCTCGACTTTAGTATCTATTGCCTTGACCTGCTCATAAATCTTGGTCAACGCGACTTTGTTCATCTCCGTTTATACCGCCTAAACTCGCTTCTATATTCGGACCAACTCTCGACGACCGTGAACCCCAGATACCGGCTGCTCGCCCTTATTGAACGCCCCGACCAAGTCACGACAGCCCTGTCAAAGCAGGCCCCACACCTCATTACTACCTTGAGCGACACGGTCCATCCAAGTGAGTCGCAAGTTCTTTTCTTCCCTCTCTCTCTTCCTTACCGTCATGCACACTTGTCCCATTAGGCTCTGCCGGTGTCCACTCATTAATTCCCACCTTCGCCCTTATCTTACCGTCATTCCCTTCCACTTCCCGTCCCCGGTATCGACTGACTAACCACCATTCAAAGTCCCACGTTTGGTACCACCGTTTCTTTCGACGCCGCCGCGACACTGACCCAATATCGAGCCTCAAGACTCGATCGCCATGGGCAAGCAAACGCGTTTTCCCGGTTCTACTGGACCACTACAGATATTCCAGGACGAGATGCACGAAAATATTACACCCATGACCAGTCACGCTCCCATGCCTTCAGTATCGAAGCCATCTCGAAGGCCCCTGACAAGTTCAACCTCGAACTCCGTCTTTAACCCACCTGCCGCTCCTTTCAACGCACACTCTCCGTTCAAGCAAAGACCAGCCTCCTCGTCACAAGTACCATTGACAGCGTCGCACGGTAACAAGTTGAACACGGTTGCGATGGCGCCTCCGTCAAGGCGAGGCCACAGCACTGATTCGCTGCAAAAGAAGCCTTACCTCAAGAATTTCAAGACCTTCCCTCAAAAACAGACATTCGATATGGGTTGGGATTTTGGAAAGGAGAACGTCCACCCGCAAATCTTCCCGGCGCCTCCCAGCAGTGACCTGTCGATCGACAGTTACTACCAGAAGCCGAATGGCAAGCGCGCCCTAATGGAGGCTGCTCCTATCAAGGATTCCCGATCAGCCAAGAAGATGAAATCCGAGCCTTTAACAGCGACACTACCAGAGACAGAGACAACGACAATTATTCCTCCCCACGATAGTTTCCCTCCTATCTTCGACGACGGCAACAAGCCTGCACTCAGTTATGCCGATTTGATCGCTTCCGCTATCTTGCGCTCTCCCGGTCGAAGACTCACACTCAGTCAGATTTATACCTGGATCAGCGAGAACTACTCCTTTTATAGCCTTACCGACGCCGGCTGGCAGAACAGCATTCGACATAACCTTAGTCTCCAGAAGGCCTTCAAGAAGATTAACCGACCCAAGGACGACCCTGGCAAGGGTCATTACTGGGTGATTGAGACCGGCTGTGAAGCACAGTTTTTGAACAAGAAGTCGACCCGCAAGTCTGCCTCCGCCTCCGAGAACCTTCATGTTATGTCTACTCGCCTCGAACCCTCACGCCCGGCTTCAGCTCCTGTCCAGGAGCCTACGCTACCTCCGCCAGTTCCCGTTAGCCATTCTGCTCTGCCACCTCTTCCAACTTCCCAAGCTACGATGTCGATTCCTGTTGATCTATCGTCCGATGCTACGATTCCCGTCTCGGACAACATTGGCCCTGAAGACGTTACGGACAAGATCGACCATGACATCTCCATCGACTCTTTCCTCTACTCGCCTCTTCCCGCTGCTATGCACTCGTCACCGCCTGTCTCTCGGCACGTGGACCATCGAAGCAACACGCCTCCGCCGGTGTCGCGAAACCTGGCTTCATCCGTTTCGCGATCCCACAGGCGCAAGATTGCATCAATGGACGATAGTGGATATATCTCTTCTCTCGAGTCATCGGCCATAAGGCCCAGTCAGAAATTTATGCTCACATCAGAGGCTGACCGCCCTCGAAACAAGGCAAGGGGCCGTGCGGAGGAGGAGATAGCACGACTTCGAAATTCGTCCCCTTTTAGCCCCACCAAGACACGATTTCACTCCGTCATGCCACCCGTCTCTTCATCCCCTCTGCGACCAGCCTATGAGAAGCAGATGCTACCGCCGCTGACACCTGCGGTCAAACTCATCCCTCGTCCTCAGCCGCCTCCTTCGGCCTCGCCCAATACCTATCTCCGACATCACCGCAACACCATCTCTAACCTGCTCCAATCACCCGGCCCCAAGGGCTCGGGCTTTCTTCAACACGTTGAGAATAGCCCGAACTTTTGGTTGAGCACAGATAACTGCCAGACAGGCTTCGGTGCTAGCATTCTGAGTGATGCAGAGTTTCCCGTTCACTTTGACCTTGCTGAACTGGGTGGTATTGACGACGCTTCTTTTGGTGCCATGAGCTCAGTCGAAGCTGGATCTCCTATCAAACGTACTGTAAAGCGCAACCGGCTGGATCGAACCCTCTCTGCATCGGCCCTGGGCGAAATCACCAACTCTGCGACTAAGAAGCCCATCGCCTCTGCCCCCCTCAGACCACCTGAGCAGTTTCTGCAGTTTGACAGCCCAAGCAAAGCCTTCGAGGGCCTCAGCTCACCAAGCAAAATGTTCCAAGAATCCCCCATCCGAAATCAGTCTGCCTCCAAGTTCGCCAACTTCATGAATGTTTCGCTAGATGGTAACGATTGGGCATCAGCAGCGATGGTAGACTTTAACCCTCACAATCACGTCGACTTTTCAGACGTGTCCAACGTCGACATTTGCCAGGGCTTTACCAAGATTGGATCCACATCACAGAGCAATAACAAGAGTAACGCCCCGAGGAACAGCAAGCCTGGATTACCTCGAAGCTATTCGACACAATTTTAAGACGAAGACGACTTTGAAAACAGTTGTGGCAAGACGACGAAATAAGCATAATTATTTATGACTTCACGATTTGACGAAAGAATATAAGAATACGACACTTCCTTGACATGACCCAGGTCTTGCCGCCCTTACTTGGGCCTACAGGTATCGGGTCATGTTTGGTATGGACTAGAACAGAGACTCGGCTTATGCTGAGTGCTCAGAGTGGCTTCACAGCTAGCGGTTGGCGATGATAATGACTTGGGGGCGCGCTACGTCCGCTCACGAGGCTTGAGATGCAGGACGGCACTTTATTGGTGTAATCTGTGGTTGATTCAGTTGACAGCTTTATGCTCTGCTTTCACTCTTTTTGCGTTATACGGTTCTGTCAGTGCCTGGAGTTTGGATGGCCTCTCTGCGTGGTATGATGTTAGGACTTCCGTACACTCCGTATTTGTGCGCGTTTTTGTACTTAGTTGCTTTATGTTTGGGAAATTTCGGGAAGCGAATGAACACGGAAGGGAATGGTCTGGACATACGACCATACATAACGGCTACTATCTAGCGTTGGGACTGAATATGAATTTAGCGTTACTGTGCTTTGACAAACTTTGTGTCTCAGTTCCTGCCCATACATGTTAACATGATTAAACTCGAGTATCTCCACATGAGCGCCTAGGCCATTCATTGTCCTCGTGGCTTGTCCAGCATGACATGGAGTGGCTGAGACAACTAATTCAGCACACCTCTTGCTGGCGGCACGTCTGTCGTCCGTTCTTTTGGTTGAACTGCCAGCAAGGGGCTGAGCATTCGAGCCACGCATGGTAAAGGGGTATCTATTGTGGTTTACCTATACTAGTTGTTGATCTCCACACCGCAAACGCCGTTAATCGCTATGTAACCACTTGGTTGTCTATACTGCCTACCTGTTATCCTTTAATCAATCGAAACTGTCCCATACAAGAGCACAACCCCAATAAGGAGTCTACATCTACCACCTCAAAGCAAGATGTAGCCAGTCTAAGTCTTGTAAACGCGGGTCCCCCTCTTCTACCGGCGAGTGGTTCTCCTAGTATATACGCATCCGTGTTGCCCAACCTGCCGCCTCCTTCTGGTCAAGATTGATCTTGTAAGGGAATGGGTTTGCTCCTTGTGTTGTGATGGGCGGTATGTGGTCTTTATGGGTATTTGCGAATGTTACTATCTTCATCGCAGTCGCTAGGAGGGTTTGCTCCATTGCTCGTCGGACCTTCGCTCGTTCTATGTTCATTATTAGCAACACCGTTACAGGCAGCCCAGCAAGTTTAACGCCCGTACCGCTTTCTGTCCTTGGCTCGGCGACAGTCACTTTTATGGTCCAGCATTCCCAACAAACCTCCTCATCGCCACGAGACAACCAAGCCTTACGACGGCGCTTCTCAAAAAACTGAACCACAAGCTGCCCACGTCCTCCGGTGCCACTTCCACTGCCAGCGTTATTTGCGCCGCCAGAGGAACGTTGTGCGTCAATCTGGCGCTCAAGGGCGGCGACGCGCTGTTCTATCATGGTTTCAAGCTCATTGTCGTCGACATAAGGAAGCGTAAGATCGAGGAACTCCCGGGTTTGAGGGACCAGAGAAGGGAAGAACCGATGAAAGAAAATCGTATGTAATATCCCTAGAGATAGACTTGTCAGAGAGTCCACCTTTCATCGCCCTCCCATCGCCGTTGTCGCAACGATGGCGGGGTGCCCGTACAGGGTAGGTCGAGGATCAGGAGATGAGATGAGAACTTACCTTTAACAACGTCGTGAACAGAGCGCGGATCAGCGAAAACGTCCAGTATAAACTCAGGGGGTTCCTGCTGGTCCATGTTGCTTGTGCTATCGTGTAACCGGTTGTGGGCTAAAATCATGGTTGATGAGAGGTTGAGTAGAAGAGGCTGAATGAGAGAGAGATAAGGTACTGAGATAGTGACTTTCTAAACAACGTCACTGAGCCGTAAGGGAGGGGCATATGATCGATGAGTTCCACTTACCCCGTGCTTTTATCTTGCACAGCCACAATCGCATCAGCAGCCACAATGCCCCTTCTCCACATCGGCCATGCCTCCCGAAGCCGACCACGGGGGCATGCCAATCCCATCTTACACTTGACTTGATCAAGCCTCCATATTCGGGGCCGAGGCTCACATTGAGATAGACACTGACATCGACTGAACCTTTTTTTCCCTTTCCTTACCCCAACGAGAAAGTCACCAACCGAATACCCAACGGCTTTTTACCGTCCACATGTTCCGACAGTACGGCATCTAGCTACCCTTTACCTCGGTGAGCGTGGATACACGTTACAACTGCATCTCCAACTTCCCATGAGCAATTGATCTCCATTTCCTCGTCGCGCAATCATCCCAAATCATGTTCACATCCGCTCGGCGCTGGCTGCGCAATAACCGGACGCCCATTGCTGTAGGCGTGGGCGTCATCGGTGCCGGTTACGTCGCGACCCAATATGTCATTGGCAAGCTCAATGACGCTCGCGAGCGCATGAGCAGCGATCGTATCGCCAAAGAGAAGTAAGTAATCATCCCACCTGATAAGGGCCAGAAGCAATGTATACTGACAATACTTCACCTAGCTTGCGACGTCGCTTCGAACAGAACCAGGAGGACTGCACGTTCACCGTTCTAGCTCTCCTGCCATCCGCAACGACCGCCATTCTCGAGGCCATGAACACAGAGCAGATCACATTCGAGATCCAACAGATGAAGGCCACCAAAGCCATAAAGAATGGCGGCCCTGAGTCTGCCGCGCCGCCTAGCATCGCCGACACTACAATGACAGAAGAGGACGGAAAAAGTATGGCAGGTCAGAGCGAGAGCGGTGTGCAGACAAGCCAGCCGCCCACATCTTCGCCATTCAACGCCGGAGGCGAGGCAAATAAGGAAGCTCCAAAGCCACGTAAGACGAAGCGACAGTTATGGGATGATGTGACTATTAGCGGTAAGTGGCGTTCTCCTCCATTCGTGTTGCAGATAACTGATATGCTATACAGCTGTGACGCGGTCCTTTACGTTGATATATACCCTTGCACTACTTACAATGCTCACTCGGGTACAACTTAATCTCCTTGGTCGACGGAGCTATTTATCGAGTGTAGTGGCCCTCGCAACTGGTGGCCAACAAGGCACCATCAGCCTCGAGAACAACGATGACGATAATACAGAACAGTCATATGGCAGTGACTTCGACATAAACCGCAAGTACCTGACCTTTAGCTGGTGGTTGCTCAACAAGGGTTGGGTGGACCTGATGCACCGAGTTGAAAGTGCCGTGCGTACTGTCTTTGGTAGCTTGAGCCCCAGGGACCTCCTGAGCTTCGAGAGGTTCTCTGAGTTGACGACGGAGGTCAGGAAGCTTGTCGAGGGCTCCACGAAGGAGGAGCGTGCGAAGTCTGACTGGCTCAACTTCCTACTTCCACCTAAGGGCATGGAGGACGAGGTGATCCGTGAGTCAGGCATTCTCGATGAGACATCCAACCAAGAAGGCGAGCACTCAACAGCTGCGTCGCAGGCGATCTTGAGACGTCTTCTCGACGAGACGGCCGATCTCATTGAATCACCCAGCTTCACACACGTCCTTACCCTCCTTCTCGATACAGGCTTCTCCTACCTCATTGATAATAAGCTTGCAACGGCCGCGTTTGAGCTCCCAGCCTCAGACGGTATTATCACTCCTGAGCTCAAGGACCAGCAACGCTCCAAGGTGATTCTGCTGCCCAAGATCTTGTCGGTGTTGACGCGCCAGGCCCATGTCATTGGCGATGGAATGCCCAACGAGTATCTCCAGAAGATGGAGGCAGTCCGCGATCTTGAGGCATTTGCCGCCGTCGTGTACTCCAGCAACTGGGAGCAGGAGATTCGTGCAGATGATGACCTCATGGCCAGCGCCGTTGACCTTGGTGCTTCACAGACCAGTGGTATAGTGTCGCAACAACAGACTCAAGCCCAAGCACAGACCCAAACTCAGACACAAATACAAGCAGAGGGTGAGTCAAGTCTAGTTGTGGTAGATCCGCAAGGTGGCTTTGAGAGCGCATGGGGCCGAGCAGTAGAGGATAAGTCGTGAGACGCCTTTCGGTTGTATTGCTACACAAGATATGGGGGAGTCATGGCGGGAGTCTTGCGGGAGTCTTGCGGGAATCTTCAGGTTATAGGGGTATAAACGAGCAGCGTAATATTGGGATGCATTTGAATCACCGAGACACAAAAACATATCATGTTATTTAGAGGCGAGTGCACGGTATTGGCACAGTCTAGTCGAGTCTGAGGAATTGTCCTCGTGTAACATTAATGCCGGAATCGGCGTTGGGTATAGTCTTCTCTCTCTGCCTCCTAGTGTCTTCTCTGAGACTGTGAGGTTTGTCCTTCTCGTTCTGATGGATCGTGATCCATGTTGAATCATTAGTCTTGTTTGACGCAATGTAACACAGCTGTAATGTCCTCGGGCCAGACTGTCCCCCCTTACTTTTAAGGCTGCGTTGGAGGAAGCTCTATCCTCATACCTACCTGTACGAGGACGATTCCCGAGAATGTATTGTCCTTGCAGGGAAAGGATCTCTTCACTCTCGAGCTTCCCGAAGGTGTTGTTGATGATTGAAAGACACTGCTTTCGGCGATGCGCTGTACCTTAATTCGCTGCTCACATTAGGCCCCTAATGAATTGATCAAGGCCGAGCTCAAAGAGCTCATTCTTAACACCGTCGCCGCCCTTATGTTCCACTGGAGCTAGGGGATTCTTGACCACTAGATTGGAAAGATCAGTTATAGATTAGGCAACTGTAGCCAGTAGAACATACCATATTCCACCCATAGGTTGATATAGATCTGGTGCAACACATTACGCATGCTTAATGTCGCTGTGTCGGTGAGGATAACAAATCGCAGATTGGCAGGCGTTTCGTAGAAATGTAGCTTGTACTGGGACGTGCGGTAGCTGATAAATGCGTCGTCATCGCCGCCGAGCTTGCGGACCATATTGCGAAGGGAAAAGACAGTGCCGAAGAGGAGCTTTGCGTCGTCGGAGGATGTCACGGGGGCCGTGGTTTCGGGGCCGGCAGAAGATGGGAGCCATGACTTTGAGTAGACGCACTCAGCTAAAGTAGAGGAGAAAGGTTGTTAGCTACAGAGTTTGAGTATACTATTCGGAGGAAGGGGGTCATTTACTGTGTCTGTCAAAGATGTGGAATGAGTAGACAACCATGATGGCAGTTCAAGGGGCTTGACTTATGGTTGACGTGGAGGGATTGTTCGATAGTAGGGCAGGGACTGAAGAGTGCAGAATTTATATGCGGATTTGGTTATAGCCAGAGTGGATATGATCAATATGCGCTTCCAAGCTGAGTAGAGCTCGATCTGTGTGAGTTGAGGTGGATGGAATGCGATGCGATGCGATGCGATGCGATGGATATGGGTAGGTAGGTAGGTTGTCTGGTGGAGAGTTCAAGCCCACCTCATCATGGGTTAGGTAGGTAGGTTGAACTGACAGCCCGAGCCCGGAGCTGTCATCCACTGAGGCTCAATTAACTGTGGCGGGCTGGGGGTCCATGTCCAGTAAAAGCTTGAGCGGGGCTGCCCTGAAGTTGGAGTTTTAGGTAAGGTATGGAAGGTACAGTAGGAAGCTACCCGTCCATCCTCAGCGCCTCATTTGCCCATTCGTATTTCATTTAGTCCAGCTGGAGCTGGAAGGCTGAGCTGACTTGACTATAAGCGGGCAGCCAAGGCTCACTCACTTACCTCTTCAAAAGACCCCAAGCCTCCACCATTGAAAATCGCCTGGCATCCTTCTTCTACACTAACAATGATTTGACCTTGTCGCGTCTGCCTCATTCTTTCTTCAACAGACTCTTCTCTTGTCCTCTTTCTTCTCTGAAACGTCCCCAATTGTAGAGTTGCAAGTCTCTTGTATCATAGGTACACATCAATCCATCGCGGGGTGCGGGGCAGCTGACCTTTTGCGACTATCTATCTAACCACCATTTTTACCCAATCTTCGTTTGGCTGGGCGCATCTATCTCATCACTCACAATGGACACTTCGGAGACAGCAACACCTCCAGAGATGAGGCCCTCATTCACTTTCCCTTCGATCCAAGTCAAGGTCGATCAACATGACGATACCCCGGACAATAAGCCTCCCCTGACCCATCACTTGTAAGTCAATGCCAATGCCAACGTCAACGCCAACACCCAGCTGATAGCGGTTTCCACAAAGGACCGAGCCAACAGAGGTCCTCCATTTCTCAAGTCCTCTTAGGCATCACAAGAGAAGTCCAAGCACTCATCGACAAGTCAAGGTGCGAATACAATGTCAACCCAAGACCTTGCTCTTGCTCGGCTAACCACTTCGATAGGAAACTCTTGATGCGCAGACGCAGTATGGGGACGAGGATGATGATGGACGCTCTCATCACCGAGTCAACCAGTACACAATCCATGAAGAGATTGGAAGAGGTTCCTACGGCGCTGTCCATCTTGCGAGAGATCAGTTCGGCCACGAATATGTGAGTGCCGAACCAAGACCAGCTCAGCCCAGACGCTGCCCTCTGACTCTGACTTACACAACTTCAGGCTGTCAAAGAGTTCTCCAAAGCCCGTCTTCGGAAACGGCTTCAATCCAGCATCCTTAGACAAGGCCCAAGAGGCCCAAGGCGCATGGGTCCTGGTGCCGATGGCCAATTCAACGCTGCGCCTCGAGGTAACAACACAAATGATGCGCTGCACCTCATTCGAGAAGAAATCGCCATTATGAAGAAACTCAACCATCCAAACCTGGTACAGCTTTACGAAGTTCTTGATGACCCCGAAGAAGACTCTATCTACATGGTACTCGAGATGTGTAGAAAAGGTGTCGTCATGCAGGTTGGCTTAGACGAGCAGGCCACACCCTACTCAGAGGAGAACTGTCGCTTCTGGTTCCGAGATCTGATACTGGCAATTGAGTATCGTGAGTAAACTCACTTCTAAGCTCAATTTCCCATAGAGCTGACATGATGTGCCACAGTTCATGCTCAAGGTGTCATCCACCGAGATATCAAACCAGATAACCTGCTCTTGTCCGACGACGACGTGCTCAAGGTTGTCGACTTTGGTGTTTCTGAAATGTTTGAGAAACCGGAGGATATGAGAACTGCAAAGTCCGCAGGCTCACCAGCTTTCCTGCCTCCCGAACTATGCGGCAAGCATGGCGATGTGTCGGGCACTGCGGCTGATATCTGGTCCATGGGAGTCTCGCTTTATTGTCTCAAGTATGGACGCATCCCTTTCAACCGTGACGGAGTCATGGGCATGTACGACGCCATCAGGTCAGATGAGCCTTCTATACCCCAGGATGAGAATCCAGCCTTTATCGACCTTATGCAGAAGGTCCTCAACAAGGACCCGGATCAGCGTATTACCATGGATAAGCTTCGAGTAAGACACTCGAACCTGTCGAGCACGTACATTGTTGACGCTGACACTTCAAACAGGTGCATCCTTGGGTCACCAAGCAAGGCACGGACGACCTACTCTCTGCTGAGGAGAATTGCATCAACATGGTGGAGCCCCCAAATGAGCTCGAAGTCAACCGCGCTTTTACTCGCAAGATGAATCACCTTCTCTGTGTTATGAAAGCCATACATCGTTTCAAGACTATTCTTGCCAAGCATCGCGCCGCTTCCAACAGCAGCACCCCCAAGCAGAGTCAGGACAGATCGGCCACGTTTGATGCATCTCAGGAGAGGGCCAAGGCCGAGGTAATCGAGGCATTGCTCTATCAGAGGCGCAAGTTCCAGAACGAAAAGTCTGACGACGACAATACGCCATTGCCAGTACACGAAAACACAACACCGTTCTTAGGTATCGGGACAGGAATTAGAGACGAGTTTGCTTCTAACGAAGCCACTCCAGATATGGTGTCTGGTTCACCCACAGCTGTTGACTTTGACGTTTATGATCGAGCGTACGAAACCGCTATAAAAAACATCGAGGCCAGTCAGAACCATCATTCGCGGAGACCAGACGTGTACCTGACAAAGTTCGTCAAGGATGTGCATAAGCTAAAGAAAGCCCTTCCTGGGCACGAAGACAACTCCGGAACTTCCGATGATCAACAGGGCCAGACATCGGGCTCAACAGGTCCAGCAGCCACTATTGCAAACCTTGCTGCAAAGCTAGGCCTTAAAGACAAGAAATAGGACAGGAATACGACCTAGTTCAGGATATTTCGTTATATCTTGAAGGGAGGCTCTGCAGGATTGGAAAGTACATGCGGGATATTGGCGTCCAGGAAGGACTGAATTGGCAATGCAGGATACAATGCGGCGTATTCTTACAAGAACCCAGAGACAACGATACCACAATAACATACATGTGAAATTGGCGAACACAATTTATTGTCATAACTGGGTGCAACTGAGTCTAATATCGAGTCGATTGACATGCTCTTCTGTTGCAAGTGGGCAATAAGATGCGTTGGATGACAATCGCGTATGATCTTGAGACTGTATCACGACAAAAAGGATAATGATTAGCAGCCAGATGATTCTTGGTATGCTCTGGGACACTGTTGCTTTGATGTGATAGGCAGCTCCCACGCATGAATCCGTCTACACTCGGGGAGGATAGAGTAGAGTTTTCGTCGTCGCAATGACAGTAGAAGCGAGTCAATAACCGTTTTAGCCTCGAGACCTTCCTTACCACTATGATATGCAACGCCTCTCATACAGGTTCAAGACAGCGAGTATGGCTCTGACCGAGCGTGGCCAGTAGGTAGCTCATCCACCTGAATGGAGAGGCATGATACGCTGTCAAGATACCGGCTAAGGAGGGAGCTGTCCTAGGATTATTCGAAATGGCGCCCCATAAGCCCGCTATCTTGGTAAAGCACAGCAACCGAGATGGTTAAATTTAGTCGCGGCAACGGGAGGCTCTCCCGAAGACGGGACGTAAAATTTCCTCGCGCATAAGTGGGTGCCACTGTACAGAAAGGCACCAGGAACACCCGACGCCACGTGGAAACTGTTGCTCAAGGTGTCACTGTACTTCGAGTGTACTATCAAGGCTCAGCCGCCGATCCCCAAGGTAGCGATTAACGGCCACCAACAAAGATGTTGTGAGACACAGTTGGGCCTGCAACATGGGCCGGGCTGCTGTTTGGCAGGGTCGAGATGAAAGCTTCGATAAGCATAAGCTTGTGTGGGCCGCAGGGGTAGCTGTCGGGAGCAGAACCGGGGTTGGGATGATGGGTGTTGAGTGGGTGCAAGGAACCAGTGAGCTCTCGACGATAGGCCACGAGCAGACAAAGCGAAGACGCTGTGCTGTCGGCGTATAACATCTTTATACGGAGTAAATAGACCCTTTGTCGGTGAAATGCAAACGGTGTGACGTCAATCCAAGTTAGAAGGTAAATCTCGAAAACTCAAGATATTGAAAATGGTGGTCTGATCCTGTACTTTGTAACTTGTCTTTTGGCCAGTCGGCATAACAGGGACTGGAAAATTGTATTGAGATACAGAGTACTCCTTGTGAGAGTGCGAGATACCGTTGTCACGCTCCACTAACGGCGTATTATGTCTTGGTCATTGGGTTCCTTTTGGTTACGCAAAAATGTTGATAAATGATGGATGATCAGGCGGTGAAGGCTTTTGTTTCGAGCAAGTTTCTTCTTGAATTGGTCCGAGGCCAACAAAGAGCACTTCTATTGCCTCTTCTAGTCCGGATTGTGTAGCAACCACCCTGTCTTGAACCATTCATATTCGATAATCAAATTTATGGAATGGAGCAATCCTTATATGTGATAAGGTTTGTTTCAAGAGCCAACAGGGATGCTCAACTTCCCACCCCTGCGACTAGTGTCGTGTACCTATTCGAACGAACCCCATATGCTCGTTCGTAGATTGGCAGCTGCGTTGTTCTTGATGATGGTTGCATACAATAAACTGCTATCTGAGCTCGACATGTAGATATTAGCGATGGGCCAGAAGCAAGGCTGATGGTTGCGGTGCATGTATAGGCAGCCAACAGGGTTGAGCACAAGTCAGAGTTTGACGAACGATACATAGTACGGTCAGTACCGATACCATTTCATAGAGGGTCGCTTGACTAGATGGTACTGCATGGGTTGTTGAAGATTCGGCTAAGAAGGTCGACGTCGGAACAAGCGCTCGGGAAATCTGGTCTCTTTTCCGCAACCCAACCCTTGACTTCAGTTGGCCAGGGAGCGGGGATCAACTCCAGGGCACCTGGAGGCCTCTGCGGACACTGAATACCGTTGTTCCCGACTCTCTACGAAAGAAGAAGTCAAAAGTTGCTTGTTGTCAGAACTAGCTTAATCCAGTATTGGCGGGGTCCTGGCAGAGCTCCTGACCGCACTGCAGTCATGCAATGCACGGGAGGTTCCATAGCGTAATTTCGGGGAGGGAGGGGGCTATGCATGTGCGTGTACTTGCCCAGTAGGAAAGATGTGCGAGTATCGTATTTCAAGGCTCTGTAGCCATAGTCCAAACAAGAGAAGAGCAGCAGCATCAGCAAGACATGCCGCTTCATCGCGCTTCGTGCGGATGCAAGGAAATACCTCATAGGATGTGTGTTATGGTTCGTCTCATCTCGTGTATGCGACAATGTTCTCTCTCGATCATGTCGCTATTACTTAACACTATCAGTTGCAGTGTCGTTTATACCCGTGTGTATTCGCGGGCAAGGGACTGAGGCAGTTAACGTTGCCGAGGCTGCGACCCTGATATATTTGCTGCCATTGGTCGGATGCCGTTACCATTGGAATACCCAACTATAGGTTAGTGCCTTGCCATAAAAGATGTCTTTTGACCAAACTGTGAGAGATACTTCTTTCCAGTCCCCATTGTAAATAGGTAGCTCTGTTCTTATGGAAATTGTCGTTGCATATGTTGGAGGCTCAAGGAGAAGATATGTAGAGTAAGGACATGGATCTGTTCATCCGCAGTGGAGGGTAAGAAGCATTCAAGACACACACACAGTAAATCGTGGCAGGAGCCATGAAGCCATCTGGGTCAATGGGCTACCTAGACCCTTCCTCCCTTTATGAGATGGATGCAACCAATTCATTTCCAATATTGAAAGTTGTTCCAACAGAAAGAGCTCCTGGCCCGGTGTCTGCTTCTGCAAACAGAGAGATGGCTTTGTGTATTTTTCTGGTAAAAGACTAGAAGTCCAACTACTTCCTACTGCGTAATTGTTATTGACTATGTAGTATTTACAAGATCAGTATTCAAATGGCAATTGATTTCATGATCATCATGATAAATTCCTGGCTTTTCTTTTTACACACGAGGGCATGTGCAGGGGTTCTTGGAGACGGTGATGCTAATGCTGTAGGGCCAGCCAATGGCGATTCACCAATTCTCAAGGTGTGCTTTGAGCGCCAAGCGGTCAAAACGCAGACGCAGACGCAAATACAGATGCAAATGGTTCACAGTCTCGCCGTCAACTTCAATGCTAGGTCGGGAGAAGTGGCAGGCAATAAAAATGTAAGACAATATTCTTATCGTCACTAGAACGGCACTGACTATGTCTATTACTAGATGCTGACGCACGATCTATAGATGCTAATGTAGGTGTACCACAGAACAAATTTGATTTCATGAACACAAGTCTTGGCATTAAGACTGGTAAGCAAGCAGTTCTCCCCCAACGATTCGGATGTATTCAACGGTGTATGTCTTCTTCAATCGGTTATTCCCTCAAGCCTAACCCTAACGACCGCTTGCTAGGTGATATTTGTTCCTTTCCAGACCAGGATTATCTTCAACCCAGAACAATCCATCTCATACACACTTCCCCTAGCGTTATGGCTCCTCCACAATTGAGATCCCTGTCTAGCCAGATCTCTCCCTGAGCATGCGCCATTTCTTGGCACTTCTGTCAGTGGGGCTTACTGGGGCTGGCACGAGGTCAAGGATAATATTCAACCCATCAAAGACCAGTCCAGCCTTCACCTCACGTAACTAGGAGGAATATGTCCTGATTTTAATCGTTACAGAGAACGTTTGCTGACATATGTCACGTTAACTTCGGCTTGCGTACAGACACAGACGAGCGTCGAAGAAGCTGGAAATTACGACAAATTACAGACATTTGTCTTGGTCAGCCAAATAATGGCACATGTCAATGAACAGTGAGTGGTAGCTTTCCGAGCAAGGTGGTCCAAACCGCTACTGCGTCCACGCCCGCTGTCCGAAATCCCATAGCCTGTCGTACAACTGCTGCGTCTGTGATCAGGGTGTCCAGGCAAGTCTTGGGAGGCCAGCCTCGAGTCGCACATATCAATGGTATAGCCGTTGAAGGTCTCCGCCTTTGTCGTGATTTTCTTTATGCTATCAAGCTTACTTACAAACCAGCTATAATTCTCGATAAAGTCACTTCCGAAACGTCCCGGGTAATTTCAAGAGACAAGACAGTACGGATATGTTCAACGCGTTAGACGGAGGACGGTTAGGGTATCCACAGAGATGTACCACACCGCATCGACCGCTGAGGTGCATCGGCTCTGCTTTGAGCTGGAGCTCCTAGCGCTAACGTTCGAGCCCGTGGTGCGGATGGAAATGCGGATGGAAATGCGGTAACTGTTCCAGTGCCGCTTCCACATGCCTGAAGAATGAATTGGAGGAATGAGGCTAATGAGCCATGAGCCTTGTGCCCTCCCCAGCGCGCCGCCTCGTCATATTGTAAGGAGAACCGTACCGCGCGGTTGGGGACAAGAACTTTGTCTAGTGCCTCGTCTATGTTATGCAAGGCAAGGCAAGGCAAGGCAAGGTAATGCTGTGCTGTGCTTTAGTTTGCATTGTCATGCCGAAAGAGTCAACATATTGCATCGTGTGGTTTATCCCGCACTACGCACAGCGTCGCGAATTTCTATTGCTCGTGTCGTAACTTCAATAATGATTGCATGGAGCCGGATCGATCCTTGCCGGTACGGTTTTCACAGATCTGCCGTCATACACCCATATGCTCTCCTCGGTATTCCGGATTGGCTCTCTGCTCTACGTCACCGCCTTTGATTTGATGTGCTACACAAGATGCAATTCGTGCTGATGTGATGATGAGGACGAATATAAGAGAAGGGTCCTGTTGGAAAGCAAGTGAAGCACGTTCCTTCGTTACAGGGGTTTCTTCGCCGCAAAGCTTGGCTGGGGATTTTGGAGGTATGGTCCTTTTCTGCGTTGGATGAAAAGGGACTCCGTAGATGAGGTTCAACGACAGGTACTGGAGGGTACCCCATACTAAATCGTACATCATGTATGCCCCTGTTGGATGACAGGCGGGGCTTGATGGTTCCCGGTCTGAGGTACCACGCCGTCTTGGCTGAACCCAAAAGAGACCTCAACGAGCGGGTCTGGCTGTCGCTCAGAGTGGCATTGAGCTTAGGAGGGAGTTCCCTCTCCGGTACCTGGACCTCAAAGCACTGCATCATGACTGCTGCTCTGTCCAAGGAGTGGTGCTGTGTGGCCCCTCCTTTCATGATGGGCTTTTGATGAGGGTCAGGGCTCACACAGACGCCAAAAAAAATCCCCAAAAAAACCTTCTTGACTCTTATGGAAGAGGTTTTGGTCGCCCGCATCGAAAATGATTGAGGGGCACTGGTCTGAAACAGCGGATTGGATGATCAATCGTGAGAGTTGATGAGGTTAGTACGGAAATATGGCCTTCTGACCACCGCCAATGCAGCCTACAGCCCTCCTTGCTTGCTTGCTGTAAAGTATGGTACTCTAGGTATTCAGGTACTGTAGGTAACAGAAGAGAAAAGGGCTTTTGTTTCTGGTCCTGTCGGTGCTGGAGATCTCCACCTGGCATGCTGCAGGTAGTTGGGGCATGATGATATTGACAGGCAGAAAGATGCTGATTGAGGTAGCAATTGACCGATGATAAACCTGATGTAGACTGAGAAGGGTAAAATAATATGGAAAACATTATCAATGCGACCCATACAAAGGCATTTGATATCGGCGCAGCCCCGGCTCTACGGTTCGTATCTGTTGATGTTGATGTAATCGTTGACGAGCGTGGATTAGAGAAATACTGTTTTCGGGCAATAAATTGCCTGGTAATAGGTTATCCAGCCGCTCGTCCTTGTGTATTTGCTCCATTTCTCCAGCAGCGAGTGCTTGTAAGTCCAAGGTAAGTACTCCGTACATTAGTCAGTGAAAAGTTGGGTGAAATTACAGATGACAGCCCCCTCCCTACCTACCACTGGTAGGGTGAGGTACCTTCTAATTAACCTCGTCGGTACCTGCTTCTTGGTGGTTGATTTCGCAGCTAGTAAAGTACTCGGCTGTACTGCACCTTACAACCAGTCAGTCACTTAACTACAACTTACCTACCTTACCTTTACTCACTGCAATTGAATGAATGTGATTGCTCTGCTGCTCCAAACAAGACGGGACCAGGCCCAGGTCTAGGTCCAAGGTTCATGAGGTGTCCAGGTCGCAGTTGCTTTGCTTCGCGTTGCTTTATTAGCAGTGCTCAAGTTAGCCTTACCTGACCTTACCTAGAGCCTGGGTACTCCCCAAAACCCTTATTCACTTTTTCTTGCCGTCTTAAATTCCCGCTTCCCTTTTTTTTTTCTCTACCGTTGCATCTTTTCACCCTTCACTTCCTTTCTCTCTCCTCTTCCTCTAACTCTGTTGCTTTCTCCCCTCCTTGGTTCCTCCTTTGTTATCGTTCTGCTTACTTATCCAGTGCAGTCACGACAAAGGTAGACCACCCCCCCTCCCGTCACCTTTTGTCTTTGGCACAGCTGCAACAGGGCGCCAGAGCCCATTGACAACCCCC
This sequence comes from Fusarium sp. PT, assembly GCA_021020635.1. Classification (NCBI taxonomy): domain Eukaryota; kingdom Fungi; phylum Ascomycota; class Sordariomycetes; order Hypocreales; family Nectriaceae; genus Fusarium; species Fusarium sp. PT. The sequence goes on along the minus strand of JAHMRZ010000003.1, from coordinate 2,080,627 downwards.
GCAGGCGACTCTTGTATAGCGAGCGCTGCCACTAAGACGGAGGGCTTTTTCCTGTATTCGGGCATTTCCACCAGTCGAATCGAAATTTCTTGGCGACTACCTCTTGTCTTCTATTGCCTTGTCTTGTCTCGTCTCGTCATCGTGACCCAGGCTATCTGCAGCACAGCACAGCACAGCACATAACAGCAGAAAAGAACAAGTGCGGTGTCTTCCATACCTGCTTCACGATAATAGCGGTCCCTTGCAACTTTCAACTTGCAAGCCGACGTTCGTCCGTGACCTGCATCCGCCTTTGTCTTGGCGCTCGGCATCATCATCATCGGCCAAGAGTCCACAGGCGGAAACAGACGCTCCCCCAAGCGTCCTATTCTTGTGGCTTTTTGAGGGTGGCCTAGAATAGACAACTCGACCTCGGAAATAGAGTCTTTGTCGGTATTGTTCGGCACCTATCACATCAGCATCCCACCAACAAGTTGCGACCCGCCACTCTCGAGGTACAGTACTGTACTGGCTTTTTAGCCACTATCACCACCTCCAACCCGATAAAGTGTTTACAGCAGTACGCTTCATCCAATACGTATCGCCGCTTGCCTTCTGCTTCGCCTCGTCCCCACCCCCCGCCAAGATCGGATCCTAAAGACAGCTCAGAGATCCCCCACTGCACTGTTTTTGCTCGCTCGTCAATCTTGTTCTGCGCTGCGTTGCGCCTTTTCAGCGAAAAATCCAATACTGGCTCTTCTGCGTTCGGCATTTCTCTTGTCACCTGGCTTACTGTCGCACGCTGGCTTCGGTCGCACGCCCACCGCCGCCCGTTGCTTCTAGACTGATCCGCCGCGCAACAATCCCTTGCTCGAGTCGTGCTCACTCACACCTGTCCGCCTTGTGCCTGTGCTACTGACCGTTTCTGCTGTCGCACAAAGCCGTCGCAAATCCCACTATCACCTGCATTTTCCCAGCTTTTCACCTCATTTACTCTCTTCAATACCCGAGACACTGACGCTTGTCTCTACATCCTTCAACAAAATGCCTACCGCATCAGGTTCCTCAAAACCGCCCTCTGCAGCGAGCTCAAAACCGTCCTCGCTCAAGTCTCAGGATGGCGTCAAGAAATCCCCCGGCCTAACACCGCAGAATGGTGCAACCGCTAATAACGGAAGTCCTCCTCCTTCAGACACGCACCTGAAGCCTACCACGTCTGTGAAAACCCGCCTTACTCGCATGTTCTCGTCCAAAGAAACGTCAAGACTTTCAACTCCTGCGCCTTCGACTATCGATTTGCCAACCCGCCCGCGGGCTTCCTCGACGAACGGCACCTCTACGCCTGCGGGGAAGACCTCGTCCATCGAGAAGGGCAGTGACAAACCAGTACAAAAGGCGACCGACAAGGCCACAACTCCCGCCAAACCAGCCACAAAATCAACCAGTGGCAAAGAACCCTCTACACGGTTCGTCTTAGATCCAGAGTTGCAAGGCGGCCATGAGCACCATTTAAGATCTAGCCGACGTCAGGAAAAGCTCTCGGATATGTGGAGAGCGATCATCGGTAAGAAACAGGAAGCCGCCGCCGAACACGACTTGTCACTCGTCTCAAATTGGGTCGACACATTGCAGCAAGAGAAAGACGAAGCCGGAGACAAAAAGAATGGACCCAACGCAACGACGACTCTGGTTGAGAAATACGGCAAGTGTCAAGAGGTCGTTGGACGTGGTGCTTTCGGTATTGTTCGAATTTCTCACAAGAAGATCGGCGGCAGCAACGAAAAGCTCTTTGCTGTCAAGGAGTTCCGACGCAGACCCGAGGAAACAGAGAAGAAGTATAGCAAGCGTCTTACCGCCGAGTTCTGTATATCGTCATCCCTCCGACATCCCAATGTGATCCACACGCTCGATCTGCTTCAAGACGCCAAGGGTGACTACTGCGAAGTCATGGAGTTCTGTGCTGGAGGAGACCTGTACACCTTGGTTCTCTCAAGCGGGAAGCTTGAGGTGCAAGAAGCCGACTGTTTTTTCAAGCAAATGATGCGCGGTGTTGAGTATCTGCACGAGATGGGCGTTGCTCACCGTGATCTCAAACCCGAGAACCTGCTCCTGACTACGCGCGGCGGCCTTAAGATCACGGATTTCGGCAACGGAGAGTGTTTCCGAATGGCCTGGGAGACAGACGCGCACATGGTATCCGGCCTGTGCGGCTCAGCACCCTACATTGCCCCTGAGGAGTACACGGATAAGGAATTCGACGCCAGAGCTGTAGATGTTTGGGCCTGCGGTGTTATCTTTATGGCAATGCGCACAGGACGACACCTCTGGAGACTGGCCAAGAAGGACGATGATGAGTTCTATGCCCGTTATCTTGAGGGCCGCCGGGATGAGGAAGGCTACGGCCCTATTGAGTCTCTTCATCGGGTAAGTTTATGGTAATGTCGCCACATTGTTGATCTTGAGCTAACATCGCTTTCAGGCGCGCTGTCGTAACGTCATCTACTCTGTCCTCGACCCTCACCCCACTCGCCGCTTGACGGCTGCTCAGGTCCTTAAGTCTGAATGGGTACGCGAGATCAAGCTATGCAAGGCTGGTGAGGAAGGTCTGTAATGACTACACAAGGCTTTGGCAACCTTTCTTTCTTTCTTCTGGCTCGAGTGACTCAAACTCAATGAGTAGTCAACTCGAGCAGGACCTCGTACACATGTAAAGTTGCAAGGAGGCCTTTTGGGGGATGAGGGATGATGACCAATATCGAGAGGATGGAAATGGCAGGTTGGCGTTGACGGTTGTACTGCTGAGCCAAGCGACTGATGATTCGACGACCTATCGTTATGGTTATTTCCTTTGTCATTTGATACCGAGCAATGGTGTTGGGCGCATTGTAAACAGAAATATTTTTCTTTGATCAATTTCTTTTTAAGCGTATCATGCATGTCCAGGCGGGAAACTGGCTTCTTGCACCTACGAGAGGCGGCAGGATTTGGTTATGCCTACGGACCAGGCACTATGGAGGCACACTCTGTTAACTCTTGAGAGAGCATTTTTGTTAAAGGGGGTTGCATTTTTAAGACAAGGCAGGCAAAGGCAGCACAGGACAGTGCAGAGAAATACGGATGGATATGAATTATGGGAACTGGATATATGATCTGATTGAGAGGCCTTTTACGTCCAAGGTCTGAAGAGTCGAACAACAAGAGAAGAGCGCAACGTGGGTTCAAATTCAAGCCTCAAGTAATTGGGTCCTGGGCTTCGTCTATCCATGAGGTCAAGGGATGATCGCGATAAAGACGCAGGCGGAGATGAGGATGGCGCAAATGATAGTAACTGTGGTTAACGCCCCAAGATATCCAACATCAAACGAAGCAGAATAGACAAGACGTTGTTCATGTCAACGCAAATGATGTCATACATCGTATACTTCCATCTCATATTATCGATATTGATCCATTCTTATACCTGGGGTCAACCCTGGGGGGGCACGTATGATGCTCAGAGTTGATAAGGCGTGTAGTTATCAAGGCCGATAGGTTTCTACTTTATCTATGTGTCATTCCCGGAATATAGGATGGTATATATAGATAAACATTAGGACGGGTTACCCGCGATATATTAGCAGTTGTACCGATTTAATAATGGGCAGCTCATTGGGGCAGGGTTGAGGACATATGCTAGGCCTGCGTGTAAGTCAGCCAAGCCAGGGACACGACGACAAAACGATTCAGCAAAAATGGTAGTACTTCGATAGATATACTCCTGCATACCGATGGCACCGTGAACTTTCCGAGCCTTACTGCACAAGTCGCATAGAAGCTGGGCTTACACTGGGCAGAGGGACGACTGACAATATATCCAGAGTTGATTTGGCCAAGAAGCAAGAAGCCCAGGCAACTTGTGATATTTGGTAGCCATCATTAGGATGGACTAGAGAATGATGTCTTATAGGCACCATCGTCATGTGAATATCACGGAGCGAGTGTGAAAATACATAACTATATATATATGTGTGTATTTTGGTATTTTATTAATGTACGGGACACAAGATGTGCTTGTAAAAAGAGATGTTGATTGAATGAGCCTCTTGCCCTCGTCTTAGTTATAGCAAACAATCAAGTCACAAAAGAAACCGTTGAAGCTTGTGATAGAGTATCCCTTAGGTTGACCCCATTTGAATTTCACCCCATTCCAAAGATCCGTACACCACACGAGGCCTAACAAGGCCATCGCCATCGATAAATAAACCCAGACCGATTTTGGTCGAAACAGCATAAATACGCAAAAGCAACATGACTGCCACCGTTCGTCTTGCTCATAACCGAGTCTGACATAGCAATCCAACCCAGACCAGTCTCTCTCGTCGTGGCCTTTTCTATCTACCAGATCAAAGGACCATGTATGGATATTAGTTTGTCTCCACCCCTAAGTTGCGAGGCACCCATGGTGGGTGCCTAATAAATAATATATAGCCGGTGCACAATGGCCACGGTCAAGGCAATCGACGGCGCCACATTGCACACCGAGGGGTTGAGGATGTTCGAGCAATAGAAGGCTCTCCATCACAACCAGAATATCGACGCACAGCTTTCATAGCGTCATCAAGGCCAAAAACATTATGTCCACCCGGTGGACCTCCGTTCCGTAAACCGCCATATCACCCAGCTTTTTCGAAAACCATTCAGATACAAGCCAAGCGAAGCCACACAATAATATTGTCCAAGTAATAAACAAGAATAACGCCTTCGATATTAGGCTAAAGTGGACCAAAGAGAGTCCCGTCGTGGAAGAGAAAATTATTGTTGGTTATTGACTGCGGTTCTTATGAATGGAACAGGTCCCAGGCCCGGTCACATAGTCGCATGAACTCCTCCTTCTTGGCTCGCTGAGTTTCTGGGCTGTCGCGTCCGGCACCAAAAGGTCCACGGCGTTGAGCAGCGGGGCCGTAACCCAGGGGTGGGCTGCCGTCCTCATATTCAGCTCGGGTCCTTCGCCTGCTGGTACTTCGTGATGCGTCAACTGGTCGGCTGCCGGGAGCTGGAGAAGGAGGCGTTGGGGGCTGGTGCCCACCATAGTGAACCAGCTTAGGAAGAAGCTCCGTTCGACCACCAGCAAGTTCCTGCTGTGCTTCTTCGGCAGACCTGTATTCACGACCACGGCCAGGTGTTGGGGCCTGGGGAGGCGGAGGGTGGCCAGGAGAGGCCATGGGTCCCCGAGAGTTATGGCTACTAGGGTAAAGAGACTGAGGAGCATTGTCTGGATGGGCTGATAGGCCTTGACCAAAAACATCACTGATGGGTGGCAATCGGTTGGCGGTCTGATTAGCAGGAATATGGTGGATGTGTGAAGTACTCGACAGGTTAGATGGTTGGTTGGCGATGTGACGGGTCATGGGAGCTGGGTTTTGTCGTCCGGTGAAGCTGTGACCGAGAGGGGCAGACTGGATTACTCTCTCGTTGGCAAATTGCTCATGGGAGGGAGCGACGATGGAGAGGCCAGGAGGGGCCTTGTTTCGTCTCGACATGCCGGGCGTCTTTGCGGCAAATTGGTCCAAAGAATCTTTGTCAGGCCCGTCTCCTTTGGCAGATTGTTGGTGAAGTCTTGCTTCGATGATATGTCGCTGTTGTTCTCGAACTGACAAGCTGCGCTGCAATTGCTCCTTCATGACAGGATCTTGGGTGACAAAGCCAGGAGACAAACAGGCGATACCGACTTCTTGGATAGCAAGGCCGTCGCGCGCAGTCATAGGTCTTGCCGAGGCCGGCTGGTTAGATTTGGGTGTGTTCTTGGACAGGTCGAGCTTGCGTGGTCGAGGTCGTGTGTTGGTCATGCTGGGAGAGGCAGGCTCCTTCTTGACAATAATTCTAGGGGGTGCGCCAGCTGAGCGAGAGCTGCAAGGGCAAGTTAGCAAGGGACAAATCAATTGTGAAGTGTCAAGATAATGAAACTTACGCGCTGGAGGGTGATGACTTGGCACCCTGGCCAGTAGCTTTAGGGCTGCTACTGGTTGACGATTGAGTTGTCGCATGCGATGTTGAAAGGTTGAGGGCGGAGCGCTGTGCTGATGGAGAAGTGCCTACGGCAGCAGCCGACGTGGAGGAAGTGGGCAGTTCGGGATTAGAGAACCTTTCGTGAGGAGCGGGAGAGGGAGCCATTGCAATTGCAGCACTCATAATGAAAAGTGAGAGTGCAGGGTTGTGGGAATTGGCGACAGGTGGTTAGTCTTGCAAGGAGACGGGAAAGCTGCAAGGAGAATCCAAAAGGTAGGTAGTTAAAGCCAGAGCAAAGCCAGTCAGCGAGCCAGAGTGAGCCGGACAGCTGGATTTTTCTGGGTCTCGCGAGTCCGAGGCTTGCTGTCTTGGCAGACAGAAAGAAAAAAAGGAATCGGTCGGCGAGGACCGCGAAGTGAGACAGGAATGAAAACGATCGTGAACGTGGCCGAACCGAGTCAGCTCACAATTTGATTTGGTTTGGTTTGACTTGGTGCGAGTCTTGTCGCGGGAAAGACGGAGGAAAAGAAGAAGGGCGTCCAGAACCTCGAAGGGGAGGCTGGGTCGGGCTGGGCTTGACGTGATAATACCAATAGCTCAGCTCAGGTGAGAAAGTCTGAATACAGAATCTGGTTGGTCGGTTGGTGGATGGTTCGACGACGGCTCTTCTTTTGCCCTGCGCTCTGACTTGGGTCCAAGCTCAAAGCGGGCGGCTCAGCTCTGTACGAGATGTGACAGGGCAATAAATGAAGATCCAAATACTCTGATTGGATTTCTTCTACTTTTGGTAGAAGGATCGAGGTGGTCGAGAAGGAGAGAAAAGCAAAAGCGAATCAAGTAGAATAAAGCAAGAGATAACCGACTTATTAGTCTCTCCTCTTCTTACCAATAATCGAATGAAAGAATGAAAGCCAGGGGCGTCAAGGTGGCTCGGCCGATCGACTGGCGACTTGTTTTAACAAATTCGGTACGGGGCGTGGGTTAGGTTGTTGGCTCCAGCTCGGCAGGCCCGTGTTTCGCGTGGTTTCGCTCAACTCAGTTGGTTTTAGTTGGCTTCCAAATCAGTTGTAGTGGTATTCAACCGCAGAATTGCTTGTTCCGTCAATTGAGATACAGTAGCGCGGCGTCTCGATGGCGGTCTTCCTAGAGGATCGGTATACCAGTTTCCTGGGTAAATGCCAAAGGGGTAAAGCGAAAGAAGTCCCGATTGTCAATCGAAAAACGTTCTCTCTTTTGCTGGTTGGATGGACAAGGAGGGCCTGCAAGTACTTGACAGTACAACACAGATCAAGCGGCTAGCCAACAGTGTAAGACGCAAGACCGTGGACCACAGGCGATGGATCAGCGAATGAAGAGATTCCCACAGCCGATTGTAAATGTGACAAGGTGAAGAGGCGTCGATATCGGCGGTAGGAGCAGCGCAGTAGTGACGGCAGGTAGGTAGGTAGTCACAGACAGTCGCAGCTCTGGTTGTACGTGTTAGACAAGCCTGCGGAAAGATGTAATGAAGAAGAGAAACCGAGAGACCACGACAACCGGGAAGAAGGAATAACGGTAGAAAGATTCACCAGCTGACAATGAGGGGTCGGTTGGGTACTTGGCGATGTTTTATTTGGTGCCATGTATTTTATGAAGGGGGATACGGGGAAAAGTGACACAAAGGCACGGCGCCTGGTTCGTATCTTGAAGCAATGGATCCGACCTGGCGAGACGAGCCAAGGAACATGGATAGGATCGAGAGAATAGAAAGCCGCTAGGGTGCCCCTGGTTGGCTACATGCCTGCGGAGCCAGGGGGGTGAAGCTATCCAATGCTGCTCTAAACGTCGCGAGAGAGGATGAACTTCCAAACTGTTTGCGTTAGGCATGATAATAAGGAGCGGTGCAAAGACCCCTATCCAAGTATTGTGTATGTCTTCTCTGCATATGTTCGTATTAGACAAATCAGACCAAGACGAGACGGTCGAATCGAACCAAGCCATGGAACTGATGAATTGACAGGTGGACAAACGTCCTTAAAGAAAACGACACACGAGGCATGGCGAACCAGGATCCAGGGTGGTCCTCACCTGAATCCTGCTTCTGGCTGCACGCGACCCAAGCCAACCGTCGGCCACTCGTTATTGACCTTGTCGACACGAATTTTGTACTCACCGTTGCTGGTGATTTGATATCGATATCAAGACCTGTTCAACGTGGCCCCAGTTGCTGTTGGATGGGTAAATTATCCCTGCTGGAATTGTCGACCTACAAGACCGCATGTGTATGAGTTGTGTCTATAGATCGCTCATGGTGTGCTATAGTTTTCTGTGCACTCAACAGCAGACACATGTGATTCCGCTGGATTGTAGCAACTGTCTGGTCGGCCGCTCATTAATCGCATATGTTGATCCCACAGTCCACCATGATGATACTAATAGTCCTTTTTTTTTGTGCGGATTCTCTATGAAGATCTAAATTCAAGTTGACCGCTCATCAGTCCTGATATCTTTCTCATGTAGATCTCAGACACGCAAGCAAGTCAACGGCTGCTGAGAAGCAGCATGTGTTGCACTCCTAGCGCAGGTCTCAGATCATTGATGAGGACGAATTCGCAATGAGCCGTACCACAGCCGTCCGCTGTACCGTGTTTCCGGTCGCAAGCCCAGGGCCCTACCGGGACGGGGGGAGTGATGCAGAGGAACACACAGGGTTGTCTAGAATCTGGAAATCCTTCCATCCCATTCCTGTGGTGAAGCCTTCAAGCTTCTGTAACCTGTAACTTAACAGCCAGTGTCAGCGTGTGATTTGGAGAGCCTAAAGGCTTCTTGATGCTCGCCGCTAGTGCACCCCATGGCGCTGGTACGCTAGCGGTCTCAAGGTCGCTGGTCGCTGGTTGGTGGCTCGGGATGGGCCAGAGCCGTCCATCTGAAGAACGATGCGACTTGTTTCGTCAGCGGTCCACGACGAAGTCAGCTAAATAGAGCCCATGCGGATAGAGATTGGCAGCCTGTGCGGTCTGCTTCAAGAAGTAGCCAATGACATGTTGTTATTTATCTGTCACCAACGAACCAAGACCACTAAAGGAGAAGGGGATAGGGGGCTCCATTGGATGATTCGATTGCAGTTGTAGATGCAAAGTTTTGATGGTCATGTTCTCTGGTCAAGCGATAGGTAAGTGGGCATCGTAGCTGCCGAATCGAACCTCGCATCCCAACCCAACACTAGGTGACCAAAGCGAGAAGATGCCATGCATGTATCGTAGGCAGGTGAGATCGGGGGCCTTCCCGTTGGGGTTGGTTTGCATGGGTAGCCCTTGCCTCTTCGCATGTTGATGTTGGAGCGCACCAGGGCAGGCTAGGGCAGGTTCGATACATCCCACCACAGAAGGAGAGTCTGATGAGGGCATTCCGAAGCAAAACAACGATCCTGACATGCACAATGGTCTGTAACATGGTAATCTCCCTCAAGGTTTGCTAAGCTTGGCCTGCTAGACTGCTAGACTGCCTAGACTGCGCTACCTCGTGGCTATTGACCCTGGAGCATTAATCAATATTGTACCTAATTAAGCCTCGGTGCGTCCCCCAAAAGAGCCCACTTCCATTGATACATCCTGTCGTTTCCCCACCATCTTAACCAGGCTCATCTTGTCACTCTGACACTCTCTCACACGCTGAAACTTGCCCCTCACTCACACCCAAATGGGACCCCTCAAACGGCCTAGGGCCCTGACGATCCCTTGATGGATATCTGAACTTTGGACAAAAACACTTACTGAATATTCAACCTGCACGGGCTTTGGAAGGATATCGATTTAGGAATCTTGTTTTCTTGGCTGTGGAGGCCAAGCGAGCTGACAGGGGAAATGAAGAAACAAAGGACTTGATATCCGTACTCGCCGCTCGCCTCCGTGTTGGTGAGTCCAGTCCCCTACTTTTAACTTAATTGTCACGCACCGTCGTTTATAGTTTTGCCCCTCTTGCTTTTGATCCCCGCTTATTTTGCAGCAGATATCGATGGTTTCTGCTTCCAAGTCAGAGAATGAAGACTTCCAGTGCAATAGGATGTAAGTAACGAGGCTATTATTCCTGCCTTTCGCTGTGTTTACTCGAATGGCAGCACTAGTTGCTTTAGTGTGTGACAAGTCGTCTTATGTCTGCTTCAGTGTGTTCTTTAAGTAAATCGTGATCTTCACTCTGCCCACTCCCTTGAGCCTTCTCAAATCTCTTTTTTACTTTTCGAAATGATCTTCATACTTCCTTATGTCCATCACTCATGTCTCGTTCCCAAACGGCTAACATACTGTCAATCATTTGCTCCGTATATCAGATTATGTCATTTGACTGGCCTAGATGTAATCCTTTGCTGCTGTCAAAAAAAAATACCGGCTGCTGGGCTCCGCCAAGGATGTTAGATATGATGTTGATGGAATTTGATAAAGACATATTTCTACATCACAAAATCCGATCTCTAATTCCCGTCACATCCACATCAGGGTGGTGAACAAAGAGTCTCACCTGCATGGACAATTGACAGCGCTCCAGTTCCGCCTCAGGCCTTGGGGCGATCCCTGTGGTCTCTCCCCTGTCTCTGATCGGACCTCTCGTCGTTCGTCCTGGCCAACCACTTGTGACAGGCTCGTCATTCAATGGTCCACCTTCATCTGATCTGCCACATTGGTGCATAATGGTACTAACAACATGCAACCCCCAAACTTCGCATTCGCGCACAGTATGATATCTATCACCAGAGAATCAGAGAAGTCTCTGTTCAAAGGTGGAAGTTGGTTGACGATAGCAGGCCCTCCGGTACGCGTACCGCGCGACTCATTGTAACCGTCAATAGAGGGTGATACAGAAAGGTTCAACGCCATGACATGATCCTTGCGAAAGGAAGAAAAGCGCCGCACATCTCCCGCCGCCAACGCCTCAGATGGCTTTCCAGTTGTTTTAGCCAGAAGTTGGTAGCCACGGACTAACTTGGTAGTTGGCTTCTCGGCCCATCCTTCAGAACGATTTTTGTTTATGGGGTTTTCTCACATTCTCGCTTCTACTTCACCTTAAGCATCAGCGTCAGAAGAGGTTTCCGGTCATGTTTCCGGAGGGTGCACCTACCGTACTGTAATGTGCTGTAAAGTACTGTAATTCTGGGCGATTCAGTTGCCCGAGGTTGGGGTCGTTCGTTGTACCTCTCCTCACCTGAGACGCCGTCTCAGGTTAGCACCTCCACCTGTGCTGACACCACCAGACACTACTAGACTACCTGGGGCCACCTTGCGCTACTGCAACACAACACCGCACAAGTGCCCAATTTGTGCTGCAGCCACCCTCTTCTGGGCCGCCGTCGTTTGCACATGTTTCGAATTGGCTGTGGAATGAATTTTGATTGGTCTGCTGTTGTTACCCTCTAACATGATCAGAGCTACAGGCCAAATGCAGCTTAGCAGTAGTCTTAACTGACTTCTCCACTTTGTTCTGCAGCTGGCAGGTTATTAGATAGCTTTCCAGTGAAGATATTCCAACCTTGGAGATCATGTGCTAACATTGCTTTTTCTTGCTTTTTCTTGGCGGTGAGACCGTGAATCTAGAGCGAATCATGGGATATGCTTGATATTGTCATATAAAACATACTCGTTTGAGATATATTAGCTGTTGCCGTAGCTTCGCTAAGGGGACCCTTGAAGTCTTTGTAAACAATTTGCCGAAATCAATGTGCCAGCATTGCAAGGCTCGCCAGCTATATACGCTGCTATATGAGCACGGACGACGTCAATATGAGACGGATGATTTATAAAATGGTGGTCAAAGACGCTGAAAAGGGTGTTGCCTAAACCCTTGCATACCTCTATATCTATGTGTCTTGTAAGTTGCTCAGCTTCATGCCGTCTCCTTTCCAAGCCGCGCACCTGCAGAGAGCTGTGAGCTTTGCGACACTGCTCTTGAGGCCCTTCACCTTTGATAGTGTTGCATGACATCTTTGTCTTGTACTCCAATCTAAGGTGATCTATATTTGGCATGCGAACCCCTCCAGTAATTTCTCGTTCGTCGCCTCCTCGCACCACTTTATGTTTGATAGATGAAGCAATTGCGGGTAGAGTTACATGCATGACACACTAGACGATGATTGTCCATGCTGAACTGAGGTGGGAGATCATCGTGTTTAATACGGCGATATTCTATCTAATTTTCGAATCACAATTCCATCATTTCTAACCGGCACTTGAACATGGCGTCCCACTAACTGATCAACCTAACATCTTGTATTATCTTCTTCTTTATCAAAGTACATTAAACAAGTATTGCTCCAAATCTGATTCGTGACACGGCTCACAGCTCTAGACTGCGTGAACATTATGTGGCCGCGGTGAGTTAATGCTTGATCCGGCTGTGACGACAATCCATACTAGTACACCAATCGATTATTGTATCAATTGCAATAGAGTGTGTATATTAATTTCCATTGCCATACAAACCCTACTTGATTTTTTTAGAATCATAGTCTCTGACGGCAAATGTGCTCATATACTACAATATGAAGGTTTCATCACAGCCTACACCAAAGTTCTTATGTTACTTCAAGCCCTTCCAAAACTTTATCATTGCCCTCAAAGGAATGCACTGCATTACACAAGTGAAGTCTTTCCAAGTCATGGAAAACGCCAACTGACGACCTGCCATGACTCGTCTGCTGCAAGTTTGACACAAGCCAATCAGCAGACCGGAGCTTATTCGAGAACCATTTGCCCCACATCCATGGACTGTGCGCCACACTTCAGCCTCACCAAAAATTTCCATCAACAATTTGAAAGTCAAAGAAAGATACGGCTTAATATCTTGCTCTCACGACGAAACTGAATATTCATCGCAGCACGTCAAATAAAACAGAATAAGGGAGGTCTCACAACACCTACACCAAATATCTTTATAAAACTCAAGATGCCTGCCCGAACCAAGGACGAGCAGCCTCAGGCTGAAGATACCAACATGGAGGATGCCCCAGCCTCTGCGCAGCCCGAGGCGAATGACGAGGAAAACGAGGATGATGAAGAGGAGGAGGAAGTTGACCCTCAGCGAGTCCGAATTGTGAGTAAACTTCAAGATACTCATGCCATCTAAATCCCATGTACTGATACTTTCTCTAGCTGCCTGGCTCAACAGACACTGCTGCCTCTTTCGAGTTCACCGATGAAGGTCACACTCTTGGGAATGCCTTAAGATATATCGTCATGAAGAAGTCAGTTAAATCTCCAACTTATTTTGCCAACGAAAACTAACATGAAATAGCCCTGATGTCGAGTTCTGCGCTTACTCCATCCCCCATCCATCAGAGCCCAAGATGAACATCCGCATTCAGACCTACAGTATGTATACATTGCATCCTGTTTTACTCCATCTACTAACTCTAAATCAGGCGGAACTGCAGTTGATGCTCTCAAGAAGGGACTGAGCGACATTCAAGAAGTCTGTGATGTTGTTGCCGATGAGTTTTGGACCAAGAGACAGGCGTACAACGCCGAGCAGGGTATTGATCGATGAGTCTCGATCTAGCCACTCAGGGACTTTTAAAAGTGTTTGCATTCACATGGAGCATGATGGTAATAGAGGCGTTTTGAGGAATTCCTTTCAATAAGATATATACACAAGCCATTGTTGCCTTCAAATCTAGTTGCGACCCTGAGTAATATGTTAGCTGTAGTCCTTGGGAGAGGCTTGCACACTTAATGCTCACCTCGAGGAAGCCAGTCATGAAGCTGCCCGGTAGTCGCTTATCGCCTCGGAAGTTCTCCTCCTTGAAGTAGGCCATGATGTGGTTGGTCTGCTTCCAGAAGTTCATGGTCTCCTACAATCATGAGGTTAGTAAAACACCCCCTCGCAGCATCAGCTCATTCCTTCAGAAGGGCTTAATCGCACCTGGTACTCGGCGTGAGACTTGAACAGCAGAACGTCAACAACGGAGAGCTTGTTCACAAATCGTTGTCGCTCGAATTCTTGTCGCATACGGGTTCGGATGGCGGAGACAGGCATGGGCATGTTGTACATAGTTTGGACTTCGGGGGCCTATTTTCTGCTAGTCAGCAACTGTCCAATCGCAAACCCAACCATCGAAACTTCTGGGGGGTAGAAAGAAAGACCACAAGCGCATCGTGATGACGGCGATCGTATCTCGGGGTTCATAGAACATACAGCTCGAATCCATTCTCGGTAGGAGGACAGCACTCGACGCTTGGCGTCGGACCAATTGGCCGCTATTCAGAGCATCAGCAATGTCAATAATGCAGCTGGTAACGGGTGAACTCACACTGCGCCGTCTTCTTAGCAAACTGGGTCGGCGTAATGGCCATGGTGGGCAATCAATGCTCTTTAAACGTCGGAATCCTCACTGCTCTGACGTTTCCTAGATTCCCGAAGCCGAGATGCACGAAAGCGCCGCGGTGATCGCGGTCACGTGGCGGGTGAAGCCACATATTTGCACCGCCACATTGTGTATCTTCCACTAACAGCTCTGCTTTTCGTCAGCGGGCAGTATAGATGCATAGAAACATGCACCTCGGTTGAAGGAACGTCGAATGAAAGAAGAGAAAGAAAAGGAAGCTTGACTTAGTCTACCAGATTTACATTGAACCCAATTTTCGAGGATATCATAGACGTTTTTGAAGTTCCATCAAGTACTCTCACATCAGATGTAGGTATACCTAGACAACTTTAACATGGATAATCGGGGTCCAGGGTAGCCACCAATGTTCTGCTGCCTTCACGTCATTTTCCACGGTCGCAACCCAGAACAAACAAACATACCATCAACATCAACAACGACAGCCAAAATGCCCGCGATCCGACACTCATCGAAGCGCAAGCCCCCGCCCGATGGCTTCGAAGATATTGAGAATGACCTGCTCATCTTCTCTAATAAGATGAAGGACGCCCAGAATAAACCGGCTCCAGCAGGCCCCAGGCATCAAGCGCAATGGGAAATCTTCCAGATCTCGCATCAACGTAGTCGATACGTCTACGAGTTATACTACGAGAAGGAAGCGATCAGCAAGAAGTTGTACGACTTTCTGTTAAAGAACGGATATGCGGATGCTATGTTGATCGCGAAATGGAAGAAACAGGGTTACGAGAAGGTCAGTATCCCTAATCGCTGCAAGTAACGCCTATATACTGACATTATCCAGTTGTGCTGCTTGCGCTGTATCCAAACAAAGGAAACGAACTTCAACAGTACGTGCATCTGCCGAGTACCACGATCCGAGATGAAGGGCGACGCAGAAATCGAGTGTGTTAGCTGCGGTTGCAGAGGTTGCGCATCAAGCGATTAGACACGATATGCTTGACTGCTCGAGGCCGACCAAAAGAGCGTATGGAACTGCAGAGGAATAGATGGCGTCTGGCGCATTAATAAATCATCAACACACATTATCTACGACTTGGAGGAACGAGCAATTCATATCAATGCGATGAGGTAGAAAATCCTTTCATTGACCATATCATATCTTCATAACATCGTGCTGATCCTCTCACCCAGCTTGGAACTCTCCTCTTTATTTAATTCTTGGCGAAGCCGGCTCTTCCTCGTCCAAATCGGACGCTTGGTGGGACAAAGGACAGCGATGACATGGCACCCGCAAGATCTGTCATGTCCGTGTCCACAGTCTTGACTTTCTCCTCCTTCCTCTCCATCCTTTGGGCCGTCGGTGACTTGGGTGACTGCTGTGATTTGGGCTCCTGTTGTGAAGGAGAGGTTTCGCCCTCCTTGAGACTGGCGCGACGTCGAGAGCTCTTGGTAGCTTGAGAATTGGTTGACGACCGGCGGCGATGATGACTGCTGTCATTTAGCAGAGACCGCCTACCGTCGATGCCGTCCCTTGTGACGGCAAAGAAGAAGTTCTTGGGGTACATGTGCTTGTCAATGAGATGCATCCGTCGTTTCTGATGTGTCATGCACTTGCGTTCACATCCTTCAACAAAGCACGAGTACTGCAGCATATAAGTCAGTTGCACTCCCATCCGGATGTAGCAGTGTTACTTTGGAACTCACAGTATGCTCGCCTTGCTCTTTCTTGACGGTTACTAGCGGATCATGGCATTCTTCAATATGTACGTTGAGCAGATGCTCGCTGGGA
Organism: Fusarium sp. PT; assembly: GCA_021020635.1. Classification (NCBI taxonomy): domain Eukaryota; kingdom Fungi; phylum Ascomycota; class Sordariomycetes; order Hypocreales; family Nectriaceae; genus Fusarium; species Fusarium sp. PT. Next base: position 2,064,563 of record JAHMRZ010000003.1, on the reverse strand, counting down.
AAGTTCCTGCGGCACTCAAGACATCGGTTAGTGTGAGTCTTGTTATAGTGCACCTCGTATTCGTCGTAGGATCTGAAGGCCAGGGGCTCCCGGTGGGGAGGTAAGTTGCATCTCATGGCTACTGTATCTTCCTCGTCATCGATGGCGGAGTCAAACTGAGTGAGCTTTGAGACTGGACGTAGGGACGGTTCCGCCTGTTTATGTTCAGGATCTGAATCTAGCTCTTCTTCGACTTCTCGTGAGCGCTTCATCCTCTGCGGTGAGCTTAATGGAATGGTGTATTTACTTGAGAGCAAACGTTTAAAGGATGCGAAGCGGTGAGTGCAGGGTAGTGAATGCTAGGCTGCTAATGAAGTCACTGGCAAGTTGCTGAACGGAGCCGATGCGTATGCTGTCGCTGAGCAGATTTGACAAGTTGAGATATCAAGTGTGAAAACTCATGTGAGGAGATGCTCGGGGTTAATATCAGACAATATTCTGAAAGTCCTATATACTGGAGTTGGGAGTAATATGGTGGGGTTTTCCTATCATAGACGCTAAAGCACAAGGTGATGAACGGGCCGGGTGAGGGGCATAAAAGACGTGGACGGGCTTGACGGGTTCTGAGCTGGTTACTAAGGCACTAGCTATGCTGCTTGAGAGAAGGCTGCGGCTGCCTGAGCACGGGCCATGGATCTGTTAGGTTCCATCCATGGATTGAATCATACCAAGGCTCGCAAGGTACTTAGCCAGTGTTGAAGCGCTGATCTCATTATTCCATAGATGCCTCTGGGTAAGTACCTACCCAGCGGGATCAAGTTCTAATTTATCTGCTCAGAAAGTAAATGAATGATAAGATAATCATTTAACAAAGGAATGTACATAAAGGTTGCTGTGACTGCATGGCATGTTATTGATAGTCATTGTAGAGTACAAAACAATCACTGATCAGATACCCATTAACGGATGATACTTGGTACTGATGCAGTAATGATGCGTTCAAGCGCACGATATTCCAGGGTCCATGTCACTTTTTTTTTAATTTTATGTATGGACCCGACAATAAACTTCGCATCCGAAGAAAACCCACGGGGCAGTGACACAGCTGGTGTAACTGAGTTGGCCACCAATCTTTCCATTGTGCCTTGGAAAGTCCACCTGGAGCCTGAACTGACTTGACCCTGCCTGACGCCCTGACCTTGAGGGTTCAACTTCTATCAAGCAGCACCAACAACAGTGACTTTTTTTTACCTTACACTCACTTTTATCTTGGTCTGCGGCGCAATTAAACAACAGACTTGCCTGCAGTTTTACTCGGTGAAACATCGACTGCGTGTCTTTATTTTAAACTTTGCTTTGCGTTTTGTTTTTATATATTCCTTCTCGCCCTTCCCCCTCTCTCTTCGCCAATGTGTGTCTTCTCGGCCGACGATTCCATTTTCGCGAGCCGAGTCTGGTGCCAATCCTCAACCCAACAGCCCGACCTGCGAATAAGCTATGAACCGACGCCCTCTCCATGATCACCACCCAGAGAAAGCATGAACGAAAAGATATATAGTTCGATACCGACGCTCTAGAATTGTGCCGCGACACCTTTCGTCCTGCCTTCCACCACTTCCTACGACTGCTTCCGCGCGCCCGCCAACTATCCCTCCCGATCCCGCCGAGTTCGCACAATGGAGTCCGAGACCGCGACTGCGACGGCTACCGTCCAGGTCGCAACGCCTGAGCATGCGGATCTCTCTGGTAAGGCCAGACAAACGTGGCGGTAAGTTGGAAACATCCTCGTACCATTCGAGCCCATTGCCCTCATGCGAACATACCCCGCCAAAATTGCGTTAAATCAGGGCCTGCGCAAATAACCCAGATTATACCAGCAGGCAATGAGAATCTGACATTATATAGTGCTGCACTTAAGCTGCGGAAGATCTTGACAAAGCACATGGAAAAGCTTCCTAAGGAGAACAACTCTGGCGTTGACATCTCCCAATTCGAAGCGATAGATTCGGTCCTGGAAAAGTGAGAACGATCGCATGCAATGTGCTGTGTCTCCAAAGCTAATGATCATGAACAGATTCCGACTCGCCTGCGTACAGACCATATACCTCGACTATGAGTATGCTGTCGCCGAGCATACCGACCAGATCATGTGGACAGTACACACTAGCATCAACAACGAATACCGACGGGCCCTGGGTCGCCTCCGACACCTGGCGCACAACTCGGACAAGCAGAAGACCGATAAGACGGCCAACGACAAGCGCAACGGTGATAAGTCTAAGGGGGAGAAACAAGCTGCCCCAAAGCAGAAGAACGACAAGCGAAACGTCGAGAAGCGGAAGTTTGGAGATAAGTACCAGGGCTTTCTGCATGTTGCTCAGGAGTTCTACAAGGGATACGTGCAGCGCCTGTCTGCACGATACGACATTCCCGAGTTGAAGCGCATTGCCAAGGGAATCGAGGTCGACGGATCTCCGACCAGCGACGCCATCAGTCCTGTCCCCGATTCGATTTATTTACTGGTCATCAACTCATGCCATTTTACCCTAATCTGCCTTGGCGATCTGGCACGCTACCTGGTCCAGTCAGGACTGAAGAAGTCAAGCTACAGAATCGCATTGGCTTACTACAGTCTCGCTCACGACCTTAAACCCGTCTCTGGCTTCCCTTTCCACCAGATGGGTATTATTAGCCTTGAGGAGGGCAAAGACCTAGACATCCTTTACTACTTCTACCGGAGCATTGCAACAGCCGATCCTCACCCAAACGCAAAGCAAAGTCTTGAGTCCAAGTTCAAGAACATTTTCCAGCCGGATAAGAATCCGCCTAAGAAGCTAGCACGTGTGCCGACTGATGCATTTGTCACTTGGTTCGCAAAGCTTCATGCTTCCTACTATAGGGATGAGACCATGGCAGGCAGTTCCGAGCTTGAAAGAGAAGTCCTGCACCGACTTGATATGGCCTCCAAGAACCCTGAACAAGCTGATGTTCTGTTCAAGATGGTTTTGATTAACATGGCGAGCTTTTACGCTGCTTCTCAGAAATATACTGGTACGTATATCGCCGACTCTTATCATGTTGCTGAAGCAGTTTACTAACATATCGCAGAGGCTCAAACACCAGCAGCATCACGATTCTGCCACCATACCTTGCGCATCAATGCACAGTTTATTCTTGCTTTTTGCTCGGCTCTTGCTCCAGAACTCACTGAAATCATTGGCCGCGAGAGCCCACCCTCCGAGGACCCAGCCACGGCTAAATCGTCTCCTGTCATTGAGGCACTTCTACCTCTGCTGCGCATCTACGGCATGTGGCTTGCCGCACGTCGCCAGGAAATCTTTGCCGCTGGCCAGGCTCTCGGTTCCGTACTACCAGAAATGATGAAGGCCATTTCTAAAGTCTTCTCGTTGTTGTGCAGCAACACGTACACCAATGAAAACTTGGCTTCGTGCCCGTATCTTCTCGCCGAGGATGTCGAGACTCAGGGGCTGCTTCCTCTCGCAGAAGACCAAGTACCGGAGGCTTGTCGATCGTACTTTTCTGAAAGCGGTCTCTTGAAACCAAGACTGTTGTCTCAAGAACACCGACTTCCCCTATTCCAAGAGATGTTGGCAAGAATTTTGGACATTCTTCGATGTGCCTACTTTCTGGCTGAAGATAATCTGTGCCCCCTTGGCTACCACGTTACTGAACAAGGTCTTGTCTTTGAACACCAGCAGGTATCGGTCCAGACTGAACCTGCTCCTCAGCCAATGTCGATTGTGAACTCACCTGTACGAGAGATTAAGAGCAAAACTAAAACTGCAAGCCGCCAGCGCAACATGGCTGACACCCAGCAGGTGGAGAGTCATCCTACAGTCAAGGGAACCGCGAGAAGGTCTTTTGCTGCATCTCCTGAGACTCAGATCCCCCAGGAGGAGCCTCTACCTGATGATGCTGACACCACTGTCATTAACATGCTTGCCCCTTTCTTGAGGCCACCTACACCCGAGCAGGGTCAAGCTAGCCACCGGTCGACCGACGAAACCTCCTATGGAATGAACAGCGCCACGGCAAACGAGGTCTTTGGTTTGCTCCATGCTGAGCCCAGCCATGCAGGCTCAATGCCCTCGGGTAAGTTTGAGCCGCTGCCCTGGGACTGGGTTTACACGCCTACACCTCACAAAGGTAGCGACCCTTCGGCCTCGGCATACAAAGATGCTTTCGATGCTAAGCTGAGCCCCAACTTCTCATCTCGAGAGATGTCACGAAATGTCAGCACATTCGAGGATCCTTTTTCCAACTCCACACCCCAACCGTTATCTGTGCCAATCCCCCGGGCTACTAGTGGTATGACGGCCAGTCCTCGCATCGCCTCTACTGCCGAGGAGGCCCATCGTAACAATTTACTCCAGACCTTTGGCAGCTCCAGCGCCCCTCGCACTTCCGCGTTCAGCCAATGGGGCCAGAACATAAACCATGGGCTCAAAGAGCAAGCCCCACAATCCTATGGTCATCATCAAGCCATGAACGGCTACCCTATGTCCTCTGCCGTATCCGGTTTCTCCCATCCTAGCAGCCTTTATCAAGGTACACCTGCCAATGAAGCCAATTTCGGTATGCCAACTGGTGGTTACATGGACATGAACCGATATGAGCGCAATCGTACTCAGGATCCCGTGCCCCCTTCGTCAGGACGACGCTTTCAGATGGATGAGACGACATCTAGCTACGATGCTGCCATCTTACAGGCTGCTTTCTATGGCAATAAGTAGGAGCTAAAGGCTTCAATGTGACCAAACTTGCCTCAATACAAAATTGAGAGACGTCAATCTGCTGTCTGTTCCCGACTACTGCGGTCTCGAAATGTTCCGTTCCTGGTCAGACCATTCGGAATTGCACAGAACCAGTCGTTGAATCGACAACAACGTACTGTACACATGTCCCAGCATGTAACCCTAGTCTTTTGGAGTCAGTCTATTGAGGGAGATAAGTACAGCATAGTCGATGAGCTTGCAGGTGCAGTCTATTCTGGTGTAAGCAATTTGCCAAACCTTGGCATCCAGTACTCAAGCGAAAGCTGCTTGAGATTACTGCGATGCAACTCGGTTCAAGCTTGACATGGAAGTTTACTTCAGGCGCACCGGTTCAGATGCCGTTTATCGGTGCAAGATCTTGGGTTATCAAGGAAGAAGTCATTCATTTTATATTCACTCAGATAATATGCTTGCAAAATACTCGGTATCGTGGAGGATACCATGCCGCTTTGTGCGCTTGGGAGCCCTCTTGGGGTATTGTCTCCCTTTGGATGCAAACGCCGTTGTTGAAACCGTTTCCCTTTTCCCTAGCAACGCCGAACCACATTCAATCCCTTAAAAGGGATGTGCAAAATGAGTTGTCATTTCAATACAGTTAAGCAGCCTGGTAGGTCTGCTTGGGGAAGGGGTATCTGAAGAAAGGTTAGCCCAGAGTTACCATGATTGTTTGGGATTGGTGCCTTGTCGAGGAATTATGCTATTGATAGGGAGAATAGGTAGAGGAATGAAGCAATGATATTTGGGAACATAATGCGAAAGTGACAATGCTTGTGGGTGAACTTACGAAGGTCCGAGCTCCTGGATGCTCAAACGAGCGAGCCACTGGCCCATGTCGATGCTGGTCTCAAGAGGCTTGCCCTGGAGGATACCAGCCAGGAGACCACCGGCGAAGGCGTCACCAGCACCGTTGGTGTCGTTGATCTTCTCCGTCTCAATGGCGTGGACGGGGAACTCCTTGATGTCGTCCTCACCCTGGATAGCAACCAGTGTAGGGTCGGTGCCCTGGGTGATAATAGCGATTCGCTTTCTCTCCTTGTTCTCCTTAGGGAGGTTTGCAAGGTGCTTGGCAACATCCTTGGGTTCCTTGCTGGGGAGATCGTGGGACTCGGCGTAAGCGGCAGCCTCGGTCTCGTTGCCAATGATGTAGTCCCAGTAAGGGGCGCTAGCATCGACAGGGTCCTTGAAGAACTGGGGGATGAAGGGAGCAGAGAGTGAGAGAACAAAAGGCTTGTTGTTCTTAGCGGCCTGCTTGGCAAGTTCCATAATGGCAGGAGGGCAGACTAATATTGGTCAGCTTCGAACGCTATCAAATGCATCCTGAAGTCTACTTACCAGTGAAGTGGAAACCACCAACGTAGTAGACCTCGGCGTTCTCAACGAGCTTCCAGATCTCAGGCTTCTTCAGGTGGTCAAGATCGTAGTGGTTGGCAGCACCGAGATCAGTGCACAAGCTTCGGTTGTGACCGGTGATGATGGCACCACATCGGCCAGTCTTCTCCTTGGGGTCGACTCGGTACTCAACACGGAGACCAGCAGCCTTGACAGCATCGTGGAGGATGGCAGAGTACTTGTCGTCACCGGCACCACCAACGTAGACAACGCTGTTGGGAGGGAGGATGTACTGGGCACCTCGGGCGCTGTTCTGGGCAGCACCGCCAGCAATGAGCTTGGCGTCGTAGTTGTTGAGGAGATCTTCGTAGAGAGGGATGTGCTTTTCCTCAGCAAGAATAGCGTCATTGGGCTTCAGACCATACTTGTCGAGAAGAGCCTGGTCACCCTGAGCCTGGATATCTGTATGAGACAAAGGAACAACTTGTCAGCAGGCGGTCGAGATAGAGAGGTTGGTGTAAGCGGGTAATAGATAGCTTCATAATGGACGAGACATTGACAGCTATCTATCTGTTGAATGTAGTAAAAGCTTACCGAGGAGAGGGTTCTCCAGACAGAAGAGAGAGTATTCTTTGACGGAAGACATTGTATTCAATTGTCTTGTTTGATATACAAGATATGGTAAGACACGGGTTGATGAGTATGGAGATGTAAATGGAGATGTAGCTTTGGAGGGGAAGAATTTGAGACGAATGGAGGGGTCAACCGCTTTGGTGGGGTTCAGGCGTGGGGCCAGTTTTTTCGGCAACCGAGTGCTGGCGCTTCCAGTTGAGATGGAGAAGCTGCGAGTCCACGTGCGGGAGGCGGGAAGGAGGGAAGCGAGCTGGAGTCTGAGGGACGAGGATGACGATCTTGCCAGCATTATGGAGTTGATTATGTGCTCTACCAGTTGAAGGCACAGAAATAAAGTAGTGATTTAGAGGTTAAAATCTAATCGTCGATAGAAATGGTCTAGTTAGTAATGAGAAGTTGTTTTGTCAAAGTTATAATTTCCTGATCGACGGCCCAAGCTTCTATTATGAATTCAAACTGCCATCATACGATCAGAATCTGGTTAACCCATTCCCAGTCCGCATTGTGTTCTGGTGACCTCACTCAGGCTGATGTCGGCACGAACTCAATCACACATCACTTTGAGCACTGCCGACAAGCCATATACAACTTGGGGGTGTATGGAGGGTACACAGCACAATCGCGTAACATGGACATTATTTTACCAAGCATGCTTCTCTCATGGAAGCCGTTTTTTGGCATTTGTGGTATCTCACTTCTTCGCTCACATCTTTCACAGAGAAACGGCCTTGATTTTTTTGCGCCAAATGCCATAGTACCTGCCCTCTGAGCTACCAGCCATCTGCTCTCGGCAGTACCTTCAATAGATGCAAGCCAGTAAACACCTTCCCATTGACACCGTGAACTCAGCCAACAATTTAATCCTTTGTCTTCTGGGTACCACGGAGCAGACCCGTTCTTCGGGCAGCGATAAGACCGGCCTTTTGACCCTGGACGGCGTATCGGGAGATGGTAGAAGCCTTACCAATATGTTGATGGTTACCCTGTAACGATTATCAGCTTTTCTGTTTTTGTAAAACAAATTTCGGGAAATACGTACACCACCGTGAGGATGGTCGACGGGGTTCATGGCAACACCACGAGTCTTGGGCCAGCTGTTACGCTTGACAGCGAACTTGTGCTTGGCACGAGAAGCCTCTGTTTGTAATGTCAGTTATCTGTTCTCTCGATATCACTCTCCGGATAACATACTCATGAGAGGCTTGTCGGTTCGGCCACCACCAGCGACGATACCGATCATTCCTCGGGCTCCAGAGTGGACAACCTTCTTGGCACCAGAGGGGAGCTTGATGCGGGTCTTGCCCTCATCAGGGTTGTGGCCGACAATGGTGATGTAGTTGCCGGAGGTACGGCCGAGAGTGCCACGGTCACCAATCTTCTCCTCGACGTTGGAGACGACGGTACCTTCGGGCATCTCACCGAGGGGAAGGACGTTGCCGACGGTCAGGGCAGCCTTCTTTCCGGCGTAGATGAACTGGCCAGTGTACATGCCCTCGTTGGCGATGAAGGTCTCGGTAACCTGCTTGAATTGGTAGGGGTGGCGGAAGACGACCTTGGCGAGAGGGGCACCACGACCTGTGCAAACAATCATCGTTAGTTGTCGTTCCTCCATAGCATTGCAGATAATTGTGTGATTTCCGTCAAAAGTTCTCGGGGAGCGCATCGGGGAACTTGCCAGCATCGTGGACGATCTCACGGACTACACCTCGAAGGTATCCGTGTCGCTCGGCATAATCGAGGTTTCTGAACTTGGCGGGAGCCTTGTTCAGGCGCGTGTTGGCCGCTATCCTGAGCGTCAGTATTCTGAGGTTGTCGATATCGGGGAAAGGCTCGTTCGTTACTGACTGAAGATGGATCCACGACCCTTACGCTGGTTGCGAATAACTCTACCCATGGCTGCTCTTCTTCACGGTGTGAAAAGTATGCTCTGGTAGAGATGAGAGGACTGAGAAGGAAGGTAATTCTAGTGTGCTCTTTCTTTGTGGACAAAGACCCACTTTAATCCGCAGAAGCAGGTCACGTGGCATTGAGGGTTGCTCTTGCCTTGATAATCTAGCCCCACAGGCAAGGCAGGTACGCTTGGTATTTTGCTTACACTGGTGGCCAACAGAAGTCGAGACGGTATAAAGCTTCCTAGATGCCCCCATGTTTGAAATTGCCCGGCCCTCGCTCCCCACGATAGATGTTACAAGGCATATACACGGATCTCACCAACACATCGTCGCCTTTTGTGCAAGAACGGTATAGTCATGATCTATTTCAGCAACATATCACTTTTACCATTACGATCTTCAATAACTTGTTTCTGTCCTGAACGTATCACTTCCATTGTGCAATAATGCATACGCCTGTCGCTATGTTGGAATGCAGCCTTGTCGAGCACCTTGACATATTTCGGCTTGAGAAGTGAGATTTGCCAAGTGGCTGATTTACGATGAATAATAAAAAGAGACCAGGTCGTTCATGGTGGATCATTCTCGCTGGGCTGACCCTTTGTGTTACACCCTTTGAAATTCGCGACAATAACTGCGATGTGTTTCTAGTGGGACACCTCTGATCCTGATTTGTTGTGACGATTGTACTTTCGTTATTTGAGACAGCTATGAAGTCGCGGGAGATGCATTGTTAGAGACCACCTTTACCGGAAGCGGGGAGAGAACATCGTGCTCATCTTGAGCTTCACGCAAGGTACAGATAGACCTTGGCTGTTCGATCAACCATCCAGATTAGTTCACAACAACGACCGGCTGCCAGAAGAGCCTTGGGCAATGCGTCATTGGATAGTGTTTGAAAAGGGGACATAATTTCGAAGCTGATTGGGTGTTGACGCTTGTCCAGGATCGCCTACGAAGATCATCTACGCATGCGAACTTGTTAACAACCAAGATGGACAACTAAGTGATATCACTCGGTCTTGCCCTCGCCAAGTAGGCAGGGAATCGAATAGACCACAGAACAGAGTGACAGGATGAAGAGCAAAAGATGTGAGACACATCTAGAGTTAACATCTGGTTGGACTAACTTCAGCATGGATTTAAAATGCACATACCGATGGATATGCTCTGGACAGCTTCATGCAACGAGTCGTGATATGGAGGGACTACGGCGGTTACGATGCTGTAAGGAAGCTCGGTCCTGGAAACAACAAAGCCTTGACTCTCGCTTTGTTTGCGATGTCTGTTGTATACTCCGTACCTACCTATAGTTAATTGATGTATGAAATGCCAGCCTATCAGGACTCACAAGCCCAACCTGCTCACGAGCAAGGCTAGCGGGCGTTTGTTCCGTGTGAAAGGCGGAAAGACGTAACTTGGGTTCTAACCCCCACACTCATCTCCGTCTCCGTCTCAACCTCACATCAACAAAACACCAACAAATCCTGCCAAAATGTCGGCCGAAGACGACTCTTCCGACCTTTCTTCCTTGTCTTCGCTGTCACCTGCGCCTTCTGATATCGAGCTGGACGAATCAGTTATTGAGTCGAAACCGAAGAAGGGCATCCAGAAATACTTCTCCAAAGCTAAAGATCAACCGCCTAAAGAGGCTTCGCCGCCGCCTCGAAAACGGTCACCCTCACCACCTCACGAATATGTGTTGGCCGATAATCCTGATATTGCAGTACGTGTAATGTGATTTATATATATATATACCTTCCTGTCTTACCAGTCAACCCTTCGTCGCGTGTTGCGAGTCTTGCGACGCGCCGTTGTCGCGTATGGGACGTCATAGGCACATGCTAACAACTGCAGTTCATTGTAATGTTCAGAAGCCGATTCCACGATGCATTTCCGAAATCGCTTGCCCATTTCGGCCCACAAGAACTCGAGCGTGATGTCGTCGAGCCTATTCCTGGCGATCGAGCCGAACACTTCCTTTGCGCGTTGCTAGGGTTACTATTGAATCGCAAACAAGATGTCAAGTACGGCAAGACCTCAATCAGCGAAAAATAGCATGCTAATGGATATTTCGTCAGGCCTGGTCATTATGGTCGCGCTTTGGAGGATGCCGTTAGCTCCCACAAGAGCCAATGGGCGCCTGCTTGGAAGGACAAGAGTCCTCTGCCTGGCGGTGCAACTTTCACCTCGATGAACCCTACACAAAGAGTGCGCTAGGTCAAGCTCTCTTTTGCGCACTTCATGGTGCTAATAATTCCATAGCTCACACTGCTGCGATACCTCATTCTATGGTCTCTTTCATCCTCCGAAACCGTCAAAGCACTTATCAACCAGTCTTATAAGCAGAACCGCCACGAAGACGACCTCAACCAACCTAGAGCGGTACAGCCTTGGGGATCGGACGGAGACAAGCGTCGTTACTTTCTGGTTGAAGGACAAGACGACACAGCTTTCCGTGTATATCGAGAAAGCAACCCCGCTGGATCGAACCGAACTTGGTGGAGTGCGGCGGGCACTATTGACGAGCTTAAGGCTCTAGCTGAGAAACTCGAGATCAAGGATGGTGGTCCAAAAGCTACAAAGCTGGCTCAGAAGATGTTCACGGCCGTCCCCCGATTCGAAGCTGGCGAGGAGGTTGGTTTCCTATCCATAGCCTACGTTGGCTACCAGTATTATTTTGGGCGAGCCTAGTTTTTATGCGTTTTACTAACACATAATAGAAACGCAAGCGTCGAGATTACCGTCAACAGCGCAAAGAACAGTTCAAGCGACCTGAACCTGGATTTTCGCTTTATGAAGGCCGCACCAGAGGCAAGAAAATGAAATATACGTATTCCGACGATGAGGACATCTTTACCACCGATTCGACAACCCGACGCTCTACTCGCAATACAGGAAGCCACACTCCAGTCGAGACTGGCCCGGTCACCACCGCCAGCGGACGTCAGATTAAGGCGCCAACCCGACTGAACCCCACAACTGGAAGCAGTGCCCCTGGTAGTGTACAGGGAGACATATCTGACGCTGAGAAGGAGAGTTCTGTTGGCCCAACGGGACGGCCGCGACGAACAGCAGCAGTGAACCACGGCACAAGTGGTTGGTCCGAAAATACCAAGGCTCCCAGGCGCAAGGCGAGCGATGATTCTGACGAGGAGAGCGAGGCTGAGTTCGGGGATGACGAGGAGGATGTCGACGAGCACGTACCGGAAGAATCAGAAGACGAAGAAGAGTTTGACGAAGACGAGCCAATGGCCGATGACGATGAAGTCCAGAACCGAAGTCTGGTCGTCAAGCTTTCGGTTACACCACCGAAGCTGCGGAATGTCTTAGGATCCAACCCTCATGCTGGAAACAAACTACCAATAACGAGCTCTGACAAGGGGTACGAAGAGCATCAGCATTCAGAGGCGCCTAATGTCGAGATGGAGGATGCACCAGCGGCTACTCCCAGCAAGGAACCTCAAGTCACAACTCAGCAATCTGCTATCCCAGACCCCGACTCTGCTGATCACCAGGAGAAGACCCCAGCAGCTATCCATGCTACATCTTTGGCTTTTAGAGGGAGCCCAGAAAAGACGCATGCACAGCCGGCTTCCCGGCCTCTTGATGTTGGTGTCGAAGACGAGTAAGAGTTGTTAAAGCCACAGATTATGATTTTTTTGTTGGAGTTTGGTACAAAGGGTTTATATGGCATAGAGCCAGCAAAGCCGAAGGCTGGCAATCATGGCGGAGTAGAAATGTGACACTAAAAAAGACAAGACATTGAGAGCATTAATGGTTAATAATGCGCAACCAAAGAGCGAGCGAGGATGATAGGAATACCCAATGGCAAAAAGTACATCCAGGCTCTTTCTCAACCTGTTACAGGTATGGGCATGGGGATAATCGGCATCCATAGCGATAGCATATTAGTTATTTTACCAATGGCAAGCTACATATCCGGTATGGCCACCGTAATTTGTCTATTCATCTAAGCTTAATAGTAATAATTCAAGTCCTATGCCCAATAATCCAAACTTTATCGTAGTTATTGGGAAAGGTTCCAAGGATTCTTGGCTGTTATCCCAAACCGCTCCGTAAAACATTTAATCTGGATTTTATTGAAACATACCTGGTGATGTGCTTGATGAGATTAGCTATATGTGATTGAATACCTGATATTGTCTACCTGGGTGGGACATATCATGAATACTCTGTAGCCCAGTAATGGTGTCAAGGTCGAATTGCCATATAAGTAATATAGTTTCAGCGAAATGAGCTTCAAAAATGTCAAGTGATCAATAAAGTAAAAGAATTTTGCTTCCTAGCTATTATATACATTCTATTCATATTATAATAGTTCCGTTATCAGGCTCTCTTACTGTGGGTAGGTATCTTCCCTATTGCATCAATGTTAGCTATGGACATGTATATGATGGAGTGATCGGTGACTTACAGTTGTTGACTCCCCACCACCAGCGTCTTACCCGCGCACCTAATGTGTTGCCATGTAGTCGAGCATTTCTGTTCCACTGCTGCCAACCGCAGAGGAATAGGTTGTACACTAGACCCTGGGTCAAGGGCATCAAGATCTGAAGCTACGTTAGAAATCCGACCTTCTGCAGTACTGTTTCGATTCTTATATACCTGATCTCTTGTTGTTATGAGCGCCACCTTCCACCACGTATCCGCATTTGAAATGCTTCGGAGATAGCTCTGTTCGAAGCGCAGGTCTGGTAGAGGAGGTAGGTTGGAGTGTCTGGGGGCAGGCCGAAGGACACTGTATGGGATATCCTCTTCTTCTTCGTCGTCCTCATCAATACCGTCGTCGTGAGCGTGCTTCGCATGCTCGAGCGTCACGCGTTGACTTCTACCAGCAGCTGTGGGCGGGTTGGTGTCGAGCTTTGGGTCGGGATGGTGTTCAATGCTTGCGGCCTGAAGGGTGCTCGCAAGCTCTGTAGGTCCCGATTCCATTTTGGCTGGAAAGTAGGTTTATCGGGTGGGATATACGGTAGGCGTTTGGGCTTTTCAAGAAACGCTGAGCATGTCGTTGTTTGACGGATAGTGATTGATTGACGTCGCATGGCCGAGCTACGGAACGTTACTGCCGGGCGGTAGATTAGTGTGTGGAGGTGGGGAAGCATGATTGGTACGGAGTACGGAGTACGGATATAGAGCACTGAGCTTTAAAGACCCATGGACATTGACGTTACCTCACCGGGCTGCCAACAGAGCGTATAAATTCATAATAATCATGAGGATCAGAGGTAAAACTCATCGGACATACATACATTCAACAACTAAAATCTCTGAGTAAACCAAACATTTTCGTTAACACCTAAGCGAACGTCTACGTGGACTCGTACAATCTAGGTACAGTAGGCGTGCAAAAATTCCAATAGTTTTCAATCTTCTCTATGTACTTTATATAATATTATATAAATTATAATGAACTCTACTTACTTTATATGTTTTTATATAATACTGAGAGATATTATATATAATTCCCTAATTTATGTATATTTCATATCTATAACATCATATACAAGTGTAGGAACTTTTGCACGTAACTGTATCTAGAAACACAAAGATGAGTTGATAAGCATTTCATCTTTCAGTAACAAGGAGCTTTCGGCTTTCATAGTCATTGCATTGACATCTTGTTAACAGTCATGCCGTATTGGGATAGAAAAAGCATCGGCCAAACAGTTAGCTCCAGCGTGAGAAAGATGCTTACATGTACAATACTTTCTTGTCAATAGAGAAGAGCTCGAGTGCTAAGCTAGGTCGACCAGAGCAGCAAGTCGTTATTGCAGAAATGCCTGCCCTGGAGGTCGGATTTCTCGAATCCCTCAGGTACGCTACTCAATCAGTTCTGTAGGCCTCCTCCGTGGAGGCATCTTGAGATAGGCAAAGGAATAGAAACGACGAGGATTATTAGCGAGGTAAATGCTATCCCCAGGTGTATTATGACATATGGTCGTTAACGTTTATGGAAGATAGCAATTGCATACGCAAATCCTCCTGTTGATAGATCCCTGGTTAGATTACACAAGTTCTGAAGTCTTGGAACCAACAGAAAGCGGAGATTTTACTGGACGGTCAATCATTAAGCTTAAACCAGCCCTGCAGAGCCCTACGTGGGTAATGCATGAGACATAGCGAAGCAGAACGTTAATCCAGCAACTGATTTACACCTATCAGTGGTGAAATTAAGACTGAGAGAAGACAACTCAAACCGTGAGCACTGTTGTAGTTGAGATACCGTTGTTTAAAGCTTTCCATCATACCAACTCCCTTGAGTTGAACCAATTAGCAGTATGAAGAGATTAACGTGCTTTTCAGGAGGGTTGCAGCGTGACACAATTATGTCCCCGAAGGAGCAGTGGCTTATCAGCACGCATCCATGGTTCTAAAACAAGGATATGGCCAGATGCTGTTTAGTGACGATCGGCATTGGACCCCATAGTCTACCAATCTCCTCTTGATCGCAACTTTACATCTGATGGCAAGAATTCACACTCATCTCCTCCATGCTGCTAATTGATTAAGATGAGCTTCTGCAGTGGTGGAATCCAGTGCAGCACTCCCGCTGAAAATGTGGTGGACGCTGACATGAACGGAATTGGCGTAAGGCCCTGCACTTGATTAAAGTCATGGAAACTCACATCTGGTATAGGTTGTCTTGTCATTTGTTATCACAGCTGCCATATCCGTCATTGTGGCCATCATGGCCGTACTCAAGCGTGCAATCCCCAGGCAGCAATATCTGCGCCTTGATGAGAAGGTCCTGTACTGGATCGGAGTCAGGAGGCCAGCCAGCGACTCGCCTAGCAATCTTGGTTATCAGTCGCTTCTGCTCGCGCTGAGCGACCAGATGCTAGCTGTAGGCCTATGCTATCTCATCGCCATGTATGCTCAAGTCTGCAGGGTATCGCTGTATTCCTTCTTTATCGGTGCCCAGTTGGGCTATTTATCGTCAACCGTTCATCTGTGCACGCTATTAGTCTTGAAGTCATACTTCAGGAAACATCCAAAGCAAGCCCTACTGCGAAGCGGGTTGATGGTGTTGTTTCTTGGACTTCTTATGTCGGCTCTGATACTCGAGTATATTACACTATCTGATCCACGCGACCGACTTTTTCTTTGCGGTCTTCATCACCCAATTCTACCTCGTGTAAAGTCGATGGGAGTCAGTTGTTTTTCTATATCCGTGATGCTTGCATTGGTTTATTGGAATGCGTTTCGATCGATCAAGCTGGACAGTTCTCTAAGATACGAGCAAGAGCACAGCGTCTCAAGGAATGCAATTTTGCGACGGATTTACTCAAGTGAGAAAGGAAGGGTAGATCTTCAGAACTTCCTGGAGAAGGACGAGGAAGAGAGACGACGCAGGACCCAAAAGAATGCGGCCATAATGGAGCGTCGACCTGGGTTTTGGAAAGCCTTGAGTATTGTCACAGCACCAATTGTAGGTGAGGTATCTGGCTCGGTCCTATTCGAACTTTTGATTGCCATATTTTCATTTGCAATTGCAATATATACATTGGTTGTAGGTCTTTTCTACCAAGGAGTCGACACCAAACCACTCCTGATGACGAGTTTTGGCCAAATCATGCCAATGCTTCTTCTTCTCGTCATTGCTCTCACTGCTGTTGAGATCGGCAGTAAGTCTATCAACTGAAACCTACTAACGTAAGTATTAATTCTGAGTGTTTTACAGCCGTCAAAAACTTTCGAGGGATTGAGATCGAAATCGAGGTGAAGAAACACCCTGTCTCAATACCGAACACAACAAGAAGGGTCCCACCATTGGAAGGCTCAGCATTGTCCTCAAGCCAAGAAATGACTTCTGGATTATCCCGAGGCCACACCGGAATAGCAGATGAAAGACCGTTCAACGATTCGACAAGTGCTTATGGGAACTCATTGATGCCTTTAGCGGCTGCATCTTACAGCCAGCCTGATCTCTCGGGCAATGCAGGCTTTGGCACAAGGGTCGATTCGATGACCAGATGGATGACACCACGAAGAACAAACACGATGGAATTGGAAGAAGGTAAAAGTGTGAGTTTTCATGTCCACATTTGCCCTTTTTTTCCCCCTTGGGCCGAATGCCGTTTTGACTTACACATATTAGTCGCTTTTTCTTTCTCAAGCACCGGTCATGGACAGCCTTGATATTGGTCTTCGAAATGCCAAAGGGACCACGTACACTGTGATAGCTTTTGTTCTTCTCCTTTTGGCCGGGTTTTTTGTGGCCTGCTTTTTCTTCTACCAAATCGTGGTGCCGATAGTCTCGGGGATACTAATTCCTGGTTTCATCTTGGACGTGGTTCTGGGGATACGAGGGGTGAATAGGACAAAACGTGAGAGAAATCAGCGAGGAAGGCAATTATAATGTCAAGGGCGTATGAGGTTAATATAAGAAATAATACCGAATTGTAAAAGTAGAACGTTGTTTATGGTGCATGTTTTCGATGTGTGCAAACCACTGGAGTGGGCTTGGGTGAGTTATCTTGGTTGATGAATACTCGTTAAAGAGCAAGACTGCCTGCCTCACGGGTTTATTCAGTTAGATTTAAAATTGAGATTCATAGATCATCAGATATAACTGTATAAGTTTAGTATAGCCACACAAGGTGCTGATATCTATATGCATGCTTTGTACTCATCATGGGAGTTAATACGTGATTTTGTGGAATCGCTAACGAGTAACCTCTCTACGGAGCCATTTTCTTCAACCATGAGATAGAGTAAAGGAGAGCACAACACCACAATATCGAGCCATGAGAACAAACCAATCCACAAAGTACCTATATCGTAACAATCTTTATTAGGCATCTGCACCTTGTTTGGGGAAATTCGGTCATAGGGCACACGCCGTGTTAGTCACTGAACCGGAGGTTTCCATGTTCACTGTTCACTTCCGAGGCAAATGATTCAGCCGTCAGCAGTGATTATACGTGGGACCCACTCGGGTACCAATGATTTCATGCTGGGTACCTCGAATAGTAAAGTGAATCAAGCAAAAGCAAAGGTTACGTAGCCAAGAGTGCGAAGTGCACAAGGTTCCAGGGCGCACTGAGTAGCAAATCAGAGCGAGTTTTTAAGTTGTGGGCGGGTGCGGGTGCGGGTGCGGGTGTCTAGGTCATCGCTCGTTGCACGAAAAAATCTGGCACTAACACAACATCCAACTTTTGGGATCTTCAGGCTCCAGAGTAGCAGAGTCAACTTAATAGTTCAACAACTCCCCAGGCTCGCCAGGAGAATCCTCTACCAAACAGAAATCCACGTCCAACCGCCAAGATGAGTGACGCTCAGGCGAACGAGGCTGAGAAAAACGTAAGTCGACTCTTGTTCCAAACAAATCTTCGTTTAGTGCCCCTCTCCTCTCTTTGTGTCGCCTGCATTGCCCCGCGATGGAAGAATCAACAAGACCCCCATCGCTTTACGATACCAATACTCAATTACTACGACGGTGACAATGGCTGACACTATCTGCTGCAGATTGAGATCTGGAAGGTCAAGAAGCTGATCAAGCGTCTTGAAGCCGCCAGAGGAAATGGAACCTCAATGATTTCCCTCATTATCCGTAAGCCGTTATTGCTCTTCCCGCCTCGAATCCGCGCACTAATTCGTGTGTCCTCTCAGCTCCCAAGGATCAAGTCTCTCGAGCTGCCAAGATGTTGGCTGAAGAATACGTACGGTTCCATCACACCTCGAAACTCTGCCACAGCAGTATTAACAGTCTCTTAGGGTACAGCCTCCAACATCAAGTCGCGAGTTAACCGACAGTCCGTCCTGTCCGCCATTACCTCGACCCAGCAGCGTCTCAAGCTGTACAACAAGGTCCCCCCGAATGGTCTGGTCGTCTACTGTGGTGAAATCTTGACCCAGGAAGGCAAGGAGCGAAAGGTCAACATCGATTTCGAGCCCTTCAAGCCCATCAACACCTCCCTCTACCTGTGTGACAACAAGTTCCATACCGAGGCTCTGGCCGAGCTGCTCGAGTCCGACCAGAAGTTTGGTTTCATCATCATGGATGGTAACGGTGCTCTTTTCGGAACTCTGAGCGGAAACACCCGTGAGGTCGTCCACAAGTTCTCCGTCGATCTTCCCAAGAAGCACGGTCGTGGTGGTCAGTCCGCTCTCCGTTTCGCCCGTCTGCGAGAGGAGAAGCGTCACAACTACGTCCGAAAGGTTGCCGAGTTGGCTGTTCAGAACTTCATCACTACCGACAAGGTCAACGTCGCTGGTATCATCCTTGCTGGTTCTGCCGACTTCAAGAACGACCTTAACGCCTCCGACATGTTTGACAACCGTCTCGCGACAAAGGTCATCAAGGTTGTTGACGTTTCTTACGGTGGTGAGAACGGTTTCAACCAGGCTATCGAGCTGTCTTCCGAGACCCTCGGTAACGTCAAGTTCATCCAGGAGAAGAAGCTTATTGGAAAGTACTTTGAAGAGATTAGCCAGGACACCGGCAAGGTTTGCTACAGTATTGAGGATACCCTCAAGGCTCTTGAGCTCGGTGCCGTCGAGACTCTGATTGTCTTCGAGAACCTTGAGATCACCCGCTGGGTCCTCAAGGACAGCAACGGCACTGAGACTATCCTCCACACCACCAAGCAGCAGGAGCAGGCCAACCGAGACAAGTTCCTCGACAAGGAGACTGGCCAGGAGATGGACATTGTGGCTCAGGAGTCCTTCCTTGAATGGATTGCGGAGCACTACAAGGACTTTGGTACCACGCTTGAGTTTGTGTCTGACCGATCCACCGAGGGCAACCAGTTTGTCAAGGGCTTTGGCGGTATAGGCGGTCTTCTCCGCTACAAGGTCAACTTCGAGCAGCTTGCTGATTTGAGTGATGACGATGAGTACTACGACGGTGAGTTAACGGCATGATCCCTGACGGAACAAACCTCACGATTCTAACTCTTCAACAGATTGACCAGCAGATCCCCTCGTGACCAGCGAGGGATCGACTCAAGTTCATCCGTCCACGTACGACAACAGTGCCATGCGCCCCGAGGCGCAGAGGTCGACCGATGCCGCGCCGAGGTCAATCGTCCAGCAGCGCTTGGAGGAGAGGGACAGTCTCGCGCCTCTCCATTCTTCCAGCCTGGCATCACGACCCAGTCCGCTTCGCACAATGATGACGGCTTGAGTTATGATCGACGGGGATAGAGGTACATCAAGCCCTCCAATTCCTGCACCTCAAGAAACCAAAAAGTCAGGTCTAACGGCTGGTAGGCCCAACCATTAAAATTGAAGGATAGCGGCGGCACGGCGGCTAGAGGATCGTGAAGGCCACCATGGGCAGCACAATGCCCGGTCTGAAGATTGTTATTGTTTGAGTTGAGTCGGTGTAAGCTGGCTGCAAGGCTTCTTCCTTTTCAAGGTTATATAGTCATGAGCAGGCACGACACGTCGAGTCAGTAAAATACTAGTCGTTTGCATGGCCATCTTAGCTGAAGAATGTGATATAAATATGAACTTGAAATGTGATTTCTTATGGTGTGCATTGTAAGGGAGTCCTGGGCTGGCTTCTTCCTCCGGCTAGAGAGGAACTTCGTATTTCAGGGGAATTTCCATTGTCTTTGACGAAATCAAGGCTTGCTAGTATTGCGCATCGTATTAAGACCGCGTATCCGAGATACGTGGTTCCATGCCCATTTCCGGTGTTTCTGGCCCCGGGCTGCTGTGGGGATCCGCGGATGCCAGTTAGCGGGCATGAGTGTGCTACGTCAACACGCCTCCTAACCTTAACGGAAGGTACCTGGCCTGGACGCTGTACCTTAGGTCGAATAACGGCCTCTCATCGACCACATCTTGTTAACATCATTCCATGTCATCTTCACAACGTCATAAATTTAATACTCTTTGCGCCGTAAAAGACCACAGCTCAGTGCTTAACTGAAGCTGCCGTCAGGCGTCCAAACATAATTATATCTTCATAATGCCTGAACCACAGCCCGACTCCCCGCCAGCTGCTGCGGCGAACCAGGCAGGCCGCGCCATCCCCGTTGGCCTCAATGAAGCAGCTCTCGACTCTCCGACCTTTCGTGTAACCTCTTCCAACTTTGGTGATCAAGTCGATGCTATCGAAAAATGGCTCACCGGATACGCCCAGTCGACCTCGAAACTCCTGCACGATATTCTCGCCCTCGAGGAGACAATCAATACCTTCCTCGTTAAGACGATGCCCTCGGCCGCTGACGGCGTTGTGGACAATGATTATACATTTCTGGCTTTGAAGAGGGTGGGCGATGGCTGGCGAGACTATTGGATACAGATGATAAGTACCATGAAGAAGATGGAAGGCGTGGTCGTCGACCCCATCCGGCAGTTTATTGTTGGTGATCTGAGGAACTTCAAGGAGTGCAGGAGGGCTATGGAACAGGCGCAGAGGACTTTCGATTCGACCCTCGCCCGATATGTCAGTCAGTCAAAGACAAAGGAGCCATCAGCCCTGCGCGAAGATGCCTTTGCTGTTTTCGAGACACGAAAGGCATACCTCAAAGCATCGATGGATTACTGCCAACTTGCACCACAGCTGCGCTTTAGCATGGACAAGCTTCTGGTCAAGATCAGCAGTGAACGCTGGCATCAGTTGAGGCGCACGAAAGAGGCTGCAGGCGATACTGGCCGCTGGAACCAGGAGATGGAACGCATCCAAGGTTGGTCGAACGAAATGGGAGCATCTGAGATGGTCTTTAGACGGGAGTTGCAATCCGCCAGGAGAGAAATTGGAGAGAACGCCCTCACAGTATTTAAGCCATCTCGGGAGATCGAGGACTACAGCACTTCAACAGTTCCATTCCTTGGCACTCGTGGCCCTATCACCGTCCGACTCGAGGAGGGTGCTACTGTTATTTCTGAAAAGCAAGGATGGCTATTCCTTCGGGTACTTTCCGGAAAGCCAGCAAGACACACCTGGATCAGGAGGTGGTATTATTGCCGTGATGGCATCTTCGGTTGGTTGACGCCTGGACCTCTGGGAGTTCTCCAGGGCGATGACATCGGAGTCCTGCTTTGTAACGCGAAGCCAGCTGTGGCCGAAGATAGACGATTTTGCTTCGAAGTCAAAACCAAGAGCCAGACAATCCTCCTCCAAGCTGAAACTCAGGGGGAGCTTACGGAGTGGTTGGAGGTCTTCGAGGTGACCAAGAAGCGTGCGTTTGAGACGACCATGAACAGAACAAGCGCTTCTCTTCCCGGATCTGTTGATCCTGCCTTTTCGATCACACCTCCAAGCATTCCCGAGTTCTCTGCCAAAAGCCTCGATGCACAAGCCGGTATCTACGATGAAACAATCCCTACTACTGACCGAACAGCGACACTACCTGTCCCTGGGCCAGACGGTAACCTCAGCACGCGACAGAGCTTTGATGTTAACGGCAGCATCTCTCGACGTACCATTACTGCTCTAGGTCGAGATCTAGCTCGAGAAGAGGGTGAGAGTGGCCGTGAGCATGCTGCCAGAATCATTCAAAAACTTGACCTGCACCGCAAAGCAACATTTGGCAACCAGGGTCCCGAGGTAACACAAGCAGGCTCGTCTGCTGCTGCTGCTGGACTAGCTAGCATGATGGCTACGAGCCACACCCTTCCGCCAGG
This sequence comes from Fusarium sp. PT, assembly GCA_021020635.1. NCBI lineage: Eukaryota > Fungi > Ascomycota > Sordariomycetes > Hypocreales > Nectriaceae > Fusarium > Fusarium sp. PT. The sequence goes on along the minus strand of JAHMRZ010000003.1, from coordinate 2,042,329 downwards.
CTTCCCGGGCAATATAGGGGCCGCCACGCCATCCAACTTTCGGCAAACCACTAGCATGCTGCCGTCGATAGACACCCAGATTGGTAGTTTGGCGCCGGCAACTCTAGCTAAGCCTCCATCCATGACTGGGCTGAGCCGCATTGCTGTCCTGGCGTCAGGAGATCGCCAACCTGTGGGCAACAATAAAAAGCTCCCCGCGGCTGTGGTTGCGAATTACTGGGGAACCAACCCCTGGGGGGCCATGAATGCACCATCCCAGCCTTTGCTTCCTAGGCTTGACGAGGACGACCCTATCGGAGTTGTTGTTCCCGGAAGTACCGTGGGCCAAAGCGTTCAGCAAAAGGAAGGGGGTGAATATTTCCCTCGAAACTACCCTGCGGAGCTGAGAGCCCAACACGCCCAATTCCGACTACTGTTCCCAGATGCACCCCTGGAGGAGAAGCTCGTTCTTGTTTTCCGGGCTGCCTGGACGGGTTCCCCTGAGCGTGGACCCGGAAAGCCAGACATGGCTGGTGATGGCCGCATGTATGTTACACCCGACAACTTGTATTTCTACGGACAGCAGATAGGTCTTGTTACGGCCTACAATATCAGCCTCGACATCATTAGCGAAGTGACCGCGGCCCCAGGCAGGGATTGCGATTTCATCTTCCTGCATCTCAATGAGAACGCCAACGAGACAGGATACACTAGGATCACCATCAAAGTGTTTTTGGAAGATCTTGGTCTCCTTCACACCCGTCTCAACTTGCTGATTGATGATATTCAGGCTGAAGAGCCTATGGATGTTTCAACCATTGTCACTACGTTGCTCAATCTTGAAAAGGAAGAGTATGATCGGCCGAGTCCGAGTGTAGAAAGTTGGGAAGAGGTCTCTGCAAACACCCCCATGGACGACGGAACATCAATGGGGCGCCCAGTAGCTCGACGAATGGAGTTCAGCCCTCCACTACGTCCGTCTAGATCGCGGGCACGACATAACCAGAAATTACAACTGCCAGCGCGTCCTGTCATTTACGAACCGGAAGGTATGAAGGAGATGGCCGCAGAGCGACACTTTGAAATCAGTGCCAAATCTTGTTTTCATGTTCTGTTTGGTGACAAGAGCTTTGTGTTCCCGAAGCTGTACTTTGAGCGACGAGCACAGCAGATCGCTCAAGGACCCTGGGTGTTGGTGGACCAGGGCAGGATGAGACGTGACTTCCAGTTCAAGGTTGATTACACGGATGTCCTAGGTCGGTCCAAGACGGCCGATGTCAATGACTACCAGATCATCGACGTCTTTAGTGACCATGTTACGTACGTGGTAACTCATGCCAAGACGGCCTGGCATTTGCCTCACTCAACCTGGTTCAAAGTAATAACCAAGATTGTCATCACGCATGTGGCCAAGTCCAAGTGTAAGCTGGCTATCTACACGAAAACGGACTGGTCTAAAAATCCTGCATTATCCAAGAATCTGATTGACCGTCAAGCAGTGCGTGATGCTGCAAGCGACGCGGAAGAATTGGCCGAGGTGGCTACGGACCAAGTTCGAAAGCTCGGAACTCGAAGCCGAACAAACAGGGCGATTCAAGTGTATGGCCAGATCGGCCAGCAGACAGAGGTTGTTGTCTTTTCACCTTCTGGAACTGATTCGACAAAGAAGCAGGCTGTCAAGCCTCGAACTCTGACGACCATGGTCTTTGAAACGATTCGATCTTTTGGAGAGAGTGCAGTCTCGTCACTCATTATGTGGGCTATTGCAGTGCTTCGCAACTTGTTCAACTTGATTACTGCTCAGTGGATCATCCTTGCATTGCTTGCGTTCAGCGCTCTTACTAATGTGCTTTTGACATCAAGCGAGACTTCAACATGGTGGAGCGAACGAAGAGCAGTCGGATTTATGCAAAATATTGGAATTCGACCCAATTCAATGATGAGCAAGGCCATCTACTTTTCTGACCTGGATGCAGCATCTGGAACCAATCAGGCATTGTCTTTCCCTGAAAACAGCACATGCTTCTCGACGTTCAAGAGTCTTTTGGATACAACAGACATGGATACCCCCTGGGAGGACGCTGGAGCCAGTCTGACTACACCTACCAGCCGTGCCACAGCGCGGCGACTACGACGAACACGACAGCGGCTAGGATCCTACCGACATGATTTGTTGGTTGCCATGAGGGTTGTCAACAGTATTGAGCGGGAGATGCTGCAGTCGGAGTGGGAGAACTGGTTGGTAGATGAGAGGTTCCTCTGTGATGAGCTGGACACTATGCTCCAGCAGCAAGACGAAACAAAGAGGCAGAAGAAGGGAGCAGAAGGCGGAAAGAAAGATAAGGGAGATAAGGGCTCCCAGAAAGTCATGGAGCCTTTACCAGCGAAACGAAGACAGGCTCTTGAGCAGTGGCGGGATAGTTACTGTGGTAGCTGCAAGCGGGATTATCAGGTTGTAATGAAGGGGCGGAAGTTGTCGGCTATGCAGTAGTAGTAGTAGTATTGTATTAGATGATAGAGCGTTATACATGTTTTACAAAGTATCGATAAGCATCACGAGAGGTGGAATAGGACTCTGAGGCACGCCATCGCCTGGCGAATTTTATCTGTAATCAAATTGGAATAGAGTGGGCTATGTACACGCGCCGAAGGTTGTCATAAGCAAGGCATTTATAATATTAGAGTATTCTAGAAATAGTCTTATGTTATGCATAATTACTTCTCTTTTCTTGTTTCCGTATTTACGGGGGAGAAAATCCGGGGTGCTCGGACGAGTCCCAGCGTCTGCACCTTAGGGCCCTCTACGCGATTCGATTCGTGTACCGTAGTTACACGTATCCGCGTATTTCCAGCGATCAACGTGGCGGGTGGTGGGAAGACGGCCGCTAAATTATAGTGGTAGCGTAGGGCTTGATAGCTTAAGGTTAGTGTCTTAGGGTGACGTCAATGAGCGGGAGTGACGGCAGTTGATCATGACCCATCGCGGCCAAACAAAGCAGATGGCTCTTCTATTCCTGGCTTGGTCTTCTTGGCTTTATCTCATTTTGTTCTACTTCTGACGTCTTCGCCTTCGCCTTCATCTTGAAACCTAAGCCAACTTTCTTGCTTCCTTGTTTTAATGTCATCACTTCTATAATCTAAAGTTACGAACACCCACGCACACGACCGCAGGCATCTCCTTGTTACTCCTACATACACTGAAACCACCACACATTCATATTCATCGATAATAACCATGGGGGCCACCCACCACGAACCGCTCGGGGCTATGGGCCCTGTTGAGTGGGAGCAGGTGCCCCAAGACAACCTCGACGAATTCCTCGCCGACGTGCTCACCGAGACGCAGACAGTTGTAGAATCTATCCCCGCTCCAGCAAAGACGGACAGCTCAAGCTCTGGGGGGCGTGCTCGGTCCAAGACAGAGTCGGCGGCTTCGGCCCCGGATGTCAAGAGAGCATTGATCCTGCGACAGAAGGCCGAAGCAATCAGCCAGGCTCAAGATCTACAGAAGGAGTGGAAGGAGATCAAAGTCAACGCCAAGGAGAACCCCCTCGGAATCAACGTCTACAAGCTAGGCTCAAAAGATGGACGCGGCGCTTGGTTCGCCAGGCGGAGTGTACACGAGGGACTGTCTTTTGACGACTGGAAGAAGGGTCTTTCTGTCGAGTTCTCAGAGACCATGAAGGTCCAGGGCGCACCAGGCAGTGGTAACATTCGTGGAATTGGCGCTGATAAGCGTGTGGAGGATAAGCAGATTGGGGATGACGGTCAACTGCAAGGTAAGTCGAGTCACACGATTTCTATCTCACCACGGTATAATACTAACAAACGTCCAATAGTGTTCCAACTCTCTGCCCAATTTCCCGGGCCGACCGCTCCGCGAGACTTTGTGACCCTGCTCTTAACCTGCGAGACCTCCGTGAAGTCCGGTGAAGGATCCCGGCCACTCCGACAGTACATGATCGTTTCAAAACCATGCGAGCACCCCGAATGTCCTCCCCGTTCGGGTATTATCCGTGGCTATTACGAGTCAGTTGAAGTTATTCGTGAAGTTCCAATCGATAACTTTGCGTCAAAGAGATCATTGTCCTCAGCAGATCTAACAGAGCGAGAAGAAGGTAGAATAGCAAGCCCGAAACCCGGTAGCGAAGGTCACGGCTCAATGCCAACAGACGAACCCGCTACGGCTATTGAATGGCTCATGGTCACTCGAAGTGATCCTGGTGGTAGCGTCCCACGCTTCCTTATTGAAAAGGGAACACCGCCTGGCATCGTGGGCGATGCTGGCAAGTTCCTAAAGTGGGTGACTGCCAAAGCTATGCACGGATTCGCAGAGCCAGAAGAGGGCGCCGAGACAAAGAACGCTGTCGAGGGCGCTGAAGCATCTGCATTAAATAATACGAAGTCTTCGGCTGCGCCGATCCCAACCTCTAATATCGAGAGAAGCAAAGTCGAGCCTGTCGTTACATCTTCGAACCAAGATGACCCCTTCCCTGCCAGCAACGGCCTTTACGGAGTCATAGCTGGTGCCATAGGTGCCGCCAGTGCCTACATTCCCGCCAGCCTGCTGAAGACCTGGGGAACCGGCTCTGATCTTGGATCTACCGACGATAGCGCATCTGACGTGCATGCTGTTGGTGAGGATCAACCTGGTGACGAAAGCGATACTTCTTCAATCCGGAGTTTTGCGTCTGCCTTGGAGAGAAGTGTAACCGCCGAGAACAAATCTCCCGATAGTCTCGCAGAGTCTCAATCCGAGACATCCCGCAATGCACAGCAATCGCTAGCCGATAAGGAACTTAAGAAGCTCGAACACAAAAAGAAGAAGCTAGATGAAAAGCTAGTTAAGCTCGAAGAACGTCGCCAGAGCAAACTTGTAGGTGACAAAGAGAAGGACGCTGCTACACTAGCCAAGATGCGCGAGAAGCATGAAAAGGAGGTAGCCAAGCAAGAGGAAAAGTACCGTCGCGAGATGCGCAAGCTTGAGGAGAAGCGTGAGCGAGATCAGCGCAAGGCCGAGGAACGACGACGCAAAGCAGCCGAGCAAGAGGAGAAGAACAACCTCTCACTTGAGCTTGATCGTGTCCGCGCAGAGCGAGATGTTGCTCGTCGCCAGATCGAGCTCCTTGAGGGACAGGTTGGCGAGTTGCAGGCGCAGAACACGTTGCTCGTTCGCAAACTGGGTAAGAATGGACTGCTGGACGGTCCTGGTTCTCCGTCATCGTCCATAAAGAGTATTCAGAGGGCCAGCACTGATATTTGAGATACCACAAATGGATGATACTGGCGGCATGGGGGAAGAGGGGGGAGGAAGAGGCACTCATAAACAACCTACTATCTACTATTCACATACAGTACACGCGTAACATGACGGCCGGTTTCAATGCGAGGCGCTGGGGGCATTTGTTCCATGAAACATAAATAGCATTAAATCATTACTTTTCTCTTTTGCTTCTTTTACTTGCGATTCTATTTTCTAAGTTTGTGTAGTCTTCTCAAGAGGTTGCAACAAAAGACCTGAGATGTGCCCCTGTTGTCGATATAGGGCACTGCTTGACTTGTCAATAGTCTCGCGAAGCTCGGCATTGGGATGATGTCTCGCTAACGCAGCAGATGCGCGAATAATCCGTGACAAGATGGCAAAAGCCTCGGGCTTCGATCCATATCCAAGAGGTCCATCTTCTTGGCTTACGAGACTCTGCATGGCTTCCGAGCCTTCACCCGTCCATGATGTCAGTGTCTCCAGACAGGGGTCGTTCGACTCCCATGTCAGACTTTCGTAGACAGAAATCCAGCGTTGTATTTCTCTGACCTCATCGACGAAAAGGTTTTGCTCCTCAATGACAAAGAGTGAGTCGTCAAATTTCATCGCTTCCTGTAGCTGATCCTTGGTAGAGACAATTTTTGACTCAGGGGTTGGGTATCTTGAGTCGCCCATGATGCGGCGTACGATGATTTGGCGGAACGTGGAGTTGTTTGCGTAGCCCTGAGCAAGCCACGAGAGGAGACGGTTGGCGGCTTCGATAGGGACCAGGGCTTGGCCTAGAATGTTCTTGACAGCCGCAGATCCAGCTTCTCGAATGTCGTCATCGTCGTCGTTGAGGGAGTCGTAGAGGGCGAGGATAGCTGGTAGGTGTTCCTCGTGAGCCCAGGCTTGGTCTGGTGTGATGCTAGTGAAGAATGAACAGAGGGATTCGACGGTAGCCAGACGGGTATCAAAATCCTTCTGACGTGTTAGCAAACAGAAACTATAAACAGGTTCTTCTTTGACAGTCTTACCTTGTCGTCTAGCCCAGCATCGGCTACCATATGTCCCCAGTTCTTGATGCCCTCCGCAGTAATGATCTGTGACTTGCTGAGTATAGCTACAATACAACCGCTGATTCTGATGATGGCGTTGGCGAGTGCTGGGTTGAGAGAACTCAGTGGCAGGCTATTCCAGATCTGAGACAGCAAGTCTGGCGAGACAAGGTCGAGGTTCCCACTCTTGAGGACTTGGTCCAGAATGTCAGTAAGATTCTGCAGAGCAATGACTCGAGGCTCGGCAGGGCCAATCTTGAGACAGACATCACGGTACAAGTTGCAGAACTGGTTCACGTCTTGTCCTGAGAGACGAGAGATATCCCAGAGCTTAGGTATGGTCTCGAGGCCGGCCACAATCGTGTTGACGCCCATAGTCTTACTCAGGAGTAAAGTGTTGAGGTCCTCGATCTGACCACTGCCCTCTGCGATGGAATGCACCTCGTGAATAACACGCTGTGCCCTGAGGAGAGCACCCTCTCGCTTGTTGAAGGCAGGGAACTCGAGCTGGAGACGGTCGACGGCTCCTGGTCTGGGGAGAACTCGCACTAGGTTCTCAACTTCAAGATAGGCCGCAGGAATCTCAGGAGAGTCTAGATTTTGGATCGCGCGCCAGTACTCGATAAGAAATCCTGATAATTTAGGGACATCCTCTACGATTTTGTTAGCATTGCATTTTGTTCGTTGGTGTGGTGAACCTTACGCTGTAGTTGTTCTGGCATAACCTCGTTCAAACGCTCAATGATGTACTTCAGTGCCAGGAGAACACCATGGACATGGTTCTGGACATTGCCAATCTGAGAACGAACAGATTCGGCAGCCAAGCTTGTGATGGTATCAAGCCATTGGGCGTGCAAAAGACACGAGCATAGAGTTCGAGCGGCGATCTCACGGACGTGCCACACAGGACTGGCCAAGTACTTGGCAATATGTATCTGGAGCTCTTCGCGGAGAACTTCAGGAGGTCCAGCTCTTCGAATGATGTCAAGGGCTGGGAAGACAGACTCGGCTGCTGATGAGCTTGCAGCTATGGAGGCCATCATCTGGTGGCCCGACTTCAGAAGGTGAAGCAAAGTGGTTGGCAGCGAAGGGTAGCGGTGGTACGCGATGCGGTTGGCTTTGCCGTCCCAGCCAGCTTCCATGGTAGCTTTGCTTTGGTGAGAGCCAAAGAGGCAGTCAATGAGACTACGGAGTAGGATCAACCCACAGTTACGAATTGCCCAAAGCTCAGATTTGAGGCCATTCGCTGCCAACTCAAGACATTGCGGTAGAAATTTCTCAGACTTGTTTCCTATAGCTGTCAAGTAGGAGCTCTTGAAGATTTCCTTCAAGCAGTTGTAGGCATGAACCTGGGGTAGGTTTGAGCCGTCTGTCTCAGTGACACGAGCTTCCTGGCTGGAAATCTCCATAAGCTTTGACATGACTTGCTCAAAGGAGGGATTGGTCGCGTTGGCAGATAGGACGCCAGTCATCATGGCAGGAATACCAGCAGAACGCCGGGTTGTTGATACCTGGGCGTTAATGGCTTCCAATGTGCCCTGTTGTGAGTTAGTTTCTATGTTCTAGGTCACATAATCACTGGGCTTCTGTTTTTGGGCCCAGTGCATCCAGAAGAAATAACCAACTTACAGTATACCACTGTTCAAGCAGAGTTGTGCCGCTTTCATCGCCATCTTGACCCTGGTTCAGATGCTTTACCAGTTGGCAGCATGTTGAGAAAGTCAGGGCGACAGTAGTGAAAGCGCCACGATGTCTGAGACTGGCTAGCTGGGTGAAGGAAAGATTTCCTATTCTCTCATAGGCCTCTCGTGAAGGACAGATTCTGCCTTGAGGATGCCGTTGCTTGACAGGGACAATCAAAATGCGCATAAGATTGCTGGAACATATTAGCCGAAGCCTCTATAATAACATAACTGTACTTACCTTGCTTCGTGAACGGCTCGGAAGCTGTAACTTAATACATCCTTGGTATCAAGTCCATCAACTTCCTCCAGTTCTTGAGGAAGATGACCTTCAGGCGAGTCATCACAGAGAATGTCACGGACCGCTGCCCATACTCGCTCACAACATGTCACAAGGGTGTCCTGCAGAGTCTGCACGGCCTGCAGCTCGCTCTCATTGAACTGGAGCTCAGAAACCACCTGCCACATGTAGCAAAGAGAGGCAAAATCACCGTGGAGTGGCGCATCTAGGACTGCCCTGCCAAGGTCCTTCTCAGCTACCGCTAGTCTCTCTTCAAGACCACCAACCAACTTCGAAAGAACTGCTAGTCGATGTTGCTCATTTTCAGAGAATCGATATAGCAGTTGAGACACTCTAGCAACACCATCTGAATGATCAGCTCGAGCAGTCTTGCGGGCGAGCTCTTCAGATCGCCGCAAAAGCTCTATGAGTTCTTCGGCGGGGTTCATCTTGCCCTGTTGGGTCATGAGGTGAAAGTTCCTGTAGCGACTATCGGAGAATATCCATTTCAGTACTACAGCTGCATGGCTTCTAATGTCGTCAAAGGGGTCCATGATTAGGTCAGACAACGCTCGTAGCCATGAGCCACCAAACCGGTCGAAGAAGAGTGTTTGGTCATCCGCGGTTGCCCATGTTTTTGACTTCTCTCCCTCCATTCTGAGAATGAATGTAACTGCCTTGAGGGAAGCGCTGTGTCGCTGGTAGGAAGCAGTGGGTGTCAACTCGCTACACAGGAAGCCGATGTACCAGAATAGGAACTTCTCGTGATATTCCAGGCAGTGCACGAGCTGAGCTTCTGGGAGTGAGATCAAATTAGTTCGATATAGGATGTGCTGCGACTCTTGAGCCTGTTCTGGTTGTTCCTTTTGCTTGTGAGCGGCGGCTCTTGGAATACTCTTCTTAAGCACAAATATGGCACCTCGAACTCTCTTGAACATATCTCGAACTTTTCCAGCCACTTCATTTCGGAACTTCGCATCCGAGTCGGCAAAGTATGTTGCCAGATGTTTGCGCAATAAGTCCAGGGCTGTAGATGAATATGGCCTTGTGGTTGAGGGTGAACTCATGAGTAGTGAGAGTGCAAGGGATCGAACTTCATGAGAAGGATGAGCTAGGACACTTTCCAGCACCTTTTCATCAAGCACGATCGAGGAATCGCTATCTACAGACTTGTCATCGCCCAGTGCTATTACAGTTAGTAAGTATCAAGAGATGTGAACTCGCAAACTTACCAGGCTCTTCCACCAAACCAACCTTCTTGCCAATTTCGAGTGCTGCCAGCTGTAGTAGAGCTGGGAGGTTGAGGTCAATCTCATCACCTGCAGAGACAGCTTCATTTTCGTTCATCCTCTTCAGGAAACCCAAGGCTTCTGATTTATCGGCTTTGAATAGGGGTAGGAAGATGTAGTTCTTGACTGATTCTAGAATGGATGGTTCCTCATTGACGGCTTCGAGAAGCCACTTGTGCCATGCCTCAATGCTCAGCTGCACTGATGTTTCTGGCTGGTCTTGGCTTCTTAGGCCACGATACAATGTGACGATGAACTTTCCCGCGGTTGGACAGACAAAGTGAAGTGTCATCCAATGAAACAGTTCAAAAATGAAAGACTTCCACAGACCCAGGTGATCGGTAGAGTCATCCTTTGGCTGAAGAGTAACATAGCTAGACCATATCTCGTCTAGGGTAACAATGTCCTTGGTAAGCAGATGGTCCAATGCCTTGATAGCAGATTTGGCCAGAGGCTTTGAAGATCTTCCGGTTACGATCGACACAAGGTTGTCAAGAATTGCTGCTTTGGTCGCTTGACCTGCTTGCTCGTCTGGGTTTCTCCTGATAAGCTGGGGAAGAAGATCAAGAACCAGCTTCATGGATCGGTGGTTGTCTGACTCATTCCACTCAACATAAAAGTTGAAAAGCTTGATGGTAACATCTTTAGAATAGGCCCAAAGCCTGAGACTCTGAGATTGCGATTTTGACGACTGTTCGACGAAACCGCAGAGTTTTACACACGAGTTGCCTGAAGCACCCCTAGGCTGAGAAGCACCTTCAAGGAGTTTTGTGAAAATAGACTGAGCCCAACTACAGAGAAATATCTTAGAATATCTACATCAAAATGGTCTCAGAAGAATTGCGCACCTTGCCTGGTCTTCACTCGGTTGATCCTCGACCCATTTTGAGATATGATTCGAGTTGGCGATTAAGTCGTCAACCTGTTGAGCCGTATCCTTCATTTTGGTGGTAACTCTGAGGCTGAGGCTTGCCCACGCGGTCTTGTAATTTCAACGTCGTATTTCAGACGGAGAATACGTTCAAGAACCTGATCAAACCTGAAGTCTTAGATTCTTCTCCATCTAATCGAAGCCTTCATCTTGAGTTTCTCCATTTGATAGGCTCAGTAACTTGCTTAGTCACGTGAGTGCAGTAGCCCTCCATTTGGAAAGACCCCGGCAAAGTGTGGGGCGCACCTCCCACTTTTAGATTTTCACTGAAAATTAAGAAATAGCTCTTTCTCTTCTTTTTTTCTTCTTTCGTAATACGTTCTGATCACCATTAGATTATACAGCTATCTATTGGGAGACTGCCAAGATGTCGAAAATCACAGTCGGTACGATACACCCAGATGGAGGCTGAATTCTCAAACGATCGAGTTTTCATACGCCTGCCGCCGAATACTGCGAGAATCAGCAGAATACTAACTGCGCTGCAGCTAATGTCCGAACGCAAGTCGGTGAGCTCTTGGAGTACTCCAACGAGACCAAGAAGCGCAACTTCCTCGAGACCGTTGAGCTTCAGATCGGCCTGAAGAACTATGACCCTCAGCGTGACAAGCGTTTCTCTGGCACCATCCGCCTGCCTTCCATCCCCCGCCCCAACATGTCCATCTGGTACGACTCCGAAACAGAAAACGAAGCAAGAGGAACAGCACAACTAACATTTTGGCAGCATTCTCGGTGACCAGCACGATATCGATCGTGCCAAGCACGGTGGTGTCGACGCCATGTCCGCTGATGACTTGAAGAAGCTCAACAAGAACAAGAAGCTCATCAAGAAGCTTGCCCGCAAGTACGATGCCTTCGTCGCTTCCGAGGCTCTCATCAAGCAGATCCCTCGTCTCTTGGGTCCTGGTCTGTCCAAGGCCGGCAAGTTCCCTACCCCCGTCTCTCACGCCGACGACCTGACTAGCCGCATCAACGAGGTCAAGTCCACCATCAAGTTCCAGCTCAAGAAGGTTCTCTGCATGGGTGTCGCCGTCGGCAACGTCGAGATGACTCAGGAGCAGCTCATTGCCAACATCATGTTGGCCATCAACTACCTCGTCTCTCTTCTCAAGAAGGGCTGGCAGAACGTTGGAAGCCTTACCATCAAGGCTTCCATGTCTCCCCCCAAGCGCCTGTACTAAGCGTGTTTCTTTGGCCCTTGCCTGAGATGGCTCGGCAATCTTGTTCACTGGAACGTGGACGATGCAGCTTAGACTAGGACGGCAGGAAAAATAAACACAATGAGACAAACAATGCTTGTTTAACGTGACGTGCAAACAAATTGTGATTGTGTGATAATGAAACTGTGATTTCGGAATGGAGGTGGTCTCTTCTTGTGCTCCCAGTCGAAACAGGATGCCAATATGTTCATCGAACTATACCAAGGCGAAAATACTGTAGAAGCTGAGAAACCCTTCCAGATCGCATGGAAGTCACTTAATTAGCTTTTTGGCCTCTACAAGCTCAACTCAATGACGTGACTGGCTTCCCTTCATGTTAGGTCAATCTCCCATTCATTAACTGCGGGGAGATGTGAACAAGGGTTCTATTATAAGCGAAGCATTTGGTGGGGGAAGAAATGAACATTTCGAATGAAGAATAATTTCAGCAGCGGAAAGGTGGAATCATAGAGATGGAATCATGGATGGACTCGCCTCATGAACCTGAAAAAATGGATCGTCATTATTGATTTTGAATTCATACGGGACAAAGAAAAACTCGGCAAAAAAACGACATGCCCCCTTTTTTAACTTGGGCAGCTTTTTGTTACCCTCCAAGCGACGAGGCCTCGTCGCCCAATCACCCTGGCCAGGGTGTCCCAAACGCCGTCGTCGCCAAATTCCATATCATCCAGGTTCAGGTGTTTCCTGTAACGCCAAACCTCTCTAAATCGTAACCCCTCCAAGCCTTTGTTTGGCAGGTAGGGATCTAGCCATGTTGCTGATGCTGGGGCGATCAAATATGTTCCATTCTTCTCCTTCAGAAACTCCTGGTTTCGTCTGTCGGCTGGAGTGTCGCATGTAGCGAGTTGACTGAGTTGCTCAAGAAGTAGTTCACCCTTGAGACCCATAACGTCTCGCGTTGTCAGGAACTCATTCTTGCCATTGAGGAGCCAGATTGGCGGTGTATAAGTCTTCCACCAAATGGCCTGAGTCGCATCTGGTTGCTGACTCAAGAAGACTTGCCCCGGCACCACACCTCCTTGATGGTAGATGCCCATCAAGGAGCCGAGCACAAGGTTGAACCCAATCCAAGCTGCTGTAAATATGTAGAATATTGTTTGGTTTCGCGGCATGCGAATTGATGACAGAAACAGTGGTACCGTCGGTAGCAGGAACCTTGCTTCTTGGTGCTGAAACGCCGACAATACGACCAACCCAGACACTGCAGACCAGAGTCGGATAGAGAATTTGGGCCTGAATATCAGTAAAGCTGCAGCTGGGCCCAGGAGCAACGGCAAATTCCCCACCAAGTGTTGATACCACGGGTGAAGGCCATGCTGGGCCAGATTCTCGGTCGCTGAGTTGTACTTGAAGTTGTTGAGAGGGGTGATTACAGGTTTATGGATCAAGTCGGTCCATGTGATAGGGCTTGGTAGGTAAAATGCGGTATCCAGACCGATTGCAATGACAGTTGTCACTGCTGCAGCTAGAGTTAAGCATACGAGAGATGTAGGCCTGTGGATTTGTTAGCTTGTGCATACGTTTCCACGCCAAGCGTAAACAGGGTGACTCACCTTTTCCAGAATACTGGAAGCAGTCGAAGCCCAGGGACAGCAAGAAATGCTGGGAATGTGATCCGGTTGAATACACCAAACACTGCGACTATTCCAAGTACTGTAGCAGATAAAACACATGATCGTTGCTGTACGTTGATTTTTGTCAGCTGATATCCCAGTTTAGTGGTGGTGGTGTGGGAGCAACGAACCCGTGGGTCAGCGACTCGCTGGATCAGCACAAGACTCCACGCAACAACAAGGGTTTCTACCGAGTTGGAGAATGTGTGTGTCTGATAAGTCCAGGTCACGTAGGACGAGGCGACAAGAAGAACGGCGACACGGCGATGCTTCGGTGACGGGATCAACTCATGTAACGCCCAGTCTTCAAGCACAAAGCTTATGGCAAACATGAGGACGCGCAAAGTCCAGAAAACAGCAATAGGTGGGATCTCGCCATCTTTTCCATTACCGATCCATAGCCACCGTAGGAGGAGCATGGGAAGACCATAAACGGGCCATAGTGGAAAGACGCTTCGAACTGGATTCTCGCTGGTAAATTCCCAAGTATGGCGAACGGGGTAGCTGAAGATTTGGCCTGTTGCGACAGTTAGCACCTGTACTTGAGTGATACGAATACAAAGGCCAGCTTGTTATGTCGCGAGCGCAGCCAAACGTGTTGCCCTCACCACTCGGGCACCCTCTGCTCTGCTTGCGCCCTCCGAACAGAAGAGCTGGCGAAAAGAAACAAGCATATAAACCTACCGGCAATAACCTCTGGGCCTTGGAAGTTCTCGTCTGGATGAAGATAACTAGGTGATAGCGCAAACCACAGCCTGATCAGGACGAGGGTAAGATATGTGCGCCGCCACATATTCGGTCTTAGCAGGATGAAGTTGCGAGAGCAAGCATGAGTTTGGTGTTAAGGCGTAAAGGCATCAAGCATTTGCAGAAGCAAACAACGAGGTCGAGGGCGTTGATTCGAGATGTGCTTAGATTTGTTCGATAGCTAGCGCACCAGGTTCGCAATCGCAAAGGTGGGGGGGCTCGGGCGAAGAAGTCGAGTTATTACTAGGGACCAAAGAATCGAATCGAGGTCAAACTATTCGTGTTGTAATGCGCCGTAAATAGTGCCGTTGCGACAGCTTCGAGAATAATAGGTCGGAGGTGGAAGGAGTCTGGTTTACTTTTGTCTATGAGGTCAAAAGAATATTCAAGACGAGACCTATGGTCGTAATAAGTTATGTGGCAAGAGGAGAGAGGAGGAAAGAGAATCGAAACAAGAATGGGAGAGAAATTTGGGAGGATGATGTAGGTGTAAGTGCAGGTGAGGTATGGAGATCTCATGGAAGTTTAAGTCGGGCATGGAACCTCTGAATGAGTGACGCCCACCCCCCACTGTTCCAGTGGGAGGGACACCTACTGCCACTGGCCTCGAAGCGAAAAGACGGGACCTGGCTCGCATCAAGTCAATACCCAGGACAAGGATCAATCATCACATCAATCTCATCATGGGTCAGCACAGAAGCTGGCACTGGTAGCTGCCCGCCTCTAGCTTGACGCACAGAGAGCGACAGAGGGCCCAGGGGGGAAACATATCACGCCAAGGGTCAAGGGCCAGCACCAGCTCACAACGTGGCCAGTGGGAGTAGACGCCGCGTCCCGGGATAGGCGGGACTAGCTGGCGCTGAATACAACCCTGGAAGATGAGGTGGGCGGGTACTTACTCACTGGAAGAGTCAAGTCCCACAGCGTCAATCCGCTAGAAGCTTTTTTTTCCTCTTAGGGGCTCCCTGACGGGCTGACGGGCAGGACGGGACAGGGGGAGGCGATTTTCTGGGGACCTCCTGAAATTGTGAATGAGGTGACTTTAGGGTTGAAGATTATATTGGATGTCTTGCTGTTAATGCTGGTGATAAACCGTTGAGTTGATATGACTGAGGCTTGTCAAGAGACATGTGTTATTCTTATCGTGTCCTAAACAAAATAAGGATCGGTATCACGGCAACCTAAACGCCAAAAACGATAATGGATATGGGAGGCTCTGGGAAATGGCATGGAGCTTCCATCCAGTTCGTTCAACGCTAAGCCCATTGCAATCAAATATCTTAAGAGCCGTGGATGTTGATACGTCACTCGCCAGCCACCAAGTTGGACAAACACCAAGAGGATGGTAATCTGCAATTAAAGGAGGGGAATTGATTGTACGATGCTCCCTCCATCCGTTGCCTAACACTAGGTATGGCCTGTTTTCTTCATTACCGCTCCAAGCCTCGATGTGAGCACGGCTGATTTCTTATATTCCTGTTCCGCGAATCGCTCTACTGCTATGTAGGGTAATGAAAGTCGCATGATTCCTTAGATTCACAAGAGAACCTAACATCCACGGGCCCTGGCTGGCCTGGCTACAGAAGCGAGCTCGAGTACGGATACTACTGTAATCATCGTCTTTTTTGGTTAGTGCCTTTAAAACGTCTGAATGCACATGCGATTTCCAGCACATCGGTAAGACGATAGCATATCGACAGGTACAATGTCGCATCACATACCCTTCGAAGTACGCCTTGGTGGGATGTTGGAAAAGGCGGGTTCAACTATGCGGTGTCCGCCATTTCTTATAGCTTGCATACCATTCAATGTCTCGGATAGGCTTTTGTTCAAGCCTTCGGTCAAGAAAACTCATCACCGCCTTTGTTGCATGATGTGACTTTGAATGTCGCTATATCACTCGCAGCATCACCTCGTTTCTTTATGGACGTCGACGGATTCATTGTCTTTTTTGTCCCGCATGAACCGACCGCCAGCCTTGCAATTACCTGAGCATCTAACCATGGTTGCGTTTACAGCTTCACGCAAAGATCACACGTGCAGGGAAATCCAGCCCTGCCGGCCCTGAAAGCCGTTAGAGAATCTAGCAAGGGCAGCACGAGTAACTCAAGGATTGTCTGGAGAGTGGCAGGGTTTGATTGCTGGGTTGCTTGTTTCTCTTATTTCCTCCCAACAAAAGAAGCTCGTAAATGTCATAACGCCACAAGATAAGGGATATAGGCTGGAGCTCAATGATTGAATTGTTGGGTTGATGATTGATCTTTACCGTTGCAATGATGGTGTCTTGAAATCATTTGGTGCATATGTAGATCTCGTCGGCTCTCCCTTGAGATTGTTCAGAGATCCTTGCCATGCGCCCGTTCAACAGCTGCTACCACTCTGATATTGATTGGTTGGCATACTGTCTTTGATGTTGTGAGAGTACAGTAGGTCTGCTAGTCTGTTATTATTAGTTGCTTTGACACGTACCGCATCAATGGCACCTCGACGCATAGTCCTAAGACTGGCTTGTTGCAACGTTTGTGCCATTGCTAACCATGAACAAGGCAATTCCATGAAATCGATCAGACCTCGAGGTGGAATCGAAATCAAATATTCATTATCTTTTATGTTTGTGGCGTTGTTGAAAGTGCAATTCGCTACCCCGGATTTTAGATGTAACATGAGGCTCTTGTTATCTAGCACAGGCACCGATTCATTGTGGCTGGCTTGAACCTGTAACGTTAGCTTGTAGCCTTGCGCTCTGTCGGACCTCCACTTTCGTTTATTACTGAGTGAACACTGGCAAACAGTGACTCTCGGATAATCTGCATGTCATCGACTTAGTAATTAAAGGCCTCAATGTCTGTATCTACTGATGCACCAGATGTGCAAGTGGCAAAGGTATTTGTTAGGTAAAGCATATATCGGTGGACTGAAAGTATGTCACATTTCTAGCTGTTCTCTTCTGCGCGAAAGCAGTGACAAGCTCTATCGTGCATGCTCTCTAGTCTATTACCTACCTTCGAAAAAGTGTTTTCTTTGTTAGGTTGCATTCTGCTCTCAACCTTCGAGTGTATTGATTTCTGTGAACAATGACCGTGAGGTGCCAACCTAAATTTGGCTTGTCTTTAGGTAGCCATCGGGTCTGACTCCTTCGTCAGGTTCGAGGTGATTCTCGGAAGGCAGCAGCCATCTTTGAACCCCACTGCCCGGCCAGTTCTGGAGCTTCTTATAAAGCAAACATCGACTTCCTTTTTTCCAAACAACAAATCCAACTCATTTTCATTCATCAACATTGCTCTTCCACTGTCAAGCTCATTTATTCCTTTACACTCGTGTCGCAACAGAACACATCTCATTACACCCATCTATCCACCCAGCGACGCTTATCTTACTAAGCTCCAATTAGAAAAAAAGGGTCCTCGACACCGATTCACAGCCCTGCGCCTCAAGGTACGTCGTTGGTTGAAGCACTCTATCCGTACCTCCAGGCACTTCAGACTTTCAGACACATCAAAGCCCCACGCTCAGCCGACCCCGCAGAAATTGGCCGGTTACCTTACCTTACCTGACTTCCTCCAACTTCCATCATCACCCAAAACAATTACGAACCTCTCTTCTCCCTCTCTTCACCCCCAACTCCGCCCGCCATCGAATATCATACTCACGTCGCCATTAACTCTAGAAAACCCCCACAACAATATTCACAATGTCTGAAAACAACGGTACCCAGAAGGTCTGGCTCGCCTCCAACGACAGCGCTATCATTGAAGTTGGTAAGTTAGCGCCACTTTGTGACGTTTTTGCTCATCAGTGCTGACAACAACAATAGACCGTGCTGTCTCCGAGCGATCAATGTTGATCAAGAACATGCTTGAGGATATTGGTGATGAGATGATCACTCAGGCCAACCCTATCCCCATCCCTAACGTTCGTTGTCACCATTATCTCACTCTTTCTCATATCTGACATGTCATTATCTAGGTCAACGAGGCTGTCCTCCGCAAAGTCATCGAGTGGTGCGACCACCACCGTAACGATCCTCCTCAGGCCCAGGACGACGAGGCCGATGCTCGCAAGAAGACCACCGATATCGAGGAATGGGATCAGAAGTTCATGCAGGTTGACCAGGAGATGCTCTTTGAGATCATTCTCGTGCGTTTTCCCTACCAACTTTCGACCATGCACCATGCTAATATATTACAACAGGCAAGCAACTATCTTGACATCAAGCCTCTCCTCGATGTTGGCTGCAAGACTGTTGCCAACATGATCAAGGGCAAGTCTCCCGAAGAAATTCGCAAGACATTCAACATTACCAATGATTTCACACCCGAGGAGGAGGAGCAGATCCGTCGTGAGAACGAGTGGGCCGAGGACCGTTAAACACTTGAGCGCTCAGTACTGGAGAGTGAGATTAAGAGGATGCAAAGGTCATTTTGGTTGACTTGATTCTCGGATCGTCGGTTGCAGGAACCGTCCCGTCGCGGCCTCTCGATGCTAGATCGCATGAATCTTATGAGTCACAAGGACCGCATTTGGCGTTTAGTTTTGTTTTTCGGATTGCTAGGGCCACGACTTGGGCACGCATGGAGCAACAAGAAGACTTGTCTCGGCAGCACTTTACTGTCTGAGATAGGCGGTCTTGGTAAAGCTCGCAGTGCAGTTTCACTTGAACATGGATCTTAATGGCTTCTCGTTGGGCGTACCGGTAGATTGTCCGCTTCGACTTAGCTTGGGACTTCAATACATGTTTGTCTGAAAACCACTCGGTTACACGTGTGCTCGCAAGTAATACGTCATATCAAACAGCCATGCAAAGAAGTTGATCCAAGACTGTAAACACTTCACATTGCAGATGCATTTGCAGCCAAGAACAGCATCTCGTCTCAGGCACGATGAAAAGGAAGCAAGTTCTAGGGCGTGACGTGAGTTGATTGACTACTCGAAGACTTGCATCTGGGCGTACGGTCAGCCGCTAGATAAGACGGCACAAGAGCAACATTGTGTTGCCGTTCACAGATAAGTAGACTGCATCCATGTAGTGTTAAGGCCCGTTTCTTTTTTGGGGGCATCAGAGTATTTGCATTCCTTTTTCCCTATGACCGTCCGTGACATGCAATAACCGCAATAATCGATAATCCAGGCAACCGGCCCATCCCCTGTGCGCCTACGCTGACGACAAGGCCCCGTAGTTCACGCCATAACAAATCCTTCCCACTTTCCGTTCATCGTCGTGATACCATGCCCAAGAGAGAAAAAGTCGCGTGTTGGATGCACAGGCACAGGCTCGGGGGGGCGGACAACGGTTGAGAATGAGTTGCTTAGATACCGATGCGGGTCTTGCGCCAATGCCTTCTCTTGGCGTTGTAGCTGTGAAAGAATGTTAGTCAAGGTACTTTTTCTTGTTCGTGGGCGATTTGGTGAAAGATCGTGAGTCGTCGTCGGAGAGGAAAGAAATTAAACGCACCGGATGGTGTTGCCAGTTCGGAGGCGAATCCACTGAGGCACAGGGCGGTTCTGCTTCTGCGCCTTGGCAAGCTTCTGCTTGGTTCGGAAAGACTTGTGGCTCTGTAGGAGAAGAAAGCATTAGCGATCGGGTATCGTGGGAGCAAAGGCCTCGAAGCATCGCGTCTTCTTCTTCATTATCGACGGTGGCGAGGCTGGGAGAAAATATTTCATTCGATGCAAATATTCATCGTCGATAATGAAGAGAGCGTGCGTATGTGCTTCGAGGGCGCCAGGTAGGGGGTGTCATACCGGCATGGTGACGGCGTTGATGATCGAGTCGGTTCAAGTCGTTGCCAGTTGGTGATTCCCAAGTTGAGATACAGATGTGAATTTTGGGCCGCACCTTCTTCTAGGGCTTTTACACCCTCTCGTTTGTGGGTGTGGCTGGTGAAGGGTATGGCGGTGCTGCGTGCCTCAGGCTGCAGTTCATCACGGGTGGGAGCAAAAGTTGGTGGCGGTGCTGTGGCGTGTGGCTGCACTCTTGCGATTCAAGGCCATCGCGCTAAGGTTTGCTCGTGACTTTGTATGACAAAATTAGCTCTCATGAAGCAGGGATAATAACACAAGGGACTTTTTAGAGAGAGGTTAGTCTGTTAGCAATTTTTCATGACACGATGCAGCCACTGGAATTATCATAGTATTTATACGAATGCTTCTTTTAGGCCGTATCATGGTTTACTTGGCTTTGTTGAGGTAGTCGTAAGCGCACGTCTAAGAAAGTTTGCTGAAAGGAACAGTTACTTGTTATTAATAACCTAGATCAACGCCTCTGTCTCAAGAGCCCTACTAACATTGATTCCGAGAGCATTCCAAGCATGGCCAGGGGTTTTCTTTTGATCGTGTGGCTTAAATCACTCAACGGCTGTTAGATTATGTACTATTGACGGATATGTTATTGATAGGTACTATAGGTAGTAAACGATACTATGGTTGTCACATCTCGAAACAGGCGAGAGCTCTAATGTTTTTGAACTATTCAGATAGGTGACCGTAAACATACACAGGTATGGTGTATCTGAAAAACATGACTAGACGGACATATTATTTTTCTTACTGTAGCTAATACATATCGACTGTTATTAATAAGCTCACGAGGTATTGCACAGCGGAAACTCTTTGTATACCCAGGGTTCAAGGCTGAGGTGGATCGGGTTATTTTGTCAGACGCTTGGACCAACCCCATGCCGCCAAAAAGAGCAACTTGTCCATCAAAGAGGCGGATGCATTAACTTAGAGGTCCAGAAAAGGGGATCTCTAAATTACGTATCCCGTACTTTCTACTCACTTACCAAGCATAACTTAAACTTCTCTCTGATCACGAGGCACGTGCCAGACAAACAACAAACAAAGTTGTTTTCTACCGAGACCCGACGGCGTAAACAACCTCCTTTACGTTTCCTTTTTTGTCTAGACCGAACGAGTACAAGACGAGACGATCTCCAACCGAACAGAGTCGCAAGACAGATCCAACAGCACAATATACCCCAGAGCATTAGAACGAGCGAAACACCACAACCTATTCATCATGGGCAACTCAATGTCATGGTTTTCCAACCTACTCTTCTCGAAAAAGGAGATCAGAATATTGATCCTCGGTCTGGTAGGATGACGTCTATTCGGCGGTTATCTGGCCCAAGAGGCTAACGAGACGGCATAATAGGATAACGCTGGAAAGACAACATTGCTGTACCGCCTCAAGGTTTGACCACCTACCTCTTCTATGCGCGTAGCATACATACTAACCGCCCATTCCAGGTCGGAGAGGTCGTCACAACGATACCTACGATCGGCTTCAACGTCGAATCTGTCACATACAAGAACCTCAACTTTAACGTTTGGGTACGAATTCTCGATCACTCCAGCTCCGAAAACCAAAGCAAACACTAATACGGGGAAATTTGTAGGATCTGGGTGGTCAAACAAGCATCCGACCATACTGGCGGTGCTACTATGCCAATACAGCAGCCGTCATCTTTGTCGTGGACTCTACCGATATCGAGCGATTACACACTGCTTCAGAAGAACTTTCGGCCATGCTGAACGAGGAGGAGCTCAAGGATGCGGCGCTGTTGGTCTTTGCCAACAAGCAGGATCAGCCTGGTGCTAAGGGCGCGGGCGAGATTTCAGAGGCGCTGCGTCTGGGCGAGCTCCGCGATCGCAACTGGAGCATCATGGCTTGTTCGGCCGTCGATGGCAGCGGTGTGAATGAGGGCATGGATTGGCTTGTGGTGAGTTTCTGCAATCAGCGCAACCGACAAGAAGGAAGCTAACGTGTGTGTGTTTAGCAAACTGTTAACCAAGACTAATCCTGATGACGATTTCTTGTGCCTTGATTTGGCATTGTACAACAGACGACATGAAATGATAGCACCACCTCACGACTTCGTCACACACCTTGGTAGACAGTGCGTATGGGGAAAGACATGGAGCAGATATCGCGGCGTCCTGGGAAGAAGCTAAAGCCCGTTTTTGAAACTAAGAAGGAAACGGATGACATGGGTTGTGTTTTGTGGAAAGGCTGAGGGAAGGTATATGATAGTATAATTTTATAATGCTACAATCCGGGTCCGATTGAGTCCTGGTTATGATTCTAAATGGATAGCTTGAGTGGTTGCTGCGTCACGGGTCATGTGTGATGGGTGGACTAAGACGAGGTGTGAGGACCAAATGAGAGAACACGGACGTATTGCCGAGTGCCACAAAGTGAGTCAACTGCCTGAGCTCTTGGTGAAGCACCCAGGAATAGCTGGCGTATATGCTAGCAATCCCAAGGTAAGTCTAGGGAACATAGATAAAGATACTTGAGGTTGGGGAGGAGCATGAATGTATTTCCGACTCGGCACCATCCTAACATGTTCCGCATTGCACAACATCTCAAGTTCCTCTCTTGCTCTTGAGCTTCCATTGGTAGCTTTTAGCCAGTGAGTAGTGGTTCTGCAGAATTGGAGTTGCAACCTGTTTGGCTTTGGCGGCTTTAAGTGGTTCACCAAGAAGATTCTCAAATTCGATGTACTGCTCCTAGAAACCTGTTAATATCAAGGTCGAAAACAGACGTCCCTAAATGGTTACATGGCTAAAGCTTGGCCGGGGAATAATCTATCATGGACTGCGAACAGGGGTTGGGGCGACCAGTTCGATAAAGTGACAGGTTTTGATATGGTTGATGACCACTCACCTTTCCAACATCTATCAGCATACTGGGCGAGACATGATCCTCGATAGGCTCTGTGATAATTGTTGCCTCAATCATCTCGTTTGTAAGTTCCTGGCCATAGGCAGCTGCAGCAGCTTGTATCTCTTTCATGGCAGGCCGCACAACCTCGTCAACGAAGCCCGGACAGAGCTGAATATCACCCGTGTCGAGTTTTGTCAAAGCTGCAACTGGATTGTATACAGCGTTGTATAGAAGTTTCTTCCACCGCGAGAAGGCGACATTAGAGTCGAACCGGCAGGTACAGCGTCCAGAAGCACTGTAGCGAGCCACGATATCCTTTGCTCGCTCAGCAGCATCGCCTGTGTCGCGGAAAGGTCCGATGAGCAACTCATCGTGCACATTATGCTCAATGGTGCCGGATTCAGGTTCTGACGAGCCACACATGCTTATTCCTGAAAGGATAACATTATTGGGGAATGCCTCATAGAGAGGAGCCTCAATATTGAGTCCATTTTGAAGAAGTAAAATGGTGGAGTGCCCAGGGGTTACGGCAGGACGTATTAGATCTGCCACAGGGGAAGATACATCTGGAGTGTTCTTTGTGGAACAAATGATGTAGTCAAATGGAGAGATGCCAGACTGGGAGACATCAGGGACAGATGTCAAGACTGTAGCTTCTGGTCAGCAGGAGAACTAGTTAGAGTGTATCGTGTTGTACGGATACTGGGATGAGGGATACGATGCAACCTACTTTCAGTTGGCCTAAAACCACGAACTTGGCCATGATCGACAGAGTTGATAGTGAAGCCACGTTCTTTGACTATATCATAGCTTGAGCGCAACACAGCCGTAACTTGAGCTTGTCCTCCAGACTCGAGATTAAGAGCAGCGATGCAGCCAATTCCTCCACAGCCGACGAGTAGGATTCTTGCCTTTTCCATTTTTGCCTGTTATGATTATACTATGTGCTAAGAGTTTGTTAGACCTGACAAGTTTATGTTTATATTCTCTCATAAATAGGTACCTTAGTTCGCATGATGGTTGTTGAGAGGGCGCACACATACTGTGCCGGGGCGGGGCCGGTTCCGGGCCGGCAGTTACAGTAGTATTGTGTTGTAGATTTAACCGTGATTGGGCGACTACAAGAAATAGATAGGAGTGATGCATAAGCAGAGAACGTATAGAACTAGTTGTATTGATTGATATATGAGCATATGAACAATAGGGACTAGGGACTCGAGAATGGAGTATGGAAGATGGTGTGTCATGTCTCTGAAACCTTGACATGGCATAGATTCATAGAATCCGAGTTATCTTGTTCACCTGTTTGCGATGATGTTATGATCCTTGTGACCTTGGTCTGGACATGTCACATTCTGTCGCCTCTCGCAAACTAAACCTCCCTAGGATCCATTATCACAAGATTGATTTGATGCCGAGGAACGCTTGGCTTTAACCTCACTTTACTGAGGTTAACTTGTTCAACCCTTTCCTCTTTCGGGAGCTTCCCCTCATTTTGTCGTGCAAACCTCTTTGAGGAATGTCAAGTTTATATCCGAGTTGTAGGTTGTCGTTGCTAATTAACTGCCTGTAACCTGGAACTAGCCCCTGTCTAGCCCCCCCCTATGCCCCCTAAACTTTGGGACTAGCCTGCGGGTGCTGGGCGGGCTGTCTCCAGGTTTCATACCCGGGCACCTCTCTATACATATACATAAATGTCTTGGGCTTGTGTCAAGCGAGTGTGAGACAGAAGCGTCTCAAACTCTTTCCTCGTCCAACTGCTCTCCTCGTATTTGATCATCATTCATATCATGACCGTTCCACAACCTCAAGCTCCAGTTGCCACGGCTTTACCGGATGCTCCACCGCAAGACTTCTTCACTCCCACTCAATGGGACGTTCTCTTTGCTCTTGTCGACGGTGCCTTGCCTTCAATCACCTCGGAATCTGCCGTGACAGATGAGCACGGCCAGATTCAACTTCATGACCATGAGATTGACAATATCCTCCAACGCAGCCTCAGGTCTCTAGCTGCTCCGGCCACTAAAGAGAACATCCGTGCCTTTCTCCAAGACAGGCCAGTGAACGATGCTCGTTTCAGAGATAACCTCGTGAGGACCTTGGCTCTCACCCCACCAGCGCAACAAAAACGCCTTGCTGGTTTGTTAAGTTTAATGTCGTGAGTCTAGATCTCCTTACACGTCTGTTGTCGTCCTAGAGCTAAGTTGTCTTCAAAAAGTACTCGTCCTGGCAGCTATTTCATCACTGGCTACTGGCAACCCATATATAACCAGCCTACCCACGTCCGTGAATCTATCCTCAAGTCATGGGCTACATCTCCTCGCGAGCGCTGGTCGGCATTGGCCAAGACAATGGCGTCAATAGCTAATAAGTCTTATTCCCAAACCAGTTCAATCCTCCCCCAGCTCTCGGGCTACTCAGATATACCCGAGGGTTGGCAGCCAAAGGACATGTTCGACTACAAGTTTCTCCAAATCAAAGCGGGCGATGACGCACACACCATCGAGACCGACGTTGTCGTCGTGGGTTCCGGCTGCGGTGGAGGCGTGTCGGCCAGAAACCTTGCAGAGGCCGGTCATAAAGTCCTTGTCGTCGACAAGGCCTACCACTACCCTCCCACCCGTCTCCCCATGGCCCAGGATGCAGGCGCCACCCATTTGTTCGACAACGGAGGGTTCTTTATAACAGAAGATTCCGGGTGCACAGTGACTGCTGGCAGCGCCTGGGGCGGAGGAGGTACTGTCAATTGGAGTGTGTGTCTTAAGCCCCAGGACTTCGTACGTAAGGAATGGGCAGATGCAGGACTTCCATTATTCACCTCGACCGAGTTCGACCAGTGTTTAGACCGTGTGTGGGAGTTTCAGGGCGCTGGTACTGACAAGATACGCCATAACCATCGCAATAAAGTCCTTCTCAATGGCTCAAGCAAACTCGGCTGGACGGCACGTCCTGCTCCTGTTAACTCCGGCGGCAAGGAACACTTCTGCGGCCAGTGTCACCTGGGCTGTGGTCTGGCCGAGAAGAGAGGGCCAGCCACAAGCTGGCTGCCGGATGCTGCTAGAGCCGGGGCACAGTTCATGGAAGGATTCGAGGTGAACAAAGTCATGTTTGATTCTGATGGGCAGACAGCCATTGGCGTCGAGGGAGAATGGACATCGCGAGATAGTTTAGGAGGCGTGAGCGATTTGGTTGGTGAGAGAATCAAGAGACGGGTTGTGATCAAAGCCAAGAAGGTGATCCTCACGGCCGGCTCATTATGGAGTCCGGTCGTCCTCAAGAAGAGTGGCATTACTGTACGTCTCCTTGTCAGCATTGAATCGTGGCCATTGGCTAATTCTACCAGAACCAACATGTGGGAGCTAACCTGCACCTCCATCCTTGCAACTTTGTCACAGCAGTTTACAAGGAAGAAACGAAACCATGGGAGGGAGGCATCATCACCAGCTACTCCTCTGAATTCGACAATGTCGACGGTAGTGGGTACGGAACCAAGCTGGAAACGACATGCATGGTGGTAAGTAACGATCCCAGCGATGTCGTCGAATCAATCCTAACGAGTCTCAGCCGTTCACAATCATGTCCCAGACGTCATGGGCCGGCGGCTTAGAAGCAAAACTCCATATGACAAAATATCGTCACATGGACGCTTGGATCTCTTTGACAAGAGACCGCGATGCAGGCAGCATCTTTGTAGATCCTACGACTGGCCGACCTCGCATTGACTACACCCCGTCAGACTACGATCGAGTACACACTATCCAGGGCGTAGAAGCTCTGGCCAAGATCTGCTATGTCACAGGAGCAACCGAGATACGCCCTCTACTGCCCGGTCTGGAGTCCTTCGCCCGCAGCGGAGAGACCTCGTCGGAGTATTCCCTCGACTCTCAAGGCTCAGTGGCCGACCCAGAGACCGAGGACCCAGCCTTTGCCGCCTGGCTCGGCCGTCTCCGTGAAGTGGGCAACAGACCACCAACGACAGCTTGGAGCTCGGCCCATCAGATGGGCACGTGCCGTATGAGCGCGAGCAGGGACGAGGGCGTGGTGGATGAGAAGGGAAGGGTCTGGGACACGGAGAATCTGTACGTTGCAGACGGGAGCGTGTTTCCCAGTGCAAGTGGCGTAAATCCCATGATCACCATTATGGCCATTGCGGATTGGATATCCCGCGGCGTGGACGCAGACCTCAGGGCGTGAGCAAGAATGCAACAGCATGTATGTACTGCAGTGTACTTGTCGTTCTATACTTTACAAGCGAGTTGCTATAGCTGTGTGTAATGTTATGGTCATCCTATCAACGACTGGGCGTGATCACTCCAGAGACAGGAGAGGCATGCAAGGGGTTTGATAGTGCCGTGACCCACGGTACTTTGGCTGGTTGTCCGAAGACTATGGGTCAAGAGGCCCCTGAGCACGGCATTTCTTAGAAATGAAGTAACATTGAGCCGTATAGGAGGATATGTTGCAGGCATTGCTGTCCTCGGCAACGTTTGGATTCGCTGGACTTCTCTACGCAATGGCTCGGGAACAAAACAGGTCCGAAACGTATTCCACTTAGATACCACTAAGGATACTTTCCTAGGGGTGCATTAAAACTTGTCATGTGGTCGGTTAGACGTAAGTAGATAGACTGAGCTGCAGGTGTGAGTAAATGTACAAGCATACAAGTTGAGCGAGGCAAAATACCCTACACTGGCTTAGCTATGGTAAAAGTGTCAGGGAATAGTGCACTAGACTAAGCTTGAGGGTTTTAACACTAGGCATTCTTCATTCTCCTTTTCCAAACCCTGAAAGAGTAACTATCGACGTTTCAAAGGGCTCCATCTCGTACCCGAGGGAGCGGTTGCTGGTGCCACGTTTTGCATGAGGCTTCAAGTGAGGCTCTCTCAACGGTTGTGACCGATTTAGCGTAGGCCTCCTACAGATCACAGCACTGAGCACCTCCGAATGCGGGGTTCCCAGTTAGCCAGTGTAAGGTTTCCGCCACAAGCGAACAATGCACCCAGCACAGCCACCCGGAGGTCTGCAAGCCACGTCCGAGTTGTATATACTTTAATGAGTTTAATCCACTGCCGAGCTGGGATCAGTGGCATTAGTGAGTGAGTTGTTCAGTTTGTGACTTCAGCTGTTCAGGGACAATTGGCATTGGGCATTGCCGGATTCCGATGTCACGTCCGTGAGGGTTGGGAGGGCTTTGAATCAAACTGACGGGTTGTTTGGAGATTCGATGTGAGATTTGGAGATCGACGTCATGGTACCAGGTAACTGGAATTCAATCTGGAGTGACACAAGATAGACACAGCTAATATGATACCAATCCCTTTCAACTCAAAATAATATAGCAAATGTCATTATTCCACATATTTATTATTAGAATTTAGACATTATGCCTTTACTAGCTGGCTTTACTATGGATATAATGCGGGTTTGTGCATTATGTCAAAATGTCACTTCCATAATAACCACCCCAGCAGCCCTGTTCAAGCCATGATCAACTCAAACTCTATCCACAATCACTTGGACCACCGTTTGGGCGTGTTTGTAGTATTGACATAGACTGCGAAAACCAGCAATACCATACGTAGCATACTAGACTTTTCCGCAGCCACGTAGCCACGGACAGGATGCGAAAATACGATTTCCTTACCGACTTTGTTAGTCACTGTCACTCATTGACAAGTGCTGGTGCATCATTCAAGCCAGCCCCGGGCGCATTTCCTGATTGGGAACCAGATCCCTGGAGATATCAGCCACATCCACGGACTTGTCCGTGATCTGGCCGGTCGGCTTTTGTGGGTCTTGTTCGCCGTCCGACTAGCCGACCTCGGGTCCGTGCCGCTCCGGCCTCTCAATATTGGCAATCCCGTCCTATTCTAGCTATTCCATCATTGATTTCTGAATTCCATGTTATTTTTGGTAACAACGATCGTCCTACTAACAAAGGCGAACTGTGAGCCGAGGTCGTTACGTCAAATAATACCACTACGTTGCAGAAGCTTATCCTAGTTGCGCTATCTTGGCATCTCGCCTACCCTGGCTAGGCCTGGAAACACGCACAATGAGGGCGATACTCTTTTACAACCGGATGGCAGTGTCCACAATTGCAATAGCTGGGCTACTGGTGTCATGGCCGTGCAGTCGCATTGCAGGAGTTACTCAGCTTGACAAGCAGTATCCAGGCAGTGGTATCCATTAGGCAGATACAGACTAGACGGATACTCGGGCGCATTTACAATTGAATGGTAAGCGACTAGATCTCGAATGCACGTACAACATCTCATCCACCAACCCAAAAAAACCCTGAATTTTTGCAAAACCACAAAGAGGACCGTGTCCTATGATCCCGTGATTAGGAAGCGACGTCACCGCGACATGATGGCTCCGAGGGCGGCTACAGAGACGTTGTGAAACTTGTAGCAGCCACACACCTTGGACGATACTACACCATACAAAGCCCATGAAACAGAATGCGACCTGACATTTCCCATGTGACTTATGACGAATACGTATTGGAAAAAAATCTGCGGGCTGCGAGTGAGCGGCCATGACTGAGGAACGTATGCGCCTTCTCCGCTTCGCTTGCAGCTTTTTTCTTCTTCGTGTGCCTGCGTGCATTGCATATTCATGCAGTATCAGGTTTGGTAAAAGGAAAGGCAGAATCGCAAAACTGTAGATCTCTAGTCTAGGACCTAGATCTAGTCGGCATGTTGAAGTGAAGGGTAAAATCTGGCGTATCATGCACCAAGAAGAACTATACGGATCCGTTCTTGGATAGCGGCAAATATTCAAGGACCCAATAATAGAAATAAAATACTCTAGTCCAAGTAAGGTACGGATACGTACTCCATACTCTACGTTACAACTGGAAGTGGAGGTCTGCGCCACAATATCGGGTTAGTGGCACACCCACTAATTCTCTACTGTACTGTTCCTGGACCCTGTCGTGCCTGTCAGGCCTGTCTTCGTCTCTTTTGCCCAGTACAACCACTACAACCACTACAACCGTCTTGTACAGCCATCGGTATCGGTACATTCTAGACACTGCACGTGCAACTGTCGATTCTTTTCTTTCCCTAGAGTCGAGTAGAGCGAGTATTGGGCCCCGGCGAGCGGCCGAGCGATCAGTGGATCCAGCCAGCCATTTCCCATCCATCCAACTTGAAGCTTGAGACTCGGTGCCGTTGACCAGCAGTACGACCTCCCTTGGCTACGCGTCGTCGAGCGCGTCGCACATATTGTCAGTCATTTCACTATCATCGACGCTTCTGGCCTGAGGCAAGACCATTGGCCGCGCGGTCATGCAAGGGTAGATTGAACCTGATATCGTAATGCTTCTAGAACGGTACCACGAGGTCCAACAAGAGGTCGGAAAAGTACGACTGACCTGACGATACGCATGCGGAGACCCCCCTTACCTATTTCTCCAAGTCCAAGAGAAAAACAGGGATCGTCTCGATCCTGGGTCCCAGTGCCCGTTCTCTGGAATGCATCAAGTCCATATTCTCCAAAAAAGTCCCAAGCGGATCGAGCCAAGACGAGATTGATGGAGATGAAGCTTTGACTTCAAGACAAAGATCCTCGCTCCTCGCAAACTCCAAACCCGCAAGCGCCTCCTGAAGAGCCTGGGAATTCCTCTTTCGGATTGGCTTTTCCGTTGACTCCATGACCCTTTGCCTGGTCTTCCCAGCTCTTTTGGTCTTGAGCCATCTATGAGCAATGATTGGACAGTGCTACTAAAGCCGACAAGTGCCCCTCGCTCTAATTGGTCCATATCATTCTTTGACAGGCCAATCACGGACTGTAGGAGCACTTTCACGAGAGCCTCACATCACGTCTGACACTAGCATGGATGGCTCTTCTTCGTACCAGTTCAATCGACGGGCTCTCGTTCCTCTCCAGTCTTTTGGGATCCCCCCCTTGGCCCTGATCTAACCTCCTTGCCCTTCCCTTTGCTCCCGTCTGGATAAGTGTCCTCTCCTTTTCTGGCATCTGGGTCTTGACGATGCATGGATCATGTCCCTTCAAGCTGTAGCCTTGGATCGATGAAATGAAGTCTCATGGCCAACCACATCGTGAGAAGCCTATTTTCCCCTTAAAGACGAGACGGGAGCGACGGGAGCGACCGCTACCTTATGGGACCCAGGCCGTTGAGGGTGAAGATGCCCCTTAGAAGCCTGTGAACCCCTTGAATACTGAGAATAGGGCGGAGAACGGGGATCAGGGCTCATCCACCGGTCCCAGAACCACAGGGTTACTTTGATATCAGCGACGGCACAATTCTCTCACTTCTTTCGGCATGGTGTCAGGAAAGAAAAGATGATAATATTCACGGCGGGGACATGGCGGCTCACATCGCCGAAGTGGGCGTGATATTGGGAACTAAACTAACTAGAGAAGGCATGCAACTTATTTGACAAGCTGAGCATTCGTGCGTCTGGTAGTGTCAGTTGTAGTGCAAGTGCTATCTTGTGCGTCTGCGTCTGCGTATGCAGGTCATCCCATAGAATGCTCCTGAACAAGCGTCCGTTGCATCCTATTGACAGGACGGTCCTGGCATTGTTATAACATCATTTCACCAGCTGAAGATCCTGGCTACCTGTGGCATCAGCTTGCCCCGAGCGCAATATTGACGTTCGATCTCACCGAGCGTCGATAAGGGTGTGACGGACGAGTCGTGCGTGCCCCCGGGGTTGCGGGACACGGAACAATGGAGCGCATGAATGTCTCTGCTTGCTCCATCCGTGGTGAGGGCACGAATGAGCAGGACCACAAGTGTCTCTTGTGGAAACAGAGATGGCGTCCAGATCCGCCCCGAAGGCTTTACTAGATTCTGAAGCATGCATAAGCGGCGCTTCAAAGTTCCCCTCCAGTGAATGGACTCTGATTGTAATGGCAGACTACGGAAACACTCGGCAAGTGAGGAGCGGCGTGAGAGATATGATATGCCGAAGGAGCACGAGCTTACAGAATGGGAATGAAACAAGGTTGGAAGACTCATCAGCCATGGATCCATTCAGGAGGTCGCATAATATCGTCAGGAAGCGGGACCAACCTCAACGAGAGTAGGATGATTAGCCCGTGTGCTGGGATATGTGAGGGTGAGAATGGCCTGTTGGTGAGGGATAGAGAGGGCTAGGGGCTGGAGACTAGAGACTGGAGGCAAGCTGCAGGAACATAACTTGTCACTTTTCAAGTTTTCGTGCTAATTCTTCAAGTGTGGTTGCGTTGAAGGTCTATATCAACTTAGAGGTATACTTCACATTGGCCATGTCAACAACTCCTTGATGGGACTGCACACTAAAGACACATGGACCCGTCCGCTGGGGAAAAAAAGGACGGCACTGATAAGAGTCTAGGATCAAGACAGGGGATAGGAAGAAGCGCCGGCGGTTGTTTCGTTTCTTGTTTCCTGACAAGGAGAGCGGCGAGCGGTTAGGGCAGGGCATGGTCTAGGCGTTGGAGGTTGAAGTGTGGTAAGACGTCAAATGGTGAGATTATTCCGGGGGGAAGATGTGATATTGATTGATTAATTGAGTAGGGGTCTCAGATAGCGAGTGAGTGATGGTCATTGCGCAAGTGTCAGTGAAATGGTGATGCAATAACGAGAGAGTGTCTTTGATGGAATGACACGACTGATGAGAGCTGAATTCTTAGGGACAGTGATTGAGAGGCTGGTTTACAATTACAGCACGTTACAGTACGGTAGGTGCCTCTGGGAGCGGGTACCTCAGGTCGATGCAACCCAAAGTACCGGTACTTGGTAGAAACGAGCAACGCCACATCTCTTTCCAAGTTTCTGCCCTAGACTGGGATCTATTGAGGGCTTTGTGAGTCAA
Source organism: Fusarium sp. PT (assembly GCA_021020635.1). Classification (NCBI taxonomy): domain Eukaryota; kingdom Fungi; phylum Ascomycota; class Sordariomycetes; order Hypocreales; family Nectriaceae; genus Fusarium; species Fusarium sp. PT. Next base: position 2,009,784 of record JAHMRZ010000003.1, on the reverse strand, counting down.
CGTCAATGCCAGCAATGCCCTAGTAATAGTTTATCGCCGTCGGTGTACAAACAAAACAAGAGAGGAGTTTTTCTATTATTGTTATTCCTGTCTTTTGGCCTCCTCCGTGTGTGCATGAGTATAGTAGAATAATAGACATCTCTTAGCTGTCACGGTATATACGCAAGGTACGTCAATTGCCTCCTTGCCCTTGGCCGCTACCTGGGCCAGCGGGTCAGCCAGCATATGCAGGTCAACAACACAGCCGCACGCCTCCTCCGAAGGAAAAGAAACACAGAACACCTCACTCCGCGATGTACAGTCCTAGTAAAAAAAAATAAAAAAATAGACACCCTCCGAAAAAAGACACCCCGGAAGTGGTCAGTGCCGTGCATCTGCATCTGCAAGTTGCATCAGTAGCCCCAAAAAGGCGAGTACGCAGTAAGTACGTAGCGAAGTGAGGTGGCTTGGCTCCCTCCAGCAGTGGGCCGGTCGCCCTATACAGTACCTACTGTAGCCACCTCACTCTCACTACAAAACAATGGAACTGCCAAATACAGGGCTGCTTTTTTAGCTCACTAGTCCCCGCTCCGACTACCTAAACAAGAACCCAGCGCTCCAGCACACCATTACAACAGCAGCCGACACTACCAGACTACCAGACTACCACCCACCCACCTACAACACCCCCAACTATATCATCTCCCCACACCACCCGTTTCCCCTTCCCTCCTCTTCTTCTTCTTCTTCTTCTTCTCTACGAGCAATTCGTCCTACGTTCACTTTCTTCTTACTCGGTTGCGGCAGCTTAGCAGGCGATTTCACCCAAAGACAAGACAAGATAATTACCCATAGTACCGTCAACACCCGCTACTATCCCAATCTACAACCTCTCCTCGAATCCCTGCTCTGCTCCGTCTCCCGACGTTTTCCTTTTTATATATATTCTTGTTCGATATCCCCCGCGCCGTATTCCGCTTTATATCAATCAGCGATAAACGCAAACGTTCCGACGTTTATTATAACGTCTCCCGTTGACCGTTCTACGATATCCCTACCGCCTATCCCTGCGCTCCGCTCCGCCTCGCTTCACTAACATGCCCGTCCAACTACTTCCGGCGTCGGCCGCCGCCTTCGCTCCCCGGGCTTCATCCGTCAACGTCGTCTTGGGTTCAAAGGTCGAGCCTTGGCTTACACAAACCCTCAAGCGTATCAACCGAGTCAAGCGTCCTCTCAACTCTGTCCCTCAGCACCACAGATGTCTCACCGAGACTCTCTCGTCGCCAAATGCCATCTGGACCTTGACTTCGCTTATGCTGCCCAAGACACCCGAGTCGGATTTTAGGCGGGATGCCGGCAACCCTCTCGTGGAGGCCATCATGAACTATGAGCTCGTCCACGTTGAAGCTTACATTGTTCATGTCGACATGGTTCTGCGAAATGAGGTCGCCTATAAGCTCACAAAGGATACCATCGAGGCTCTCGTCGATTACCACAAGGAGATTCACTGTGTCGATGCCAAGGCTAGCACATATGACTGGACGGATAAGGAGCAGCAGTGCAAGAAGCTACATGAGGACTTTGTTCAGGACATCAACAAGTTCGTCTTCCGCACCCACGTCTCTGCCCTTGAGGGTCTTGAGGAGGAGGGTGCTGGCGAACTTCTCTGCGGCAAGAGCGAGGAGGTTAAGAACTGCATTAGTGCTCTAATGAAGCCTCTGCTACCTCCCCCTCCTCCTCGTGTCGTCGAAGTCGTCCGACAACCTACACTTCTGCCCAGCTCCCCCGTCAACAACATGTGGTCGCAACCTGGATTCCATAACCTAGCCGCTGTTGACTCTTGGAGAGTGCTTCCTTCCAGCCCCAGCGTCACATCATCGGCAGACTCAAACACAAGTCCTATCTGGGCGCCCATGACCATGAGCGATCTCTCGCCTACTCCCGCCTTCACACAGCCTCACTCCACTGCTGGTTACTTTTGGAGCTCGCCCCAAGTAACAGCCCCCATCCCTGCTCTCCCTCTCCCCAGCATGTTTGCTCCCCAATGCGGAGTTGGCATGGGCATGGGAGGAATGGGAGGCATGGGCGGTATGGGTGGCTTCGGCTGGGATCGATACCAAGAGTACGCGACCATCATGTGACAACCAGGGCCCCAGGACAGCTATCCAGTGGTGACGACCTCCTCGAGCTACTAATTCTGCAACAATCCCTTCCTCGTTTCCCGGAGAAAAGTTGAAGCTTTTAAATTTGGCAGCGGCATAGAACTATCATCCATCATGGGCACGGCATATCGGCGTTTATTGCATCAGGAACGGTGTTTCGAACAAGTCTTTTAAGAATATCCCCTATCGCATTGTTTTTTTATTGTTTTTTTTTATATGTTTCCTTTGTTTTCATAGCCAGCGTTCTTTTGGTTACGGGGAATCTGGTCTCTTATTCCTCTCCGGGAAACACTCTTCAACGGTCGTTCATACCAAACTCACTATCGTCTCTGGACTTTTCTTTCATCTACCACAACACCACATGGCTGGATCCGGGGGCGGGTATTTGGATGCATTTACAACTGGGCAGGGACTCGATATAGGCGGCTTGTTTTCTTTTGACCTTTTTCCTTCCGTCATCTTTGGTTCTCAAGAAAAAGACGTACACGCAGCAATGCACGACGCTCGGCTCTAGTCCGAGACAGAAATTCTCTACGGATTCTTCGATGATATCCCCAGAACTTTCTCTTTCCTTCTTTTTTTCTTTTCTTTTTATCTGTTCGGCTTAGAGAGGCTTCTTGGAAGATACCCCCCAATAAGGACGACAATCCGAGTTCAAGAGACTCAGACCGACACACTCACTTCGCTTCTTTCCATGGCTTTGTCCCCCACTTACGACGATACTATTTTAATGACGACCTTTTCTACGACTCGATGACGAATGACGACTACTTTTTCAGACATGATACGACTTACGAACAGAATCACGAATAATCGGCTTGATGTCGAAACATGACTTCTTTTCGAAAGCATATCGGACGCTGAGCCTCACGCTTCATTCGACACGATGACTAGCCTCACGGATGGTGACTGGACTGGTTTCAGGACATCGAATCTGATCGCAAGGCCGTCTCAACTGCAAATCGCGTAGCCGCCGTGGAAAATATCTGAGATATGCCCACCAAGGCTTGACACCGGCTGTCAAACGGGATCATCGCTCTGCGCCGTAGACCCAACGTCGACCGGACGCATGAGCATGGAAAGGCGGGGTGGAATCATGGGATTCTTCCGATGGGCTGTGTACTGTACCTTTGCTGCGCGGAGCCAGTTGCACAGTCTCTAGCCGGTCCACCCTAGCTAACCATCCTCCGGACTTAAAAATCCCCTACTCTCAGGTACTTCCGGCGCCCCGAATGTGAATGACCGCAAATCACCAAGTTGAGGTGACAACCACTGTGCCGTTTGAGCCTGCCAGACGGGCCTCTCAGCCAGTGGAGGACGCCGATTCGAGGATGGATTTGCGGGTGTATACATTCGGAGCGATGAATCACTGAGAGTCAGGTTGAGGATCTGCTAGGGTAGAATGTAGGATCATCTCCCTACAACCCCTTTGCGACTGGCGAGTTGATGAGCAGCTCGGCCTGTTAGACTCGTCATGGCATTTAGGGGTAGCTGCAAGAAAGGAGGGAATGGCGATTGCTGAGCAGTCTATGCCACCCTCTTTGGACCTTGAATGAGTTCTGCAGTTGAAGATGCTGGTTTCTAAATGGTGTGCGAGGGCAACAGGATACGCCCTGGAGGCGGTTCCCTCGCACAAGGACAAGTCTGCCTTACTACAACGCGTCCCTGCTCGTTGTCCTCGTTGCAGTATTAGTTAATTTGAACAAACAAATCTAAAAAAAAAAAATGTTCAATTAAAACATGACCTGTTTTGTGATGTAGTGTTCCCCAGTGATATGGCGTAGTTTTTATTCGCACCCACTTCTTGGAAAGGAGGGACATCCTCCAGCTGTGAGAGGATCATGAGCAAGACCACCCACGTGGACGATAAGATCTGACAGTCCCGTGCAAGAGTTCAGACACGAGCCAGCTACAAATATATATAATAATTAGAATATTTTATTCAAGATTATTATACATTTATATTGTACTATATAGAGTAAAGAGAGTTTATTATAATCGATATAAGATTATATAAAATATATAAAGAAGAGAAGAAATTATTAGAACTTATACACGCCCACTATAGTATTAAAAGTATACGTTATAGCCTATGAGGAATTCACTACTGAGCTCTCTTCTTCATGCAAACCCCATAAGACTAAGATGAAATATTATTCTTGTATCTTGCTATAGCCTCTAAATCTATGTTCCCATCTATATAAACCCACCATGAATTGAATTTGTTAAAACGCCGTAGAATAATGCGCCGCCCCATATATAATCCTGCAAGCCACTTTCCTTATATCCTTGTTCAGTTCTGGATGGCAAACGCCTCCCTGGCCGTCTTGCTGCTGCGTGCCAAACGTTCACCATATCTGATAAAGACGAACGGAATCACGCCCATAGCCAGCGCAACGAAGGCGAGCACAGAAGGAGCCCAGTGAATGCCCAAGTTAGTGTACATACTGTCTGCTGCAAGGGGCAGAGTTGTGGCACCGATGGAACGCAGCATGGCCGCAGCACCAAGAGCTGAGGCAGAGTGGCTTCGAAATACGTCGGTGAGATAGTTGGTCATTCCCATAAAGAGAAGCTGGAAACCAAGGCCAAAGAATATGCCGCCGAGGGTAGGGACAACGGGGGACACAGAGGGCCAGACAGTCCAGCCGAGCCAGAACAGCGAGACGACCATGCTGTAGTTGAGTCAGTACATGGTTACATGAGTGTGTTGTAGGGTATAGCATACCAGGGGGAAGCAATGCATGCAAGAGGAAGTCGTCGGTAGATATGGTTCTTTGTCCATTCGGCACCAGCAGCCGTCTGCCTGTCATGGTATCGAGTATATAGGGCAAAGACGCCCAGAGACAGTAGAACACCAACACAGACTACGATATCGTATTAGTGGATGAACGGTATCTTATGCGTAGTAGATCAGACTTACAAGGGATATACGCAAGCCCCGCCATGCCAGGGGATAAACCATAGAATCCTACACAACAGTCAGATCAATTACACTATTTCAGACGATCGGGCTTCTCTTACCTTGGAACACACGGGGATATGCTTGAAACATGAGGTAAAAGACCGAATACGCCAATGTGAGGTATGCCGATGTAGAAGAAAGGATAGGCTCAGTAAACAGCAACTTCATGGGCCGGAAGAAGATCTTTCGAACATTGAAAGGCTTCAACTCCAGGGGTTCTTCGTCGTTAGGCTCGACCTTATTATTCTTGTTCTCCTTCTCCCTTCTCTTGATATGCTCCTTGACCATCTTGTTGTGAAGAACAGGGGCATATGTCTCTGGCAGCGTGAGAACGAGAGGCAGGCCTGCAACTGCCATCATTCCAGCGATCCAAAAAGGCCACCGCCAGGATACAGGAGATGAGAAGCCCGAGACAATGGGACCGATCAGGGGACCTATAGTGGTGACAGTCATGTACAGAGCCATTGCGTTTCCCCGAGTTGATGGATCGTCAAGAATGTCGGCGTACAACCCCCCGATGACTGTTGTAGGAGCTGCAGCGTTGATCCCGCAGATGAATCGGAAGACGAGAAGTGCTGCATAGTTTGGAGACACGGAGGCAAGGAACATAAAGATGATGTAGCCTAGGTATGTACCGATCAAAACAGGTCGACGGCCGATATATTCGCTCAGGGGACCGAAAAGAAGAGGACCGAGGACGTATCCCACCATATATAGCGAGTTGAGGAGGATGAGGTGGACAGGGTCGCTGACATTGAACTGTTCAGCGATGACATCGAGAGCCCCCGAGGGCATGGAAGAGCCAAAGTTTCCGTTGAAAGTGCACGTAAATCCAGCAATGACGATGTGTAATTTTCTCATAGGGGATAGTCTGAGGGGATCCCAAGACTCCGTGTCAGACCAGCCAGACTCGTCTGAAGAATCTTGGTTCTGTCTCTTTTCGACATCGATAGTGGCATCTTGCACAGAAAATTGAGTCTCGTTTACACCCATGACTTGTTAGAATCAGAGATTATCGTTAGAGAGACGTGGACTGGGACTGGAAGGTGTGTTGACCTGAGGCTGACCAGCCCATTTATATAGCAAAACAGCAGTATCCATATCCACGATCAAGTTCCACTGTGGATATGGTATAAAAATGAATTTCAATATGGGAGAATCCTTTTGACGTTTCTCTTCTCACGTCATCCGATTTTTCTGCTGTGATTGCTTGACTCACAAAAGAAGGGCGCAACCTTTGAACGTTGGCGTGTAAGTCAGGATCTTCCATGATTGGTTAAGATCGACAGATGGCGTCGCTTAACAAAAAATCGCTGGGAGTAAATCCCGAGCAATTGAGAAGCGTGAAAGCTGATTTGTTGCAACTTCCGAGCGCCCTGGCTAGATCGAATTCTTTCTCCGCGCCCTAGGGCGTATATTGGGTCCAAAGTGCTTGGTATGTCAGGGAGAAAAATCTAGAATGATCATGGACTTTACGGAAGGAAAAAAGCTTTTCTAGAGTCCATGTCCATGTGGGGGGTTTTGCGTGGTCAGTGATCACATAGGGGCGAAGTAGAGAGTGGAGGTGGTGTTGGGCTTATATATGTCCGAGTTTGGGGATTAGATTATGCCAAGTTGAGTAGGTAGTCGGTATATACCATGGTAAGAGACACTACACCTTGGAGGTGTCTTCATAAGTACTTGTATGTCTCATACATCTTGTTGACAAATTGTAATGGATTTTGAGGATCAAAAGTCATATTGGTTATCCACACCTGCCAAGAGGAATTCCAGCACCGATGGCACAGGCAGCAGGTTCATGGCCTCCCCATTCCCAGTCATATCGAGGCCATTCTCGACAAAACCGTTACTATACGGAACGTCTTGCTGCATGCCCCCTCCAAAATCAAAATTGAACCCATATGCCGGTTCTCCGGAGATTTGTGTGGATGAAGGCTGCAGATCGGCAACGACTTCTCCCATGGTATTATTGTGAGTCCCAGTATGCCCCCTAAGTGTACTGGCCCGTGAAGGCAAACCCAAACCGGAAGAGTCATTACTGTTTTGCTGAGATGTTCGTTCTTGTAAGGACCCATGTGCGTGACTCCTCTGCCTCTTACTCCACATTGTCCTCTCCTCAAATAGACGAAGAAGACTCTTGGCGTATATCCAATATTGCGAGATATCGCGCAGAATATCCAGAAGAGAGTCAAACATACGTGATGCTTTTGCTATGACGAGGGGGTTAGGAGAGTTCAACTCGCTAGCAACGTGAAGTAGGCACGTGAACAAGACATGAACTGAAGGTAACCACAGGTCGCATAAAGTGTTTCTTGCACGAAGAGACTCCAGGATGGAGTTTACCGCTACGACCGCGTCACCACAAATGCTCAGATCCGTGGCGGCTTGTGGAGAGAATTGACTTGGATCCTGGTGAGGCCGAGGTCGATGAAGTAAGATGAGGAAGTTGTTGTACGAGAGATGAAGAATGGCTTGCCAGGTATCTGGATTGGGTTGTGATAGTTGGAGACTTTGTGGTAGCTGTGTGATGAACTCAGCAAGTTCTTGGTCAGCTTGTTCAGTTGCTGCAGCTCGATCGGCTTCTGTGGCTCGTATTGCCACACGGCGTCTCATGGCCCTGGAGAAAATGATGCAGAGTTTTGTGTGCTCGATGGCAAAAGAAGCATTCCCTTGTGGTATGCCTTCAAAGTGAGCTTCCTCGAGCATGTGAGTATCAGACTCTTCCAGGTTGCTTTCTCAAATTAGTTGAAAGGTCTATCTGGGTGTTCAAGGAGTGCTTACATAGCCTGTGGTCGACCGAATGAGGCCGAGACCATGACATCAAACTGAAAGAGACACCACCAGAGCCTAACCCATTGGCGCTTATCTACGGTGTTGAGAGTGGACGAGGTTGCATCTCTGTGCATTCCCATTCCGAAACTTGTCCGGGCAGCAACGCCTACCCAGTACCACGTGTTGCTTACTATGTCTTCGAGATTGTCACACTGCCACGTCAAAAGTAGGGCGACTTGTAAATAGGTCTCGCGATGCTGTTCAAAGCGATAGTCAAATAGGAGCTTGGCTCTCCGGAAGAAGACGTATGTGTTTGCCCTACAATCTTCTCGAGTTGAAGACAGAACATGAGCGCCGACGAGGAATATTGCATTCAACAAGGGCAACGATACCAGCTTTGGCACATCGGATCCGTTGTAGCTCTCCATAAACTCATCCTCATCAACGATAGGAAACCCTCGATTGACATGGACAAAATATGCTCTGACGAGTTCGTCGGCCAACGCTTTGGGGGGCAACTTCAAAGCCTCCTCGGGAACCGAAGGAACCTTGCGAGCTAGTCGACGGGTCCCGAAATGCAATACGTCCTTCTGTTCCATCCTGAAGGCTCGGTGACGTACGAGATAGTTCAAGTTAGAGAACTCACTGCCGATGAAGTAGAGCCGTTCAGACCGCGAGATCTCACCCACTTTGGGAAGATCCTGACCGATAAAGTCTGCAAGATTGCGTGTCTCGTATGTCTCTTCGTTCTCAGCAGAGTCCCGCAGCGTTGAAGGGGAGCGATGGTGATATTGCCCGGCACTGGAACTGGGCCGAGTGATAGGGTCAATGGTGCCTTCTGGCCAGAGACTTGCTCTTGGGGTTGCAGGGGCTGTTAAGCATTGCTGTCCTATCTGCTGGGATTGACGGGGCTGGAGGGGGATATTGTTATGACGAGACGCCTGTACACGAGAAGATCTGGTCTTTTTCTTCTCGTATATTGAGCAGCTGCTGGCTTTGTTTTGATCTTGGCAGCGGGAGCACGGAATACCTTTCTCGAGGATATCGCAGCGGACTTTGCGTTGGTGACATGTTATGCAAGCTCTCCCGTCTACAGTAACGGAATCTGTTAGTGTCTAGTATATATGTTGAAGGTTGTACAGAATGAAAGCATAACTGCATTAGATCAATACACGATCGATACTCTGCGCATTTCAACAAGGAAGTTCTAGCATGGACAACAACGTGAATATTGGATGTACGTACTGGTCCTGCGTCTGCCAACAACTGTCCGAGCCGGCTCTGGAATCCGATGTGCAGCGGTCTCACGCCTTTCGGTAGACATCAGATGATTAGTGCTTTGATATCCACAAACGAAGAAACAAAAGCGAAACTAAACTTCCGATCGGGCTTGGAAGTTAATAATAAGTTGGGTACAGAGCATTCTGCAGTTAGTTAGTTGTCTTGGGAACTTCTGAATATCAACGAACAAGGCCCACAGCTCGGAAGTTTGAAAATTGTGGGTCTATTGTGGGTTATACGTATGCCAGCCAAACCCAAGCAACCTACCTACCTAGGTATATGAAAGTGAAAGAGGGCACCTACCTTAGTAGGTAGGTAGGTATTATCAACCGCTGATTTGTCACAAAATAAGCTAAGATGGAAACAATTTCTGATATAATTGTCCTCGATATACGGCTCTGAAGATACACTTGATGAAGAACAATGACTTTCTCAATCCTTCAAAACCCCACAGTTACATAGACTAATTAATGTCTAGATCGGTATGTACACCTTAAGGCGCGGACGCCAGCACCAAGGATCTCGGAACTTCTGACCAATTGGCTGCTGCTCTCAACTTAAAACTTCTCGGCAATTATCAATAAGATCTTGCAAATGCACCACCACCATACTCATACTTATGTGGATAACTCTTCGTCAACCCATGAGATACTTCAAGAGTTTAGGCGGCGGGAGGCGGTATGTTTGTTCGTAGCTGTCAATATCTAAGTGCATTCGACTTCACAACTGTCAGCATTAGTCACAAACCATCAGCTTTGTTCTTAATACGTACCGTGCCATATACACATAATGCTATATCATTCGCTGACATGTGGCTATCACCACCTTCAATGGCATATACTAAATGTACACAGAAACCTAATCGGTTGCTTTAGAATGCCTTCATCATTTAACAAGATATCTCATGATAGGCATGTGCTTTGAGCTTAAGTTTGAGCTTGAACTTGTGCGCAATCATAGCCTTGCAGCTGCGTAACCCACTCGACCAACACCGCGTTCCATCATCCATCCTATAACGTATACCCAAACCAAGACAGCTAAGCAAATCATCCCATTCCATTTCCTTTCCGCGCCCGTCCCAGCATGTTTGATTTTGATACATTCCCTTCGTCACCGTCCTAACCTTGCGCCAACGCCGATAGCCCTTCCTGCTTCACCCTTTCCATAGGCATGCCTCTTCAATCCACCATTCCCTTGACTTCCGGGTAAACCTTGCCAGCAAGTAGCAGTAAATCAACCTGCTTGCCCAGGCCCCATCCGTCGCCAGGTATTGTACATTATATACTGCGATCATTAGGGCAGCCAAGACCGACACGCCCCTCAAAAACAAAACCTATATTCCACACAATATCCGATCGTAGTGGTCCCTACAGCTCCAGCCCTCAAGGGTGTCTCCCTGCTTCCAGTACACTTCGTAGTAGTCAAACTTGGTCATTGCTTCTCTTTTGCTCCTGGCTGACGAGTCCTGTAGTACCTCCTTCATCCAGTCGCGTCTGTGGCAGAGGGAGAATTCGTACCCTTGTGTCTCCTGAAAAAGGGAAAGTCCTTCATCCTAAACCTACTCGTCTTCTTTCGCAGTGACTTGCCTTCAGCCCTGCCGATGCTTCCGCCTGTTGTACTTGCATCGGATCTTGTCTCGTCGTCGATAGGTGAACTGTGCGGACGAAGCGTCCCCGAGCTTTCTTTCAAGCTCGCCGAGTCGACATTGATCTTGGGAATTCCAGCTGCGTGTTCAGTCGAGTCGCCACTCACGATGCTTGTACCCCGTGTGCTTGGCGACATGGGCATCTTGCCCGTTGTCGCGCTCGTTGCTTGAGAGGCCCAATCTCCCGAGCAAGCCCCGGATACGCTTCCTTCTGTCGTCTCGCTTGATCGTTGTTTTGCAGAATCCCGTCTTGTTTGCGTCTGGAACGGATCGCTATTCGCCAACTCTCTAACGGCGTCAAAGGTGGACGCTGAGCCGTTGGATTCCAGAGTATCCATCCCTGTGCCGTTCGTAGGTGATGGCCCCATGGTTCTCTGACTATCGGCCGGCGATAGGTCGTCTCTTTCTGGGCGTGGCATTGGCAGCTCGCCATTTCCAACCGGTGTCGTGTCTGACGCTCGATCCAATGCCTCGAATAACGGTGCCATGTCCCTCTTCTCCTCCTTCTCCTCCTCTTGCGGTACTGCAAAGCTCATAGTCCTCGGCGAAAATGTACCCTCTTTGAGAAGTCGCCTTCGAACTGGGTCATCTAGCGGCTGCTTCTCCTTTTCTTGTTGAAGCTTGAGCTCGAAGAGACTCTTATTCATCTCAAGCTCGTCGACAGTGTACTGCATAGCGGGCATGATGTCGGCGACACCCTGGAACAAAGGTGTGGCAAAGAGATTCATGAAGCCAAGTTGGCCTTTAGCCAGTGAAATCATGTCTTGCTTTGGTGGTGTCATGAGTGATGATGGAATGCTAAGCTCGCTCTCCATTGACGCTTGTCGGGAGAATTCTTCCGAGAGGATGTACGTCCACTTCAATGCGATCTCATGATTTCGTGCCTAGATTGCCAGTGTTAGCACCCAGGTTTACCAATTGAATGATAGCAAGTTCACATACCACGTTGCTGATATCGGCACATTTGATGAGTAGTGAACAAGCCAGAGACTTGTTCTCTTCTGTTTGCCGACCATTCCAGCCATCGGTGCTATTGCTAACCTGCAGTCGATCTTGAACATCTCCAAGCCTTTTCATGTAATCGAAATGCAGGCCCATATCTGTAGCTAGAATAGAGCTGATCATAAGATTGCGCATTTTTGTGTCTTCAAAGGCAGAGGGCCAGTATCGTCGCAGAATCTGTGAATATGCTGCACAATGGAACGATTCCAAAACTGATCGATCATTGTACAACTGAGCCAGAGGAGCATTGAGTGTCACAAGAAAGCCGTTGTTTACACCTGGGTGCCCAACATCGTGTCCGATAGCTGTGATGAGGAGCGTCAGGGCTTCAAAAGGAGTGATGAGAGACGCCATTGGTGATTTTTCTGGCATGGATCGGGATTCGGTACCCGGGGGATAGGGGGCAAGAGAACCAATATGTACCAGGAAATTAAATGTAGCCTGCAGTACATCTACCACATGCCGGAAATTGTGGTACGGAACAAAGTTGTTATATGCAGCGCGACAAGCAACAAGGAAGCTGATTAGCTGGTCTGCAGGTAAGTCAGTATGTCGCCAGCCGACACCAATCCAAAACAGTGAAACCTACCTGCATGTATCCGCCAGCGCTCAAGCTCAGGCATAGCCAGGGCATGTCTGAACATGTCCATGGCGGCCACCAACAACTCATCGTCAGTGAATGAGTGAGCACAGAAACGCCAGCTCCCTATTGCTTCGGCAATCACAGACTGCCGTTCCGAAGAAACAGCCACATGGGCATTGTTGATTTGATCGTCGCTGGTGCCTAGGCGGCAAATCCCCTTCATCAGTCCAGAGACCATCGCTTCACGGAGATAGGCGAATGGTTTCTCCTCGTTGACGCCCACCCACGACCGTTTCCGTCCTTGCCTAATCTCTAACAGAGTCGATTGCTCCTTGGCGGCATCTCTGTGAGCTCGATAAGCACAAATTTCCAAGCTTGTAATGCACTTCGTGCTCATTGGACAAATAATGACGTCGACGGCTCCCAGATCTAGGCATCTTCTTATGAGTTGGCGATTCGTATCAAGCGACCCCAATGGCAAAGCCTTCTGCTCAATAGTGCCGTCGGTCATCTGGCCATTGGTAGGTGAAAGTTCTGGATCGTTGTTGCTAATAACCGGGATCGGAACGACCAGTTTAGACATGCCACGCAAGTGTGCTTCGGTAATGATCTTCTGTAGCAAGCCTAATCCGTAAAGGTCCTCGTCGGGAGTGTGGATGTCGAGATTTTCTGCGGAGGAATTGCAAGACGACGAAGGTGACGATGGCCTCCTCCGTGAACCGGGAACTGGATCACCACTTGGCGTATCAAGAAGAACCAGAGTCGGCTTCAGGTCAAGCATGGATCCTTCTTGTAGCTCAAATAATTTTGCCAAACACGCACCACCAGATGCGCAAACATGAACTGGACCATATGTCAGTAAGTGGAGAAATGACTCATGCCGACATTATAACGAAAGAACGAACCATCACCAAAGGCATCTAGTAAAGGCTGTACAACCTGACGAGCCTCATCTGTTGCCCAATCAGATGCGCTATCGTCAGAGGTGTCGCGAATCAATCCATCTTCGCTCACGTTACGATTGACATAGATAACGTGGCAGGCGGCGCGTTCCATGGTGCTCATGGAGAGCTACCAGTCTCGCGACTGGAGCACCGTAGCCCTTCAGGCAGTAGAGAATTTGTGCCAAGATAAGGCGATTTACGTAGACGAAGTAGCCTCGCGAAACCGGAGACCAATTTATCTCGTAGGTCAATCCGAGCAGTGACCAAGTGTCGAGACAGAAGAGATGAAATCAAATTACAAGAGGTTGTAATGGAAATATGCAACGATCGCGAAACAGCCCAGCGAGATTGACTCAGCAGCTGCCCGACATTCAGACCGGGTGTGAGAACAAGGGCGAATGATGAGAAATGCGAGTCCAAATATCGAGTCGTCTTGAAGTGATCGTATGCGACGTTCGTCAAGCCGATCGAGTTTATTCAATGAACCCAGTTCGGTGGTACAGGCGAGTGGTGTTTTCCGCCTAGGAGGGTCGGACAGGCTGTCAGACTGGCGTCGCGGCGGCGGGAGCTGTCGGCTGGCGACAGGGTTCGTACAATTCGAAAATTCAATCGAAGCTGAGAGGCGAGGAGCGGATGTTAGCTGGTAAGTCGGGGAATAGCGTCGCGAGAGACGTGGTAAACGCAGCGATGCGCAAATAGGACAAGAGAGGGATTTGAAAAATGATGGCGCAGGAGGAAGAAGCGCGATGGATTGTGAAATGGAGGGGATTAGACTCGGAATCTGGATTTAGGACTGAGCTAAGATGGAAAGGGCCAGCAAGGAATGAGCAGGGGATGGAAAGAAGAAGGGAAAAAAGGGAGAGGGTCGTTGTTGGAGTGAGGATTGGAATTGTAAGGTAAGGCAAAGTAGAATTGGAAGGTACGAACAGAGGGCAAGACAAGAGACAAGGCCAGGCAAGGACAAGGACAGCGCTGTAAGTAGATTGGAGCACGCGTGCGCTGGAACAATGGATGGTGTCAGGGCAATGAGGTGAAAGGTAAGGTATGGTATCAGCCCGGGCTTTGGCACTGGATTGGCTTACCTTGGTAGGTGCTACTGTGCAGCAGTACGAGACCTGCTTAGCGGCACGCAGAAGGTGTCTGACCCTGGTCGGAGAATGGAAGGACTAGGGAAGGATAAGGGAAGACCCAAAGACAGGGCAAGGGCACCGAACAAGTCGCAGTAACCGGGTCCGGGGGAGGAGGGAGAAGATCTGCGGAAGCGTGGCTGCAAGCGGAGGAGGCGATTGCAGTGTACGGAGTACAGTAGTTTAATAGGTGGCCCAGTGCAGCGCAGGGCAGTTAACAGTAAGGTAAGGTAGGGTACAGCATGGTACAGTACAGTAACAACGTAAGGTAGCGCAACGCAACGCAGTGCAGAGTGCAGGGCAGCTCGGGCGGGATGATGGTGCGACGTGACGAAGATGAACTGGGAGAGGGTGAGATAAGAAGAGAGACTATTGGTACATGTGCTCGGGGCAAGGTAAGATGAAGAACAGAGAGTAATAAGAATAAGGTATGGAAGGATTGGATGGTCGATTTGAGGCCTCGACTCGACTAATTGAAAATAGATTGAATTGTACTGAAATGTGACGCAGCAGCCCATCAAGAGGTCTAATCTTTGCAGTAGGTAATGTACTGGTTCAGCGCACTTTTACAGGAGGCGGGTACCTACGTTTGGGATTCGAAGGTGGAGCAAGGGCGGGCGATGGCGAGAAAAGATGACAAGCCAACGATCCAAGAGCAAAAAAGACAACCCAAGCACGGAGGCGGGAACCAAGCCTGGCGCCGGCAGTCAAGTTACTCGAACAGATTGACAACTGCCTTAGTGGACCGATTTGCCGTGACGACAGCAGAGATACGTGGAGAAGGAGATTTTAAACGGCGAGTCAGATGCGAGCTGGCCGGATCGAGGGTCGACTCCACGAGTTGCGTTGATTGAAGGAACGGATTTAGTCAAGAGTACCTAGGTAATCAAGGTACGCAGGGTTTTAAACCTCACAGAAGAACAGGACAGGAGAGTACCTACTGTATCCGTAGAGACTACCTAGAGACTAGAGACTAAGGTAGAGAGAAGGGGCCAGGAGTAAGAAAGAACCACCTCATCCCCTCAAAAGCAAGCATCATATCTTAGTGCGTAGCTGCAAATCTTTGGGGGATTTCCATCACAGGGCTCTCTTTAGGGCAGATGGACTAAGCACCCTTTGTGAGATAGGTACCTGGCAGAAAAAGGAAACAAAACAAAAACTGGAAGGAGAACAAAGGAAAGCGGAAGTTGAATGCTCCGCATGAATGCCAAACAGGAGAAACCAGACTCCTTCTATTGTTAATCGCATGTGAATGCAAGCTGAAACCCTCCAGATGTGTACCAAAGTTGATGACGCAGCTCTTACAAAGTATCTACCTGGCAGAGACGATACCTCAATTTGGTTCAAGCACGACACGTCAATTGTGTTGAAGGATGAATGTTTCTTATTCCAAGACAATAACTGACAGAGATACATTCATCAACACCATGCTGCTGCTGCTAGAGTGTATCACCAGCCCACGTATTGCCAACGGAGGACAGTTTGCGAAGAGGCGCGAGAGTTTGTACAAGTGCCGTCTGGGCTGGCGGGGAAGGCTTCTGGGCTTGTAAGCGTACCTAAACAATGCAACACCTGGGCCTACGGCCTTGTTTCTAATAATTTCCAGTGGCGAGTAACTGGTCAGCAGGCGACACGACATCATCGTCAAGTTAAACGCATAACGGTTGTTATAGGCCATCGTAGGGTTACTGCGCTCTGCTGTGCCGCCTGCATCAGGGTTCCTTGGGCCTCCATCGTGAGTGAGGTTGGAGACCAGCACCTCATTCTTGGATGTGGTCGAGGATCGTCGTTACAGACAGGGGAAGACGCGAGGCACCAAGGCCTCACTCAAGATATCCAAAAAGTCTAGTCGTTTTGGCTCAGAAGACAGAAATACTCAAACAGCCTTTGTCCAAATCCACCCTTGCTTTGCTCTGCTTTTTGTATACTCCCAGCCAGATGATCAAGTTTTTTTATGCCCTGTAGCCGAGGCACCAAGGCAGCTAGAACGAGCACGCTAGAGCCCACATCGTGGTCCACACGCTCAGGCCGGGATCAGGGCTACCCTGCCTCTGCCACAGCCAATTACGTCGTGTCTTCGGTATCAGCCAACAGGGTCAACAAAGGAGGGCCCAAGCGGGCTTGATTTGAATTCTTCTGGCCGTCTTCGAGAATCTGGAATGGGTCGTTTTCTCCATAATAAATGACCAGGGATGCGTGTGACGCTGCGGGCTGCAGTGCAAAGGGGCCAAGAATTATTCTCGAAGGAAGCACAGTCACAACTCCGAACACACAGTGCACTCTATCAAGCACGTGCTTGCCATGCTTGCAATGCTTGCCGTGGAGGTATTGTAATAGATTTCAGAAGCAGTCAAGCTACGCTACGTGTAAAACTAGGTAGATATTATCAACAGAACTAGAAGCGATATTGGCAGGCTTTCGTTAAGAGAAACACACCTCCCTCAGCTTACAGTCATGGCCGCTCCTCAAATTGGAAATCCCGCCCCGGTCCGCATTTCTTTCACATTTCGTCATTTGGGTCTGATGCGTAGTATCCAATAAGAGCTCTGAATTGGTTCGTCAAGCTGGAGCATGGAAGTCTTTTGACGTGAGAACCACCCCAGACCTCCACAGTCGAGTGACTAAAACAATAAGTCCGGATACTGGGTATGAATTGATAATCTCTCAGCTTTCCAGGCCAAGGTAGGTACTAAGGTAGGAACAGCTGTAGCCATCATACCTAAGCCATGAAAACAGAACACAGTCTCACCTACCTTATAAGGTACTCACTGGACAACAGGTAAGCGCATTCTCCTACCTTCAGACACGCGAAACTGCCCTGCCTACCTGGGTAGCGACTGCATCAGGGACCTCAGGCTCCATAGGTGTATTCAAAGAGCTACGGGGAGGTCTTTTCCAGCCAAGTACCTTCCATTACCTGGGCAGTAGGTACGCAGCATAGGAGCTTCCTAGGCCTCCATCGACTCTTAGGTATTGCAGGAGCACCCACAATAACGCCAACCTCCTCCGCCTTCATTCTTCCCAATTCTCTTGTCTTGCGTCCATTCCCATCTCCGCCTCCCCATTCCATCATTATTCGCGTTCGCCATAGGTCATAGGCTCGCTGCCCCGCACTACACCGGCTCGAAACTCTCCCCACCACTAGGTGAAGCTACTGGCGGGCAAGGTACGCAACAGCTACGCTTTGGGTATAGAAATGGATGGCTAGCCGCTACCACCAGTCTTCGAAAGCCATGGCGATGTGAAGAATGAAGCAAGCTCCATTCGATCCTTCACTGCCAACTTCTTTATCCCGCCTTCATGACACAGGAAGAAGTGCAGTAGATGCGACAGATGACTCCCCGCGCACAAGCTTCCGTTTCTTTAGTCAACTCATACGGACTTTACAGAGCACCGAAAGGGCCAAGGCGCTTCAGTGCTTCAGTGCTCCCACTATTGAACTAGGCGGCTGTTGATGGCTCTAGCTGGCTTCCGAGCAGCCCACGATCAATCAACCCTAGGGAAAGAGGGAGAACTTAGCCTTTAACGTTATGGCTGTTTGATACAGTATGCGCATTGTGGGGTGTTCAGCCTTTCCGACCCCACGTTGCCAGAGAAAGCAATTGCAAGAACACCACGCGCGCTCCAGTTACTAACTAGTATCTCAGATGCCAAAGCCATGGCCCAGCTTTGCTGCCATTGCAAAGATCCCACGTCGAGCCTCAATGTGAGAGAAGATAACTACTCCCGAGTCCTCGACCATAAAGCAACTCCACCCCAGAAACCCCGAGCCGAGGTACTTAGACTTTGAGGACACCACCCCACAGAGTCACCGAGAGGTTGCCCTGTCGCCTGTCCCGCACGGGAGCTCACTCCCTTCTTGGTTGTCTCCTGGACCCAGGTCTCGACTCTCAGGGCATAGTTATCTCGTTCCTGGCTGTTTGTTAACCAGACTCGGGCCCATCTTTGATTCGAGTTTTATTCCTCGCTAGTTGATAACGACTTGGTGCCCTGTATTGTGTCCATCAAAAGAGGCCCCACAGGCCCCGCGAATTCCTCTGTAGTCGCTGTCGCGGCCGGGTCTTTTCCGTGTTTTCCGGACGCCAATGATGGAATCCCATTACCTATCATTGATCGGTTTGTCCTTTCTGTGTATTTGCTGCTGCTGTCCATCACAAGACTAGGGTTAATTGTACCCAAATTCATTTTTACAAAAATGCTATCCGAATCAGCGGCTCTCAACCTTACTGGTAGGCTCATGGCATTGTCAACCTCTCAGTCCCCAGGGAACGGTTCCTGCTATTGAAAATGAACAGGTCGATTGCCTTGTACATTCCTTCACCAATGCTTCAATCTAGGTACCCAAACTGCTTGCAGGTATACCACGGCGAACAAGCCACACAGGAGTAACCCTCTAGGTCTGTCCACCAAAGTGTGCTAGTAAGTTGAAACCTGAATAACTTAGCTGTTTGTTGTGCCATAACCTACTCTCACTTCTCAAAAAGCACATACGGCTCGCCTGCTGCGTAGGCAACGTACTGTACGCTGAGCGCCCTCAATTTCGCGGCCGTTTCCTTACCTTTCGTCTTCAGCCCGCTCAGGTGGAGCAAGAATTGGTATAAGCAGTTCTTTCACAGATACCAAGTTGGTTGGTTATCGAAGACCTGCCCCAAGCTTGAAGAAGAAAGACCCTTGAGCCCTGTCCCGCGCCGCATTGCTGCCGTCAGATTGTACTGCGAAGTGGGTGCCAAGACATGTCGATTGCTGCTTATCTACAGATCTATATCCTCAACTTCGTGTCTACAAGGTTTTAACCCCAGACGACGCTCTTCAATTGCAGTCGTTTTCTACCAGGTTACCCGTCTCCTGGAACGCGGGGTTTACTTTCAGATTGCTATTCATTAGCAACCATCCTGGTCTCTTATCACTAAATGGAGTAAGCGTTACTCGAGTGGATGCTCTGTACGGATGCCAGGGATCTTGAACCGGGGAAACCATGCTACCAAACCGTGGCGCGGAGATGGCGATGCAGATTGTTCCAGCCCTTCGCATTTACAGTTATCTGTCAAGACTCGTGGGCCCGAACTTGACCGAGATTATGATATTTGATAACTAGATTTCTAGCATCATCTTAACTGGGAACATCAATCCATTCTCGGACCTGCACCGCTCATCAGACGGGCGGCTTCATGCATATCGAAAGTGTTGCTGCATTTCATGTAGCAATTTCGTAACGACACTCAGTTGTCGCAACTTGATAGTACTGTCCATTGTTTAGCCATTTATGCTTAAACTACCTGTATAGCTGGAAAGGCGCCTTTGCGTCTTCTCAGACCAGTTCAACTGAACATGCTCAATGTGAAACATACACATACCAAACGCCGTGTTCTACCCTTCATCCCGGTGCGAGCCGCGCTGGATAGTAAACATGTACCATCTATTCCATTCGTCGCCTCTTTATGCTTTTATCTACAACTTCCCCAACACGTCTCCCACATGTTTGTTTGTACCAGTTCATCGACTCATCATTCTCGTTCTCGTGTAGCTATTTTGTTTCATGCATCGTCGTCTACCATACGTCATTGTGAACCGAGGCCGCTTGTTCTTCGACTTTGGACAGCCGTCCTACTCGGCCTTGGTTCCCTTCTCGGTTTCAAGATGTATTTCGGCCACTTCGTTGGAGTCGCGGTCGATCCCTGCTGTAGCTGGCACATCGATCACTTCCTTAGGAGACCACGTAGACTGTTTGATACCGATGGATATTGGCGCAGACAGAGCGGCAGGCTCAGACTCGTCGTCAATGGGCTCGTGTCCTGTCATGACAGTATCTGGGTCATCAAACTGGCCGAAGCCGCGCTCATCGGCTGAGGAGTCCAACTGAGCATCATCGGAGGCAATATCCGCACCTGTAGAATCCTCGGCGCCACTATCTGCCAGGCCTTCAAAGTTCCAACCCTGGATCAAGTTCAGTGACTTTCCATGATCAAGTGGTTGATAGCCCCCCTTCATGTCCACGCCTTCATCCTCAACGCTGTCATGGAGGTTCCCAATGCGTGGAGCGGCATCGTACGGGGGAAGATCCTCGTCGTCGGGGCCAGCCAAGGAGGTAACGGTGACTCTATCCGAACCACGCCCGGTCAGACGGTGAGTTGCTGCGGCTCCGGTCCCAGCGCTCGACAACCCAGTCAGGGAGGAACCCTCGCCGAGACGCTGGCCTTCCCCCGCCTCGAAATCTTCGTCTTCTGAATTATCTGCGCTATTCTTGTACTTCTCAGAAATGGTTCTGAAGCGTGATCCGCCCAAAGGGGTGCTAGAGCGGCGGCGGTAGAAAAGTAGATATGCAGCCGATGTGATGCATGATGAAGGGTCTGATACAGGAGTAGCGGATGAATCTGTTGCTCTGTTAATTCCCGAAATTCCACAATCTAGGAATCATGCGCGTAATGTCACTCACCATTGTAATTGTACCAACGCCCATCACAAAAGTTTTTGGCGTAGGCAGTATAATGACCTCCGCCAAGACCACCGTAGTGATCATCGACAGCAATCAAGTCGTAGATCTCGTTTTTGCCATCCTCTTTCTGAATAACTCTAGAGGTAAGGTCGAGGCCCTCGATGGGGAAATCCACCATGACGTCGAGCTTGTCACGACGGTATCCGGAGCTGCTGAATCGTTTGAGATGAGCTACAAGAATATCTGGTGACTTCCAAAGATCAAACTTCTTGCTTGCTCTTCGGTGCTCTTTGCAGCGAGGGCAGTACCACATGTCTTGCTCAGAGAGGACTTCGGCTCTCTCGAACTCATCCAAGCATTCTTCCAGGCTAATGCCGCGTGTACGGCGATGCTGCCTCCTTCTTTGTATAATCTTGAGGGCAGTGTCGTTAAGAGTATCAGGCGACATGAACGTGGGTACTCCCTGTTCATCAGAAGGGGTGGTGGAAGAACCACCAAAGACCTTGTCCCAGGCATCCTCGTTCCAGTCCACGACGAGGCCTTCACCGAGGCGAATGAGAGGGCCGCCATCAGCAACAGCAGGGGGCTGGGGCTGAGGCTTGACAGAAGAAGCCTTGTGCTTTTTGTTCTGCAGATTTCGTTCACGGCGCTTGTTACCTTTCTTGCCATACTTCTGACTCTTGGGTTTGCGTCGTCCTGCGGGACCCATCTTGGAGGGGCGGGCATTGAATTTCTGTTTTGGATGAGTGTCTGGGCCGCTAAAGGAAAAAAGAGAACATACCCGTGGTGCTTCTTGAGCTTCTTCCTCGCTGGACTCGTCTACCATTCGAGTCTGTGTTATTTCAACCTTGGTGTTCTCATCGTTGCTGCTTGCGTCGTCATTGCCCGAAGGAGTACTGCTTTCATCATCGCGGCTCGCAGCATCTTCGTCATCAGGTGTTGACTGACGGATACGATCTGACAACTTGGGCAATAGCTGATGGTGGTCAACACTGGACCAACCGGTTGGTACGTGGCCAGAGCAAGATTTGTCAGTGAAATAGCAAAGTTCGAAGAGATTTTGGAGCTCGGGGTCCAGGAAGCTATCTGGATTGATGTACTTAGGTCGATTTGTGTTGAATCTCTTAAGGATCTGGGGTTGGTTGGGGAGGGCGTCGTCATCATCCTTCATATGGACATCCACAATATCATCTTCACTTTCAACTGACTTGGCAACGACCTTGCTATCACCAGACGAATCAGCGTCCGAAGCAGAAGCAACCACCTCTCCGTCGACATTGTCGGAATTCTCCTCCGGACTATCCCTTAGCTTGGTCCAGGTCGAAAAGGTAGCAATCTTTTCCAAAACCTTGCGTCGAACTAGATCAATATCCGATGCTTCCTCTTTAGTGAAACATATAAAGCTGGGAGGAGCCACGCCATCTCGACCACGACCATAGTTTGATGGGATTCGATGGAATACTGGAACTACTATTCTCTCGTACCGCGGATCATCCCAATTTTGAGTCTCAAGGGGGGTGTCGACATCTAGCATGGAGCGAAGTTTCTTGGTTTTGTGCGGCCAGTTGGTAGGAATAGACTCCAATTCGTGGAAGGTAGCGAGATCGTTCTTGGCTATCTCTTCGCTGACATCCAGGTCGTTGTCGTAAAGCTTGAAAAAGCGATCCTTATACTCTTCTCCGCCTATCAAACGTTCTGCTGGTACTCCTGTTCGAACCGAGAGGAACTGTTTGAGCTGCTCAATAGCGCTGTGCTTCGGTAATTCAACCTCGAGAATGACAGGCACATCGTTGAGGGGCAAAAACTTGATCTTAGCCATCCATACGTCCTCAACGGGGATTGGCAGTGTCAGGTTGTTGAAAGGGTCAAACGTGATGCTGATCTTGCCACATTCAGGGCACTTGAGCGTTGACTTGTACAGGCCGGTGAAGAGGTCGGCAATGACAGAGTCGTCTCGGAGTCGAGTGATATCCCACACCTTGTCCGCCATGGCCTTGATAGCTTCGGGATTGTTGATCATGTCGTCGGTAGAGTCGGGCTTTTCGATATAAGGCTTCTTCTTCACGCGGCTCAGATCTTCTTGGAGAGCATCCAAGAGGAAGCCAAGGAATTCCTGTGAGTCCTGTTGGCCATATCCAGAGAAAGTTGAACGACAGCGTCCAATTGTATTCTTGAAGTCTCGCGGGGTCACTGAGCCCCGGCTTTCCGAATAGATGTCCTTGAGGAGATTTCCGTATGTCATGGCAACCTTTCCGTTGTATCCGAGGGGGTTAGTCTTGTTGACCTCATCGGCGTACTCGTCAGTTAGGAAATACTTGCTCAGCTCCTCCACACTTCGGACGCATTGGAGTGCAGAGTTCATATAGCAGGTATTTCCGAGATTTTGCAGACCAACAACACCCAAACTGCGACCAGACTTCCTTCCCACTCGGCCTCGCGTTAGCGAACCACCAGGAGCAGGGCTGCTTCGACCGCTGGCGTTGGACGAGGCCAAGCCATTTCTAGTAGGAATAGCTAGTCCGTTTGGCGGGGTCTTCCCAGTGTAGTTGCTGACCCAGACTCCTTCCTCGATTGACTCATCAATAACGAGGGTTGTGTCCATGACGAGATCATAAATGGATAAACATGAGCTACCATTAAAATTCTTGTCCGCGCACTTGTCTTTCAGAGTACACTGGGTTCTTTGCTCGCGAACTTGGCTGAATGAAGTAGTATCAAGCAGGAGTTTTGACCAAGTGTTTGTAGAATCCTCTTCTGCTTCGGTTCGACCTGGAGAATCCGGTGGCGTGAGAGCTCGAGATGGCTCCAAGGGGCCAGTGACCTGCTGGACTTGAGGCACAGTGAACAGCCGGATTTGACGATCCAGTGGTACGCCAGTGGCTGTCTTGATATCTTTGATAAACGTCTGAGCATGGTATTTCCGACTTCTGACAAACTTAAAAGGAGGAGGGTTTTCCGCTTTGAGAGACTGCTCAATAGGCAACGGGCTAATGGTGGACCACAAGCGGTGAACAGTGAAAACTGGAGGATGAAACTCGACGATGATACTGGGTTCATGACCAGTCTCGGCCGTATTGGTAGCAGTGCGAACGATGGGCTTTTGGTCGTCTTTGATGCCATACCAATCCACGACCATCTTCCAGGCGTCCTCGGGGAAAAGTGTGAACTCATTTTGGTTGGTTCCCTGTTTCAGTCGAATAAATTCCTTGCCGCCGGGCTCCTTAATGAGTTCTTCGATAATGTCCGAATTGTCTACGGGACCAAGAGGCTCCGATGAAGAAACGTTATCCTTGCCTTCTTTGGTATCGCCACGCAACGAAAGTGCCTTCTGAACCCAGGTATTAGAGACAAGGTACGCTTTGTCTCCTTCCTTTAATTCGGCGTCCTCGTATGCTTTTAAGAGAGTTTCAATGATCTTGACTTGTTCTTGCAACGAAGGGATCGCTGTGACATCAGAATTAGCTATAAATTCGGTTCCCTGCAAAGTGGGTTTATGAGTCTTACGCTGAGCAGGGGAGGCATCGCCGGCCGACACGGCAGTAGGTTCAGGCGCATCAACGCTCATGGCTCGAGGCAGCGTGCTTGTGGATAGCTGGGAGGGGCCCTCGACAGAGGCAGAATTGCTGGCCTGTGTTGAACCCATGTCGACATCGCGGGTCTTATCCGCTTCGTTCTCGGGATCCATACTGGAAGCACGTCGTTTCAAAGGTGATGAGGAGCGGTGGGGCAGATCTGCATCGCCATTCATGATAACTCGGTGAGTATGAGGGTGAGAGAGGCGCAAGGGAGACTGGCTTCTGGCCAAGGTTCGGGCCGTGCCAGTCTCGTCGCCGCCACGGTCACTTTCGATAGAGAGGTCGGCGTATGCGGAAGCGCAAGGGCTCGAGGCAGCTGATGAAGCGTAGTCGGCCGAGACGAGAGAGCTTGGCTGGTGCTGAAGACGCGGGGGGAGACTCGAGGCGGGTTGCGAGTCGGCCCGGAGGTAGGAGGGAGTGTCGGGGCGCGAGGCCACGGAGGCGGAGAAGGAGAGGGCGGGATCGTCGTCGATTTCGCAAGAGGGCAGGACCGAGTCAGGAGATGGCGATGACGACTCAATCGAGTCTAGAGGTGCTTCGTTGCGCAAGATCTTTCTCTTCTTTGAGGACGACGTCTTGAAGGCGAGCTACCGCGGGCAGCTCGGGGGTCGGTGGAGGGGCGGAGGGGAAGAGACGGAGGATAAGTTGTCGGCTCTTTTGCTAACGTCTTCGTCTTTGTTGGTGTCTTTGAGCGAGGTGAGATTCGGGGCTGGAATGGTGTGTTATAGCTCGAGTAAGAACAGGAGTCTTGCGGCATTGGCTTTGAGTCAGGACTGATAGAGCCTGTGAAGTCTATCTTGATTTTTTTCCCCCTTCACAGCAGAGGACGGGAGGCAGGCGGGGGGACTTAAAGCAGTTCTATATTTTTTTTTATCATGGATCACAGCGGTGGCATCGGGGCTGTGGCCGCTGGGAATGACGGTGTGGGGCGCTGTAAGTATCTGCCCTGACGGTGCAAGGTTCAAGTCAAGTCAAGCGTTAAAAGATGATGGATGGATGATGGGTAGAGACAGTCCCCGTGGGCTTGTTAATAAGGTTTGGGGATATCTCAGACAAATAGGGAAGCATCGATATATATATAGATATAGATATAGAACCTAGATCTCAAGAAACAAAGAAATTGTTGCCTTTTTCATCACGAAATCATGTCCGTACAGTACAGCATTTTGGCTCAAAGTGGGCTGAATCACAGCAAACTAAAGTCTCTGACTGGTTAAACACAAAGGCATGTTGATTTGCTTTCATGCTTTTAGGTTCTATGCACTGCGTGATCGATTCCATTCCCCCACATGAATCGTTTGCCTTCTGCCGCTTGCCCGCTAAACAGGGTTGACCGCTTTGTGAGCCAAGCATTGACCATGTATGTGCCTGAAGACATGTGCCTTATAAATAAATAATCTCCCCATAACTCCGACGTTTGATGGCTGTACATATCTGAATAACTTCCTCAATCATTTATCAAATCATACCAGATTAAGTTTTATATATGCCTTTGAATTTAAGTCGAAGAATAAACTTCAAGAAGTAAAAATTAAGTAAAATGGCCACTAGACTCGTGTGCATCATCTACAGGTCATGCCATACATCTACCAACTTCCAGCTCGCGTGTTTATCTATAGTATAGCCTAGGTGCTTCACATACCAACATTGTAGTTCGATCACCTTCTCTCCCTTTTCGGATTGATTACCCGTTTCACAATCTGTGTGCGTCCCGTACCCCTTGCGGAAACTCACGTTTGGGTTTGAGAAACCAATCGATCTGTATCTTCACCGTTCTTGTACGACATCAGTATAGGGATACAGGGTAACCTCGACAAAGAGAATGAACCCGTGGGACCCGATAGAAAGAAATACTCCATGTCTTTGATGCCAGTTCATCACCATGTTGCGAAATTGATACACCAAATACCGATCCATTTAATCCCCAGCATCAACTATCTACCAACCACAAAGCAGCTTCTCCAAAGCCAAAAGCACAAAGCCGACTCGCTTAAACGAGTTTATTTTTAAACATCCCAGGGCCCTTCGTCAGTAGCGTCATGACTTCTCCCTTTACCACCCCTGACTGATGTATCGCACCTCTATCTAAATGCACCTATCGACTCTCATTTCTGACCACGTCAAGTCATTATCCTTGAAAACTCAATACATAAAACATAGCCTTCAAAGCTTTGCATCCGTATCTTCATACTCGCTGATATCCTTAACAGGCATCGCTCCTGAACTGGCAGCGAGGCAGGCCTTGTGAAGTCTGACATCTGTAATCTCCTCAGCCGTCTTGACGGCATCTCCAGAAGATGGCTCCTCGTCAGCCTTCTTCTGGGCTTCCTCTTGTCTCTTGTCCACTCCCTCAGCCTTGCCTTGAGCCTCAAGGTGAATCGACAAACGAGCTCTCTGTTTCGAAGTCGGGTTGAGATGTCGGTTAAAGAATTCCGCAACCTCAGGCTTGGTGAGCAGCTTAATTTGTGCTGCATCAGACTGGGCTGTTATCAGTTAGTAAATGTTCATACCTATATTGCGGACACTTTTATCTTCACTTACCAAGCTCAAAATCGTAGTACTCATTTGTGATTTGGTTCCAGTGACGGGTGGATTCCTGATCCAAGTTCCTGAGCTTTTCCAACCGTCGCACAATTAAGCTTCGCTTGTGACCCTCGAATTCTGTATCGCTCATTTTGTCCAGAGTATCTGCATATCTCTGGAGGAAGGCTTCAACACGAGCATCGAGGAACTCAGGCGTCATCTCGCTTTGGATGAGGAAACGGAAACCGTATGTTGTTGAGAAAGCTCGTGGCCCACTGAACACAATGTAGCCAAGTTGCTCCTTTGTTCGTAGCTGGTCGAAGGCCGGCTCATGAAGCATTTGGTCCAAGAGAAGTGTCTTGGTGCGAACCTCGCGGTCCTCCCTGCTACCAACATAGAACCAGGTCTCAACACAGTGATTGACGTTCGCTGGGTCCTTGAGGGTCTTCTTGAAGACGTGGTTGGAGCCTTCAGGCAAGATGAGAGACCGCAGAATAGGCCATTGAGCCTTGGGTAGAACTCTAGGCTTCAAGATGGACTCTACCATATCGGTTGCTTTTAGTGCATCCTCCTTGTACATGTTGCCATGTACATACACCTCAATAAAGCTTTGGCCAAGCATCTGCTTTTGGAACAATCTAACACTCTCCAAAGTAACGCACGAAAGTTCCGTTGCAAGCTCTTCTACTATGAAGTCCCGCTCCGGTGCGTTGAGCCAGTTGGTGTAGTCGCCGACCTGATGGTAGGACGACTGCAACTGCCAGTTGTTGTAGCCTCTTGTGAGGCGCTCCCTGACAATCTCAAAGCGATCTTCCTTGATATCAAGGTCCCGCATTGTTGTCACAACTTGTTCCAAAAGCACGGGGAGCTTGTCGTTGTAGCCACTGACATCTAAGAACAAACCACGCGAATCGAGACTGACGTTATACTGCAACCCAGCCAACTCTGCATCATACGAGTACTCCTCGAGGGCATCCCGCACCAGATCGGTGAATAAGCGAGCCTTGACGTTGTTCTCCGCAGAAGCGTAAATGAGGGGCGTCTTCAGGCTCACAATCACATTCGCGCGAGGAACCCAGAAGGTATCATCCTTCTTCCACCATGTCCTGGCAATGCTATCATTGCGAAGGACTCGTGGGCTAAGTGCCGGCTCATCCACCTCCTTCTTCTCAACCTCGAGCTTGTTAGGAATGAACTGGTTCTTGTGCGGCAGATGAAGAGCAGACAAGCGATCCCTGGGAGAGACTGCGGCGGCCTTCTTGATATCTTCCATAAGGTTTTCGGGTATCTTCTCATGGCGATACTCGGTTCCGTACCACTTCTCCTTTTGGTCCCAGTTGCCAGGGTGGTTTCGTGATACAATAACCATGCGGAAATTATCAGGTCGGATGGTAGAGAGGGCTTCCTCAATCTGGTCGGGGGCAAATTCTCGGAGGCGGCTATGGCCACTGAGTAACCATTCTCGAGGAAGAGGCTTCTGCATAACTGAACTGATTCGGCTAGTGAAGCGGCTCGCCGGTGTCTTTTGCTTGAACTTAAAATCGACATCGGCCATTCCCTTCTGCTCTTGGAAAATCCACTCCTGAGGAGGGTTCTCGCGAAGGAGAGTGATGTACTGGAAAAAGATCTTGACGATCTCAGGGTAGTTCTTAAGACCCTATTATGCAAAGTTAGTATTGAATCGACATTCTTTAGTTTCATCACCATACCTCTTCTGTCAAGCGAACCTGTACATCAAAGATACCAGGAGTGCCAGGGCAAACGGGATAAGCACCTGCGCTGAGACCATTCGCCCAACCCTTGGACTTGATATAAGACATGATACTTCCAGGACCCTCGTGCCCGATAAGATGGCTGATGTATCGACTAGGTTGAGTGGCAAACATGAACTCTTCGTCAATGAAGGGGAAGTATAGATTAAGCTCTCTTGAGTCCATAACAGGCTTAGCGAAGCATTGCATACCGAGATCAGAATCTCTGAAAGGAATCTCGCCAGGCCACCTGTTAGGAGGGAGCTTTTTGTTAACTACAGGGGAGAAGAGCTCAACAACCCATTTCTGGAGTACATCGAGCGGCTCCCTGCCCAGAACAACCAACTTCATGCGGTTTGCTGAGTAGTGCTTTCCATGGAACTCGATGAACTTGTCCCTCACGTTAATTCCACGTGCTTCGGGAAGGGTCTTGAGAACCTCAAAATTGCCGGTGGAGAAGTGGCAGAAAGGGTGTTTGGGGTTGGACAGAGACTTTTCAAGCTGATGCAGCCTCCATGTGTCATTCTGTAGGTTCTTCTTGTTCTCCGAATCGACAGCCTTCAGTTCTCTGTCGAGAGTCTCGGGAAGGAAGAGAGGCTCGATGAAGAACTGGGCGAATCGGTCCAGGGCCTCCCTCAAAGGTGAAGGATTGCTATCTGAAGGATCTTGATCATTGTCTGGCTTGGCAGAAATGTCGAAGAAATAGTTCGTCGACGTTGGTCCGGTATAAGCATTGGAGCTTCCCGAATTGGCGGAGAGGTATTGGCCGTACTCGTTCTCAATTGGGAATTTCTTGGTACCCATGAAAAGCAGCTGGCGAGAGGTAGAATGATTAGTCTATTATCCAAGTGCACGATATCACAAGTTCTGAAGGTATTGGAAGCTCTTACATGTTCGACCGCATGGGCCATACCAGGGATATCAGACTCATCACTGAAATTTCCAACATTGACGTCGAGGGCTGCGCTGGCCTTGTCCGTATCAGGATCATGGACCAACAGCGCCTCGAGCTCATTGTCGAGGCGAATAACTCGATAATCGCGATCGTCGAGCGAAGGCTTTTCGAGAGAATCGGTAACAAGTGTCACCGTTGTGGGATTACCACCCGCCGTTGCGGAGGCATCTTCGTCAAGCTGGGAGTGAGGCATTGTGTATGATGCAAGCTCAAGACCAGAAAATCGACACCGACTCCGACACCGACTTAGACTGAGACTGAGACACCGACTCCGACACGGCAAAGAATAGACCCGGAAACCGGAGGAAGAAAGCGGCCGTGGTAAAGAAAAAGGTTTGATGTTGGTCGCAAGGGTTCGACCGAGATGGCGGTGTTGCGTGCGCAGGTAGAGAAGGCGATTGGATGATATAGGCGCGGACAGGATAAAAGATGTTGGGAACAGGATGGATATAGTCCAATTGACGTCGAGAACAGAGAAATATGCTGATACCGATACTGATACAGTGTTGTACTGTAGGTAGGTAGGTAGGTAGGTATGGTAATGGTAATGGTAGAGCAAGGTACGAGTGCTGTACCAACGGAACCCGTAGGTATGGTTACAGGGCAGGGCAGGGTAGGGCCGTGGGGGAGGCTGGAAGCTAGAGGCTGGAGGCCAGGACCCAAAAGGAGAATGGAGGGGCGAGCTGCGAAGACGAGGGGCAACGAGGTACGAGCTGTCAGCTGTGGCCAAGCTGATGCGTAACTACCTTATGTCGCGTAAAGGTACCTACAGAGGTTATAATAAGTCAGTTATAAGCCCAACTACCCCTCGCCTCAGTGAACTTGCAGGGCCATGGACATGGGAGTTACCTTGGCGTAGTTCTCTCACTAGCAGAATAGTCTTGTCTGTTGTAGCAAACCAAAAGTATCCTCGAGTCAGGCTATGAACTTCTGTCCTTCTATGACCGAACCACTTTGAAATTGAAGCCGAGAACCTCAAGCTTGTGGGGTGCGCCACTGAGCAATGAGCATGCGCACAGCAGATCAGACAGCAGAAGCCAAGGGTCTGGTCTGTGCAGAACAAGCGATCTACTGATATCTGTGGAGTAGTGTTACCAGGGAGGTGGGTGATGTGGGTGATGTGGGTGGACAAGGCGAAGAGAAATGCTGTACAGTTCAGGCCCAAGGCTGACTTTGGGTGATTTTGTAGAGCGAGGATGTATTATTAGTATGTGTCCTATATTGAAATGAGGTTAGGAATTCAATATTCAAAAATTCAAGTATCGAGTCCTTTTCAGTCGCTGATATTGAGGATATGGAGATCCAGAACAACCTTGTTGGACCAGCTTGTAGTATCCGTAGAGGCGGCGCGGTAGACGACGCAGATAGTGGAGTAGTGAGACCGGAAGTTTCTGGAACCCTGGCCTAGGTTAGTAGTGGAGGCTAAGTAAGCGTAACACGACAGTTTATAGTTGCCTTGGCTTGGTACAGCAGGTTGTCAAATTCTGGGGTTATTGATGAAG
Source organism: Fusarium sp. PT (assembly GCA_021020635.1). NCBI lineage: Eukaryota > Fungi > Ascomycota > Sordariomycetes > Hypocreales > Nectriaceae > Fusarium > Fusarium sp. PT. The sequence goes on along the minus strand of JAHMRZ010000003.1, from coordinate 1,978,588 downwards.
AAGAAAGAGAGCTGTTGCCAAGCGCTGTAATGTCTCCTATTCGTCCGTCACTTTGTGTACTGTAAAGTGTTCAATGAGAGGTGGCGTTGCAGCGACCTAATAATTCGTCAGCAATTTTGCAAGTGACATTGTCCTAGTTGCGTGTACGAATAAGCTTGGTTTTAGACAGTATTTGTCTATCTATTGTCAAGTCTTATTGGATGCTGAGGCGAGCATAATAACTATTCCTACTACAGGAAAGGAGGTGACAGTGACAACAACAAAAATTCCAAGACGATCATACCAATATTGCTCTGTCCTTCTTTTCTCACCTCTTCTTGAGCGAAGGCGGAGGGTTGCTTACACGTAACTCAGCACTAGTAATGTATTGTAAGTGTTTAATAGGCTGGCTATGGACAGTAATAGTTAGTTAATTCTGTCATTTTTCTTGTACTGGTATCAATAAACAACTGAAGGGCTTGTGCAAATAAAGAATATTCTGAGATAGACGTTACTCCACTACCAAGCAAGTCAATATTCTTGCATAGTGCGCTCTCATGCTGGCTAGCGGAATCAATAAAACATATTCGGGAAACTGACCCTGGTCCGCGGGACATCGCCAGGCGTCCGACACACATGGCTGCAAGAGCTAGGCCCATATGCATCCCTGTCCTCGATGAGAGTGAAGCGGAAGCGAAAACATCGGTATACGAAAACAATATCATGGCTCCAAAAGAAAAAGGAACTGACAGGCGAAAAGCAATAGACAAAGAAGAGTAGGAACTCACAGAGATTGCATGTGTGCTTGAGATGGGATAGAAACACTTATTCAGTCAACTTCCTTTGTATCAGCCTGTATCGGTACATGTGGTGGTATCGTTACTTACAGTGTGTGAGGCGAGCGAGCACCTTGTTGGTCAAATGTCTTATTGATTCTAGCTTTCCACAATACCTTGCTTAGTGCTTTGTCAAGACAATGTCGGTGTGTCAAGATGGCTTTTCTTTTATCGCCCAAGGGAAGAATACGAAATAAATATGATGTGTAATAGTCGAGATAGTGCTGAGAACGAAGATATATATACTCCTCCGAGGTAAGTTAATCACAATATCAAATGCTGCACAATAAAATCACGGCACTCTGAAGTTTTTCGAGTAACTTATAGTTCACTAAAAACTTCAGTACTTCAGCAGAGGATGGGAAGTGAAGCGGCGTTAAATGGAAACCGAATGCTTCTATACACTGTTGTTGTGCTGCGTTCACTCAACATAATGATTTGCTAATGGACCATTCCTATTTACAATGAATCACCCGACTAGGAGAACGGCTGAGAGCTACATCTAATCTAACTTATTTCATAGATAAGTGATAGAGAGAATCTTGCCTCTAGTCATAGTCATGAATGGCTGCTACAGAGATGCGCATACGCTGCGTGTCACGAGTACATGATCACCACAGAGGAAGACTGGGCCAACATTGATGTAGTGCCAGATACATATCAAGCCGGAGTCTGCATGACAACATTGGGAGATGATGTGAATTATTGAACTTCTTTATCTTGCTACTTTCGCTCTCGCTCACTTCTCATTTTTCCTGTTTGGCCTGCGATAGAAGGTATCTACCACCACCTGCGTACTCGGTCAAAAGTACTTAACCTATAAAGATCGTACCGTAAGGTCGAGCATGTGGCAAGCGACCCCTCGGATAAGCTGACAAGCTATAGATCTAGGGACGAAAAATTATCAAGGCCAAACCTTGTAGCAGTATACGCCTCACATCTAACGATGAAAGCACTGCCAGGGACAGCATGCAGTCTAGTACGTATGCGCCATCTGACCCCTCTTGGGACAGTCTACGGCTTTGTGGCCGGTTTGATGGCACTTGTAGCAAGTCATGCCCTTCCCACCGGATGGTGAAAACTGGCTACCTCCTCCAGCGGAGATGCCACCTCCAGAGATCGAGGTTGGCTTGGTCAACTTCACTTCCTTCTTTTTCCTCCTTTCACGGAATTCTTTGGCCTTTAGACTTTCGGCATTTGGCCGTGATTGTGATCTTGAGCGCGAACGGCTTGGGCTATCACTGGATGGCTTCCGCTTTTGTCCATGCACTGGCGTATCTGCATCGTCCGAGTCTTCATCTTCACTGTCTTCCTCATCATCTTCACTCTTTCGTGGTTGTGGTTTCTGTAAACACTTGTCAGTTATTGGGATCATCGGCAAAAGCAGTACGTAGTGGTCGACATGCCTGGTTAATCGCCTTCTTGAAACTATTCGTCGAAGTACGTGCATTGCTTGGCGCATCCTCATTATCGCCTGAATCATTAGATGAGTCAATATCGCCATATCCAACATAAACAACATTGAGAGGTGTCTTTGACTGGCTGGTAGCCTTTGAGCTGGTAATGTTGCCGTCCAAAACCCAACGTGTGTCGGCACCAACATGCTGCTCGAGGGCCGTTTGACGTGTGGTTTCCTGAGCGTCCAGGGCAGCCTGGATAGCGGCCTGGTCGATGTTCAAGTCGAAGCGACCTGACTCTGGAGAGTGCGCAGTCTTTCTCTTCTTTGAAGAATGTGTTTCGGAGGCGGGAGAGGAGTTTTCTGAAGCTACTGCTCGCTGCATGAACTTCATAGTGAGAAGTCTCGATGAGACTCCTCTCGGTGTTTCGGGCGCCATGACGAAGGTTGTGTATTGGTCGATGCTGGAGATGTTCTCGAAGAGGTATCGTAGGTGGTGATTTTGTAGCTTAAATTGGGCGGCACAGAGACCGGGTGTCGCAAACACGTGAAGCGGCGATAGCTACAGTGAAGAAAATGATGGTCGTATAGCTATTCAGGTCTCAAAAAACTGAAACGCAAATTCTTCTCGTAATCTGCTCACAGAAATGTACCAAAATTGTATTTGTCGCAAACGCGATGCCCAAACTTGGGCGCATTTGCTCTCGAAATCCAAAAATATTTCGGTCTGCGGATAAACCGGGGTTCCGAGGCTTCAACCGTCGATGGGCAAGTTCGATGCCTCATAACCACCAACAGACCATTCAGCGCCGACACCGTCGAATCGATCCGCACTCCCGGGAACCGACGAATTCACGATGGCTACATCTCAATTGAGGGCAATTAGCGTCTTTGCGCGCAGCGCGCGCCTCTCCCAGCGCGCCTTCACCACTTCTGCTCGGCAATTCGAGGCTGCAGTCTCGACCAAGACCAACGAGACCTCCCCCGCCTCCGTCAACGAGAACAAACCTGCCGAGATCGGCCAGGCTCCTAACCGCGTTGGAGTTTGGTCTCGTAGCCAGAAGCCTCGTGCTAAGGCTATGACCGGTCCCCGATTCGAGCAGACCGACTTCGACCTCCAGGTACAACCGACATTTGGCAGCTACAATAGGATGTCAGATCGACTAACTGTGTGATAGCCTCAACCCAAGGCCGCCATCGAGATGATCCACAAGCAGCCTGTTACATGGACCCACGAGCGAATTGTTGCCTGTAATGGTGGTGGTGGTCCTGAGGGCCATCCCAGGGTCTTCATCAACACCGACAAGCCCGAGATTGCTACCTGCGGTTACTGCGGCCTACCTTTCGTACGAAACCCGGCTTGTAATACCAGATTCTGCTAAATACTTACATTACAATAGGCCCATGAACACCACCGCACCCACCTCGAATCCCTCCCTCAGACTTCTTACCCTCTGTCATAATCAGCTTCGGACGTTGGGATTTGAAAGGGTAAGGGGATTTGCCGGATCACTAGATGCTTGAGAAGGGGAATAAAGACACCCGTGTGATGAGGGAAATCGAGCTTTGTATATAATACTCGAATGCAACAAAAAAAGCGAAACGCAGCAGTGTTCTCAGCATGAATCTGTGTTTATCATGCACTCCAGTCAGTATCTGAACAGCCACGCATATTTGTGGCGTACTTAATGGCCAAATCTCACATTGCCCAACCCATTTACCCAGTGGCATTATATCTTGGCTCCCACGTTGTGGCATATATCCTCCATAGAATATAGCTGTCTGCGATTATAAATGTTGGACTGTGATTGGTCGAAGGGAGCTTGATAGTAACAGATAGAAAAGCCCCGTTCAGACTCCAACTTGAGCCCCACTATGACGGCTGCTGGACCAGGTTATCAACTAAGCACGATTCATTCTAAGCTATGCCTCAACCTCAAACTTCACGTCTGAATTCTGCAACTACACCAGTTCTTCTCTGTCTATTACTTGTTGTATCTCTGTTCCCCGGAGTATTCCACTTCCTCTGGACACTGCCGTTTGGTCTACTTGGACTATCAGGATCCTCATCCCCGCCCCGCCCAACCTCACTTCCAGTGATAGATCACTCGAAAGCAACAGCTATGAGCTGGTTCCAGAAGCAATTCACTCTCCCCGCCAAGTCGCGGGGATCATACCTCATTACTGATCAGGTCGTGTCTTCGTTGCCTGAAATCCGGGACTACAAAGTTGGCCTTCTGAACCTTTTCGTCCAACACACAAGCTGTGCTCTAAGCTTGAATGAGAACTGTGAGCTCACGCGTCTTCTCTTAACTTGCACCAATATCTTGTTGCTAATGCGACCAACTCAGGGGACTCTGATGTTCGAGAAGACATGAGCGATGCTCTTGACCGAATTGCTCCTGCTGAAGGGCCCAAGGGAGAGGCCCTCTACCGACATGAGTGAGTGCTTCATGTACAAGTCGTGTGAAGATGGATATTAACAACTGCTAGTGCTGAAGGACCAGACGATATGCCCGCTCATATCAAGTCTGCGCTTATTGGAGCAAGTGTCACAATTCCTATCAAGGACGGGAAGTTGGTAAGTACTAAGTGGTGCGAAACAAGACCGGAGAGTGACTAACTTCCAGCAGGCTACAGGAACATGGCAGGGAATCTGGTATCTTGAATTCCGTGCCGCTCGACATCAGAGACGAGTTGTTGCAACTATCCAGGGAGAGAAGGCTTAGACGCAATGAATAGAATCGAAACAACGTATAAAAAAATAGACTAGTTAAGCCTTTAGCCTGTCCTTCCAGCATGCGCAAAAACCAACAACGCCAAACACCATCGCCATGTCTCGACATCTATACATCGGAGATCAGCTCGTTCCATTTTCCTCCTTCATGTCTGTGTCATCGCCTGCCAGAACCTTTGTGTGTGGGACATAACCCTCTGGAGCAGCGGATCCTGGTGTTGCAGCAACCACGTTGCCGTTTTCGTCGACGAACTCGAAGTTGTATCGGCTCAGCAGGTGAGGGATCGCAGATAGTTGTGGGCCATATCGGGCAGTATTATCGTAGAGCTCGAATAGAGGGACGGCAAGGAGCTTCATGTTCTTGGGGACGCTAAGAACCTCTGCAAGAAGAATTAGTATCATGACCCATAACCGAGATCGGCTAACCTACTTTGCTTTGGCAGTTGAATGAAGTACAATTTCTTGCACTCTTTGGGCCGCGTCACATGCGCCGGGATGAAAGGATACATGAATGTTTCAAAGTTGGGCCTCCACCACTGGGCCAGGCAGTCGCCCACTTGCCAGTCGCCAGCTTCCTCGCCCTCTCCTAGGCGACCGACAGGTGCCAGCCTCTCATCCAGTCTCGATTTGAAGCCTTCAAGTTCGTCATCTTCTGGACGCAAGTAGTCTCCAGGAAGTTTGAAGAAGGCATTGGCAATTTGAAGCATAAGAATATGCGGGTGATTATGTTCGTGACAGACGAGAATGCCTTCGCACGTGCGGCGCATGCCGTGTTCCGTATAGTGCTCTTCAAGGCGCTTAAGTCGGGCGATAACCGACGGGTCCTCCTCAGGTTGTGTCTCTTTGACGCCAAATGTGTAGTTAGACAGCGGGTAGAGAGTCACCTTTTCAGGTTGGTTGCCGTTGAAGGACATGGGAATAACAGGAGGTTGCCCCGACTGGAGCGCGTCGGGAGTTATTGTCGACATAGCTGCTGGTAGATATGTGCTTCTCACTATAGAGATATACTGAGTAGAGATGTCTGAAAGCTGGAAAATCGGACTCCAAGATGCCGTTTTCGGTGTGACTTATGTTGAGGATATCTCTGGGGTGAGTCCAGGTAAGTGCTGCTAGAGCTCCAGGATATTTACGGCAGAATGAGCCCCAAATTACGAAATAGGAAGGCGGTGCAAGGTAGCTACCATCACACTTTGCGTTCCTGAACAATAGGTAGGTAGTATCATAAGCTTCAGGTTTTCTTTTTTTTTTTAATTTACTATTATGAAAGAAATAAATGAAAGTGATTCAGTACCATCTGAGGGTATTTACTATTTACTCTTGCTCTATGGTCGGCCTCATGAAATCTTTGAAACATCGTCCAGCATAATATGTCATAGCTCTGGAGCAGATATCTAAATGATAGCTAGGTAGTTGCGAGGGCGTATATTCGCGATAATTGTACTAGGTCTGTTAGTGTTGTGCAAACTAAAAGATATTATGCCAAGCAATGTTCTAGAAGAAAGATATTGTAAAATGTGGTTGGACCTGATACTTATGAGGTCATCCAGTCGTAGTTATCATTGGACAGGCTCAGAACAGAGAATCTGTCATATGTCTATGAATGCTTCCATCATGATGTCTCAGCTCCTTGTCATGACACAAGTCGACAGGCAGAGAATAAGTAAGTTAAATTTCCAGAGGCCATTGCCCAACCGTTTACACGTGGATGCCCTCCATTGAGTTTTGTTCGTCATAATGACTTGCCTACATAGGCAATGAGATGCATTGTTGAGAACAAGGCATTAATTGGAACTGAGTTAAAATTGTTTCTATGATGCAAAGGGCAGGATACCTAGACTAGACAGTGCCCTGATAAAGTCCCGACTTTGTTTCGGTTCATCGGATTGGTAGATTCACATATTTGTGCACAAGACAGATTACTATAACAGTACTCGATACAGCTGATAATAAACGAGCTGACGAGGTCTATGGAATGTATCTGTACAGAGTAGAACAAGGTGTTATTAACTGTCTGCCTGGCTGACGGGGCTAACCGGCGGGGTTCGCTAAAACACGGTACCCAATTGAAGTGCTAGGTATTCATGGATCGGATCAGATTGTTGGAAACTGATCGCCGTGGTCCGCAACCGGCCAGTCAGGATCAAGAGTAGAGACTTGGCCGAGATATCATTATCACCTATGCATAGAGTTGAGTGCTAATAAGATCAGATCAGTCAGGGCAATCAGTCATGCAGCCAATCCACTTTAACATGAACAGCAGTTAATCAGACAATCAATTACATCACAGTATGTGTATTGATATGTAGCAGAATCAGTATCCAAGCAAGATTCTTGCTCTGAATGGAATACAGAAGAAGATACAGAATGGTCGAGCCCCATTGCCATTGTAGAGATTTAGAACGGTCTAGCCAGACTTAGAACAAGGGCCGCTGTTAGTGTTAGGCGGTAGGTATTGTACTCGCACTACCTGTATGGACCAGACTTCAATTTGTGTCTGCCCACGGCAACCATCTCCATCTTTGCTCATAATTTCGCCAACAAAAAAACCTTCGCGTGTCGTCACTCGCATAACCCTTCTTTGGGCAATTGTCTTTTCGAGCTTGTTGCGTCATGCGCATACCGAGACATCCAGTCTTAGCTCGCCCGGAGGAACTTGTTGATAACTAAGCGCTATGGACGAGTCAAGCCTTGTCAATAGCCTCTCTCAGAGGCTTTCAGAGCTCGAGCACAAGGTTCACACCTTTCGCCACGAGGTGGCAGCTGATTTCATGCGCTATTACCACAATCTGCTCCGAGACACACAGCCTGACATCGCTTCCAATGTAGCCCAATCCCTTACCAAGTCACTCTCCAACTATCCAGACCTCAGTTCCGTCCTCACCAGTCTGGATCTGGACCTCACCAACGACGCAGCTGACTCACGAACACTCACCCGCCCTGAATCGGATCAACGCCACTTTTCCCCGCCGGCCACTGTCGCTACCTCCGGATCGGGAGCCGCAGAGCCTCCAGGCAGCCCCCGCGATCGACATCACGAATTGCTCTTTTTCCTTCCCCTGCTGGAGGGCTCTCCTCCTAGGACGCCAACCTCTCCTCCCCAGGCTTCCCTCACAAGCAACCACACTCCAATCGACATGTTGTTACCTGAACCAAGCATCCAGGCAGAGGAGAAGCAAGGTGCAGCTACCGTACAGGACCAACAACCCGAACAGCCTGGCATTGACCCGGTGCAGAATGCTCTACCGGCCGCGCCTCACTCGCCTGGAAGGCCAGGTCATGTTCGTCGCTCAACCAATGACACAGTCTCGTCATTCCATTCGGATCGAAGCGAGTCAAAAACACCACGGAGCGCCCTAAGACGTTCTTCAAGCGGATCTAAGCCTCCACAGAGCCCGAGACGTGTGCGTTTTGATGTCATGGGTGCAGAGGTCTTACCTACAGCATCACCACAACCCAACGACTCTATGCTCCCCCCAGCAGCTCCCGTCCCGCCAGCCGACAAACCTCGTACGGAATCCATGCTTGGCGATGACTTGGATTACCTACCACTGCCTCGCAAAATATCATCTTCCGAGGCACTGAGAGCGTTATCCAGAGAACCTTTGGAAGAGGGTGTCTGGACCGAGGTTAACTCAACACCAGATCAAAACTCTAGCGTGGAGGAAAAGACACCTGCAATTACGTCCAACTTTTCTCCAGAAGGATGGAGCAGTCCGATGATCATGGCACCAGATCCTCCGTCATCACGATATGTTCCCGAGTCTGTTCGAATAGAGCGTACTTTAGGAAGTGTAAGTGAAGAACCGAACGAAGATCAGGATTCATCCGACGACGACTTCCTCTCAATGGCGAAACCCAAGTCGTTTTCTACCAAGAAACCACCTGGATCGCCGTCCTTGAACAAGATTCCGGAGGAGGACCGTTACACGGGGCTCGCGGAAAGCCCGGAATCGCTCACCAAGACCCAAAGTTCTGGAACAGAAAAGGAACCAGAATCCGTTAAAGATGATGACGAAGACGAAGACGAAGACGATGAAATGTTTCACTTTGAAGACTCTGGAGGATCATTTGCCATACCTAAATCGAAATCGAAATCGAAACCAAAACCTCTTCCGGTGGAAGAAGAGGTTGAAGTTGACTTACCGGATGTGCCAGAGTCTGAGCAGTCACTATATGCCACTTCACCGGCAGTTCAGATAACCAGGCGGCCCGGTTCATCAGGACCGACAACGCCAGCCGCTGCCCGATTCCAAGCCGGCTCCGTTGGCTCATATAAAGGAAGACCGGTTGTTATGCCTGTCGTCCGTAACCCCGAGGTTCACGCACAGGCTGCTTCCTTGGGGCACTTCAATACGTTTGTGGGAGGATTAGATGGACGCAGCGGCATGGATGAGGGCGACCTCAATAGTTTCCGCGCCAGCGTCGCCAACACTGGCTTTTCTGGCACTCCCCGCAGTTTCACAGAACGCCTAATGATGGAGGAGGCCCAAAAGGCAAGGGCTGGTGGTTCGAGGCTAAGCTAGGAACACACTGCAGGTGTTACCAAGGAGTTCAGGGATCTTATGCATACGGGAAGGCTTGAAGCCTAGGATTCTGGGTAACTCGTTGGCGTTGAACATATTGTGATAAGGAGTTTATATATACACTGGTGGTGGTTTGCGGATTCAGGGTGATCCACGATTAGAAAACGTTATACATGCCTCTTCAGAAGGGGAATGATTGGCCACGATATTCAAGAAAGCAGCAGAAGCATCTCATGATAATGACCTAACATAATACGAGTGTTCTCAGTATGCTCGATTTCATCATGATATCTCAAAGTTATCAACTCACTTGAAGGCCACCAATCATTGTGGTCTGATTTCTTAGATGTGGGGTAGCCAGCTACCGTTCTACCGGGGCTATCCGTCTAGAGGCATCATCACGTCGTGCAAGCAGACATTTTGCCTCCATTGATCCAACATCAATTTAATTGTACAGGCCCAAGCGTTACAGGCAACGATATTCAAAATGGGTGGCCTCAATCTCGAAGTGTTCAAGGTACGCTTCTAATCTCCAGCCCGGCGAAGGCCTTTGATGCTGTGAATGTTCACCGAGATCACTATTTGCGAACCGCTACTGATATCGCATGTCGCACAGTTCGGCACGTATGTCATGTTTCCCATTGGGATCATGTTCTACTTCGGAACCAACCTCGACAACCGTTTCGCCGTCCCCGGTTTCTGGCCCAAGCCCGAGGAATGCAACAAGATCCCTAAGGACCGAGATGAGATCAAGGCCGAGTACGAGCGCATTGTGGCACGACAAAAGCTGCGACAGGCGAAGAAGCTTGAAGAAGAGCGTCGACGAGCAGCGCAGCAGCCTGATAACAGCAACAACAACGAATCTTAAGAATTCAGACGACCCGAGGTTCGAGGTTCGAGCTTGTACACTATAAGACAGGGGGGTTCTGCGACAGCATTTACGATGTATTCACGGCGTTTGGAAGGCATTGGAGATATCACCTCTCAATTCTGTGGGTAAAATACAGCATTGTACAAAATTGTTACAAAATGGAACGCTGTTCTACATGTTATACATCCAGGTTTCTTTCAACCTTGTCCCACTCTTCGTTCTCGACAGCTCCTTGGCGCACATTGGCATAAATAGCCTTGACCTCAGGATATTCTTTGAGGCCGTTGAAGAGAAGATCAAGAGAATCAGCCTGCTCAGGTGCGTCAATGCTGACCTTTGTGTCTTCATTTGGTGCCCAAACAATGTCCGAGTCCAGAATCTCAAGCTCGAATTTCTTGGATAGAGCCTCAGTGATGGCTGAAAGGGTGTTTGGCTGGGTCCAGGCTAAGAAATCGCCTTCTGGTAGTTCCTCGACGTCTTCCAGTCCTTCGTGCTCAATTGCTTCATCCAAAACCTCTGAGAGTGTGGGACCACCTTCTTTAGCTTTGAAAACGACCCGGCCACGTCTCGTGAAGTAGAATGTGGTGGATCCAACAACACCGCCGGCCTTCTTCACAGCATGACGAAGATCGTGAAGGGTACGTGTCTTGTTGTCTGTTTCAGCATCGATGACCATTGCTATGTCAGGAGGTAGAAGAGCCTCAAGAGACAAAGACTCAAGCTGGGCGCCTGTGGCTGAGCGGCCTTGGCCTCGTGCAATTGCAGCCTCGATCAAGTTCTTTGGAATACTTGCTGCGATTGATAATTAGATAGAGTTCCAAATTCAGGCTTCATCCAACTCCCACCTTTAGTTGCAGCAGCTATTGCAGTGGCTAGTTGAGGGTTGAACTTGATATCATCTCCATACACTATCGAATATCAGAACTAATGTCACACCATCCAACTCAAATCGTCTGCATACTTCTCGAGTACATGGTAATCATTTTGACAAACCCATGTCGCTCAGTCATCTTCTTCTTGTCCGTTACAGCTTTGATATGTTTTGTCTTGGACCATTTATTATGTCCAGCCCATGGAGCCTGTGTCGTCACGAAAGATCGAGAGCATTGTCGGCAGATTATCGAACTTGACTGCTGGATAGAAATGACGGATTGTGTTGTCTTTAGCAACGAATTGAAGCACTGGCGAGCAGCCATGGCTGAGTAAAGAAGAAGAGACAACTCCTGAAACCTCAAGTTTATCCTCGAATTTCTTCAATGAATAGATATACAAGCATCATATCCCAATACCTAGTGCCAAGTCTAGGTCTTCAAAGTTGAGCTTAGAGAAATGCGACGGACAAACTCCGGAGACTGAAGTTGCCCCACCTCGACTGCTATGTATAGGTAGTGCCTGCCGTCCCCTGGAGAGCACCCTAAGTTAATAAGTGGCATGGGGAACCTCGAGGTTACCAGTCTTACCTCTTGAAACACAACAAGTACAACGAATTCTCTAATACTACGACATCAATAATCCCCCTTCCAACTCGGAAAAGGTCGACGGCTTCGAGTTTCGTGCGCCATGTCGTCAACACAGGGGCCCGAGGCTCCAGCTCCCGCCAGCGAGGCGCAAGCTCCCTCCGACACCGCGACTGCGAATCCAGAGCTCGATCTCCCCAAGCTTCGATCCCTCCCCGCCGAACAACAGGACCTATTTCTCCTTACGTTTGTGTCTAGCTTGACTAAACATGTGCTGGACTTGGAGGCAGACGACTGCACGGCGCAACAGTTCTATCTCAAAAAGGAAATCTTTCAGATCATCAACCTATCATCGCCGCAACCTTCTCGAGTCATACGGAACAACTTAGGCAAATGCTTGGCGCACATCTTTGGAATCGGAGACAGGAAGCTGCTGTTTGAAACGATCAACGACTTAATCACAACTGTATCGAGCGGAAGGTCAAAAACCGATGCCGACTTGCGTACCAAGCATGCTGCTGTTGTCTGCTTAGGCGATGTGTTCGCTTCTGCTGGCGATAGCGCAATTGGTCTACACCCACTTGCTTGCTCAGCATTAATTAAGCTTCTCAAGGCCTCTTCCAACAATGCTGGAATGCGTGCAGCATGCCTCACTGCACTTGCGAAGATTGTTGGTATGGTGGAAGGCAGCATGGACGAAGTGGCTGCGAGGGATATCTGGAAACAAGGGCGAAACCATGCATCGTCTGACAAGGGGCATCTTGTTGTTGCTTCTGCTTGCCGGGCCCTCAAAACATTATTCAAGCATACACCTTACTTCCTAAACTCCAGCGACTTTGACAAACTTGAGACCGCAGTTTCCAAAGCCTTTGACTCTCCTTCATCCCAGGTCCGACAGGCCGCTGCAGAATGTTATGCTGAAGCCTTGTTCCAGGGCCACTCAGAGGGCGGTCTTCCGGAAGTTACATCCCCAAAGGGCAAGAAGTCTAAAAAGGCGCTGAAACGCCAATCTACCATTCCTAATATCGCCGACGATGAGCTTGAGATTCCTTCTAGGTCTTCGAGTCCAGCACCATCAGGCAAGCGAAGTCAGGTGTTGGCTCTATCTCTGACAGATATCTTGAAGAACCTGTCTTCACAATATGTCAAAGCCTCAGCCTCCAACAGAACTCGAGCAGCCATAGGCGTATGCTATGGCAAGCTTTTCCGACGACTCGGAGAGAAGCTTGTGGAAACAAACTACCTCAAAATTGTTGAGAGTCTTGCAATAGACGTGCTGGGATACCCTACAATTATCAATAATCGATATCGGCTTCTGATTTCCAGAAAGATTGTCGATGTTGTCATTCAAGATGTTATTGGGCGTAAGATTCTAGGAGAGTCTGGTCAGATATCGGCCGCCAAGGCTCTTATTAACAATATCTTCAAGAACTACCCTCAAGCACTAGCCGAGAAGCCAGAGCCTTCTAAGCATACTCTGATTGCGACGCTGAGTGCTGTCTCTTCGCTCATACAATCCTTAGGCTCTGCTGCAAACAGTTTCGCGGAGTCATGCAGGGATGGTCTCTTGCAAGTTTTGCAGCATTCTAGTTATACTGTTCAGGTCTTTGCGTCGCACTGCATGAAGACTCTGGTCCTCGCCTGCCCTCAACAGCTTCTTCCTTGCCTGTCGGTCTGCATGAACAGTCTGAATCGAGAGCTCTCCCTCCTTGGGTCTGGACGAAACTCTCCCAGAAGGTGCATCGGGTTTGCTCATGGACTCGCTGCAACCTTGAGCGCGAGCCCTGCTCGTCCACTTCATGGATCGGTTGAAATCAACAGTCGCGTATTGACTATTGCGACCAACATGCTAAAGTCAAGCAGTCAGGCGCAACTTCGCGTTGCGAGCACACAGATCCAAGTCGCCTGGGTTCTCATCGGAGGCTTGATGTCTCTGGGACCAAACTTTGTCAAGATACATTTGTCACAACTCCTTTTGCTTTGGAAGAATGCACTCCCGAAGCCCCTTGCTAAGGATAATACGTCAGCCCGAAGCTTCCTAGAGGTGTCTTTCCTGACCCATGTTAGAGAGTGCGCAATGGGATCGATTCTGGCCTTCCTGGAATTTAATAGCCGTCTCTTGACCGTGGATGTGTCAAAGAGAATTGCGGCCATGCTCCAGAACACAACGGCTTTCTTGCGCACTCTACCATCCAAAAAGACTTCCGACGATGTCAACCAGAGGCTGGCCCCTGCTTTGCAGCTCCAAGATCTTGAGATGATGGTTCAACGCAGAGTCTTGCAGTGTTACGTCAAGCTGGTCAATCTTAGCCCAGCCGGTGGAAGCGAGTCTTTACTGCAGTCAAACTTGCTGACCCTCGCGATCTCGCTCTTTGCGGATCCGGAAAACTACGCGCCGAACACGCTAAGTGCATCGATTGCAAATGCAGCCGCTACCTTCGAGTCTATCTGGGATGTAGGCGATAACTCTGGTTTTGGCATCACCGGTCTTGTTGCTGGATCCCGTGTGAGAAAGCTCCCTGGTCAGCAGGAGAACTCTGTTGATGACAAAGATGAGCTAGACAGCCCAGATGACATGATAAACAAGATCCTTCGCTCGCCAATCTGTGGCAGCTTGGAACACGATGCTTCTGTCTTGTACATTGGCAGTGCAGATTCTTCAGTCGCTCCAGATCCGCCTGCCACAGAGGTCATCAATGCAGCAATCCAACTGTTTGCATTTGCCTTCCCACTCACCCCTGGCAAGGTTCAGGAGAGTATTCTGGAACAGATTCGAACCTTTGCATCTGCTGGCACACTCATCAGAGACCCAGGTCGCAAGGCTGCCATCAACGTCAACCTTGCTGCAGCCATTCTTGCCACAATGAGGGTGGCTGTGAAAGAGACAAAGTCGCCTGCTGGTAACGTTTCGAATCCCGCAGTTGAAGCACTGTTACAGGACATTGTTCGTGATTTTGTTCTGGACCCAGATGAGCACGTCAGAAGTCTGGGTTATGCTGCCACGGCTCGTCTGTGCAATGTGTATGGAAATGGCTTCACGAATAATGAAATCAAGTACCTAGTCGATACTATTGTTGGTAACCGCGAACCTAGTGCGAGAGCGGGCTGTGCAATGGCGCTTGGCTCAATCCAGACCCAGGTTGGTGGTATGGCAGCTGGGTACCATCTCAAGACTATTCTCGGTATTCTAATGTCCCTCTGCAATGATCCTCATCCGGTGGTTCATTTCTGGGCGCTTGAAGCGCTATCACTTGCTTCAGACGCTTCAGGACTCAGCTTTGCTGGCTACGTGCCAAGCACTTTGGGAATGCTTGTTCAGCTCTACGTTTCCGAAACTCACCATGCTGAAATTTCATCTGCAATCACTATGAACCTGGAACTGGAACTTTCCACGACTTCTGCTATTGCTCGATGCGTTGATTCTCTCATCAACGTTCTGGGTCCTGATCTACAGGATGCCATAAAGTCAAGAGAGCTGATATTCACGCTTGTCAACCGTTTCCGCGAGGAAGACGATTTGACGGTGCAAAGGGCAGCTCTGGGTTGTCTTGAGCATCTATCTCTTTACGCCCCAGGACATATGCATTTCGGCGAATATGTCAAACTCCTTCAAAAATATCTTATGTCTGAATCTATTACTCTCCGGGATGTATCGGTAGATGGACTACACAACATGATGAAGCGAAACCCACAAGATGTCCTGCGGGAAGCAGAAAGGGGGTTCGAAGAGCAACTATGGCTTGTCCTTGATACAGCACCGTCTCACGATGGAATTCGCAACATCATTCGAAACTGGATGCATCATACGTGTCTCACAGAGACAAATGCTTGGCTTCAGCGGTTCCAGGCAGTACTAAAAATGACAAGAGCACGACCCAAGACTGAGGACACTCAATCCAGCTCCAAAGGAGGTGGATTGCCTGACTTGCAAGACGAGGAGGTTGCTGGTTTCGCTTCCGCGGGTGGTGCTGCCAAGGACGAAAAGGAGACGAAAGCCACTTCCGAAGTCGAACCTCTACGTTGGCAAGTTACTACTTTTGCGCTGAGCTGCATCGATGAGATGTTCATGATAATTGCCAAGGACATAACTGCCAACGGAGAGTCCAAAGCCCAGGGCGATCTTCAAAGTAGAGTTGCAGATGTTGTTCGTATGGCGTTCTCTGCATCAACTTCGAGTGTCTCGGAGCTCCGAATCTGGGGCTTGAAGATAATAGGAGATGTTTTGAAGATGTTTGGCAAAACACCCGACCCGGACTTTGAGGAGGCGATGTTGCTGGAGCAATACCAGGCTCAAATCAGCTCAGCTCTTACCCCGGCATTTGCTGCCGATTCGTCGCCTGAGCTTGCTTCTGAAGCTGTCAACGTTTGCGCTAGCTTCATCTCTATCGGTATAGTCACCGATGTAGATCGCATGGGCAGGATTCTCAAGACCCTTGTCAGTGCTCTAGAGAACTTCTCCAAAGATAGTGAGAGCGCCGCGATTGGCGACTTGAAAAGCCTGAGCTCAAATGCACAGGTCATGGTAAAGATATCCGTATTCTCCGCCTGGGCGGAGCTGCAGGTTGCAAGCTCCGAACAACACTATCTCTTGGATGTGCTCAGGCCTCACATCGGTACTTTGACCCCCTTGTGGCTGGAGTCTCTGCGCGAGTTCGCACGTCTCCGATTCGAGCCCGACATTTCCATGACTCTAGGGCCCCCTTCACTGTCTGGAAGCCTCGACACCATATATGCAGCTCTTAACCGTGAGACGCTGTTACGCTTCTACCAGGATGCTTGGTTGAAGCTGGTAGATGCAATTGCTAGCCTGATCGAACAGGATAGCGAGTTTGTGTTCGATGCTCTTGATGGAAAAGAATCAGATGGTCCTTCTACTAGCGGCAAAGGCAAGAATTCCGACATCAATTATCGAGATGAGCCAGTGGCATTCTTCTTCGTCCTTTTTGGTCTTGCTTTTGAAGCCCTTGCCACACGTTCCGGGCAAAACGATTCTTTAGCTACACACGAACAGACGCTGGCCATCCTAAAGGCGCTCAAGAAGATCCTACACCCAAGCGTGTCTGGCCATGCCATCTACAGACCGGATGTATTTTCCGAGACCATGGACTTGCTAGATCGTTTAGTGCTAACAGAGAGCCTGGATGTGCAAGGCGTTATCGTGGAGATTGCAAGCGTTCTCTGTGTCGCACACCCTTCTGCAAGGCGACACGTTACTGAAGAGGGCGACCTGTCTGATGATATCGATCAACTCTTCGAGCTTACACGCATCATCGTACTAGTCCTCACGGGGCTTCTGCCAAGCCTTTCAGAAGGAAGTCAACCAGCTAGGCACCAGATGAACGAGGAAGCTATCCTGCTGATACGGTCGTCTCTGAATGCCCTTGTGGATGCCGCAGAGGTCTTCCCAGCTATTATCAAGACTGATCTTCATGCATGCATCATTCACATCTTTGCCACAATTTTATCGACCCCTGGTTGCCAAGAGTTGATAGCGCCGCAGTCGCTACCTACACTGAAGCGTTTTGTTGGTAGCATGACCAAGTCACGGAAGAGCCGTAGCGATGGTGAGCCATCGTCTACAGATATCCAACTGCAGGGATGTCTACGCCGCTTCCTGTCCATCTACCTCAATGCTCAGAAGCGCGAAGTACCTCAATCCCTCATCTGTGTCAAGAACTGCTTGCTGGCCACAACCATCCTGTTCACCGGTGGCCAAAACCACCTGCCAGCTTCTGAAGCTCTCGTAGCACGTTATCTAGATGAGCTGATGGACTGCCTCACTGATCGAATGGTAAGTTTCTTTCCCAACAACCCCAAGCATTGAGAAGCACAGCAGACGACTAACGATGCATGTTCTACTTTAGACAGCCAAGATTGCGGCCAACTGCATCAGGTCCTTGCTGCTACAGCCATCTTCTACCAGTGCTGACCTCAGCATTGCTCGGTACCTGTTCCCCAGGTTGACAGCCTTTGTAACTGATACAGACCCTGAAGATCCCGAAAACGCTAGGGCCTTGGTTGCGCACACGCTATGCCAATATGCGGGTGCAATCGACAAGGGTCGACGTCTGGCGGCTATCACAGTGGTGATTCCTACGTTGATGGCCCGAGCCACAGCTGAAGGGAAGGAGGTGTACCATGAAACCAGTGCACGATTGCTGGAGCTTGCAGCAGTAGATCAGGACATGTTTAGAGCAGTAGTCGGTGGCATGAGTGACGGACAGAAGTCTTTCCTCGAGGAGGTGATTCGCTTTGGCCGACAAAACACGGGCCAAGCGAGCAAGGCGGTCGCCGGAGAGTCTGGACAGCCGAGTATTGCGTTGAAGATGGACTTTGGCGGTTAGACCAACAATGTTCAAGCATCGGGCCTATCAGGAGAACGAACCATGAGACCAATACACATTATGAGCGAGGTGCAGCTCACAGGCTTTATGACTATCTGTCTTTTGTTGGCAAGCATAGTCTGTGCTCACACTGCAGTTTAGCATGCATACCCACCAAATATAATGACGAAGACAAGACCGCGCAACGGTACGAGCATTCATAAGGAAACCTCAGGGGCGTGTGGCTCTTTGAGCCACCACTTGACAGTTGACAGGGTTGACAGCGGACAATTGCTGTACGTAGTACGTGCTCTACAGACACCAACCTGCAGCCACGATATCAGATAAACAATTCGATTCGATATAATCAAGATGGCCTAACGGCCGGCGTCTCCACGATGGATTAAGTGCGGAGTCACTTGTCAGGTTACACAAGGATCGCCACAGCCCATTCGCACAAATCTGCAGGGCCAACATGCGCAGCATGGCATGGCATTTTAGCGCGGCGCCAGTCATAGTTATGTCCGGGGCTACCGGCAATATGCCGTGCTATGTCAAGCGCATGAGATACACAAGATAGTATCATGCGCATGCACGTCTCGAGGCTCTCAACTCTATCTTTGTGCTTACACTTCAAGGAGACAAACGAGTGCTTATGATGGGAGGTTCTTATATACATTCAGGAATAAATATGGTCAATGGTAATATTATTGTGGTGCAGCGCCTAAGCCCTATCAACCTCCCTATTGACCTCCATCATCGATCTGCTGTTGGTAAGCACTCGTTATCTCGATCATCTGGCGCCTATGACACGCAACACTTCTTCTCATGTTGCCTGCCAGAATTGACAGCCCCTTGCTAGCGGCGATTCAAGACTCTCCTGCTCCTTGGCCAGTAGCCTTATGGAGTAACGAGCAGGTAGTTGGTTAATTGATCTGCATGGTTCGTCACAGGAGATATTCTCTCCTCGTAGAGACACCGCAAATATTCGGAAGCCACACACGCCAATGCCTTGAATCTGAATGTATGTGTGGGCTATACTCGGTGTTAAGACCTGCAAAAGAGGTAACCTCATCGCGAGACCCCACTAACCAGGAAGCTAGGTACCCAGCTCCTCCGTAATGTGGCCAACAATCAAGACGAACAACTAACATGGGGATGGCTGATTTTCGTTCCTTTTTATTATGCCAAGCAACGTCAGAGTGAGAGAACGGTTGGTGCAGACACGAATAAGGTTGCTGTGGTTGGTCAATTGGCCGTCTTGTGTAACCGTTGTTGTGGGAAAAAACAACACTCTTGCATGCCTTGTTCGTACCTACGCATTGTGGCCCCGAGGTAATCTGATCTCTGGGGATACACCGCATACTAAACGCTCTGACTCTGCAGGATCGGTGCCACTTGAGAGAACTGAGTTGTGACGTGAACATCTAAAACTCTCGATGCATAGTTCGTTGTTTTCGTGGACTCTATGGGTACGATATGCCTCGCACATATTTCATCCACTCTCAGACATTGGTGTGATGCAGCAGATGAATATCAGGATTAAATTCGGGGAGGTAAAATTTTGCTCTTGTATCATTGTTCTCTATTGTAGAGAGCCTAGTACCTCATATCAGCGCTTGTCGTGGCGGTGACATGTACCGTCGACAATGACTGGGCCTTGGTCTTTCCTGGGGACCTTCTCGTCAGTGGATGCTTTCTTCGACGAGGACTTCCTATCTGTGTGTGATGCTGATGTCTTCTTGCTTGAGGATAACTTCTTTTCTGAAACTCTCTTCTTTTCAGAATCCACCGACTTCGTCTCTTTGTTCTTTGGTCGTTGAGTTTTCTCGTTCTTACGGTCATCGTTACTCCTGTTGCGAGAAGGATCTGTGGGTATATGCCCTTCCTCTGACTTGAACTCGACCTGACTAGACGCTTCATACGGGCCACTTGGCTCTTCCACCTTCGCGCCCTCACTAGTGGGTCGCGCTATCACTCTCCGTCCTTGGAAGCGTGCTTTGTTGAGTTGATCTATCGCCGTATTCGCTGACGCGACGCTGTCAAAAACGACCAATACGTAGCCCCTGAGATACCTGCTGTTGCTGTTCTTTGGGATCTCCATCGATTCGATCTTCGTCTTGTCCACTTTACGTCGAACCCAAGACTTGACTTCATCGGCTCGCGCTTGTTGCGGGAATGGAGACACATGTAACTTGCGTGGCTCCGTCACGACGTATTCCGACCTATAGGACGGTTCGTTGCTGGCAAGGCTGCAGTCGGCGTAGTATGCTGGGTACTCATCATGGCTACGATAGGGCAGAGCGAACTGGACCGCTTGATGCTGGTATTCAGGCGAATAGGTAACTGCATTAGCTTTCACAGGAAATGCCCGAGTAGTGCCCTCATCATAAGTGTAGTGTCTTCTTGGGGCTATGGCCCCGTATGCTGCTGGCATTGTCGTTATGATTGTGATTGGTAGGGGCTGGGTGCAATCTTGGATGGGAATAGATTGTGTGTTGAATGCAGGACCATTGGCCTGCGGGTAGTTAATGCTGTAATACTAAATCACGATAGCCATGATTAGTATCTTATCGTACATAGGGGGGCTTTCTTACCTGTCCAGATGATGTAGAGTACTGCGAGGGTGCGCATAGTGGTATCGGCGACGTATATTGACTTGGGGGGGTTGGCAAATACTGTGGTGTCTGTGATTGAACAACCCCTTGTGGTTGTATGGCAGGTTCTCTGATCTTGATGGACTGAAAACGATTCTTGTCAGACGCAATGATCGAACGACCATTGAAGACTCCGCCATTGAGGAGACCTGCTACCATATCAATATCTCACGATGCTATACTTGCCAATGTTCACTTACCCCAAGCCCTCTCAAAGTTCTCTCTGCCCCTAACTCGGACCCATCCCGAAGTGCTGCTTTGGAAGACTTCGATGTGGTCCACTACGCACGCAGTACGTGTCCAATCTTTCAACTGCTGCCACGATGTTCCAAATGGTAACTGTAGGGGCCATTAGTGTTTGTTCGTGCTTCAATTTTTCCAGGTTTTTGAGTATAACGTACATTGCAGATGGTAATGTAGTAGATGCCAGTCTCGTCTCCCGGACCAACGTCCGCTTGAACAGTATTTTCGGTAGGCATGGATTGGCAAAGTCTGCACGAGGCCGAGACGTCTCAATTTCTAAGCGGGCTCTTGTGCAATGTTACAAAGAACCGGAAGGGAAATTTCCAGATGTGTAACAAAATCGACAGTACGGTGTAAGAAGCGAGTGACGGTACGCACTATGAGATGGCGACCTTGGATTTATACTTGATGCAATGATCTCGTTGTTGAAATTCATTGATCTCCACAGCTCTGAAAGCGAGCCCTTGGTTTCTTTGAATCAAACATCGACTATACGGTGCTTTGATGTCATAAAGTGTCATAAAAACAGTCGCAGGTAAGCTTTATATCTAGCATCTCGCTGGAGCTGATACACAGTGACAAGGATGAGGTAAAAGAGACAACAACTTGTCCGAAATCTTCTCCGCGTTGCTTTTAAACCGTTCTTTACCTCCTCGGGATTTACCTGCATTTTATCCCAGTCTTCAGGTTTTCTTCAGGCCCCCCGGGGTCCAGAAAAGGTGCATTCTGTGAGAGCGGGCGTTCTGCACGAGCAGATGTCGTCTCAGGACTGAGGAAAGACCAGGAAACGTTGAGACTACTGTAACTAGTTGAAGCGTCCGGATCTGGCAAGCTCGTCTCCTCCTGAATGATTAACGGCGCAGTGTAACCCGAGATCCCTGTTGCCGTTTCGACATGCATCTTTGACCCTCAGCTGCGGGATGTGGGGGCTCAAGCTGGTCAAGACCACTAGGAACCATCAAGCCTGTCTAGTGGAGGACATGGTAAGACTCAATAAGGTCCAAAGATAGGTTCCGTTTGGACGCTGTGTAAAGCATTACACGGAAGAGGTGCATTCTGCGCGAACGTTGATCTTCAATTGGGCTCCCGGCTCCGGACTGTACCCAGAAAGCAGATCTGCCAAGCCACAGGCCCCAGTGTTCAATATCCAATGTCAAGCATGTCTCGCCCTGATCGATGTGCATACTGTATTGCTAGGTTGTGTCCCGCCTTCATAGTGACATATCATATTGCGATCAGTACTCCACCATTTGGCAAAATGTCTCTTTGGCCTGGTTGTGACAGATCCCATCGAGAAACAAGGCCCACGTCGAATACAAGACGCCAGGTAGGTAACATGGCGCTGCCTTTTTATTCTGGTGAAGAGAGTAGAGACGGTACATGGTAGTCTCGCGTTGTCTCTTGTCTCAGCCCAATCTTCATGTTGGTGTTGTGGCGCCAACGTTACATGGTTTCTTTGCTTATTGGAGGTCTGGGAGAAAAGAGGAAACTATGCCTTTTTGTGCCAGGCCCATTATGCAGCCATGCCCTTGACATCAGAAAGCAACGCTATTTGTGTAACAATGGCCGTCACCGCCAGCGCAAATCGACTTGATCATTTCGTCTCCAGACGACTCCTAGCTTTGTTCTTGTATCTGTGGTAGTCTTCCACACGCCAAGCTGCAATCTTTCCCTAGCATGTTGATCTGGCCAGGCATATGGCAAGGCAGCCTCTGGTGTCCTACCCTTCACGTATGTTTGAAGGAGAAAGTATCGTCCAATGTGGATGTGTCGTCTGGCATTAAAGCAGATACGTCAATCGTATCTCCGATATCATGCATCGATCCCAAGGTTCTGTCGCCAACCGTTCCCTCGCGCCATGGAGTCGGGCACTGCGCCGAATCTGCATACGTTACCAAGACGCCGTTTTGTGCATCTGAGAGTAGCAAAACCGGGAACTCGGGTTCCCCATTAATCCAGGCAGCTCGAGTTTTTCCCGCGATTTTGCTGTTTGGCAGCTGAACTTCTAGCGAGATGGGCTTAGGTCCTCCAGACAAGGGGTCCCACACAAAGGACACGCCGCGGTACTTGTCGTCCTGGCACGTCACCAAGAGAAGCTCGCGAGTTGTCGAGTGCCATTGGAAATCAACGGCCGAATGAAACATCAGTACTGCTCGGAGTTCGGCTGCAGTGACATCCCATATCCAGAGAGTAGTAGGGGCATCATCAAGCCTAGTGACTAGAAGGGTCGAAGATGCATCAAATGCTAGCAAGGAGCATCCTGTCCTTACATCGGTTGGAGATTTACCATCGACCAATCGGCTTGGAGGTGAAATCATCTGGTTTGCGCGGAGGAATGTGTAAGAAGTCCCTCCATTGGACGAATCATTCAGCTGTTCCTGCCAGACCTAATACAATTTGTGAGAATCGAAGTAACTTGCATATAAAATGACCTCACCTGAAGGGTGTCCTTTGGAGTGACTGTGGCAGGGTGGACAAGTTTCGGGCCATCTCTCCATGTCTGCGTGTTGAGGATAACCACTGTTTTGCTGCCATCGCCTATAGCACAGAATGACGCATCAGGACTGAGACCGCAAGACTTGATCCCAGTTTCGAGGTCCGCATCCTGGCCAGTGACAATGCTGGATGGTCCAATGGAACGAAAAGGTTGGCCGTCAGGTGCGTACAGCAAAAGCTTATGCCCATGTGCTGGAGCTTCCCACAATATGAGCCACTGACCGTCAGGGGTCCAGGTCAAGCCATAGACATCAACTGTTTCTGGATACCAAGACCGCAGCACCTGTCTAGTTTTAGGATGATGAATACTGACAAGATCTCGACCACCTGTCCGTGTCAAAACGGCAAGGTGTGACGATTTTGGCCGTATCGAGTAGCCTCTCTGGGCAGAGACAGGGAGGTAGAACTTTGGGTTGTTGATCTCAATAGCTTTAGAGGTAGAAAGGTCAAAAATGGAAAACTTGAGGCCGAACCCAGCACAAGCAAAAATCTCATCGTCGTGGGCTCCAAAACGCACGAGAGACTGCTTCCCACCACCGGGTGCAGGGTTCCTGATCGTGGCACGAAATGACGAGTCG
This sequence comes from Fusarium sp. PT, assembly GCA_021020635.1. Classification (NCBI taxonomy): domain Eukaryota; kingdom Fungi; phylum Ascomycota; class Sordariomycetes; order Hypocreales; family Nectriaceae; genus Fusarium; species Fusarium sp. PT. Next base: position 1,954,492 of record JAHMRZ010000003.1, on the reverse strand, counting down.
CCTATTGAGAAGACATGAATCTGTTCGGCACTTGCAGCAAGGATTCGAGATGATGAAGGTGCCCATGCCAACGCGGACACAGGGGTTGTGAGATCTGGCGGTAGCTTCACCACATGCGCAATCGAGAGCGAGAGAGTCAAGCGCACTGTGATACTCTGCAAAGACAGGGTAGCAATGAATTTGCCGTCAGGACTGGCGACACAATGAGGCGATGCTGAGAAGATGGACAAAGACTGGTTAGTATTTGTTGTTTGAGAGGAGAAGAAAGAAAGACTTCTGAACTCAGGTACCTACCTTTGAAAACACGTGAGGCGTGCATCACGACTGCCCTGCCTCCTCGGGGAGTACCGTTGGGAAGTCACGTCACCTGAAGCGTTCAGATGGAAGGTGAGAAGAAGAAAGTATAGCAACCGCAGAGGCGGGAATTATTATTTTTGGCTTGAACGGCGAAATAAACGGTAATTGTGAGGTGACTTGAAGACTCAATATCCTTCGGGTCGTTTTTGCTGGTGGCCTACAGTTGTAAAGTCTTGAAAATCAGTTTGGAAGTTCAGTTGTTCAACTTGATAATGCCATGTTGAAAGGTGGGGAACTTTTATTTACATACTACCATATATGGCTTAGCGTCTTGGGATGTCAACAGTCCTCTGCGTATAATGCCTTATACGGGACAAAGTGAGCAAACTAATAAACTCGACGGAGCTCAAATCTGTGACTCAGCCTTGTTCATTTATTCTTGCCTCTTCTCCTTTCAAACGCTCAAATTATGCTTGGGTCAGAGAGTTGTGTTATACGCAAGTTCGAGATGAGTTGCCAGGTGTCTACCGGGTAGTTGGCTTCAATTCATAAGAAGGGAACTTATATACATGTTCAGGTGCAAATATCCATGGGTCGCTCTCCTAACTCCTGTTTCACGACTTCATAGCATACACAAAGTTAAATATATGTGGTATGGAACTCCCCTGGGACAGAATGGCCGAGTTGATCAAGTTTAACTAAGTTTATGCATAGTGAAACCAATTAACTACTGTGTGTTAAACATTGGATTAATTGAACCCGATTTTTCGAGATAACATCTCGTGCAAGTAAAAGAAAGATCATTATAAGTGGTATTCATATCTAGTTATGGTGATAATGTCTTACTTCATTGCTTGTAAATGTGTCTTTGTGATGCTTCCACATTGCTGACTTGTTATTCAGTTAGTATAAAACCCAGTGCAATAGCAAGGGACTGCACCATCTCTCCGTTAATTGTGACCGAGTTATTCCGGAAGCTATTCTGACGCTATTGCTTCACTGTTGGGCATGCTTTTCGCTCACAAACAACCCCTATAACACCGAAGAGCTATAGTCGCCGATTTGCACTGGCAGCCAGAGGACAGTAGGTAAGCCGAACAATTGCGATTACCTATATACGTTTCAAGTAGAGAGGGATAACTAACCCATCGGGGTGGCCTAACGGGGTATACTTTCATTCTCGGGATGCTGACCTTCGTGGCAAATCCCATATGTGTTATATGCCTTAGGCCGCGCATTCGAAATGCGCATTTTTGCCCTTTACTCATCTTTTTATACTATATAGTTTTTGGGTACGTATATATATTGTCCAAATTTGACTTGGTGCCCTCCTTTCTAGAGAGAATCATCTTTGCTACTGGGACCTTCAGTGTCTGTGTACGTCCAAGGCAACCGCAATAATACGTATTGCCTGCATAGTGTATATGAGTTGAAAATAGCCACAGGACCTCAGTTTAAGAGGGTGTTTCTACGTGTGATCGCCTGAATCTCTTTTGTCTTTTCAGTAATTGAACTTGTCTGTCATGTCTTGGACAGGGCGTTCAGTTACTCCATTCTAGCAATGATCGACGTTTGATGTTTCCACTCGTGAATTTCTCGTGGGTTTGTTCCTCCTCCTGGGATTCAACTATGATGTTTTCATAGTAGGTACCACATAGCTCCCCCATGCACTTGGCTATCTCCTGATGCTGATAGAGAACCACAATAAGGCAGAGGATTAGAACCTATCTACATGACATGCCTGCTTTAGGCAGCTCTATTTAATCAAGCCATCAGGTTCATATAGTCGGGTGGACCATGGTGTATTGTTGCTTTCCTAGCGGTGAAGTTCCTGTGTCATACTTTTAGATCGCATGTAACTACTTTTATCTTGTAATTTTGCTCACGACAAAGTGGACTTCGACTTTACTATTCGGTGCATTCCTGATTGTAGTTAGGAAATAGAATGTGTAGTTTATATGTTTTCGTTATTCCTGGTCCCAAACGCTACTTAGTTTCCTCTCCAAACAACAAAGACTGTAGTGTCAATATAACAACATTTAAACGTAAAGAATCCGGACAAGTCATATGAATGTATTCTGTAGATTCATCCTTTCTCAATTTGATTGGCTCTTATATTATATAACTTGACAAGGTAGTCCACAAATAGTTTATTCCCGTCTGCCTAGTTAATGACTCCCTGTTCATGGCCAAAGCGTGACAGATATATCGGCAATCACACCACGTTACACTGGTGATCACGTCGTTCACAGGGTCCTCCCTGGCTTTAGAACAGTGGCTCTTGTCGAGTGGATGGATATATGCATGGTTTCATGTATCATGACAAGTTTGCTATCCATGAATGAGTCAGCCGTTGTTTATGAGGAGGTCATCAAACTAGGGGTGTAATGCATGAGGCGTGAACAAGTTTTTAGATCTGCGAAAGGATTCAAACAGCACAGAATAGTCGTTTTTAATCAAGATAATTATGCGGTTAGAAACTAACTACATAAATCAATGTGTCGTGTTCAAATATAAAGGACATGATATGGATCTTATCATGTCACCTCACAACCAATGCTGTAACTCCGCGGCTTAGACGAGAGGTTGTTTCCATTACTCAGCGCGGGACAACAAAAACGGGTTGTGGCGAGCGGGCGGGCACCACCGACGATAGGATTATAGCGTTAACGTAGACTCATAGTTGCGTAGCGGCAGGCTCATGATAGGGCTGGAGTTATTGTTAAACGAATGGAAAGGCGAAAGGCGAAAGGCGAAAGGCGCCGAAGACCGCTGAGCTTACTTTCATCACTTATTTATTCATTACCTAGACCTCTTTCTCTTCTTTATCGCATTGTGATAGCGATATTTGGAAATCATGGCTACATAGCGGGCCTTTAATACGTCTCATCTTACCCTACTTTTGCCTCGTGTCTAACCTCCCGTCACCATACTAAATATGTCGTCTCTCCGCATTTTCAGATCGAGAGTTTCCGCCTCGGCTTCAAATGGCCTGCAACCACGGCAGTCTATCAGAAACCCGGCGTATCTGCGCGCGCTTGCTTATACCTCAAGAACCGTTGCGACAGCAGCTCAACCTTCGCCACAAGAAAGACCCCGCGAACCATCATCTTCAACACCAGATATAGACCTTCTACGCCCTCGTGGCCGGCGCATCCGCGATACGAAGCCCTTCTCCGATTTCCTCACCGATACCTTCCACCGACAACATGACTACCTGCGCATTTCCGTTTCGGAGCGGTGCAACCTGCGATGCGTCTACTGTATGCCCGAAGAGGGCGTGCCATTGTCGCCAGATCGCGAACTATTGACAACGCCCGAAATCGTCCTCTTGTCGTCTGTTTTTGTTTCCCAGGGTGTCTCCAAGATCAGGTTGACAGGAGGAGAGCCGACTGTGCGGCGAGATATTCTTCCATTGATGCGCCAGATTGGAGATCTGCGGCGGCACGGCCTCAAGGAGATCTGCATCACCACAAATGGTATATCTCTACATAGGAAACTCGACAGTATGATTGAGAGCGGACTTACCGGCGTCAACCTGAGTCTCGATACGCTAGATCCCTGGCAATTCCAGATCATGACAAGGAGGAAAGGCTACGAAGCAGTGCAGAAAAGCATCGACCGAATCCTCGAACTCAATAGACTTGGTGCTGGTATTAAGCTCAAGATCAACTGCGTTGTTATGCGGGGCGTCAACGACAGAGAGGTGCTGCCGTTTGTAGACCTCACCCAAGAGAAGGATATCGAGGTCCGTTTCATTGAATATATGCCGTTCGACGGCAACAAATGGAGCAAGAACAAGATGTTTAGTTACCAGGAAATGCTGGACCTCATCAGAACAAAGTACCCTACCCTGCAAAAGGTGCAGGACCACAAGAACGATACGAGCAAGACATGGCACGTCCCAGGTTTTGCCGGGAAAATAGGTTTCATCACGAGCATGACACATAACTTCTGCGGGAGCTGTAATCGGCTGCGAATAACAGGCGATGGCAATCTCAAGGTGTGTCTATTTGGTAACGCCGAGGTATCTCTGAGGGATATACTACGCAAGTCGAACAGCGGCGAACCCATCGATGATCACGCTTTTGAAGCAATGAAGCAAATCGAAATGGGCAGACGGAGGGATCTGTTGACATCAGACCAGACGCCACTCGGTTTGGCACCCAACGAAATGGAACTGCTGGAAGTCATCGGCGCCGCTGTCAAGAGGAAGAAGGCAAAACATGCGGGAATTGGCGAGCTGGAGCATATGAAGAACCGACCCATGATCTTGATAGGTGGGTGATGATGCTCTTGTATCATTCTTTTCTTCATTCTCTGTACATGATGCATATATGGTTGGAGAGACATTATTTTGAAGATTGTTCGCGGGACAACTATCTCGGATTATGGGGCGGCGTTGACGGGACTAGACGTTTGGTTTATCATGAGGCTTGAATACCCTCCCTCCATAACGAATTGAATGCAATGCTGAGTTCAGTTTTGTTGTAGATACCCTTGGCCCGTCCTCACCAACTCGCACCATGCCTCACAGAGTACACTCTCTCCTCGGTGACGGTCCCTTGTTCGCAGCAGGCCGATCTTTGTTCTCTCAACAAAGATTCTTTTCCCAAACCTGCCATGTCAGAGGTCAGGACGGTCCCAACAGCAGCAGCAACAAGGCAAAGCTGACCCACGTCTCGTCATCTGGAGAAGCACGAATGGTTTCCATATCAGACAAGACAGTGACATCACGCATCGCCAAAGCCGCATGCACAGTCCGGTTTTCCAATGCTACGGCCATCGGACTCATCAGGGATAATCAGATGAAAAAGGGCGATGTGCTAGGCGTCGCACGGATCGCTGGCATCATGGCGTCAAAACGAACGCCGGACCTGATCCCACTGTGCCATCCGATAGCGCTCTCCAAAGCCACGGTTGATCTCGACGTCACGGGTGACGACAGAGTCGAGATCGCTGCCACGGTCACGTGCGACGGGAAGACTGGTGTGGAGATGGAGGCGCTGACCGCGGCGTCTACGGCGGCATTGACGGTCTACGATATGTGCAAGGCCGTGGATAAGGGCATGGTCATTGAGGGGCTGAGAGTCGTGCTCAAGGATGGGGGGAAGAGTGGGAGATGGGAGATGGAGTGAGTAAGTGAGTGAGTGAGACCTGAGCGAGTGGCTGAAGGAGCATCAACAACAACGACAGACACAACCAACCACATAACACCAATATATCTCACTGTCAATTTGCGGTGTGATACAAAGATTGAGGCCTTACAGAACTGTCGCAGAACTGTCTCGCCCAGGCTACTATGACAGATTGTGACAACCAGCGAGCTGTAGATGATGTCTCCAACACCAATCCACGTATCCCCGAATGAGACTTTGGCTTATGTGCCCCACGAACCCTCATCTCAAGACGCATAGCCCACTAAACACTTCGACAGAGGTAGGGCTCTCTGCGACCCAAGCTCATTGACACCTGGAGACTAGTTAGAGGTTGGGGATGGGGTTCTACGTTAGGGGCTGGTGCAACAGACGCACATAGGCACACTAGGCACACACACAGCTGGACCACTGGTCTTGTTCTCTCACGAGGAACCTATTTGCTCTGTGGTTATGTATCCATAACTTACTCCATGAACCTAAGATTATCTACCCCATTACAAGGTGGAGATTATTGATTGGCCACGTTAGACACTACCCATCTATCCATCTCACATGGCTCGTTTAACCACCTCTCATCTGTGAGTGATATGCATCTTTAGTCGAGACCTGAGATACTCAACGGGAAAGTGTGAGATTGATTAATCGACAGCCGCGCAAGCCACCCGCAATAGATAAACCATAGTCCGACCAAACGCAAGGGGAAAGAACAGGCAAGTCTGCGAGGGTATAGCCACAACCGAATACACTGAAAACTCAGCGTCAACCGTTCACCATTGCCAGGTTGAGCGTTCAATTCGACATCAGCGAGTCACCTGACACCTCCCTCAAACCTCAACACCTGCAGTATTCTATGTCTATCACCGCGCCTCGGACTGGGCGCGAGATGTAAATTTCCTAATCAGGATGAGGGAGAAATACAAGAATGCAGCAGGGTTCGGAATTGTCTCAAACAGAGTCGAAGTGTGTTTGCGCAATGTGTTGCACATGACCCCTTGTGAGGCGCTGGCGATGCGCAATCAAATGGGGAAACAAAAAGGCGGTGGAGGATACATATGCATGTCAATGTCAATCTATACCTTCGTTCTCTGTTGTGCATTCATTGAGACCCCCTAGACCCCCTTGATTGACTGTTGATCAACACCAAGCGGCAATTGGCCCAGAGGCTGCAACCAATTCGACCCAACCTTCTAAGATTCACGCATGCCTCAGGCAACACATCAACTTGGCTGTCCAGCCCGTTACTAAGTCCATCTGTCAAAAACAGAGGGCCACGATAGCAGCCAATTGACGCTGAGTGATAAGAATGCCGAGGAGCCGCAGCTGACAGGGGCCCGTTGAACGTGGACTTCCGATATAAGTAAAGTGTAAAATCCACTCCGTGTCTTGGCATGCCGGCCGCTAATAAATTGGAAATCGAACATCATCAGGCCTAGACCAGGAACTCATCGAAGACCAAGCTCTCTAAAATAAGCGCTTTTCTTGTTGCCATGCTCCGCAATTCGAGATATCAATTGTATTTCCGTGAACATAACTGGGGTTCCCGGCCTTTTCGTTACGTACGGATACTGAGGCGAAGTTGGTCAAAGCTGAGCCGAAGCTAAGGTTGTCCAAGCCCCAAGCCCCAGATGAAAGGAATACCCAGTTGTTCTTGGCTCTGGACCCTGACGATGGTGTCGCGTGCCAGCCAGTTACAGAGCACTGCAACCGTAATGACAACCGTGTAAGCTAAGAGGTTGAAGCATGTCAGATAAAAGGGCCTGTATACTGGGGCATATCTGGGACGTCCGTTGTGGCAGACGTCTGTGCTCCTGGGTCAACAGTGTTAATAGAATGGAAACACAAGCATCATCCCCTCAACAAGTCACTGATGAGCGAGTATGCACAATGCCCATCTGAACACCCGCTGGCTATTTGGGTAATTAGTCTGTATCTCACGGGACCCGATGATGAGCGGTGAACATGACGATTCGGTCCCTAGAATCCTTAGATATGCGACTGGAGCTCGGATTTCCCCTCAGTGTCAGGTATGATTTCTTAGACAGGTAGATCGGCCTTTGCACATCCCTCCCAGTGTTTGATGCAGTGCATCTAACATTGTCTTGGCTATTGCGATAAGATTTGCCACAAGCACGTACATCTCCGCATTCTTACCCTCCATTGATTGCAATTGATTCGTTTCGGCGTCCCATTTCTCTTCTCCAAAGGCACGTCGTGTTCGTGAGTAGATTCATGCTCGTGGGACCCTGTATGGTCACGGACGACGTACGTAACTTCTCCTCGGCCTGGCTATAAACTAAGTAGTTGCATCTTACAGCTTGGGCCACTTAGTTTGGACCCTGAATTTCGGGCAAGATGAGATATGCGAATGGCGGTCAGCCTTGATTGGATGAAGGAAAGAAGGATGATCTCTGTGTCTCGAACGCGCCGATCAAAGCCGCGTCCTTGTGCCCTCTTGCCGGAACCATCTCATCTTCAGTGGCATCGCCGTCGGAGTCTCAAATGCTTTAGGCAAAGAGACGGTTACGGAGCCATGACCAAGCCTGCCGATATAATTGGCTGAAAAGGTCAATCTAGAATAGACCCCGATTCCACTCCCCACGTTGACGGAAAAGGCTTCTGAGCAACGCCACGAATAGAGGGCTCCAAGTTGGAGGAAACGTGGCTGCAACGAGCCTCAGTGGAGGCCCGGGATAAAAGTCCCATAAAATCTCGGCAGCGCCTAGTGGAAATAACTAAACAAGGGTCTGCCAGCGGAGCGCGCTTTGGTGCAGAGGCAAGAGCTGGCCAGTCAGTCAGTCTCCAGTTCAGGCTTAACCGCCCACCGTGGAGATGGAAAAACCTGCACAGGCCACCCTTGGTGGGACTTTCAGGTGGTGGGAACAAATCCCTCCTTCTCCAGTCTCAATGGCTTCCAAGGTTCGAGAAGCCAACGGCAACAGCCTAGTTGGAGAAACAATGACGAAGCGCCGAGGTACCGCAGCTTATGCCATTCAACCGCGCAATCAGCGATGTTCCGTCCTGTTGACGGTCCGATAAAACCGCACAGAGAAGGTAATAAACATCAAATGAATGAATTGGCCATCGGACCAGACTTTAAGCATGCAGTACCAGCTAGAGCAATGACCGGCAAGGGCATGCCGTTGATGATCGGATGTTACTCCGTAGCTCTCGCTAAGTATTCCGACAACGTTGCCAGTTTGCGTGTCCTACTTTGATCTCGTTTCAGCAGAGATTTGGAGGGGTTTGTTTGACAAAGTCCAGGGGTCCAAACTCCAAACTGGTCAAGTCACCGCCGAAGGAGCATGGTCATCTTCCGGCCGAGGACTTCGGAGCAGTCTGAACTTAGGGTTGGCTCAAGGCCAAGCGAGACGTAAAGGCCGTGGAAGCCGTGACCAGTCAGGAAGGTCACGAGACTCTAACGGCGGTTGACCAATTTGAGAAGTTCGACAGAACAAAAGGAAGAACAAGACCAGGGGTGCTGGCAAGACGCGCAACAAACGAACCTGGCTCGACAAGTGGAGGAATTGAGCTTGTCTGTTATCACATCTCCAGTCGTCCATGAGATGCCCTGTCGCTTTCCTCGCCCTTGTTCAAATGAAGCCCGTTGACGATCCTCTAAGAATACCGCCCATGTGGAGCGGCGAGAAACTTTGTGAGTGAAAGATGCATGAGGGTGGGCTTGATGAGGATCCCTCATGGCTCAGACACACCAATCATGTATCTTATATGGATGATGGAGGGTGGCAGACTAGGCGAACTGCTAGTCATGGTGACGAGGCTAAGCCTGAATCGCGAGTGACGGGTGTCTCTGGAGCTATGGGCGAAAGGTAAAAACACGTAGAGGAGGGGCGGGATGATGCTGTCGTGAAGTATTTGTTCGTAGCTAAGGGTGAAATTACCTTTTTGGAGAGAGGTGCAACATGCTATCGCAATGCTGCTGTTGGTAGACGGGAAAGGGGTTGAGTGTCCGGTTGGCGATCATTTACATCATGGTGTTGCTGAGAGAAGATCATGACGAAGTAATCAAGGCTACTTGGCCGGAGATGAAATAACATGTTATACTGATAGATCGCGATGATTGAAGTGCAGTCGGTAATTATTGCATGCGATCGGATCGGGATATTAAGAGATGCTGGAAAGGGGAGCATCGTCTGCTGTGCCATCGTGCTCATTGTGTCTCGGGTGCTGTCGAATCAGAATTTAGAAGAGGGAAATACGACACGACAATGGCTGTCTCTACTGACAAGGTCAGTCAGTATAGCGCTCAACAAGGGCATAACCTAAGCATGCAATGCATGATGATACTGCTATGGAGAAACAGCTGGCCAAATCGGGCACTAATTGAAAAAGCGTGTGCGTGGTATTGCAGAGTTCTAAGATACCGGTCAAGAGTTGAGCCTTCCTTACCTTGGGGAAAGATGGGACGGATGCTGCTTCTCAATCTGTCGAACTACACCTGCTCCATGAAACTGAATATACTACCAAGGCAGGAGTCCAGGACCCGTACTGCCGTGTTGAGTTGTGACTCTCTCAGCCTCTGCCCCTCATTTCCCAGCTACAGGTTGCGAAGGTAGAATTATATCGATAGAATTACTACACAGTAAGACCAGTTTTATAAATCTATAACAATGTAATCAGATTTCTTATTCTACAGTTTTTATTTCCAATGTTCAGATAATCCAAGGCTTGGTATACTTAATTAAAGTGAAGTAAACCCTGGCCCAGTTTTATATGTACTTTCAAACCCTTGCAACCCGTAGACAGTTTTCCGCCAAAACATATTCTATCATGAGCTTGTTCGAGGCATGGGTCCTAGCCTTGACTGCCTTGTACGTAACAGTTGGCTCATTCTCAAACTTGATCGAAACAACCTATGATACCTATCTACGATACGACTACCAGATTGAATAATTGATTGGTATTGCCTTCCGCATTAGGAGCCCCGATCAACCGTTACTAACGTCGGTCATGCCGCCTTCCATTTCTTCCTTCAAGTCTGGCGGTTGTCGCCGGCTTCACATACCTACCTACCTAGGTAGCTTGCTTGGTGCATCAACTCCGCTGCCGGTCAGAAGGAGGCCAAGAAGCCCAGAACACCAACACACAAGTTACACAACAACAGAGGCATTGCACAGGAGCCAAAGCTCCCAGTTGCGAGATCGGTACCCACAGCCGTCCAATCAAACAACACACATCAGTAAAGTACCCTAGCGTCGTTGTCGACCCTTGAACCTTGCATAGCGCTCTGGCTATCCAGCGGGGACTGTTCGGACTAAACAAGGCGCTTGTCCAATTGCCGCCCTACGAAAGTCAGCCCGCGGACCGAAGAAATTGGCCACATCTTGTGGCAGTTACAATTGCTGGACGTACAGTATTGGACAGCCTGACAGCTCAAGTTAGACATTGAAAGATGCTATGCAGCATCAAAAGAAAGATCGAGAAGTTGTTGGCGCAGTACCACAAGAAGTTGCCTGACTCGAACGATCCGTTAACCATTTAGCCGAGATCATTTCGTCGAGGCAGCCTGGAAGTCGGGACCGCAACAGTACAAGCACAGTACCCATATCCGTATCTGTACATCACCAACAACCGGCAGCATCGCATCAGCTTCGGCATTCGACATTACTTTTTATCACTCGACGGTCGACCCCTGGCATTGTAACAAGACAACCTGTTCATCATAATAATTCAACACGGACCATCAGTGCAACACCTCATTCATTACTGCTTACTCCGTACAGCGTACGTAGATGGTAGCCAGGCAGGGGAACATCTCCTCGATCGACCAGGTCAACCCACCGGATTGGATCTGTCTCCAGCAAACTCGGGCTCCATCCAACCAGAGCGTCGAGATAGGAAATATCTTACCCACAGTTACGCACAGATATTGAGCAACCGTTCCGTTTATCTCTCAAGACTCGTTACCGTATCCGGATGCTTGGAATATTTGACTGAGTCGCAGAGAATCCTGAATGATATCACGATCAGACATCATCTTGAGTCGGATTGCATTTCACACTGGCGGATCTGCATCTATGGAGGGAGGCTCGAGAGCAAGGGATTCTCGATTACCCCATTCTAGATAGCTACTGAGACATAAACAACCGCGAGCCGTTGAGACTCACAGCGAAGGAGAGACATAAAGAAAGCGCAACAAGGGCATACCCCGGTCATCACCAGAAGACACTTTGCTCCAAAAGAACTTGCCAAGCAGCAAGCACAAGCCACGCCCACTCCATCAGCAACTCCACCGCCTCTATCTCCACCTGCAACTGCAAGAGAGGGCACACCCCGGTCCCACGCTAGGCTAGAAGGTTAGGTTGGGATCCCCAGTCACTACTGCAGACAAGAGGTACGTACCTCATCCGCCCCCGGTCTCCTCCACGCGACGGCGTTGCCCGCTGCGTTCCCAAGATCTACTCCCTTCTTGAGCCAGTTCGCTTTGGTTTAAACTCTGCCATGGCCCGCCCTTGACTCGTTTGTCTAACTTCCTGTTTAACTACAGTTGTAGTATCTCAAACTATATCGACCGTATCCAAGGATATCCATCCGCCACTTTTCTCTATATCTGTCCACTCATTCCCCGGACCCTCGCCATAACAACCTAGCAGCTGTCTTCTGCTTCCCCATAACGAACACACATCTTCTACGACACAGGATATCACGAGCCATCACTTAAGCTCCCACAAACATCGACATTTACTATCGAAATGGCCGCCGACCTCATCATGCCCACTCTTCCAGGGGATCAGCACTCGCGTCACTTCTTCCCTCAGCAGCGCCCTACGCATTCACGCAACCACTCGTATCAGATCTCAGTTGGTCCTCAAATCTCTCCAATCAACACCAATACATCCACCAGTCCCGATTCCATCTCATCGGATCCCACATCTCCCAGAGCGTATCATGGACGACAAAATCGGCCCATGTACATGCCTGCGGCTCTGCGTCCCAACCTGTTCCCTTCAAAGACCAGCAGGATGCCTATAGACGATGCTGCTTCTGCCTCCAGCACCGAGTCTGAGAACACCCTGCGACGCACCAACAGCAGCTTGATAAACATTCCTGGCATGTCTGTCTTTGGCAACAAACTTGCGCGTGTCTCTACTGGCGACAGCGCTCAGAGCAGCATCGACGGTGACTTCGACCTCGATATGTTCCAAGAGGTTAAGGACCAGCCTACTCGTAAGCACTGGAAGGTATGTAAAACAAACAGATGCACATCCCCTGCTTTCCCTCGCACAGCATTTGCCTGAATGCGCCATTGTCTCAGGTGTATACAACGCTCCCGTCTCGTACAACTTGAGAACCATGATTTGTCTCACATCCATGTTGCCGCATCACTTGCCTGCTAGCCACATTCAGCTAACATGAGTCTTCTACAGCCCGATTCCGAATCCACCGTTTGTGACGACCCGACTTGCAAGCGAACTTTTAGCTACTTCACTCGCCGCCACCACTGCCGAAAGTGCGGTCACATCTTCTGCGACTCTCACTCCACCTATGCGGCTCCTCTCGACCACGATGCTAAGTTCAACCCTCGTGCACCTCTCTCCCGAACTTGTCGCCACTGCTGCGAGGAGTTCAAGAGCTGGTACACCCGCAACAGCAGCCGTGCCTCTAGCGCTGCATCCTCGGATGCTCCCAACCCTACACCTTCGACTCCCATTGCTGCCGGCTTTGGAGATGCTTCCGATCTGCCTCGCGGCCCTGAACTTGCTGCCAGTGTCCCTAGGGATTGGAACTGGAGCACTTTCTAAGCGAACACGAGATCATCAGCTGTCACAACCAGCAACTGTGATCGGAGAACGGCAGAACGCGGACTAGCCTGCCCGATAATCGAGATCGGATAGCTTACCTGCATGAAGCCGTGTCATTTTTGTTACCCCAACATACCACTATCCACTACATTCACTACTACACCTGCCTAGGCGGCAGTATGAGATACCCGAAGCACGTCAGCTTCACGAAGCCATGACAGAACCACGATAGATTGATAGAAATCACCCGACAAGTGACTCGGGTCCTTGTTTAATCCCTCCAATTACCTCATCCCACAATCCACCCTCTCACACACTATCGCTTTTGTCTCAACCAGACGAACACCAGCCGACCTTTTCTATTCTACGAATTGTCGCATTTATTTTACATTGGTTGCTCTTATTTATAGCGAGGCGTCTTGGAAAGCAGAGTCGGTACGACCTGCCATATTGCGGTTATTAGTTCCGATATGAACGTCCCGGCAGCCAGTCCTTCAAGGGAGTACTAAAGGGATACTCCGCTGGCTGTGTCGTTTAATTTTTTTGTATTTGTCTCCGAAGGCGCATCATGAGCTATCACGGCTCGATCTACTCATAGATGATTCAGGGGATTTGCATCGCCATACGTGGCATAGGAAGGGAACTTATGATGTTTATGAGATCAGGTAGCAATTCGGTCAAGCTAGACTAATCATGCCTTGTACGGGCAAGTCTTTGTAGACCGCTACTGCTTTTAGAATACACATTACAATGTCTTCCAACTTGTCTTCTCTCCGTCTATGCCTGGTCACTGTGAATATGACAATGCCTTGTTGAATACACACCTTGGAGCTTGGGTGTTAATCCACATTGGCAAGCGTTCGCTCAAGCCACTGCCACTCGCTAACCATCCTGTAGATGTAGATGATATATGACAGGCGCTACATCAAGAACCATGAATTCCAAACAATCCTCCCTCCTGGCTTCTCGTACCTCCAGAACATGAGACCATCAGCACCGGCTTGCAAATGGTTGACGGAAGCAGGATTTTTCGAGCTTGGGATATCGCCTGTACATATGTATAGATATGTTTAGGAGCACTTTTCTAGTGTATATCATGACCCGTCGCATGTATCGAATCAAACTTGTCAGTCTTCTTCCTTTCTTCCCTTGGTCATTCGACCAGTTGTTGCGAATGTCAGGAACAAAAGAGCAGATACATACCGTTAACGTTAAATATTAACATCTAATAATTTTAGCAATATAGTTCAGGCTTGCTTTGTGACACTCATGATTGCAGTACTATAGACTGATAGCCAAACGACCGACAATTTTGAAAATCTTGCACAACTTGAAACAACAGTCTTGACTCATCTGATAAAACTTCTTTGATTTCATTGCTAAATATGATATTGGGTCGCTTTTTCCTGATTCCGCGCTACCAACCGGAATAGAGCATAATACACAAACGCTTTCTATGATTCGCCGAGATCAACGAACAAAAGGATGGGCTCAAAGTCAGGCGAGAGATACTAACATATCTACCTCACTTTTTGTTTGGTTTTTGTTTCTTTTCTTGCTCCTTCTTGTTCACCCCTTAAGCCTTTCGTCGCGACTTACCGTTGGCCTTCTTAGGAGTAGAAGCCCGCGAGGCCTCGTCTGCTGAAGAACCGTTGGCCATGTTCGCACCGTCATAAATCTCCTTCTCAATGCCCTTAGCCGCATCCCAGCCAGCCTTCTCAGCGAGAGCGATGTTGGCATTAACGTCATGGGATCCCTTGTGAGAGGTCTTGCCAGCAGCATTGCTGCGCTTGATATAGCTGGCAATGAAGAAGCTAACGAAAAGGTATGTCAAAGGAGCGAGGTACAGGACGTTGAGCCAGATAGCGAAGGTCTCGCCAGTGGTCATGATGCATGGCTGAGTAACGTATCGTGTCTCAGCGCTAAAGGCCTCAGCGCTGACAGCCTGCGACGCAACGGGGGCGGCACCAGGAGCAGCAGCACCCTCGGCGGCACCCCAGATAAACTTCTTAAGAGAGTCGACAGCACCATCAACAACAGTTTCTTGGCTTGCGTCGGTGGCAGCTGTGGTGGCACCCACAGGGGTAGAGAACTTCTGAAAGACGGTGACAGGAACCTTGTAAGAGATGAAAGAGTACGAGATGGTGTTGCTTGCGCCAATAATGAACTGGGTGATTTGCATCGTGGTGAGAGATCGCTTGATGGCAGTAGGGACTCGGATTGAGAAAGCCGTCAGTGTGTAATAGAAGTACTAGGACCATGTCAGTTGATGTTGTCAAAGGGTTGAGCGTGTGGACTTACCATTAAAGAGTGGATGAACGAGTTGATGAGAACAAACTGCCAGATGGGTGCTGCCATGTAACGCATGCCAGCCCACATGCACAGCATGGCTCCAGCATGGTGGTATGTTTGGAGAGTAGAGCTAAGCTTGCCCTTGGCGAGAATGATAAAAGTATCGAGAACCTCGTAGAACTTGCTGAGATAAAAGATCCAACCATAGTAAGCCAAACCTTCGTTCCACATACGGCCAGGAACTGTTCCACTAGGCAGACCGTTGACAACTGGGGCGTTCTCGGCATTGGAAACAAATGAGCTCGAGGTCTCGTTGTAGTAAATAGAGTTTCCAAGACCAGCAGAACCATGTAGACGACAGAAGCTGTCGGCCATACCGGCGAGACCCTGAGGACCCGTTGGGTTGAGAATACTCCTCCTCATGCCGCTGAGCATGCCCCAAAATGTCCAAGCAGAGTAGACGCAGAGAAAGACATTGTGAAGAACAACGAAAGCGAAGAATGGCCGGGTCTTAGCTATAGCCCATGGCTTCTTGCCGTTGGACTTGTTGTAAATGTTGAGGCTCTTGACGGTAACGGCATAGAGGATAGCGATGGTCAATGGAACCCTGGCGTCGAGAGCAGCAGTGAAGATGTGCTCGGGGATGTTGAACGGGCGCAATATCGAGGTAGGAACATCGAGGGGCGCAATGGGAGCAGGCGCATTCGTAGGAGGGAAGCTGAAGAGGCTCGAATCTGGCATTGAGCGCAGCAGCTGGAAGCTCTCGGTCATGATGACGGTTTATGTGAGTTGATTGAGTTTTGACGAGTGAAAGGATCAAGTTGGCGATCGCAGTTGATCAAGAAGTCGTGACAACTGTCTACCAATTGACGATGCCAGGCGTAGAGTTGAAGCTGTGCAAGTGGTGAAGTACAAGACACAAGTAGAATAGAGATTCTGGGTATATCGAGGAAGAGAAGCTGGTGATAAAGAATAAGAAGAGACTAGTATAAGGGAAAAGAGACAAAATAGAAGACAAGGCAAGAGGCTCGGGTCTGGTTCTTAAAGATGAAGGAGACGAGACGAGAGACGTTGGCTTTAACTTCCTTTTTTCCCTTTTCAAAGTCCACCCCGGCTCAAGCTGGAGCAGACCGGAACTTGTAAGTAAGGTAAGGCAGGTTAGGGGATCAATTGAGGGTCCTGGCTTCCTAGAGCGGCCGGGGATGGGGACAGATGGGGACCCATTGGGTCCCGAGCCTTTTGTTCTAGAGGCAGGTATGATGAAAGCTCCAGTTGCAGAATGTTTGGAAACTCGCACCTACCTGCCAAGCGTGGTACCCGTTGCCGCCGGAAGGAGGGACTATGCGCTTGTGTTAAGCTACCTTACCTATTAATTGGAGCCTGCACACTTGGCAGGTGTTTCTGAATCACTGTAGCATCCAATGCTGTGCTGTTGTGCTCGGAGTACGGAGTAGAGGAAAGAGTAGAAGAGAGAGAGTACAAGGGTTCTTTTGGGGTTCAAGGGCCCGTCTGGTGCATGAAGCTGAAACTTTTGGATATATTGAGCCATCATGAATACTATGCCCGCGTCATTGAGCGTTCTAGGCAGTTGTTTATTGACATATTCTTTAAAAGCAGCGTTGAAATATGTAGCTCGTACGTTGTATTCTGTCACGCTTAGCGTTGTGATGGTGATAGGTTATCATCATGATTGCGAGCTGTGCCTTTTGACGTTGAAGCATTGATGTCTGAGTACGTCCCAGATATCGTGGCAGTGTGGGGCCTGAGCCGAGGCAGATGTGCCGTCCCGTGTCCTCACTGCAAAGTCCTCTATTTATTACAGAGATACAGCCTAAAATACCTTAAGCCAAAGGTACTCCTTCAGGTGACAGTAACTACGCATTAACTAATAAAAAGGGGTTCTTGTTCTGTGATGAATTCTTAGATTGCAAAGTACAAAGTACCGCCGACAAAACTGAACCTGCCTATTTCTGATGCTCTGCAAGGGTCTTCGTGGATCTGTGGTCGACGTCGACACCAGCTCCGGTCAATGACGGGTATTGAGAATGGGGTTCTACTGTTCTAGACTAAAAACTGCCATGGATCAGGGAGAAATCTTTTATCGGAGCACGTTGGCGATATCGGTACTTTCTAATGTTAGACTCCCCTGCCTTTCTTCCACTTCTCAACTATCTAGCATCTGGTACTTGAGCACGCGGGGAATTGCTCCAAATCTGCAAACAAAGTGCGGCTGCTGCTCTTTGCTCGAGGCTGGTTTTTTTGTTGGGGATGCGCTAATGCAACGGCCGAGTGGGACCCGTACACTTAAGTCAAAATTGACTATTTTTTTCTTATTGTTGTGTGAAGCTATCAAATGTTGTCGTGTAAGTCACTGTCGTGTGACAGTTGAGAACCTTTTTGGTGTCAAGATAGAATTGAATTTTATTGGCCTTGATTTGTGTTCTGACTGCATAATGATACAATCTTTAGTTGAACCCTTTCTAAACCATATACCATGATTATAGTTTCTTATACTTCAGTTTAACTCTACTCTCTACCACAACGTCTTTCATAACAGAAACATCAACTGGAACACAATCTACATTCACCTGTCAAACTTGCAGGGGACACTATCGGGGAGAAAAAGGTCAAAATAAGGAAAAACCCTCCTCTCCACTGTCATACCGCGGCATACCGAAGTAGCGAAGCCAAAAATCCCCAGAATCCTCAACAAATCTACGACATCGCATCGGGCCTTGTCTTTCGCCTCTTGGCCCGCGCATCTTTGCCCTCTTCCCGGCGCCTCCTCCGTTGTTCGACGTCTTCTTCTTCATTCACACAGACCGTATCCGCCCCCGTTGGCTTTGACTTGATTTTCTCACACCTGGTTCGTGGGTTATTTGTACCTGGTGGAAACTTGACTCCATCCCCATCCCCATCCCCATCCCCGGCCACCCGCCCGACCCGGAGCTGAGGTCAACAACAAGCCGACGCTTCACCAATTGAGAAGGGAAGGGAAGCCAATGTTCTGTTCTTCACACGTTCTCGGATACATCACATGTCTTGACTCTCACCTGTAGCGTCTTTCCAGGTAAAAAGGTCCAACTTGTGAGTGGTAGATACCGGATCATGTTTGTTAATTGTGGGTTTCCCTTCCGTCACTCGGCCGGGAGTGGAGACCCGATCTGGTCCGCCGGACCTTGATGCAATCCTGTCAGGTACAAGACACACATTCGTAAGCATGCAGCTCGCCCTGCACAGCGGGAAAACTTGGATAACACATGCACATAATTTCATGTTAAACGTGGTAAATTCGTATCTGTCTGAGGCTAATAACCATTCCTGTAATCATGCAATGCCATTCCTACTCGTGTATACAAAAATCACAATCTTGGCAATCTCCCTTGTAGTGTACATCTAGACACCTCAAACACTAGGATTATGAGTGGTCAAGTTTAGAACCACTCACCGCTGAGCCAGCGGTTGAAGAAGTTCGAAGAAGCCGCGGGCTGATCCATGGGAACCATGTGGCCAGCACCGTAGATCTGCATGAAAGTGAAGTTACCGCTGGACTTGACCTTGCCGTACTCCTTGTCGTCGAGCGTAAGGCCCTTAAGGTCAGCGTGGCTAAAGTCCTTCTGGCCAGACCACTGGAGCTTGTCGGTCCAGGCCTGGTTACCGAGCCAGTTGCAGATGAAATCGGCATCACCAGCGTAAATGAGAACGGGGATCTTGTCGAGAACGTTGGGGACGAGCTCGTGGAAAGGCTGCATCCAGTCACCGGCAAAGAGGAAGTTTCGGTTGATGTCCATGTTGCAGCTGTCATAGCTGCTGACCTCAGCACCAAGAGCCTCCTTGACCTCCTCACGGTTCAGGTAATCAGAGATGTAGCCGAGGCCGGAGTAGCAAAGGTTGGAGCTGTCCTCACACTTGCCTCGGATGTCGTAGACATTCTGGCCGGTGCGCTGGTAGGGACCCATCATGGCGTTGTTGCAGTAGATGCTGGCAGGGACACAAGACCAGGCACTGCCGGACTCGTAACAGCCCTTGATCAAGGACTGGCAACGGGGAAGAGCGTTGTCCATGGACTGGCACTCACTCTCGCTCAGGACGGAGGGGTAGCCACCCTCACCACAAGCCATGGGGCGGTAGTAGGCGTACTGAGTGTAGCCATCGGTAAGGCCGTTACCGATCATGACACTCTTGAGGTTGATGTTGCGATCATCGTGAGAGAGGATCTCGTTGGCAAAGACTGGGATGTAGTGACCGGCATACGACTCTCCAGCAATGTGGAAGTCCTGCTTAGCATACTCGGGGAACTGGTGGAAGAAGAGGGTCATGAGGGCATAGACGTCCTTGCCGGCAGCAACAGTGCTGCTCACAGAGCCACCGCTGTAAGAATAACCAACGTTGACGGGCTGGTCGAGGAAGATAACGGAAGCGTTGTTGTTCCATGACTCAGGGTTACCGACAAGCTCGATCTTCTTGTTGATGGAAGAAGGTCCAAGCTCGAGGAAAAGGCCGGTCAAAGAAGAGCAACCAGGGCCACCGTTGAGCCAGAGGACCACAGGGTCGTTCTTGGGATCGTTACGGGACTCGAAGAACCCTTACAGGTGTTAGTCCGACTGTTCAATTGGTTTGAATACTGTTTCAACTTACAATAGAAGAGATGCTTGTCTTCCTCCTCATCGTCAAGGTAACCGCTGTACTGCTTGACCTTGTCAACGCCGAGCTTTGAAGGGTCGACCTTCTTGGTTCGGAGGTTGTAGTTATCAAGCTTGCCGCCGACCTGGCGGTGCTTCTCGCCGTTCTTCTCAACCCAGAGAGACTGGACATCGGCACCCTTGACGTGGTGGTCCCAGTGGGAATCGGGTCGACGGTTGGCCTTCTTGGGCTTGGTCAGGACCTGCTTCTTGAAGGCCTCGACAGCATCGGGGGCAAGAAGGGTGACCTCGTCCCAGACAGCCTTAGCCTCTGATGAGATCTCGCCGAAGA